>JAQPZY010001268.1:685000-1894097 GCA_029931535.1 Margaritifera margaritifera | reverse complement strand
AAAATGCTTTATCCTGGTTAGTCGGAAAATATTCTATTTTAATAACCAAAATGCGGTATGCACTTCATAACGAACGAAAAGCACGCCATTGATGAATTTGTGTTAGCTATTCGAAGTACTACAGCCGTCGTGTGATAGATACATGTACTTGTACCGATTGATCGATCGTCTGTATTGTATGGTACTGATGCGGACTATGTCGCGAGATTAGAACGAAATTTATATTTTTTATATTTACATTATCTTATTTACCTCAACGAATTGCAGATATAATGTACCGACAGATTTGGGTCGACCCGGTTGGTATAAAATTACAAGCAGTGCGAGCAGCGTCACTACCATTCCATAATAAACCGGCAGATCTGGGTCTACGCTGATTGCATACAATTAGAAGTAATGCGAACAGCGTTGACCGAGATCTGCCAGCGCATTATGGGATAGCATATCTGGGTTTACGATGTTCGCAGTTTATTGCGCGTTATAGTTGTTGGTTGGTTTTTAAGGACACTTTATGCACTCGCTTTGACTATATCATGCCGAGGAAATGGGATTTAAGTCCTTTCCCAATGAAACATCGAGGCTTGCGTGATATAGAAGGATAAATTCAGTATTTGCTTCACCTACCTCTTTATACTGTACAAAGCTGATATGCATAGAATACATGCACAGCGACAAAGGTGCATCTATTCATGTCAGGTCATGCAACTGTCCCCAGGTGCGATAGTGTTGTCGTTGTGCAAGCGTTTGTGCTGTATGATAGCAATTAGTCCGATAAATCATCCCCCTCCCCATTAGGGGGGGGGGGGGGGGCTGATTTATCAGACTAGGTAGCAATGGGCGCGATCAATTCAGCACGATCTATTTATTGCACATGTTTAGGCTTTAGGCTGTTTTTTACCGGAAAAAAAGATCTCAGAAGGATTAGTTGCCGTTCTGATAATGACGATGACGAGGAGGAGGATAATAATAATATTATTAATAATAATTAATAATAGAAGAAGAAAAAGAACAAGAAGACAAAGAAGGAAAAAAGGAGAAGCAGTCTGCAAGCGCAGAAATATTAGCAGAAGCGGTAATTGTTCTTTTTAGTTGGATGTAAATATTCTCGCACTCTTAATTTGTAACAATAAGAAAAAAGAAAAAGAAGTAATTGTCTACATACTTGTAAGTTAGCGAACTCGACAGAAAATAAAAATTACGGCATGAATAGTTATTTATATTAATTTATTACTTACGCTTTTTCTGAAAAATTTACATTTTGTCAGTAAAAGAAGACGAGCATTTCAATCGATGATTGCCAGTGATAGTGCATGACGTGATTTTTTTTTCTATTTTTTTTCCCTAAAAGGGGTTGCCATAGATCGTTCTTTGTGCAAAAACCTATTGAAAGATCTTGTGGATAAATGAATAATTTTGCGATGGTGTCACAATAACCAAGGCTTATGTATCATGACGTAATAACCAAGGCATGACGTAATAGACCATCATTGACACAATTTGTTTAGAAAATAAAACTAAACAAAGCACACCATTTTCTGACCACAGGCTAGCAATAAAAATGATTGATGAAAGAGAGAAAACTATTCCCATGGTGTCACATGTCTCTGAGGCAAATAGCCAGCGGGTGAGTCGGTTTAAGGTCGTTCGCGGGATCAAATTGATTTGCATGATGGATGTGTGTGACGTGGGACATAGCATGCGCCAATGGTCTCTCTCTCTCTCTCTCTCTCTCCATAAGTTCAGGTATTTTTCAAAACCGATGACTTCCATTTAGGCATTATGGGATTGTGGACTACATGCAAAATTTACTTGCATCCTAACTTCAAGAGCTTGACAAAGTGCAAAAGCTACGCACCTCATAACTGAAGATTTTATAACGGAAGTGGTCCAGTGAGTGTGGCCAATTTTATGTTTTGATTAAACACGTGTTTACACACTTTTACGAAAATTTTTACTTAGTTTATATTGCAATCAAGACATATGTTGATTTACCTTAGCAAGTCATGAAAACAAAACAGAGTTAAGGGGCCAGGTGTTGGGAGCTACTTTATTAGACTCTTAACATACATACGTGTCCGCCTAGCTGGTCGGTGTAGGGATAATATCCAAAAGGGGATAAATAAATCTCCAGGTAGCAATGGCGCTTACTTTGCGGCGATAGTGCAGAGCGCTTGCCCCCCCCCCCCTCTCTCTCTCTCTCTCTCTCTCCACACACACGGAATAATATAAATCATTTTGTTTACAGGTTAATAGGATAAAGCAGACACAATGGCCGCTGCAATGACATTACAATCGGTAAGTGACTTTCATTTTAATTAAAATGTTGAACTGAAGTAATTTGTGGTCTACGCGGTTTAGCATCAGTTAAAACAGAGAGAGAGAGAGAGAGAGCATGTCAAATTTTTAATACGTTTGATCACTGATATTTTATAAATTTTCAAATTGTACAGTTAGCCAGTGACATGTATCTATTTTTTAAACTTGCGAATCGGACTTTATATCACAATCGTAAAATCTTCAGCTGTGAATAAGTTCTTTTCTTAATTAAATATTGTCCGTCTGTCTGTATCTCTCTCTCTCTTTCTCTCTCTCTCTCTCTCTCTCTCTCTCTCTCTCTCTCTCTCTCTCTATATATATATATATATATATATATATATATATATATACAGCTTCCTGATCAGCTCCACGATGTGCTGTCGACTGAAACTAGTGATGTCTACATGTATACCGACTCTCCACCTCACGTGCAGGTGAAATTAGAAGAGGGGAAAAAATCTAGCTGTTGTGAGGGAGACATACCCTCCTATTTCGATCTCTCCACTAGCACCATCATGTTCCCATCTGTCAAAAAAGGTAAGGCAGTTTCCATTCTTTCTTTGTGATTTTTCATTTGCGAGCAATAACAATTAGAGACATATGCAAGAAAGGGATATAATTAGGGAAAAAGATATTTTCTTAACAAAGTATTTACTCTAACAACAGCAACAACAACAACAATAATAATAATAACTATAGCATTATTTATTTTTTATTTCACATGTTATACTTTTGTGTATAGGATAAGTCAGTCATTAGCTTACTTGTCGCTTACATTTCTGTAATTGTATTTTTTTCTTAAAATTATTTTTTTGATCTTAATTTAACAATTTTCTAGAGTTATCTTTCATGGATACTTTTACGGCATATTTAATGTATGGTTTTAAAAATACCTTTCAAACTTAGTAAACACACTTGCGCTTTCCAAAAAAAGTAACTGAACCAAACTGAATTTAACTGAATCGAAATAAAGAAAATTGAATACAAATAATTGAATTGAATTGAATCGCATTCCATGTATTGAATTCATTGGCTTTAATTTGATTTTGAGTGGAATTAAACTGAAATTAATTAAATTGAATTGGCAGAGGTGGACGAAGACCTACTCAGCTGGACTTTCAAGCACCCAGAACACTGGACCACTCAGGAAGTGTTAGACTGGATCTACTGGGTTGCGGACTATCAAAATATGGACTGTACTCGACTGAAGGGGGAATCCTTCCAGAACATTACGGGAGTCCAACTTTGCCATATGACACTTGAGGATTTCACGATCAGGGACCCAGAGTTTGGAACTTGCCTATTTGAGATGTTCAGGAACATGAATAGAGATGGTAAGTTTGTGTAATACTGATGATGATGATGATGATGATGATGATGATGATGATGATGATGATGATGATGATGGCGATGAGGACGACAACGATGATGATAGAGTATAATAATGCTTTGCATTATACATTTTCTCATTTGAAAATATATGAAAATAGGCACACAACTAACAACATATTTCTTTCTTACAGTAAAATTCATCGAACCACCATTTGAATTCATCTACCCTGAATACTACCCAAAGAGTCGTCAGGAAGAAATTTTGGCAGAACAAACATCTACTATTCTATCCACTGGTAAGCAAATTGTCACGTCTTCATCATATGCATGATTTATGTTACGTATTGCACGGGGGAGATAACATTTGTATGGTTGCCTGGTTGACGAGTATTGTGGTATAAAGCATTTTGCACTTGCCATTTATAGTCAATCTTGGACGTTAACCACTAAATTTACTACGAACTTAGAATTACCTTTACCTTTTTTATGTAAAAAAAAAAAAATGTATCTGATGAATCAGCCAGTATTTGATAGTTAAATTCTGACCCACTCAATCATTAGGATTTGATTTGTCTCCCTTGAAGACAAACAGCGTTATGAACCGAACAAAAACAAGGTGAACATGCATATTTAAGTATTTAAGTAAGTTCAACAAGATGGGGATTGCTTCCTATTTGCAAATGTATGCGGGTATGTGAGTGTCTTTCTTTAAAACATAGAACTAAATGTAAAGCATTACGTGCAGAAATCGATAAAGACGCCATAGGTAATGTCATTTAAGACCACGCTGTCTTTAAAAATCGAAATAAAAATGTCGGCAACTATTGCCCTTCTCATTCGGAGTGCTTCCATCCTCATTGCAGATTTAACAGATGGCTTAATAATTGTGAATAACCGCGTGACCTTTGATCATGGTGAACACTGGTATGATTTTGATATTGAAGAGGAAATCAGTAAAATGGAAGATTCCACATCATCATCATCAGATGGGTACAAAAGTGGAAGTAGTTCAGGTAAAAAAAATACACAATTTCAAAGTCTCTTCATATTCTCTTAGACCTTTTTAGCCAATCTTGTCCTCTTTACTTCCTAACAAAGAAAATAATTCTTCTGAGAACATAATCTACCTTCTTTTTGTCTTAAACGTTAGAATTAGATTCATCGTGAAAAGTTCTATGTTTTAAAACAGACTAAATGCATGGTGACGGTCATTGGCTTCTGTTTGTTTGCTTCTTGTGTTACTCTCTCTGTCATACCTATATATATATATTACTTTGCGTGACCAAGACATATTTTTCCGCGAAACATTTTTGTTATTTAAAAATGATTGTATTATTAAATGTGATCCAATCTTTGAATTTTGGTCGTAACATCAAATATCATCATGCAGTCATTTAGTGACAATAAGTCACTTGTCACTTCATTTGAAGAGTTCAAAACTTGCACATATTCAGGTGATGTAATATATTCACGTTTGGAGCACTTCACGCTATTTCATTTCTATATTCTACAGACATTCCAAACCTGTATGATACTAATATCAGAATTAGTTCGCCAAAACCTGACGCAATCAAACTAATGTCCACTTTTTTCAAAAGAAATGTGTGTAAAATGTGCTTGGGACAGGAATAGCTATATAATGGTAAATGACAGGAATTGCCCGAAAATTTGTATATAAACTGGATTTAGATTTTTGTGAGCCAAGCTCCCGTAAATTTAATAGTAAAACACAACAATTCATTCATTAAAAAAGATATAACAAATTGCATTGAAGACCCCCACTGGCTTAATTATCTTCAGATTCAGACGTTGCTAGTGATGCTGATAAAGCAGAAATATACAGGCAGACATCGGTGGATTCAGACGTCTTTTCTGACGAGGAAAGTTCTTTATTCGTACCCAATAACACATCACCGAAATCGCCAAGAAAGAGGTCCTCAAAATCTTCCAAATCGTCGTCATGTGATGACTGTGGAACATCTGATGAACCCAAGAAGACAAACAGAGGAAGAAAGCTCGGACAAGGTATTTATTTCCAAAAAATAAGTAAATAAATAAAAAGGTAAACAAATATTTTATGCAAAACATAATTTTGAAGAACCTTCACTATTTTTAAAAATTGTTTTCATAAATATCTTTATTACAAGGAAAAACATCAGGGAACATTATAAAAGACAGTATATGTTTTAATGAAACTTGTGTAGCTGTCATACATAAGTCCTAATGGTTGTAATAAACTCTTTCTAAACTTCATTCGTGTTGTCTTAAAAAACTAATCCATTGCGTTTTCAAATTTATAGCTTCAAAAGGAAACCATTTGTGGGAATTCATCAGGGATCTCCTTAAAGACAGCAAGTTTAACCCCCATCTTCTACGGTGGGAGGATAAAGAGACTGGTGTGTTCAGATTCGTCCAATCAGAAGCTGTAGCACAAATGTGGGGTCGGAAGAAAAACAATCCAGGCATGACCTACGAGAAACTCAGCCGTGCCATGAGGTATATAACAATTTCCGTCTGTTTGTTCAGCGGTCATATTTCTATGCCTAATATTAACTCTTTCAGTGGCAAAGAAAGCTATTTTGCTATGAACCGTGTCATTATATTGGTGCACTAGAACACAACTAAAATAGAGTCAAAGAATGAATAGCAGTCAACGGTTTGCGAGGGGTTAATCTTAATATAACGTCAAGGCTCCAAATAGGCTGTATCGGCACTGAAAGAGTTAAAACTGCAATTGTCATCCGGTACCTCTTGTTTGTGTCCCAGTGTCAAATAATTATAGTACTTGCTGGCATGAATTGTTATTTGCATGCACTAGGATATTGTTTGTCATAAAAGTTCATTGTATCGCATTTTTAAACTGGAGTAAAACTACATCGTAATATGTTGGGTAAAAAGTTTTTACAAAAATTGTATTAACAGACATAAAGACGATGGTGAATGATTGCATGAGATTAATTCGTTGGTTATGGTATAAGATTTGGTGAAGGGTCGTTTTTTTTTCTTTCTTTGTTGCCAAAAAAATATTAAAGATCTGCACCAACAGGAGATGTAAGAAATCTATTGGCCAGTGCTGTGAAGTGCAGAAACAGACACATATCTGCTTAATAAACGGAATGAAAAGCAAATATAGATTTCTTTAAGTTAGACGTCTGTTTGCAGTGATTGTAGTGTCGAATCTGCGGATTACAGAGATATTATAGGCTGCATTTATTTTATTCAGGTTCTGCAGGTCGGCAGGCTATTTTGCTGAAGTACCAAAAAATGGGAAATTTCCCAAGAAATTGTGCTTCCGATTCGGAAAGAAAGCTACTGGATGGAACGATTAGACTGGGAGCCTAGGTTAATAGTTTAACAAACTAGTCATCCCCTCCCTTTTTGTATATGCTTACTAAACCTCTGTAATGGATGCATGCATAATGGTGTTGGTTTTTTAAAAATGAGTGATTTTCAGAAGGTTAGAATTATGTGTAATATGACTTCACTTCAATCCTCGTTATACAAGCGCATGATTTTGTTCTGATTTCAAGCGCCAATAACACATAGAGTTTGTACCTTCCCATGATTCTTTTCCATTTGAAAACCACTCATAAAAATGTACTGATGAAATTAAGGAATTAAAAAGGGAATTAAAATTTGAAATGTTTAGAAATACAAATTTTGAAAATTATACGTCGATTTATACAAAATGATTTTACAGTATGAAAGGCAGGTTAGTCCACATTGAGAATGAAATTTTAACAAACAATAGTTTATCAGTACATTTTTACACATATTTACAAGATATCTCTTTGAGCACAGAAAAATCATTGGTCTTCAGAATTATATATATATATATATATATATATATATATATATATATATATATATATATATATATATATATATATATATATATAATTGCAAAGCTCCATATGCAAATTTTGTTCGATTTTCTGAAGGGTCAATGAATAAGGTGATATACTTGTATACTAATCGAATGATGTCATAGATAACTTGAGCTCAAAGAGTAATCTTCAAATGGCATGCTCTTGTGATGATCCAGACTGGCACATTCAAGTCCTTTATCTGACCTCTCAGCTTAAAAAAAGTTCTAGCATCTATTAAATGACAACTGTATAAAAATTAGCAGCATAAATATTATTTTTAAAAATATAAAATTCTTATATTTTATAAAAAAATTTCTATTTGATAGCAAAAAGTAGATAAGATATATATATCGATACTAATGTATTTGCACTCAATACTTCCAACAATATCTCTTATTTACCTTACTTTTTTTCCACTGCCTAGAATAAAATCTATATAGATCTTTCAATCCTTTTCTGTTTTTGAGTGTCTGATATTAACATTTCAACCAGTTCTTTAACAAAATACTTTTTCTTGACTTTTCTATTCCCATATAACCACTGAGAGACAATATATTTCTTTTCCCGTATCTTTTCTTTGATTCTGGCACAACATATGGGTCTTTTTTTTATTGTTACATATAAATCATTAAATTAGTTTGACTTTAATGAGAAATATTTCCTAAACTGCTTGTAAATCAGTAAGTTTTATTTTTTTTTAGATCTCTACCATCATGCAACGGTGGTAAATTTAAAAAAAAGATATTATATGAATAAAGTGATAACAGCTTTGTGAATTCATAAAGATCAGCTATGATACCAATAGATACAATTAATCGATTCACAAATTACAACTAAATTTAAGAAACAGCTGGAACTTGTTTGTGTCAAACTGTTAACTGTTTTATGCATGGGTGTATGGTTGCATGCTATTTGGTTTCATTTAATACTTTTATGCATATAATTAACATCAATAAATTAAAAATATCAAAGGTTCAATTCTTATTTATTTCAGATATTACTACAAACGAGGCATTCTTGATAGAGTTGACGGTCGTAGACTGGTCTACAAATTTGGCGCTAATTCCCATGGTTGGAAGGGCTGAGCTGTGATACAGTCTTCATCGGACTATTTCCGGTGTTGACTGCAATAAGTTTACTGCGCCCGCTCAATGACAGAACAGTATTCTGTGCTATGTTACAAAAAACAGCGTTTATCAGTACATTTCAGCACATATCACAGTTGTTGATATGGTTACCAGAATACTTTAATACGTTGTGAAACATATCCTGTAAACGAGGAACCTTTTTAGAAAGCATGAAGGAATAATGGAATCCGTATGAAAATTCACAGACTTGATGGAGGATGGAGTGTTTTCCTGCAAGTGAACATCCCAACTATGTGTCAGGAAAGATAACTAGGTACAATAGCCATGTACAATCAGTCCTTTTTTACAGCTGCGTGTAACATACAAGTGGAAAGTATAGCAGGATAAAAGTGCATAACAAGTAGTTGAGCAATTAATGTTAAAAGATTAATACTGTAAATATTCATTAAAACTCCACAGCGACCACTATCAAAGTACGTTACTTTTCTCATGACCTAAATGCGTAAAATGAATGTAGCTATTACTTACAAATATGAACCAAATTATTCAATTTTAAGGGCGCGTGTGAGCATTGAGGGTTCCTTAAGTGTTGCAACTATGATCACTTGCAAGGAATATTCTATGCATACATGCATCCCCGAGTAGGGTGTAAGCGTAGCCGAGATAAGTAATGCTAGAACCAATATTACCCGTCCAATAATGTGTTCAGTAAGCCTATGACTTAGCTGGACTAAGCTTGTTAGGCGAGTTCACATCGTAGACCAAAATGTTTATATTATGCTTCACATATTGGTCTTTAAAAATTACCACTTGATCTTGACAGTTTTAAGGGAGCAGTCTTAATAATCCACCATTATCGCTCTTTCTCGTCCATACTATATACATGGTCATATTTTATTCATTAGACCATTATACATTTTCTGATTTTAGGAAATCCATAAGCATTATTTCGGAACAATGGGCTTGTCATCATTGTTTAGTGGAATCTCATTGCTAAAAGTAAACTTCACTCATTCCTTTATCATTGTCAATAGACTTGCAAGTAATTTGACCTTCAGCATGCAGCTCTCAATATATCTTTATTTTTATCTGCGGCCATGTATGTCTATGAGAAACTCGGGTGGTTGTTCTTGTTGTTGTTGATCCCGATACATGATTTCTCCAGTTTCAAAATTCAGTTAGATTCTTTATTCTGTCTATTATTCACTGTATTGTAATTTCAAGCTCCGTGGCTGATAGGTCTATAAGACTATATTCTAAAATGGAGTAGCTTAGATTCCTGGCTGAGCTAAATGTTTAAGGTGTTCCCTGTGTGGCCTCAACTGCGGCACAGATCTGTGTGTAATGTAAGTTGTTTTTAAAAAATGCCGTTCGCATGACACCTGTCTTGTGTCTACTCGTTTAGATATTGCTATTCAAAATGTTTGAACCGGCTCATCTAAAATTTGAAAATAATAATTATGAAACCCAACTGATGCCTATGCTCCAAATGAAAAGAACAGGCTCTTGTAATACTCTATAACAATCTCTTTGGCTGTCTTTATTTCGTGACCCTTGAGTCATAGTCATCATACAAAAGAGAACCTCAGTTGTTCTGTTACAAGCTCTTTGGCTGATTGAATCACGTGAACCGTCAACTGTAGCCATCACAAAAGTCAAACCGTTTTAAGTCTCAAATAAAAGGTCTCTAAATGTTACTAATTTAGTCAAGTATTACTGTCCACTTTCATCAGTCACTTCAGAGAACATCTATACATGGCATTCATTTTCGAACATAGTCTACGTGGTTAGCATAGACTCTTAGATAACATGCTGTATGTACATTGTACTGGAGGTTAAATATACTTTGATCTATTGAATAAAAACATTTTCATGTCACATTTGATAGTATTAAATACCGTCAACCCCATTAACTTAACTAATTTTCATTTCATATCACTTAAATGTTAAAATATGACCTCCCTAGGGGACCATTGTAAGACCCTAAAAGGGTTTTAATACTGATATAGGGCTTTAAATGAACGAATCTATGAGTAGTGCAATATTTTTAATATAACTATAATTTCAAGAAATGGTTGTAAATATTTGTACATTACTGTAAATGTTGTTTTTATAAGTCAGTGATAAAGTCAATTTTATGATAATAAAAAAGTAAAACTTTACTTCTTGTTTTTGATGGATAGTGAAAGCGCCTTTTCTCACAAACAGACACGTGCATCAGTCTTTACTTATTTTGTCTATAATACTTCCTGGCTTGCCATCTAACAACCCGACCTTTTTCTATCTATCTATCTACAGTATATATGTATGTATGTATGTATGTATGTATGTATGTATGTATGTATGTATGTATGTATGTATGTATGTATGTATGTATGTATTTATGTATGTATTTATGTATGTATGTATGTATATATGTATATATGTATGTATTTATGTAGTACCTCTTTTGTCTATGTATCTTTCTTTCTTGCTTGTCAGCTACCAATGAACCGATATGTATGTGTGTGCATGTATGTGTGTGTGTGGGCATGTATTTGTGGGTGGGGCATGTATGTGTGTGTTTGTGTGGCGTGGCATGTATGTTTGTGTGTGTGTGGGGGGCATGTATGTGTGTGTGTGTGCATTCCTCAGCAGAAAGTCCAAACGTTTAAAGGCACTTAATGCAAAGAAAAACAACAAAAACAACCCAACATATACTAAAATCACCAAGCTCCAGTTTCACAAAAGATCTCGCGTTTTCTTCCGTAAATTAAGAATTCTTGATATATTTTTTATTTTTTGGTTGACAATAATCATTTTTGTTTTAAAATAAACATTCAGTTGGCATAGAGGGATTAAACAGGTCATAATATCTTTAATTCTCTCACAAAGAGTATTCATTTATCATTCAGGAAAATTTGAGGATTTCCCAAAAAATTTTCACAAATGAAAAGCTTCTCATGCAAAATATTTTTCAGCTATTTTTTCCTCTGACAAAAGCCTGAATATTTTTAGAAGTAAAAGAGGGATAATACTTAAAAGTCTAAATTTGAGTAAAGTTTTTGAGAAAGTTAGTGTTCTATCAATAGGTGTAAGTAATAGCATGAAAAATGGATTTTCACCTTTATAAACGGGTACCATCAGAATTATTTATCTGAAATCATACAAGAAAGGGAAACTAATAAAATTCGATGTAATATGCAAAAATTGGAATAATGTATAATTGTTTGGATTTATTATGAAGACAAAAACACGGACACAACGGCTTATTTCTATAGCGAAGATGTGTAAGTAAACTCATTAAAATAATTTCAGTCTCCACATAAGGAAAATCACGATTTATAATCTTTTTAAAACATAAGCTTTCATGCTTTAACAGGAATTTCGATGAAGGTGCTTGCCTCGCCACCTCTGCTACTGTATGATCCAAAAACTAGTAAATAAGTAGGTCACAGTCACCTACATTCAAAAGTGTGAATACAAAGTCCTTGAAATGAATTTGCTTATTAAGTTTGATGATTATAAATGCTGCAGAGTCACAGTGTCATGGAATTGTGCTCTCGCACTGTATTTTAATGTAAATATAGTATGAGTACTGTTGCGTACAGCATTACTTATAGTACATGTTTTGGTTCTGTCAGACGATTGTGACATGTTTAGTTTTACTCACTTAGTCGACCGACTAACTGTGGCATGTGCAAAGTTTTGGCAGTAGGAACACACATACCTCATGTTTTCCGTCCGTTTGGAAAACTTCTGAATACTTGATTTTGGAATTCAGCACGTCATTGTAAATAACAATAGTTACTGCATTTGTAGAAAGTAAATGTTTAAACTAAATCATTTACTAGATAGAGATAGCTAGATAATTTTGTTTGTGTGTGCGTGTGTGAAATAAGAAAAACACTTATGTGACTAGACATAAAAGATGTAATTAGGAGCGAAAATGTATGCGTGTGTGTAAGAGTGCATTTTTTTTCCTTAATTTTTTGTTGTTGTTGATCATTTATACAAACGAATAGCATCAAACACTATTAGAAAATAAATAGACATATAATCTTTCATAATTGGCTTATCTTCACGCGTTTAGTTATTAACAGATCAGATCAGAACAGAAACTTATTGATTTGACATATGAAAAAATACACATAGTCAGTAAAATACATAATGCATATATAATATATCAATGCATAGTCAATAAAATACATAATGCATATATAATATATCGATGCATAAATAAATGAATGAATAATGGTGATAGCAAATCTGTTTACACATGAATCCTCGGAGAGAGAGAGAGAGAGAGAGAAAATAGTGTCTTCGGTAAACAGATGGAAAATTGTAGGAAATTAACAACAGTCAAAATATATAGAGATGAAAATATTTGTTGAAACGCCAGAAAGATCTATTACTTACCAGGAGAACAATTATTGACGGTGACTTAGTGTTAATCAGTTCGAAAAAACAAGAAAATAAAAGGAACCAAAAACCATGTTTACAGTGGATTTTCGGTGTTATAGTTATTTAAATGGCTAATGTACAAATTTTATTTTAATAAGCTCAAAAGCAAATAAGGTGACACAATGAGACGGTAAATAACTGATTCTGATTCGTTTAGCATTGGTATTAAGACAGAAAAGTTTTAGAGTGCAATAACATATGACAATGTTCTATGACACTAGTGACAATGATCTATGCCACTAGTGACAATGTTCTATGACACTAGTGACAATGTTCTATGACACTAGTGACAATGTTCTATGACACTAGTGACAATGTTCTATGACACTAGTGACAATGTTCTATGTCACTAGTGACAATGTTCTAAGACACTAGTGACAATGTTCTATGACACTAGTGACAATGTTCTATGTCACTAGGGACAATGTTCTATGTCACTAGTGACAATGTTCTAAGACACTAGTGACAATGTTCTATGACACTAGTGACAAGATATTTGGTTTATCAAAAACGAATTAGAATGTTCCTGGATAAGAATGAGCTGAATGACGTTCTATTTAAATATTTGTTTGTCGGTTAAGTTCAAACTGTATTCCTTCAAGACGGATGAAAGGGAAAAGAAAGTATATAAAGGAATCAAATGTGTAATCATTGAAGACGGATAAAAGGGAAAAGAAAGTATATAAAGGAATCAAATGTGTCTTCATTCATTCAAGACGGATAAAAGGGAAAAGAAAGTATGTAAAGGAATCAAATGTGTATTCATTCATTCAAGACGGATAAATGGTAAAAGAAAGTATATAAAGGAATCAAAAGTGTGATCAAACAGAATTTGAACCTCAAAATGTACAAAGATTGTACATATAATCACAAGGAAAATTACCAGAAAATGAATTTATTGAGATCGTACAATAATAAGATGCATAAGGTCAAATGAAAAAAGGAGCATTGCAGTGTATGCTGACAAGCTTGCAGTGTATGCTGACAAGCTTGCAGTGTATGCTCACGAGCTTGCAGTGTATGTTGACAAAATTGCAGTGTATGCGGACAAGCTTGCAGTGTATGCTGACAAGCGTCTTTTTGTTGACACCGTAAATACATTACCTTACGAACAGGTAAGTACTTTATTGTCAAATGTATATTCTAGACTGATTAAAAGTTTGTTCTTTATGTTCTGTTTCACATTTCTACAATTTCTCCTTTCATTTAATCTGGTATTAAGCTATTTTCATCTGAAATACACTCTGTATCCTGTTTGTCTTGACTGTAAAACATAGTTTTAATTAGTTTGAGTTTTATTTCATATTCCAATAGGCATATACACCTGTGAGGACAAAATTAATTAAAAGATGAAAATCAGTGTAGAACTATATATATAAATAGTTCATACAAAAATCAAACAATCAGCTTATGTTAATGTATTATTCTTTCCTTACAATGAGACAATTACTACAATATAAAATATCATATACTGAATAAATCCTGTAAGATGTTCAATATGTGTTATGTGTGTATATATATATATATATATATATATATATATATATATATATATATATATATATATATATATATATATATATATATATATATATATATATATAGACACACATATTGATAACGGTACAAATACAAAAGTTTCGCAACGTTTCAAAGACATTGATCACGTGTATCTTTCGGGACCTCTCCCCAGACACAGTGATCATTCAGATTGGCACTAATGACCGATGTGATTCTTTACTCGGACCTCGGAATGTGCAGAGGAAATACTACGGTTGGTCCTGTTTTCAATTTCAATGTAAGTAGAGTTACAGTGCTGCAAATTATACACCGACGGCCCGCTTCTTGAAGAGTGCGTTATGCCGTCGATACGGTGTGGTCCAACACATGTGTGGACAGGCTAAACCACCTCTTGAATAATTATTGTATACATATGGAATATGTGTTGTTTTTTTTAACAAGCATATGGGATTCTAGTTCTACGCTAGTCAGGCGTCACTGTTTTTACCATACAAAGTTCACTTAAATAAGCGGGGATATGTTAAATACTTTAATAGTGTGCGTGGTCTTCTTGTCAGTCTGAAAAAGAGTCTTACCACTCATAGTTAGTAATTGGTTCAATGATGATAAGTTTTTCAAAGCCTCGTCTTCTATATTAGACATACAGTATAATATTTATAAATTTCATGATCTTGTTTTCTTGCTGGCAATAGTGGAACGCTGGCTTTATACATGCTTTCCGAGTTGACGATGGCAAGAAAACGGGCGAATGACCCTGTTTTACCCTAACATAGTCTGGGGTTTCGCAGATATTTGTTGGTATACACATTGCTTTATTGCTGAACAAGAGTGTTCATTGTGCACTTTCCAAGTTTTCTCAAGTGCATTGTTGCTGTGAAGTTAGATTCCATACTGTCCACTAAGGAAACAAAACACACGAATGTGAGTGTGCAACAATTAAAATAATAATTAAAAAAAATACAGTTTATCTACTGAATATTTAATAAAAGTTCGTTCATAGGGAAAAAGAGTATCACCTATGTTACTGCCAGTGCTTTCATAAAATTTTGTGTTATATCAAAGTAAGATCGGCATCATATAAACTAGCAAATCAGTTTGAATTTTAAGACATTGTATCACTTAGTCCACCTTCACTCAATTTGGCATGTTTTTCTTGTGTTGTTTTCATTATCTGCAACTCAAGAGGAGTGTGCATACTACACTTGTTCTGAAAATTAAAACGTTGAATGCCAAGGCAAATTACAGTTCGGCTCGTTCGTAGAAAGCCAGGGCCCGCCCTCAGCGTAGTCGACGGTCCCTAGCTGCACTTGTAGAATTTGTCATCCCTGGAGAGACTAATCTACGAGATCCTGTGGTAACTGGCACACTCACTGAGACATCGGCGTTCTCTTCCAGGACAGGCCCCTCCCAGGAAGAAAATTGTGGACCCAAACAGCAGGTTGTGGATGAGGACCGGCTGGTGGCCCGCATCACCGAACCAGTTATGGCATCTACGATCAAAAAGCGTCCATTGCCGGACTCTTTATCTGACTCGGATATTAAAACCAATTATTTTTCGTCTTCCTCAGACGATGAAGCTGATGGTGAGTGGACAGGGGATGAACAGGGACCAACCTACTTGCCGTCTGCACCCATTTCAAATTCCTTCCAAATTAAAAAATATAATTTGCAGGACAACTATATCGACCTATCAACTTTGCTGCCTAATATGACACAGGCACTTGACAATCAGCAGTTTAAAATGCATATTAACGATACAGTCAAACTCTCTGTGGTTAGAGACACTATGACGCCGGAAATCTTTAACATTGAAAGTTGGATCACAGACTTTTTGCGTTTTGTGGCAATGTACGCTGAAAAATTCCTCTGTCATGTTACACAGGTTCTTAAACACGGGAAAATAGTGTGTGACTTGGCACCTAGGATGTCGGGTATGAGTTGGTATATATATATATATATATATATATATATATATATATATATATATATATATATATATATATATATATATATATATATATATATATATATATATATATATATATATATATATATATATATATATATGAATATTAGGTTCTTGCCCTCACATCCTCTACCTACAGTCACTTTCGGGTGTCGCGGACGCTCTGGCTTTAGAGGTAGTGGGAGGGAAGGGCATATATTCCAGATGGATTTATGCTATGGCTTCAACCAGGCAGGAACTTGTACAGCCCTGAACTGTCGCTACAAACACGAATGTGCCAAGTGTGGTGGACAGCACCCATGCATTAAATGCCCAAGCCAGCCTGACACGAACACAACCTCCAACAAGGGAGACCAATCTACGGGTAAAAAGTGATATATGTTCCCCTAATAAAACCAAATACTTCTTAAATCAAGCCAGATACAATGGTTATCAGCATACATTTTTTTTAATGTTAATACTTTATGTGTCTTTTGCTGTTCATCCAAAAATACTTCAATAGTCACTGAGATTGTTTCTATTTCTCAGCTGTAAACTTTCTCCACGTTTTATACAGTATCTAATACCCTTCTAGCTCATTATGGGGGAACTAAGCATGAGATTTGTTAACATTTTATTGGCAGGCTATGTCAAAAATTCTCTCTCTCGTAATGTTGTATTTATCATTTACCGAATGCGCAATGATTCCGAAGCAATCGTATCGTACTACCAGCAAATGTTTTCCAGTTTGTAATTTTGGTTTCCACCTTCTATCGTTTTGGAAGCTTCTAAAGTATTATTTAAATCTGAAATCAAGTGGAAGAGCGCAATCACAACGTGGACTATGATCTATTAGTATCTGGAAGTCAAGTTGTATTATTAACCGCTTGCCATGCACAAAAGACTGTATCACTTCAGTACCACTATTTTACACATTACATGCCCCCTGATTGCAACTTTGCCAGTTGATCAATTATAATGCCTTCTTCATTCCTGTTTGTCCAAACCAAAACAGAACAGGTAACAAAATTATATGTATGTCATATAGATGTCGTAGTCATTCAAAATGAATGATATCGCTTCCATATGATATGGCGATGTCTTCAACTAGATTGAATCTGAATTGGTTACCACTTCATTATTGGCCTCTTCTTCTGCATTTATATCAAACGACACAAAAGCTACCTGGTATAATGAATATATTTGGGCTTAACTTTGAAATTGCTAAATGCAACATTTGTATGTGATATAATGTCGTATTGGACTGAGGTATTAAACTCCTTGCAGTATCTTTTCCTGCTTGTTAGGAGTTAAGTACTTATCGTGAGTCGTCAGCTTAATTATTCATTCTGCTAAAAGCCACATGTTGCCTTCAGAACCAAAACCTACAAACACTTGCAAGCAAAATACATACTGACACCCATCACAAGTACAATGAATATAAGCTCATGTTTGATTTGATTATTAGAAGGTTGATAAAAATCCTCAAGTTTAGGTTGTCTTGATTTAACCTGGGTGAGCAGATGCGTCAGGATGAGTAGATGCATATAGAGCAAAAGCATCATCCAGGTTGTTTTGTAGTCTGAGCCAACAAACCTTGTTCTCTCAAACGTTCATTCAAGTAATCCATTGTCCTGGATCTATTTTTCCTTGAACTCTGCAGCTTATTCTATGTAATTTTTCATTGATTTCGTGTCTAATTCTTTATTCGGCAGCTCTATAAATGATCAAATAATTTGAACAGATAGTTGCTTTCTTTAAATACTAGACCGTTCACTATTGCTCCTCTAATAATTATTTATGTTGATGCCATTTATCCGCAAGCAAAAGCTTAGAAATTTAAGAATATAAAATGTTAATACTTCTGCCAGTTTTTATTTTGCATCTTGACTGAATATGTTCTTTCTTGGTTTGAATCCAATTATTAAAACATTGTTCTTGTCTAAATAGTATGAACGTGATTCTTTGACACTCTAAAGGTTAGTTTCGTGTTCTGCACATGCATCAGATGTATGTCCCGATTCTTTTTCAACGTCTAATGAGTAAGCAAACGTTGGTTGGTTACCACTATATCTGATGTAAAACTCAATATAAAGTCCAAAGGATTTTATAGGTTTCATAAACAAGTTCAGAAACAATTGTGTATAAGCCTGGTATTTTTGTTTAAATACCATATAGTTGTGAGGCATCTATTGTGTACAACTTCTTTGCAAAAAAGAAACGTGCTGGAGCATAGTTGAATCCATAATTGTTAACTACTGTCTGGGGTGTAGTTTCAGACTTAAAAATGTCCAACAGTGTTTCATGGTATTTAAATGTAGTACTAAACTGTGATACTAGGGTCTCTTGATCAAGTAAAATTTGGTCTTTTAAGTTTACACGTAATTTAATACCATCCGGATACACCTGACTTCGTGCAAATCAAACATCGTAAGGAAGTACTATACACATACAGATATTAGTTTGGTTTTCTCCTAAGACTTGTTTTTGTTATTATCGATTTCCTTTCATCCATTCTAACACTTAATGTAAGAGTCTCTACTTATGCCTGTATAGTTCTCTGACTATTGAATTATAACAATTTATCATTGTAGTTTTGTATGTACACCATGTAGTTATTACTTGAAGTCATTTTAATTTTGAGATGTGTTTCAAATATTCGACATGTATACTTTCGTCATTGCAGTCATGCCCTCTTTGACTTTATTCGTGTACATTTCGAAGTTGTAAAACCCACCATATACTAAAACAGTCTTTGTTTCATTTTAGTTTCTGATGTAGTAAAAAATATTATGTTTTTAGTTCATCGGAAATATTGTAGTAAACAACAAGAAAATCTATTCATGTTAATGATATAGATAGGTTACCATTTATATTATCAATTGAACTGGTCAAATAGATTTCTGTCTTCGAAAGAGCATTAATTGTAATATAGGTCTCCATTTGTATAGGAAGCATTCAAACAACCAAAATCTATACATCCTACACTTAACGGTTTTCTTTTCAACTTGTATCGTGTTGTGCACGTGTGCCGGAGACTACGCGTTCGTGTTCCGAAGGCACACGTTGCACATCCTGTCCTGTAAGCTTCTCTAGTATCTCTTTCTCTTTGAATTTTTATCCCTTTGTCTAAAATAGTTTGTTTTAATTTCTCTATATCACGGCTTTCTGTATTGTTAACTTTCTTGTTGCGTTTTTTCTTTCTTTTTTGTATCTGTTGTACTCGTTGATGATTAAAATAAACTCCACATAGCTTATTTGATTGTCACTGCTCGCTCTGCTTATCATGTCGTCCAAACTGTTCAGGTTACGGATTGCAAGTGGACTACTTCATCATGTTTTAAAACTTTATTATGTATCAGTTATTCTTTGAGAGCTTTTGCAATAAATCCCATCAGTCTTGCACCAAGGCCACTGAAAGATAAAGGAACAGCTACATTGGTAGCTATTTATGCAACACATAATCTGGCTGATGTTATTCCCATGCAACCCGAAACTGTTTCCAAGCTAGCTTCCATCCAATTATTACTTGTATATACTACTTTTAATTCTTTTATAACACCTCTATTATGTCCGATCTCTCTGACCAAACGAGTTTTAATATGATTAATATTTTGCAACCTGAAATAAAGACCATTATCGGACAAAGTTCTAGCTTTGCCATCTATCTGTAATAGGATATCAAGGTTCATCAATTGGTGTCTTTGTTCACATTTATATTTTCATTTATATATATATATATATATATATATATATATATATATATATATATATATATATATATATATATATATATGAAAGAGACAACTAAGATTGTATAGTGGTAACAGGCTTAACTGACTCTGTAGATGTTGTATCGTGCTCTGCACGTGTGCAGGACACATGTGACAGTATACTGAAGATACATTGCGCAGCCTTACATTTGGTCCGTACCTGTAGCTGCTCCTCTGTTTTAGGTTGTACTGTTGTATTTTTGTTGTATTTGTTGTATGTTGTATTTCTACTCTTTGGTCCAGAGTATTCTATCTGCTTTTCAGATGCTACGCTTTGTGTTGACTAACAATTTGTATGGTAATTATCCATTTGCTATAAGACTGTCAATCATGAAATGCCTAGAATATTCTTCAAAATTCATGGACGATAGTGAACCAATTGTAAACCCCAATAGATCTTCTTTAAAAGCATACTCATTGCTACCGTAAGGGAAAAGTTTAGTGTCGCATTGTAAACTGTGTTGATATTGATTTTTACTTTCGTCGACTTTTGTCTGTAGGTATATATTATTCATTACCCAAAAACTTTAAAGCATTTAGCAATGTAAAATTTTACTGTGCATTTGATACACATTACCTGAGCATGATTGTTTGTGTAGTTTTTATAGTGTGAACAATTTTGTAAAAGTATATGTGCTTTAAATTAATAGATTTGTGAACTAACTTTATGAAATGAGAGTTAATTTAACAATTTCTCCAGTATTAATTTTTGATGGTGTACCTATTGACATCTGAAATAATAATATTTTTTTCTCTCGACATTGATCCGTAGGTATATGCTATTTATTACCTGACAAGTTATAGCATCTCTGCGATTGGGTTATAAATAGACATGGTTTTATATTCTTCTTGCAATTTGGTTGATTGTTCATTGTTAAATCAAACATCTTTTACAACTACAATTGGGTGTAGAGACTTGTGAAGAAAAAAAACTTTACTTTATCCCCAAATGAACAAGATACCTTAAACAGACCCAAACCACATATCAAATCATAGATTCGGCTGTTTGAATTTGTATAATTTCTTTGACGCATTATGACTGCAGCATCATGTGATGTTTTAGAGTCATTTTGTTTATTCTTTTAAATTTCATCTTCGGCTTTTTTAAATTCATGTGAGTTTTTTCCAAGTTGTTTCCCAGGTTCAACTGTACATGAATCTTGTGACTTTTGTAAAGTAACCTTTTCAGGTTCTTTGTCAACCATCCTTTTTTCATGTTTACCTTGATCACCTTCCATATATTTTTACTACAATTTGAAAGCTAAATCAACATAATTTTAAGGTGATAAAAAGGTTAATCGTAAGCTGACTTACACTGTTAGTTTGCGTAGTGAAAACTAATTTAAAATTTAAATTAGGTAAATAAAACGATGGATTTCAAAACGTTTCCTCTGTGTGGAGAAGTAAACTGACATTTACAAAACTGACGATTACTGTAAACCAAGTAAAATTGAATACAGTGAAAAACAAGTTAAGAACGGAGAGACAAAAACAGAATACAAGAAAGAGTACAGGAGACAAAAATACCAAAAGGATGAAAACCACCAGATAATTCACAACATAAGCAGGAGAGGCTTACATGCAACGAAACAAGACTTAAAATAAGATACAACGTTACAAATACTTGGTATACCATCACTTATCTTCTATTGCAGATGGTTAAAGTTCACATTAACCTGAACAGACAGTGAGGAAGATTTAGACATTGATAATTTAATTCCATATAGTTCTTTTGATCTATCTGATCCTGAATAGCAGGGATCAATACTTGATACCTGTTTGCTAGCGAACACAGGTCTAAAAATGATACAAAGCATTAGAGGAAAGAGATTGAAGAGCACAATATAAAATATTGAATCGTTCGAGATGGCTAACTTCATCATCGAGGAGATTTTGAGAACTGTTGCCTGGTTGTGCGTTGCACACGTACCCATTTTCCTTGTGAGATTTTATTGCATGAGAATCTTGTAATAATAACCATTGTAATAATTGTGGTTAAAGGCACAAATGTATAAACAATTAATCAACCTATATACAGTTATTCATGAAGTATTTTATTCATATTTTCCATTTCATTCCTATTTTCTCTTCACCATTCAAAATTTAATATGTTTGATTGTTATCAAACTTTCACGCAGTGCAGATACAGGTAATCCCAATTTAAGCGATAAAGATCCAGTGAAGTAACTAATTCATGTAATCATCTTTTAGTTCATTTTGCAAACTTGTAAAATTATCGATGGGATAAAGTACGTAAGTTAGATAAACTAAATGAGGAATTTCAAATTAAATATGTTTTTCAAATGTTTATAAAGACGAAAAATGGTTGTATATATATATAAGGTACGATCAGGTCATAACGGCCATGTAAAAATTACCCCCAAAAGGGTGGTTCAGACCTCTTTGCAACAAGTTCAACAGAGAAACAAACAGGGGATTCCCTTTTTATTAACGATTTTAAAATCTAGAATTTTGCAAACCGACATATGGAACCTACTTTTAAAATAGCAGAATAATTCCAGGCAAGATTAAATAGACTATGAGATACAGAAGAAGCGGCAGAGACACAACCTAAATATCCTCTGGAACACAGAGATGAATAATGTAATGAGCCGTTTGATAGACAGAGATGCGTACTGTAATGAGCCGCATGATAAACGGAGAAGCGTAGTGTAATGAGCCGTTGATAAACATATATGCGTACTGTAATTAGCCGTTTGATAAACAGAGATGCGTACTGTGACAAGCCGTTTGATAGACAGGCAAGAGACCATGAAACTATAAGTGAAAAATGCAACAAAAGGATTCAAAGCGGAAAGCTTCCAAAAAGAGCATATATTTGTACATCTTTCTTGATTCATTTTTAGAAATTTCCCACTATTAGTAAAAAAAATGACACATGAAAAATGTTTTTCTGTTTGTACTGTTAGATTTTTAAATACGTTTTTATGGAAATTATTAAACCATATGACAGGGTGAAAGATCGAATAACTCACAAAAATTGTCATAAGTAAAAAACAAAAATCCGTTTTCATTGAAAAAGTGATACATAAATTTTACACGTTTGACAACAAAAATTGTTCTCTTGTAGATAATTATATTTCTTGTTTTTTTTTTTCTTCTTTTTTTCTTTTTTTTTTTGCTGAGTCCCTCCTGTATGACAACTTAAAAACTTCTGTCATTTAAAGTATTCCAGTCTGAAATGGATCTTTTCAAAAAGAATTTGTTTTATCACTGGACAAGTCTGCTACTTGTAATGTGCTGAAAGTTCGGCAAATAATAAAAATAAATAAGGTGAAAGGGGATCTCTTTGTCGACAGCCGCGACCGATCCTGAAGAAAGGAGAAGCAAAGTCGTTTTGGATTACACGTGTTTTACTGTTGTTATAAAATACAGTTATCCACTGTTAAGTCTGTGGAGCAAAGTTCTTGAAAAAGGTAAGTAATTCTTCTATGAATTGCCAAGAAACCAAATCAAAGGCCTTTTCAAAATCCACTTGTAAAATGATACAATCGATGGTATTTTCTTCCGAGTAGCACACAGTTCCATATATAAATCTGACCACTTCTCCCATATATCTACCGTTCATGAACCCTTTTTTTATTTTCGTGAATCAATTTCAGCACTTTCTTCTTTATTCTATTGGCTATGACGACTGAAACTATTTTATATGGAATATTTAATAATGTAATTAACTGGTCTCTAATTACTAGTTTGTCTTCCTTTGGCAAAAAACGTAATAATGTCCTCCCTGGCAATTCTGTACGTGTCTGTGATAATGCAAATTTATACTTAAATCAAAAATTTGTTTACAAATTAGACAAAAATAATGTTTTATCTTTGTCTTATGGAAAGCTCCTCTTTTCTAAATCAGTGATTAACTGAGTTTATCAAAAGTTGTTCTGTATCTCTCCCCAAGCATAAAAAAAATCAACAGTTCATCCATCAATTCCTCTTCTTTTCCATTGTTCCTATTTTTAGGCACTCATAGGATTCATAATAAGTTATTTCATCTTCTAATTCAGTCAACTCTTTATTGAATTATATAAGGTACATTATGTTCCAAAGCATGTCATTAAATTTTCCGTTTGTTGAAGTTATTGTATTGTTTACCAAAAAGATTTATATAATAATTTTTAATCCCTTCTAATAATTTAAATTAATCCGATATAATTTGTCTATATTTTAAAACTTTGTTATGGCTTATAGTGACGTTTGTCTCGACTAAAAAAATGCTTCGTTGTTTGTTTTTTTTTGTTTGTTTGTTTTTTTTTTTTTTTTTCGTTTTTTTCTTTTTCTTTCTTGTTTTGTTTTCCCTTACCGAGCCACTTACATATTGATCGCATCATCATACCTCTAAATTTCTCTTTTCTGACATCTTATAATTTAGATCTAAATTTTTCAGAATATTCATACAAAACATGTTATGATTAGTCTGTATCACTTTTTCAAGATGATCCATCTCTTATAATAATTTTGTCCTTTTTCACTATTTGAAGAATGTATCAATGTGAGATTTAAAATGTTTTGTAAAGCGGTCTCAAATAGAAACTGTTCGTCCATTTCATATATATCATTACCGGTTTAATTGTTAACATCCCTTTAAATATTATCCATTACTTTAAATTACTTCAATTCCCTCTTTATCTTTCTACATATAGTTTATCATTTAAAAACGAATTATTAAAACTCCAAAATGCAGGAATTCTCCCAAAATCTGTAATTTTGAAGCTAAGCAATACAGCACAATGATCTGACTTGTAACTGGTATAAATACGCATAGTAACTGCATCAATTTAACCTAAAATTTCCTTGTTTACAAGGAAAAAATCTAAACGTGCAGTTTTAAAGGGATTCTTTTGAATCCACGTATATTCTATAACATCCGTTTTAAAAATCCTAGATGGATGACATAGTTTTAAATTTTTCTTCAGTTCTAAGACTGTTTCTCTCACTTTGGAACTATCGGTATTTACATAATTAGACGCATCTTTAGTGCCATCTAAAATTAAATTCCAAAACACACAAATGACTGCAATAAGATTATCAAACAATTTTACAATATTTTCTATTCTATCGAAATATTACGGAGGATCTACATTTGGACAGTTCATATTAATAAGTATAAGTTGCTAAATTATTATAAATACATCTTATGTGCTGTCCATCTTGAATTATCAGAATCTTAAACCAGTATTTGATAATAATGTAATATATTTTCACAATAAAGTTTTTCCAAGTTCACCATTAATACAATTATTTTGTGTGCTTCTCTTAACTCATAATTTTGTTGAGGAAAACTGTAAAATTGACTCTTTCAATATTATTAGTAGTTATCAAATCCCATACCTCATAACTATAGTTAAATATTAGCGATATTAATTTATTAAAAAGACTCATTAAAATGATTTATCTTCAAAGTAGTAAATTTCTAAATATTTCTTTGCAATACAAATAAATCTAACATAATCTGTGCTTCATCAAACGACCTGCCAGGCGTAAGAACAATACCAGGCTGTGTCAATTTGTTTACTAGTTTTAAAGTCGTGTCACCATAAGTAAACTCCATATTTCTTGGTACCCTACCACCATTTCTGAATATAAGAGTCTTTGTCTTAGAAATCTTCGCTCTAAGTTTCCATCTATTGCAAAATTCATTCAAAAAGTCTAAACCGTTTTGAAGACATGTAGGAGAACTCGAAAATATAACAATATCATCAGCATACAGTAAAATGGAAGCCATATCACGCCGAATGCAATGCCCTCTATACCATAAAGTAACATTACCTCCTCCAGGTTATCTAAAACACAGTGGCGTAACTTCAAATTGTGCCTCCCCCACCGCAAACATTTAGAGTGGGCCCCCATCAAAATTAATGTAAAGTGGGATTTTGCCCCCTTCTTGCGTGCCCCTCCCCTCCCCACAATGCGAGGGCTGCGGGGGCGGTAGTTACGCCACTTGTTAAACATGTAAAATACGAAGGGTGACAGACACTCACCGCACCTTACTCCAAGAATACTTGAAAATTTATTACCAATACTTTATCCTGTGTTTAACACTATCTTTCATAGATTTAATAATATGATAAATATTTCCCCTAAGACCCAGTTTAATAAGTTTATGCCATATATTATCTCTTATCAAATAAATCAAATGAGTCAGTAAAATCGATAATCCACGATTAATTTTATGTGAAGTAAATACATGTAATATAAAACGTTATCAACAGTATTCATATATTTTGTTTTCTAAATGCTGCCTGTGCTTCGATAAATATGTGATAATTTTCCGCCCAATCATCTATTATTTATTATCGAGTAATTGTTAACTTCATTCTGAGGCAGTTTTAATGCAATGGAATCACCAGGCTCTCAGGCCACATCTCTGAAAAATACCCCGTTTAAAAATACTATTAAACAAAAATAAAATTGTTAGCAAGTGAAAAGTGGACTATTATCATCGATCAAATATGTTCCTGTCGTGTACACTACATTTTTCACAGTGTGAGAGCCACGTACACCATTCTCTTATCATAACACAATTTTGTCTTGCGTTAAGTTGGGAGGTACAGTCCAATATTGTCGGCACACCATTCTATTTAAATTGTACGTGCCAGGTACATCATTATGCCAATGTATAAACTAGCGATGTCAGGTGCATACCGTTGTTAGACTCTACATCGATTGTACAACCTAAACTGTGCATGAATTATTTCTGATACCAGCGTTTGATGACCAAACACATGGTACATGCACGACACTGCATTGAATCATATCCGTGCGACACTTTGGTGCCATAGTTCCATCCATTTTTATTTTTTGTAACAATATGTGGAAAATTTTAAATATATCTTAGGTTTATCGTCAAACGTGTCACACATACATATTGTTTTACATGTTTGAGTCACAAATACATATTGTTTTACTTGCTTGAGTCACAAATACATATTGTTTTACGTGTTTGAGTCACAAATACATATTGTTTTACGTGTTTGAGTCACAAATACATATTGTTTTACGTGTTTGAGTCACAAATACATATTGTTTTACGTGTTTGAGTCACAAATACATATTGTTTTACGTGTTTGAACTGTGGGTTCAGGATCAGAGACAGTTTGAAGTTGTCGTAGATCACTGCTTTGTTTTGTCTTGGAGGAAAATATTTAAAATCAAAATTCGATTGCTTAAGCTGACCTAGCCGTAAATTGTTACTTGTGTCAGCTACGACTGTATACTCAAAACAATGGTTCATGTAGAGAGAGAGAGAGAGAGAGAGAGAGAGAGAGAGAGAGAGAGAGAGAGAGAGAGAGAGAGAGAGAGAGAGGGGAGTCTTGCACATGATCAGTTTCTTCGTGCCACTGCAACCGCTTGACGTTTGATTTTTCAATAGACTCGGTAACACTTTGAACACTGAACAGTTTTGATATTACGCGCGCGCGTATATATATATATATATATATATATATATATATATATATATATATATATATATATATATATATATATATATATATACATATATCAGATGCAGATTCAGACTGGTGTTGCATTTAAAGAATACGGTCCAAGTTGTAGTTTTACACGATCGGACAACTTAGTAATAGAACTTCCAAGTTCCGTTTGAACACGCTTGTTATTTATTCTCTGTAGTATGACATATGTTTGCATCCTTACGTATGTAGCTATACATTGGTTTTGCATCTTTACGTATGTAGCTACACATTGGTTTTACAACCTGACGTATATAGCTAGCTATACATTGGTATTGCAACCTTACGTATGTAGCTATACACTGGTTTTGCAATCTTACGTATGTAGCTATACATTGGTTTTGCAATCTTACGTATGTAGCTATACACTGGTTTTGCAACCTTACGTATGTAGCTATACACTGGTTTTGCAATCGTACGTATGTAGGTATACACTGGTTTTGCAATCTTACGTTTGTAGCTATACACTGGTTTTGCAACCTTACGTATGTAGCTTATACTTTGGTTTTGTAATATAATACTAAATAAAGTTTGTGTTCTGTTTTTTTTTTTTTTTTGGTGTTTTTTTTTTTACCATACTTGTTGTGGATTGTCATACCAGAGCTAAAAAAAAGCGGTACTTTGAATGACATCAAGCCAAGCATTCCTAAAACGATATTAATCGCTCTTAGGCTATGGAAATTATGATACAGTTGGATTATACGGATAAATTCTTCATTATTCTTTGATTTTGGCTTCAGACGTTTCACAAGAACACATAAGAAGGGGAGTGATGGTGTAACACTCTGGCGTTTCAAATCAGGGCTTTAAGTACTTCCCTCATGTTCAAACAAACTTTTTATTTCTTTCTTACAACCAAACTGTGTGCGATTTCTATTTTTAACAATCTCCTGAAGGAGACTCAGTGATCTTTCTTCTAAAGAAAAGCCACTCAACACAGCCTCAGTTTTATTTCTTATGGGTACCGTAGACTCCCAAACATTAACAGCTTAATATACAGAAGATTCTCTGTGGAAGTAATCTCTCAAGCCAGTATGATATAATTATTCGAAAGATTTTTTTAAAAAAATTACTTCATTTGGATACTGCACGATTGGTACGATAGAGAAATAAATAAATAAATTAATTGAAATGTGCAGAAGTTACTCTCTACTGAGCTCTTTTATAAGCTGGTGTATGGTATTCTTTTCTTTTGAAACGGGAAGCGCCCTCTTTTAACAAGAATAAAGCATTGTTGTTTATTTTAGTTGTAAATTTCTAGGAACGAAACATGGTGTAGCTTTGTAGCGTAACAAAGAATAGGAAATAAAGCGTTAATATATATCGAACAAAAAGAGGGTTTTGCATTGCTTTTTATTTTTTTGCGTGATGAAAGGATTAAGATAGAACGCTGGAATTCAGGTACATCAACTTTACATTTGTTGAAAACTTTATTTATAAATAAATCCACTAAAACCTATTCGTGAACATGTTTGACGGGAAATAATTTGGTTGCAACGTGAAATCTCTTTTTGTCTATAGTCTACTTTGAGGCAGTTTGTTACAAATTCGATTTCTAATACCGCTTTAAATGTGAAAAGGTGTCCATTTACTTTTTAACGTTTTTAAGAACTGTAAAAATGAAATCTATTGCAAGATTGCAATGTGTCAAGAGATTTTGGAAGAAAAACAAGTGCATGTTTTGTTTCAAATTTTTTTTCCTTCCTCAAAACAAACAACATTTATTGTTATTTACATGTTTGGTTTCATGTCAATTAAGGATTATGGACATGACATGAAGCGTTTTCAAGTTGTATTCCCTCCTATCACAGCACAAGGAATGATCATGTAATATAATCACGGTGTTCTCATAAACCTCTAACCCACTTGTCTTCGGTTTTATTTCATCTTAATTCCACCCAAATCTTTTCTGGATCAATTTATAAAAAAATGTTAATGTTCATCTGTAAATAAATAGAGGATATTACACGAATGTTAATGTTCATCTATCAATATATAGAGGATATTAAATTAGCTCAAATGTTCATCTGTCAATAACTAGAGGATATTAAACAAATTCTAATGTTCATCTATCAATATATAGAGGATATTACATGAGTGCAAATGTTCATCTGTGAGTAAATAAAGGATATTACACGAATGCTAATGTTCATCTATCAATAAATAGAGGATATTACATGAGTGCTAATGTTCATCTGTCAGTAAATAGAGGATATTACATAAGTGCTCTTGTTCATCTGTCAATTAGTACAGGATATGACATGAGTGCTCATTTTAAATAAAATTTAAGAAATTCGTAAAAAAATGTCTATCTTAAACAAATTATGATATGGGTATATATTTACCTAAATAACACAGTAGTCATGTGACAAATATAACTGACTTGGAGGTTTTGAGGTTTGGGTATAGTTCACGGATTAGTCGACTGACTGGTGTTGAACGGTACGTCAACTCGTGAAAAGTTATGTCATAGGCAGGTAATTGACCAGACGCAAAACGAAAGATAAATCCTTCCGCAAATCACGTGGTCCCACTCAATTCGAACCTACGGCAAACTACTCGGCAAACTATGCGCCACTATCATGACTCTACACTATCGGGACTCGACACTATTGGGACTCGACACTCTTCCCAATGCAAAGTTGTACTTCTGTTTAGTCCATAATATCCAACAGTACAAACACTATAATCTATAAATATCGCAATGTCATGACGTCATTGATTTTATGTGACGCCATATTGTATTTTTGTGGCGTCATACTGCTGAAATGTCATTTTCACAAATCTGAAACAAGTTAAATTTCAAAAAATTTCACTAAATTATGTAACAAAACAATAATAGATCTTTTATTTTGGTGAATATAAAGTTTTATGAACCAGTACACCTATCATGTTGACATCTTCTTCGCGCCGGTCATTTTGAGGTTTAAGGGCTCATAAAACTTCATATTCACCTCAAACAAGGTAAATAATTGCATAATGCTGTCTCATAGAGTCTTTCATTGCCTTCTTATCACAAGATAAATACTTCATGGTGTACAGCTTGTCATTTAGCTACTTTTAGTATTGGGGAAAACCCATTCATACTTATATTTTACTTAAACCCTATTTTAAGATCGGGTAGAATGACAATTATATATATACCAAGACTTTGCGGGGTTTTCTCCCAAGTAATTGGGGCGAAACGGATGACATTTTTGCCGAATAGAATGTCATCCGACACTATGCAATTCTCTAACGACATACATTTTAATTTGCCATGTGATACTTTGCGCTAAATTATCAGTCTCTTCTATGAATCTTCGATATTGAATTCAGGAGAGTTATAGTCTCAACTCTGATTTTCCATTCACTTCCCTCCCCTCTCTCTCTCTCTCTCACACACACACACACACACACACACACACACACACACACACGCTTCAAAAAGTGAAGATAGAATAAATTAGATTGCCGGTCAGTTGTTAGCATACGGTTGCTTTGAGAGATTATTTTTGATTGCTTGACACGACGTCATGTGATTAACGATAAGTCATCATATTGTACTGTCCTGACGCTATCATTTATATTGATGACCTCGTGCTGCTGTAATGACATCTTCACTGTTCTGAAACAAGTTAAATTTTAAATGTTTTTACACTATACCATGTAAAGAAACACCCAACCAATTTTAAACCTTTGTTTCGGTGAATACGAAGTTTTAAGAACCAGTAGACCTTAATATTGACTTCTGCTTCGCGTCGTTCAATGTAAAGGTAACTGGTTTATAAACTTTATATTCACCTCAATAAAGGTCAATCATTGTATAATACTGTATCCAAAGGATGTTCATAGGATTATAGAGGCATTCACACGTATGTGTTTTTAATCTAAGACAATAAATGGTTGAGACATATTTGGTAACTTACTGAGACTTGATCATGCTTCATTTCTGTTCTTTAGAAATAGGTAATGTGCTTTTGTAGAGATGCTAGCAGTTATGTCCTTTTGGAATGAAGTGAGTGCATGTATAGGGGCACAGCTGCTAGCGGTTTTACCTGGACACATACATTTCATATTTAGGGTAGATTTCACAAGGTGATTCCTAATCAATCCCTACTGTGTATCCACCCAAAGCGGAAGATAAAAGTGAACAAAAAATTACAAAGTCCAAATTTTTCAACGTAGGTTACACATACAATTCTGCTTTTTAACGTATACAGCCTGAAGCTTTTCATAAAATGTACAATCGACGCATTGAGGGTGAATTTACGAGTGTATAAAATAAAAAAAAAAAACACATTAGTTAAGTTTACAGAAAACTTTTGTAGTAATAATAATAATAGTCATGATCGTCATCAAAATCATCATCGTCGTCGTCGTCGTCGTCGTCGTCGTCATCATCATCATCATGTCTTTATTTATCGCCTGCAACTCATTTAGTTCAGTACAACTAATCTCTTTTGAGGACCTGTTCTATGTACAAAATGAGGACCTGTACCATATACAAAATGTTCAAAGTAGTATCACTCATATAAAGGCAAAGTACACTTAGCCATGATCACTCCCTCCCTCCCTCTGTCTCTGTCTGTCTGTCTCTCTCTCTCAAAATAATTAGTTACAAGTAAACATATCTGCATAGACATTGCTAAGTACACTAGGAAAGCAGAAGGGTTTAATTACATATATAAATTATTTCATCCATTTGATAACTCTTTTGGAAATGCAGGGGTGGAGAGGGCTTGAACTATTTAGAAATGCAGGGGTGGAGAGGGCTTGAACTATTTAGAAATGCAGGGGTGGAGAGGGCTTGAACTATTTAGAAATGCAGGGGTGGAGAGGGCTTGAACTATTTAGAAATGCAGGGGTGGAGAGGGCTTGAACTATTTAGAAATGCAGGGGTGGAGAGGGCTTGAACTATTTAGAAATGCAGGGATGGAGAGGGCTTGAACTATTTAGAAATGCAGGGGTGGAGAGGGCTTGAACTAGAGATTTATCACTTGGATTTTTAAACAATACCTCATAATGTGCATTGAGACTGATGGTGCGATTAGCTTTACTTTGTTGAAATAAATTTTGAGTAATATAAATAATACTGACGTTAGGATGATGTCCTTTTTGTGTAAACCAACGTTTAATTTCTCCTTCGACTTATCCTTACATGTCAACGAAGCTGACAAGATGTGTTCGACTAGCGTCAGACACAATCCCATCGTCTTCGCGAGGAATTCCTTCTACAAAGAAATGGATTCTCCTTGACTTTCTTGGAGTAACGTGTAAGAGGATTGCCACTCTTGTAATACCAAACGATTCGTTGTGGAGGACGATCGAACATAAGTGATTTGTGTTCGATCAAACGTTTAGCAAGTTCGGTTTTGCCATAAGCACTGGATCCAGCAGTGTTAAAAGGATGGCGAAAATACAGTGACTCCCAACTTTGACGATCTGACATTTCGTCAATCACTTTGAGAACGGAGGATTGCAGCCATAACTCTCGAGTACTTTAAAATATTCTGAAACAATCACCATACAAACAAGACATTTTATACACGTTAAATTTTTTTTCATGGTACAAAAGGTATTTACATTTCAACACATAAAATTCATGATTTCTTCATGGCGCAACAAATTCATTGTACAAAATATTAGCATTTCAAAAACAAAGTTCATGTTTTTTTTTTTTTGTTTTTTTTTTATGGTACAAAAATATTTACATTTAAAAAAAACACAGTTCCTGTTTTTTCTTTCATGGTACAAAAATATTTGCATTTCAAAAAACAAATGTTCATCTAAAAACAGTTCATGTTTTGTCTTTCACGGTACAGAATACTCAAATTTCGAAAAACAAAGTTCATGGGTTTTTTTTCTTTCAGGGTGCAAGAAATTTAAATTTAAAAAAACAAAGATCGTGTTTTCTTTCATTCATAAGTCACACATACACACACACACACACATACACACACACGTACGCACGCGGGCGCACGACGTCTTTGGCATAGTCAATCACCTCTTGTTTCCAAGTGTCGAATCCAATACTTTCCCAATCACGTACATCTTTCCAGTCGTAAATCTGTTGGTGTATCCAATTTTCTATACACCTCGTAGTAAGCATAAAGAGTAGATAAAGTGCGATGAATGTCTTCCTCACACGGAAGCCAATTTGTGTTCATCACTAATCGCAGCACATTTAGCACGGTGAGTTCTTCGTCCATAGATAAAGTTGTTGTGGTCATGTTTTTGCATGTACTGTTCATAAATTTGCCAGAGAGAATCGGCCGGTATACGAAATCCAAGAAATGTGGTCACTAACACACACGGGACACGTCGTCGAAAATTCAAACGAATCGTCTCGTCTTGTGCAATTAGTTTTTTTAACAGTAGTTGATAATCCACTAAGATTTGAATGCTGTAATTGACTTCCTTCTATTGAATTTGGTGCAACACTGATGACAGAAGTCGTGGGATGGCAAGCTTTACAACGTGTTCGCAGATTATCAATGTCTGACCATTTGAACATTTTCAAAGTAATCAGTCTTTAATAGCATTCAGATACCAATGATTAAAATGTCTATGCCATTTCGGATGCAAGTGTTCTTTGTGTTTCACTTGAATCTGTACAAAGTCTCTGTAAATGCATTCTTTCAGCTCAGAGGGTAGAGTCTGAATGTGCTCTTCTAAAGTGTCCATTTACAAAAATGTAATTCGGTTCCACACAATGAATATGGTGCTTCCGATTGTTAAATCATTGGTCACATTTGTCGCAATAGTAATCGTATCACAGAAATCCGGTAATGCTAGTAATAGCATCGAAATGATCTTGGTGATGATAAACATGAATGTATTTTCCATCATGAAAATCCGGCCCTCGAAACAGGAGATCTCCACGAACGACTTGAGGGTACACTTTCAGCATATAACGAGGGGCCAGTACATCTTGAAGTTTTTGCATTTCAGGAACTCCAAACACGGTCTCTTTGGAAATGCCTGCTTGATCCAAAAAGAGTTCTGCTTCTCTTCGTTGTTTGGTTCTGTCCGATTTTCTCATGCTCTCCCATAATCGTTTCCATTTTGCTGGATCGTTTTTCTCTGCTTGAGTTCGAACCACCACGATGGCTCTGGCTAAACACGTCTGATCTTGATGGTTGTTAATCTGGACAATATTTGTTGTGTTACTGAGAAGTTGATTCACCAATAATTGATTTTTCCCGCTGCCCCTTGGAGGCGAAACGTGTCAATGTGAAGAGTGGCTTCTTCATCGATCATGTCAAACTCAGCATTCGATTGTTGGACTTTTTGAATTGTGTCCAACATTTTGGAAGATGTTAATTCTACAGGTGTACTAAACTCGATCCAGACAGGAGATTTCAAACTGTCGTGATTGATAGATGGTCTCAAATGATCTTGATCTTTGGCTTGGCACTGTCGTTTCAATAACTCGGGAAAATCTGTAATGCGACAGCTGCTTTCTCTGCTGGGATTTGAAACTTAAACTCTTTGACTATGTACGTGTAAGCAGGCGTTCTAAATTTTCTGAAGTCACGTTTTGGGTAACTCGAATGTGAAAATAATCTTCAGGGGCTACCTAAGTACTTTCTTTCTTGCAAATTTTGACTCTCTCGGTCTTGTGGAAGAGGTAGATGGTATATGGATTAGGATCACTCATGTCATCTACAAAATTGCTCAGATGAACTTCTGCTAACAACTGTCTCAGGGTATGAGGCGATACAGAACGTCATTGTCTCTTGGCTTCTGGTTTCTCCTTGGAGAGAGAGAGAGAGAGAGAGAGAGAGAGAGAGAGAGAGAGAGAGAGAGAGAGAGAGAGAGAGAGAGAGCACCTCTCTACCTAAGAGAATACGCTTATACAGTTATGTAAGATTAGCGATCATACCTGTTTTATTTTTCTTGTTTCAACGTTGAAATCCTGAAATCCTCGCCCTTCGGGCTCAAGCTTCAAGCCCATTATCCCCCAACACACATGGGATTCGGCGATTGTTAATACCCCCCAAAAATGAAGAAAAAAAAACCGATCCCTATATTAATATCTTTTACATGATCAAGCCGATTCCGGCTGGTTAGACGTGTGCAATTGTGTGACGTCAGCTATACTCGAACCTCGGAATCGCACGTCATCACGATGGAGTAATGATATTTTTGTTCTTATAAACCTCTTTCGGTTGGCAATTCAGATTGATTAATCGATTGATTCCTAATTTGACTGACTGATTATCTCTGCATTTCAACAACGAGCAGGGATATTGTGATAGCCTCCTCGCATCAGTCTGTCCGTGCGTCTGTCCATGCCATGTCTTCTGCTATTAAACACCTTGAAGGCTTTTACTGAAACTTTTCAAGCAAAATAAGTGGTTGGTGTAGATGCGCAATAATTTTTACTTTCTTCCGCTTCGTCATTTTGGGGTAATTTTATTTAAACGTTTTCGAAAGAGGAGGTATCTGGAGAAGTCAAGTTTTAGGACGAAGCTTGTCATCTCTTTCACTCCCAAGCTTGTCATCTCTTTCACTACCAAGCTTGTCATCTCTTTCACTACCACGATGCTTTAAGGATATTATTAAAACTTTGTGGGCTTAATAAGTGATAGATGTAGATGTGCAATAACGTTACACTTTTTTCTCAGACCAATTTTTGGATAAAAATCTCGAAGAAAAAGTGTCAAAAACTGGCATTTTGAGAATGAAGTAAAAGGATGAAACTTGTATCGCTTCTTCTTTCAAGCTTATTGAAGGATTTTGCTGAAACGTTGTTAGTAAAATAAGAGCTTATTTTAGTTGCGCATTGATATTTTAGCTTTTTCCTCAAACTAATTTTTGGTAAGCTCTTTTAAAAAATCGAGAAAAGAGATATTTTGACAAGTTAAATGACAGAAAGAAGCTTGCCATCGCTTTTTCTCCTGAGCTGCTTGAAGGATTTTACTAACACTTTGATGGCCTGATTAGTGTTTTACCGACACTTTGATGGCTAGATTAGGATTTACCGACACTTTGATAGCTAGATTAGGATTTTACCGACACTTTGATGGCTAGATTAGGATTTTACCGACACTTTGATGGCTAGATTAGGATTTTACCGACACTTTGATGGCTAGATTAGGATTTACCGACACTTTGATGGCTAGATTAGGATTTTACTGACACTTTGATGGCTAGATTAGGGTTTTACTGACACTTTGATGGCTAGATTAGGATTTTACTGACACTTTGATGGCTAAATTAGGATTTTACTAACACTTTGATGGCTAGATTAGGATTTTACTGACACTTTGATGGCTAGATTAGGATTTTACTGACACTTTGATGGCTAGATTAGGATTTTACTAACACTTTGATGGCTAAATTAGGATTTTACTGACACTTTGATAGCTAGATTAGGGTTTTACTGACACTTTGATGGCTAGATTAGGATTTTACTGACACTTTGATAGCTAGATTAGGATTTTACTAACACTTTGATGGCTAGATTAGGATTTTACTAACACTTTTATGGCTAGATTAGGATTTTACTGACACTTTGATGGCTAGATCAGGATTTTACTAACACTTTGATGGCTAAATTAGGATTGTACTAACACTTTGATGGCTAGATTAGGATTTTACTAACACTTTGATGGCTAGATTAGGATTTTACTGACACTTTTATGGCTAGATTAGGATTTTACTGACACTTTGATGACTAGATTAGGATTTTACTGACACTTTGATGGCTAGATTAGGATTTACTAACACTTTGATGGCTAGATTAGGATTTTACTGACACTTTGATGGCTAGATTAGGATTTACTAACACTTTGATGGCTAGATTAGGATTTTACTGACACTTTGATGGCTAGATTAGGATTTTACTGACACTTTGATGGCTAGATTAGGATTTACTAACACTTTGATGGCTAGATTAGGATTTTACTAACACTTTGGTGACTAGATTAGGATTTTACTGACACTTTGATAGCTAGATTAGGATTTTACTAACACTTTTATGGCTAGATTAGGATTTTACTGACACTTTGATGGCTAGATTAGGATTTTACTAACACTTTGATGGCTAGATTAGGATTTTACTGACACTTTGATGGCTAAATTAGGATTTTACTGACACTTTGATGGCTAGATTAGGGTTTTACTGACACTTTGATGGCTAGATTAGGATTTTACTAACACTTTGATGGCTAGATTAGGATTTTACCGACATTTTGATGGCTAGATTATGATTTTACTGACACTTTGATGGCTAGATTAGGATTTTACTGACACTTTGATGGCTAGATTAGGATTTTACTGACACTTTGATGGCTAGATTAGCATTTTACTAACACTTTGATGGCTAGATTAGGATTTTACTGACACTTTGATGGCTCGATTAGGATTTTACTGACACTTTGATGGCTAGATTAGGATTTTACTAACACTTCGATGGCTGGATTAGGATTTTACTGACACTTCGATGGCTAGATTAGAATTTTACTAACACTTTGATGGCTGGATTAGGATTTTACTGACACGTTGATGGCTAGATTAGGATTTTACTAACACTTCGATGGCTAGATTAGGATTTTACTGACACTTTGATGGCTAGATTAGCATTTTACTAACACTTTGATGACTAGATTAGGATTTTACTGACACTTTTATGGCTAGATTAGGATTTTACTGACACTTTGATGGCTCGATTTGGATTTTACTGACACTTTGATGGCTAGATTAGCATTTTACTAACACTTTGATGGCTAAATTAGGATTTTACTGACACTTTGATGGCTAGATTAGGATTTTACTGACACTTTGATGGCTCGATTAGGTTTTTACTAACACTTTGATGGCTTGATTAGGATTTTACTAACACTTCGATGGCTAGATTAGGATTTTACCGACACTTCGATGGCTAGATGAGGATTTTACTGACACTTTGATGGCTAGATTAGGATTTTACTAACACTTTGATGGCTAGATTAGGATTTTACTGACACTTTGATGGCTAGATTAGTGTTTAATGTAGATGCGCAATAAGGTGGGGGGATTTTTTCTTTCATTTTGTGAATAATTTCTTTTGATAAAATTCTGTTAAAATTTTGTTTCAAAAAAAGGTAATTTGAGAGTCAAGTGTCAGCAAGAATATTGTCGCCGCTTCTTTTCCAAAAGATTATACTGAAACTCGGTAGGCTGAATAAGTGGTTGGTATACATACGCAACAATGTTTCTTTGTTTCCTCTGACACTGTTTTTTGTACAATTTTATAAAACAATTGTCCCAAAAAGGGGGAGCGGGTTTATTTGAGAAGTGTTAGAAAGATGTTTGTCGTCAAGTCTCCTTTGGATCTACTTCAATACTAAAAATTCACTGACATTTTGTAGGTTAAATATGAGCTTGGTGTAAATGCGCAAAATCATTTGACTTTTCCTCTAGGTTATTTTTTGATAAGTTTGTTTAAAAATTGTCGAAAAATGGTTATTTTGATAATACTAGTGGTTGTCATCACTACTTGTCTTAAGTATTCAGAAGGACGTGCTGATTTTTTCTTTTTAGGTAGAGTAAACGGTTGTTTTTTCCTTGTGGATTTTTTAAACAAATTTAACAATATTTTTTAAAAAGTAGTATTTGGAATGACAGAATTTCAGAGAGAAGATTGTCGTCACTTCTACCGGAATGCAAGAAGAGTTTTACTGAAACGTTATATGTTACATAAGCGGTTGATGTAGATTTGCTATAGGAGACAATTTATGTGCCTGAGTGCAGGGATATCCATGTCTGTGACTGCATCAGAATCTAGTTAATTAATTACACAATTAATTATTTGTATTATTGATTTATTTTACTTTTTTATTTATTTATAGGTCTATTTATTTATTTACTTTTATCTGTCTTTATTTTTTGTGATTGATCATGTAAGCATATATATCATGCAAAGTTTGTTTGGCACAGACATTGGCAGGAGCACTCGGCAAAGGAGTTAAATCCCCGAAATCGGATTCTTCCTTTGTATTCAGGAAAAACGTATGCAGCCACGAAATTGTGTATTAGCTGTTCTTGCGTGATGGTTTCTCATTCAATCCCAGTGTTGTATCCACCCAAGGAGGAAGAAAATAGACAATTGGAAGATAACACTGGTCTACAGCCAAAATGCTTCCACGATAAATGTTGTAAAACTTTACTAATTCTGGGTCACTGAGAACGAAAATCATGCTTAAAATTGTTGATTGGCTCTAGTTTTAAAGATTTTATACTGGGTCAGTATATACGACCCTTGACTTGGGAATGGCGGATGATAGGTGAGTTACAAAAAGAATGGATCTCAATTTAAACCAGAAATGACTAAAATACATCTTTGACTGGATCTATGAATAAATATATGACTGGGTTTGGACAGTACTTGCTTTTTAGGCAAAACAATTAATGATGCAATCTGAAGCTGGTATTGGGTCATACATGATATGAATTGCATCATGTTATTCCTAGAAGTCATGGATGATGCAATCATAACTAAGCTTACATCACTCTGCTGAAGAAATTGCACTATATCAGCTCTACAAATCTTACAGTGTCGTGCTCTCTTATTTGTCAGTGTTTGATTTTGCAAAAGGGACACATTTCTGTTTAGCCAAAGTGAGCAGAGATGCCTCTTACTTGTGTGAACAATGCAGATAACGTCTGCTATGTTTGTGGTGAAGTGACTTTTGCATCACAAAAGCGCAGTATAACCATTATGGTTAAGAAAGCCTATCACCTTTAATTTGGCTGCAAAATTGGAGATCAGGACAAGAGGTGAGCCCCACACATATGCTGCAACACTTGTGCAACAAATCTTCGCCAGTGGTTGAACAGGAAAAGGAAATCTATGCCTTTTGCAGTGCCAATGATTTGGAGAGAGCCAACAGATCATATCAGCAATTGTTACTTCTGCATGGTGCCTCCAGTTGGGAAAGGTGTGTCAAAGAAGAAAAAGTGGACTGTGCATTATCCAAACATTCCGTCAGCTATACGCCCAGTACCCCACGGAGAAGGACTGCCGGTTCCTGATGCACCAGAATCATTCTTACTTGAGTCAGACGAAGAAGAGGAAGAATATGAAACTTCTACTCCTGAACCATCAATGTCACATGACCCATATTTTCTCCCATCCTCCTCCTCTGAATCACACCTCATAACACAAGGTGAACTGAATGACCTTGTCAGGGATTTGGAACTACCCAAGAGTAAGGCAGAGCTGTTGGGCTCCAGACTACAGCAGTGGAATCTCCTGGCAGGTGATGTTAGGGTTTCCATGTTCCGTGATCGTCAAAAGGATCTTGTCCCATTCTTCTTCTTGGTTGGTGATCTTGTAGCCTGCAACAACATCGATGGTGTGATGGCAACCTTCAACATCGTTCATGATCCAGATGAGTGGAGACTGTTCATTGATTCATCGAAGACGAGTCTTAAAGCTGTTTTGCTAAATAATTGCAGTGTTTTGCCATCAATTCCAGTTGGTCATGCAGTCCATATGAAGGTAACCTATGAAAACATGAAGCAACTTTTGAGGTGCATAAATTATGATCAACATCAGTGGCAGCTTTGTGGCGATTTCAAGGTTCTTGCTCTCTTGCTTGGTCTGCAGACTGGATACACAAAGTCTTGCTGTTTTCTCTGCGAATGGGATAGTCGTGCGAGAGATTCCCACTACATCAAGAGAGATTGGCCACTCTGACAGTCATTGGAGTCTGGGATGAAAAGTGTTCAGCATCCACCACTTGTTGAATCAAGGAAGATTTTGTTACCACCCTTACACATCAAGCTGAGTCTGATGAAGAACTTTGTCAAGGCCATGGACAAAACACAAGCAGCTTTCAAGTACCTCCGTGGAAAATTTCCAAGGTTAAGTAAAGCTAAGATAAAGGAAGGTGTCTTTGTTGGTCCTCAGATTCGTGAACTTCTTCTTGATGATGCATTTCACCGTGCACTGCGTGGCAAGGAAAAGACGGCATGGAAAGCCTTCCAGTTAGTGGCAACACATTTTCTCGGAAACAACAAGGCAGACAACTACAGGGAGTTGGTGGAAAACCTCCTCAAGGCATACAAAAACCTTGTTGCAACATGTCACTAAAGATACATTTTTTGTACTCTCATCTAGATTTTTTTCCACAGAACTGCGGAGAAGTGAGCGACGAGCACGGCGAGCGATTTCACCAGGACATTGCAACAATGGAGAAACGCTATCAGGGCAAATGGACCCCATCAATGCTTGCAGACTATTGCTGGAGAGTGACAAGTGATGCTCCATTTAATGAATACAAGAGACAAGCCAAGAAGCGCCGTGTATACACTGAATAAGGACTAAACTATGTACTTATATATACATAATAGTTTTTTGACTTTTGTTTCAATATATTTTTATTTATATAACCCTTTTGCTGTTTTTTTAAAAGTGTTACATAAACAGGACAGGTGAAATATTATCATGTAAAGCAACCATAAACACATGAAAAGACCTAGGTTTACAATTTATGATTAAAACTCTACTATGTACACAATATACATAGACGTAAAATGTAAAAACTTAAATATCTTGGAAACAGTAGCCAATCAGTTGTTTTAATTGTCATATTTGAATTCAGCACATCAAAATCCCTAACAAATAGCACATTTTATCTCTGAAGCAGACGACTTCGAAAAACTTGTTGTCAAGTGTTATTTGATATAATAATTTCATTTGTGTTACCCGAGTCTGTTGGAAAAAAAAACGGACAAAAGACACTTCAATCGAGACTGAAAATAAATGTATATGAATCAAAAGAAAACATTTAAATTGTAAAAGCAGTTGAAAATATAATGCTCAAACGTTCAAACGAATCAAAAAGGAATTAGTCAGCAAATTTGTTCAACTGTCTAGGGACTGTTGAAGAAAAAAATCTAAATTAGAAAAGTATTTCTACATACTTCGTGGGGAATGTATAAAACCTGCGCTTTGAACAGATTCCCTTAACCTTTGGGAATATACAGAATTGTGAAGATGTATGAGAAATTTGCGTATTCGCTGAAATAAATCGGATGATTTGCAATGTGTCAAAAATTGAAAGAAAAAGTCAAAATGGGCACATACATCAATAAATTAAAGAATTCGGTGTCTAATTTGATTCTCGAACACTTACCTATTCAAGTTTTGACCTATATAGGGTAAATGCAACATAAAGCTCATTCTGGTTTTAGCTGGTTACGTACATTCTTACATACATACATATTACTGCAGGTGGTTCTCGTAGGTCGGTTTCCTACCCAATCCCTGGCTTTATAAATATAACGCGGAAGATAATAGTGAGCACAAAGCGTAATGTTCACAACAGGTTGCGCGAAATGTCATTAATATTCGAAGAAAATTGAATCTATTTGTAAAACTTAACATTTGATGAGTCAGGTGAGAATATCAAAGGTAAAGATAAAAACCTGTAAAACTATTTATAGGACGTCTTCGTAGCTTGATGGGAAGAAATCAATTGTCTCCATATCTTGTAGATTCATGAAGATAGCGTTTTCATACATACATACATACACACACACACACACACACACACACACACACACATATATATATATATATAAGCAGAGCTAGTTTGGAAATATCCTGAACACTTTCAGTACCTTCTAGTTTCTTTGGTCGAAGGTAGACTGTTACGTAATGCACACAAATAAGGAAATCAATGTACATTTAATTAACGGGAATATTTAAAATTATATATGGATTTTCTTTTCACATCAATTTACAAAAGCCTAAATATACCTTGATTAAACTGTAAGTGAAGATATGACTGAAATGTCGTGGAAAGTACTTTCAGGACAGTTTGATCAAATATATACATTTTTAGCCTAAACAGCAAACTTTCAAAATTAATTCCTTCTGTCATCAATTTGGTAATTTTTAAGCTCAAATTTGACGTAAATATGCATTTATTAATTAATCCCGCCATACAAATTTCACCTTGTCATCGTTTTCTTTACTACACAAGCGCTTACCTTTGAGCAAATACTTGCTATCTGAAAGCAGAATCTATTACGTGCACATTGATATAAGAACTGCTGTCAGTGATCGTTTAAATTTGTTCTTGCAAGCACTTTTTTAAAATACAGCACAGTGTCATTCTTGCAATACGGTTAGTGTCATGGTTATGATACTGAATAATACAGTTCAAATCCGCTGTAAAGCAGTTAAGGGATATTGGTAATGCGAACTTGCTTCATAGGGTGGGTGGGTGTGGCATAGCCAAATATCATGTACAGAACGTAATAAGTGGTAATGCTACATTATTTACTCACTATGAAAAGCTGTCAATGGAATGTGCAGGTACAACCGGTTTTGCGGTAAAGGTATCCATATGAGCTCATTTAGACAATTTCATATTGCATATTACGTGCAATAGATTCAGTTCAAACATTTTTTTCGTAAGTGTTACAATGGAATTGGGCTACAAGTTGTCACGACTGAGAAAAGCCATTTCCCTACAGAAAGTTATACATTATACATGGATTTCTACTAAGGAATATTACAATGTAATATTAATCGAAGAAGAAAAAATAGACCTGGTTCATGAGAGAGAGAGAGAGAGAGAGAGAGAGAATGAGAGAGAGAGAATCAGGTCGGATATAATTTTGTATATAAAGACATGTTGCTAAAGACACTGCTATTTGTGTAAACAAGGAATTTAAGCAGTCGGCTCTTTCAGCATCAGAAAAGGCAATAACTTCTGATGCGGTCGCGTTTCCTGCTTGTTCGACGTACTGTACTATCGTACCAACATTTATCCATTGTTCTCACAGTTACAGTCCGAAATTTAATTCTCTCATTAGCTAATTTGATATAAGATGAGGTAAAAATTACCACGGCGATGTCTATGTCCTTACAGTTCCCTGGTTTAATTGGTCAATAGATACCTGAAATTAAAGCCTTAAATTTTTTAAAGTCAACCTTTTTATAGCACCAGATGTCTCGTTTACAGCTTAAAGCATACTTGTAATGTAGCAGTGTAGGGATAAAGGTGGCTTTGTGATCACTTATTGTCTCCTCAACTGAACGCACTCCATAGTGTAAGACCTCAATAGTTTGAGAAATTATTATAGGATCTAGTAAAGTGGACGAATGGTCAGACACCCTGGTCGTCTTAGCTATGATGTTTTGCAAGTCTTTTATGATAATGACATCTCTGACGATTTTTATATTCAGCGTTGAGGAAGTTCTCATTAAAATCACCCAAAATTATAACGTTATCACAAATGTTTGACTCTTACTCGGGGTTGAAGTTTAGTAAATCGGTGCGAAGGGAGGGCAGTAAATTACAATTAAAAGATATTTCAAACCTTTAGCAAATACTTCTACTGCTAAGCCTTCGAGATCACGCGCAAGTAAATTATAACAATGTTTAAAAAATAGCTAATCTGAAATATAGATCAGTACACCCGCACCATTTTTATTTCAATCATACCTAATAGGTTTATTATAGCCTTCAGTCCTTAAATATTTGTCATCAATATTGTTATCTAGGTGTGACTCAGCGCAATTATGTCAAAATCATCATAATTAGTCAAAATTATAATCTATCTTATGTCGCACAGATATTATGTTCAAATGAACAAATGATAAAACGTCGTCGTTAGCCGACCTAAGTGAACTATTAGAACTATTGCTACTAAACGAGTCTGACGGAAACATTGGACCGGGATTTAACTCAATGTCCCCTGATAAGATGAGAAAATAGAACATCCATAACACATATATGATAGGAATGATAAAATTCGCATTGATACACAAATAATCTTTGGGACTAATAGTTTCATTCTTTTTGGCAAAATTCCAGGATGGTGAGCATACAGGTGTAAGTTTAACAAAACATACAGAAGGTAGGAGGAAAGTCAATATGAGCATATGCTTACCTGCATCCTAGCCAAACACAATTTGTGTGAACAGAAGAAGAAAACAAAAATAAAGAAAGAAAACAGTAAATAAAAGTTAAGAATATCTGATTTGGATATATTTTTGTTCTGTACCATGATACAGGTTATGACATCAGTTACATACACGATTAATAGTACAATGTGAAGTCCTGCATGTGACGTAAATAACACGGATAGCCGAGATTGAGAGAAAACTGAATGACAATGGTTGAAGCGCAATGAATACCGGCGTACAGACAGAACTGATCGATTGCATTCTAATTATCGTGTTTCATAAAGACTAAACATGATGCAGACAGCGTTACATTTTGCTTACACATGGGGTCTTACGTACACCGTATGTGGCAAACATCCCGATGCAATGTAATGAAGGCTGCCATATCGGTCTTCATCCTAATTAATACAATCTCATAACTGAGAGTACTATTACACGCATATCTGTAACCCGATGGCTATCAAAGTTTCCATATATAAAGTACAGTTGTGGCGGGTACTGTTAATAGTGACGAAAATTCCGAAAAATGTGTGAAATATATAGTATCAACTGAATTATTCCTTCGTGATGTTCACTTGCTTGTCCTCGGTCGTTTCACCGCATGTTGATATCTTCCGGTATTATCAGTCATTCCTTCTTAATAAAGATAATGAAAACTACGTTAACTTTGCTATATATTGTAAATATGCATTATATTTCTTTGTAAATGGTACATATATTGATTTTAATTGCAACTATGAGAACTATTGTAGCTGTGGGATGTGTTTCCGCTAGTGTATGAGAAGGCATTTCCCGTAAAGCAAAAGTGATGAGAAGAAAATCGTTCATTACAGGAGAATTAAGAACTGATCCTGTAAGATATACGAGAAGTTGAATACTTTAGAAGAAGTTTGTTCCTTCAGATCTGTTGGATGTTACGATTGTCACTAATCATGAATTGTAAATTGTAAGAAAATCGTTCATTACAGGAAAATTAAGAACTGATCCTGTAAGATATATGAAAAGTTGCATACTTTAGAAGAAGGTTGTTCCTTCAGATCTGTTGGATGCTACGATTGTCACTAAGCATGAATTGTAAACTAAACGTAGCGTAACATTGTCAGAGAAGGTGAGTATAACATGTATACATGTTGATGTTCTCGTGTTCTTCTGCAGTGAAACCTACGGTATGTCAATAATACCATGTGTAGGGAAAGAGTTTACACTAACTTTTCGATTTAGTTGGTTATGTTTTAGTGACATTTCTTGCGTTTATGTTAAACATCGATTAGTTTTTGTGTGTGAAATTTGAAGACTTAGGCTAAGTCAGTTAGTATTGTACAACAGTCTAGTTATTTGCAACAGTCTAGTTATTTGCAAGAGTCTAGTTATGTGCAACAGTCTAGTTATTTGCAAAGACATGGGGTGCTTTAGAAAGATTTAATGAGGCAATTTAATGCCACTGGTGGTCGACATAATAGCAAACATAGGCAAGCCATAAGGGAATTATGTGTATCAAGATATGAGAATGTGAAACAGTATCATGGTGCCAAGATTAGGTGTCCAACATATAAATTTATAAAGATGAAAGGGATATCCTATGACGGGAAGATTACCAACATTTTTGTGGACCGCGTTGCAGTTCAGCGTAATAGGAAGCTGCATGTGTTTCATCACGATAGTAAAAATGTTATGTTTCAAATAAAACTGTCTTTAGACATTTGAATGGTTGCAGAATTATAAACCTAGAGTGTTTGAAAGAGCCCGCCATTGACATCTCAACTCTGGTTTATGTGAGGGAGACCGGAAGACTGTAGAGAATAGTGGCAGTCCTGTAAGCTTCCATGTTGAAAGTCATACAAAGAGACTAGCGAGCATTTTATGGTGTATTTGCTATGGTTACGGTACAAAATTTAAATTGAATATGCGAATAGATAGCTGTAAAGAAAGACAAATGAACATTTAAAATATTCCACACTATTCAATTTGGGAATCATCATAATGTTTGTCACTGACATTATTCTCATTGTTATTATTACCAAAAAACATGTACAATTGTGTCATTGTGTTTCTCATAAAATGCTGCTTATGGCCAGGATAGACCTCCGTATTAGGCTCTATTTTCCAACTGACTAAAATGTCTTTTATTTGCAAACAGTATGTGCAGACAACAGACTATGTTCAATTTCTCAACATTTTAGACAAAATCCACTTCTTCTTGCTCCCCAGTGGATTATTGGTAAGTTTCAGGGATATTTTTGTTTCAGTGCATGCAAACTCCACAATGATGTACACTGCTTCTAAGTCTGGCGACAAAAAGGTATAACATTTTTAAATTGTAAGTTATTCTCTCACAAACTCACTGCTGAGTGTTATATGATACTTTATTGAAGGAAATAGGACATCACTATTACCAAAATCTATAGCCATTAATTTACAATCAGAGTATCACCCCCACCCACTTGTACTTAATTTTTGCATTATCAATACCCCTTAACATATAATTTTCGCCTTCTGTTTTAGCATCTGCAGTGGAGAGAAATGGACAAATACTTGTGTTATTAATGCACCGACACTTTCAGCATGTTCAGAGACTTAATAGAAAGTAGGTTTGTGCCATATGCATGAAAGTACTAAATACCCCCAACTCCCCAACAACATAGAGGTGAAACGTGCACTTACCGCTATCTTGACCTTCATCTGCAAAAGCAAAACCAAACAATGGTGGTAGTGAATGGAGTGCATAAAAAAAACAAAACAACAAAGAAATGGTGAAGTGTGATTCCAGTGCAGTCAAGCGCAAGCAATATATGTTTGAGAGTGTGTGACATTGAGACGATACTACCCACGATGATAGAAGCATGCTTGGTCCCTATGTATCGAGACCGTCACTAATGTAGTTTGGGGAAATTGTATTTAGAGCAATGTCCATACAATGTTGACATTACATACTGAACACAATCTCATCCTTTCTATTTTTCAAATGTACAGGGGCACATCAAATTTAATTGAAATCCCATAAATTGCCGTCAAATCATCAATATTGGCCACATTAACATCGACTTCCCTTATTATCCTCAACGTTTTAAAGATGATCGTTGGAGCCACTTATTCGCGTATTACACAAGAACTTACTGAGATGCATTTTCCGGTGTTTACGTTGGGAATCACGACTTTTGAAAACACTGTTGAAAATGTCACATGCTAAGTTAGTTTCCTGTCTGCACAAGGAGACTTTGGACATAACATTTTCTTCTCTGTTTTGACTCTTTTCATGAGTGTCTCAATAAGACTTCAGAATGGATTAGTCCACTTCAATATCAGACATTTTTTTCCATAGGAACATAGACATAGTAAGAGGGCAATAAACGTATACCGATTGCTTTTGTCCTCATCAATAATCTGACATTGCTAGTATCATATCAAGTTTTCGATTGCTTTTGTCCTCATCAATAATCTGACATTGCTAGTATCATATCAATAATCTGACATTGCTAGTATCGTATCAATAATCTGACATTGCTAGTATCATATCAAGTTTTCGATTGCTTTTGTCCTCATCAATAATCTGACATTGCTAGTATCGTACCAAGTTTTCTGGTGAAGAGTTTGAAGACAGTAGTTTCAACAGGGAAGAAAATCCTTAGAATGTAGTTAGCCTGAGTTTTATGACTCTTTCTAGATTGCGCTGATTCAATGTCGTATTGAATGAATTGATGTGGCAACACCATTTTACAATCCCATGGTGCTTTGGTTGGGTTGGTGTTTTACGGCACAGCAACACTTGAAGGTTATATCGTGCAGAGGCAAATAGAGCAAAAGCACCCTGCCCAAGGACACACCATCGTGGCCGATTTGGACCGATCCGATGGTGGAAATCAAACCCATAGTCTTCTGGTCACGAGGCCTACACTTTGAACATTAAGCCACAGCGGCTCTTCTGTGGTGGACTGGTTTTTGGTCTTTCCGAAAAAGGGCGATGTTTTGGTCCTTTCGAAAATAGGGCGATGTTCTTGTCCTTTCGAAAAAAAGGTCGATTTTAATCAAAGTTTGATCAGTGATGTAATGCTGCATCACTCTTTTTCCCATTTACCACATTTACCCACCTAAAGTTTCATCTATTAATGTTGCACGGTTGCTGTTATTTGCCGCAATACTGACTTACTTACTTAAACACACACACACACACAGCATTCGGCGGCGTCCGAGACGATCAAAAAGTTGCACAATTTGCGACTATCTCTATACGAAAAGTTGTCAATGCAACGGCAAGTATATTTGGTTTTGTTAAATTGTCCTGATATATACCAAACATTAATTGGTAGTGTCAGGGTACCGTTCATGTTTGTTGAAGTAATAGATTTTTCTGATCTTTATTTGCCGCACTGACTAAGATGTATCAGACATTCTTTTGGGCTCGAGTGTTTGCAAATTCAGTTTTCAACGCACTGTATTTCAACCTGTTATCTCCTTGCCAAAACAGTGACGAAACAAGTCATAGAAGCGTTGTTTATCCATTTTGTTTTACAATTTGTGTATTATTTTGAAATGATCGCGAATATCTCATTAAGATTGAAACTAGTAATTTGACGCAATTTACGAGGTTTTGTTCCTTTTTACGAGACATAATTGTACTATATCGTATCAGCTGTCAAAGTTTATATTCTTTCCTAACATTTTTCTTATCTTCAATAGAAATAAACAAAGATAGAAAGAAAGAAAGAAAAAGGAAAGAGTAAAGATACATATCAATATTCAATTTCTGAAGGGGAGCCGCGGTGGCTCAGTGGTTAGCGTTCCGGACTCACGACCGAAAGGGTGCGGGTTCGAATCCTACCATCGGACCAGCCTGGGTCAGCTACCGTGGTGTGTCCTTGGGCAAGGCCTCGGCACTAAATAACCTACTTGTGTTGCTGTGCCGTAAAGCACCAAACAAACAAACAATCTCTGAATATCAACGCAAATTGACGATACCCTGAAATTTCGAAAATAAGCTGTAATTCATGTTCGGCTTATCGTTAAAATAGGCTTACCTCCTGTTCGGATTAACATTCAAATACGGCTTATCGTTAAAATAGGCTTAACTCCTGTTCGGATTAACATTAAAATACGCATACTTTCAAAATCAGCTTATTTTTCGAGTAAAAGATTTCGGTAGATTTTCGATTGCGATCTAAATTGCCGGTGTTGGGTCTAAAACCCTTGACACGAATAACAATATATATATATATATATATATATATATATATATATATATATATATATATATATATATATATATATATATATATATATTTATATATATATATATATATATATCCGTACGTACTTTTTGATATATGCATACATACAGACATCTAGACGTATGCATACATATATTTACGTTTGTAAAAGAAATTAATACATGCATTGTTTCCTCCCTCCATCAATCTATCTATTTATCTATCTATCTATCTATCAATGCATGTATCCTCTTTTTTTTTTTTTCTTTCTTTCTTTGACTTATACGAATCGTTCATCAGGTAAACTTTAAAGATAGCTGTCATTCCCTAACAGGTAATAACACTCGATGAAGATTCTCGAGCGAGATTCTATAAAAGCTCAATATGGGTCGACAGTTTGTATAGATAGACTGTACTTTCCTGTGCAAGGCAAAAAACCTTTGCAATCATTCATTAACACAAGGACCTATTCATATCATGTAACACAGACGACAAAGAAATGATAGTTGGCCCACTCGAAGGGTTTGCAAAGCAAACTCCTATTTTATGCACACACTTGATGACATTTTTATTGACATAATTATTTTGGCTTTCCGTTGGTCGATAGTATGTCACAGGTATAATAAATTATTTTGTGCTTGGGGAAAACCCTTATATCTTCTCAGCCAATCGATGCAGAGCATTTTGTTACAAATGCAGCAAAGTGGAACATGTTAATGAATAACCATATGCACTGTTATGTCGCTCAAACAGAACGGGTCAAGGCTGATGATGTTTTTATATTATTATCCCCACACTTAAGCGTAAAAGATATGGTTGTCTGTCCGTCTACGCTACCGTCAGTCTGTCCGTTTCTCTATTCCCTCCAAAACCTTCTATAATATAATACAAAATGAGCCTGGAGTCCTCAGAGTAGTTCTAGTTTTCGATCACCTTCATTTCGAATCTACTCCAAAATTAGTCTTGACTATTAAAAACGAAAAAAAAAAAAAAAGCAAGAAAGAAAATGTATCTCGAGTCTCTTCATGATTATCAATAACATTTTTAGCTTTAATACTAAATTGACTGTTTGCGAACTTTATGTGGCTGAGTCAAAAGTACTGATTATTAACGATACTTGAAGATACATGAGTTCACCGTACCTTCTATGATTTTTCATTATCATATCTTTTATGTATCCCTATACATCTTTATGTATCCATATGTATCAAATATGAATTGTTTTACTTGCTGCTCTTAAAAAAGATACTTAATACAGTAAGAAAAAACTCAGTGCTTTTGTCTGGATCATTGACAATATTTAAGCACAGGATTGATGGGCAATGGAGTACAAAGGAGATCAAATCAAATATGTAGCAAATATCTTGCAAATCAGGCCGAGGTTTCTGTACTCCTTATACTAGATTATGATTTTTGAGCTGGCAGTTGTCTAGGGTTGGTAGAGAATGTGTTTATCCTAAAGTTAATCCCCCCGTACAAACCAGTATTAGCTTACCGCAGACCGAAAAACCTCAGATACATCACAGAGCAAAGTTAACGGCAATCACAAAGCCAAGACCATACGGGCACATCTGGCCCCTGTGGTAATAAAAGGTGAAAAACAATTGAACGTATGATAGAGACAAACACATTCTTTAGCACAGTGACGAGAGAAAAATTGAACATACATGGTTCAAACAGAACGTTCAAAACAGAGAATGTAATTTATCTTATCACATGTAAGATTTGAGGCTTTAAGTATGTCGGAGAAACCGAAAAACTACACAGCAGGATCAATCTTCACAGATCTGATTGGATGACAAGAAGTTGGATAGAAGCCCAGTGGCAGAACACTTCTCTTCCCTTTGACATCCTTTCAGTGATATTATACTACCTGCAAGTGCCCATAACCGCAACTGGAGTTCCTAAACCAGGAAAGAAAAGGAATTATATTGGATTCGCCGCCAACGAACACTGAACTGAGCGGCTTAAATTACGAAGACTCCAAACTGGCACCTACACGCAAATAAAACAAAATAAATTAAAACCATTACCTGTTTAGAACACGTATTTTTCAATAAAAAATTGGTTTATTTAGTTCAATATTTATTAACTTACCTTTTAATTACTACTTTTTTGTAGTTCTTGTTGGTATTAGTGTTATTGTTGTGGTTATTGTTAATAAAGACACAATGAATTATCCGGGAAATAATCTACGGCTATATCACTTTATATTAAGAAATAGATGGCTCTCTTGCTCCTCTTTTTCAGGTCAATAGCAAATATATTGCCATTTTACCATCGGAGTTGAAATCAATAAGGCGCGATATCCACAATTTTGAAATAATACTTCTATGAGATCCGTAATCATGTAAAGTTATGGAATTCAACGTGTTTCCTTTTGTGTTTATTGTTTGTCTTATTTCTCTCTGTTTTGTAATTTTGCCTTTGACAAAGATTCAGTGAGAGTGGAAAGCACTTAGGCTAGATAAAAACTAGTTTTGCACTGTTAATTGTCAGTTTTTTTTAAACAATTATTTTGGTCAATCCCTGACATACACAGCCCCTAGCTGAATCCAGTGCTCTGGAAAGTGGAAGGGACTGCTCTTTTCCATATATATATATATATATATATATATATATATATATATATATATATATATATATATATATATATATATATATATATATATATATATAATTCTGCTTGCCTAGCGTGTGAGTTCTTGTGCACATTGAGCCCTTTCCGTCTACCTCGTTCCATCGTTTTTTGTTTTTTGCTTATTTTTAAGGGTGTTGGGGGTGTTGATGATGTAGAATTGTAGATGATGGGGCTGGTGCATGAAAGTTAAGCGATAATAATGTTACTCACTACACGGGTTTGTTTCCTGCATGTGTGTGTGTGTAAACATAAACACATTATTCACAATAAATACGAATGTTTGATAATGTTTCCTTTCGAGAAAAGTTCTAGAAATAACACATTTATTTGCACTTTCCTAGCAAAGGTATCTTTTTCAATCAGCATTTATTCTCAGTCAAAACTCGGTTTTTCAATATTCTTGTACAAGTAGAAAAACACTGGTACATCATCAAACAAACATGCATGAAGGCGCACTTTTGCATATCTCAACTGAGATACTTAGTACGTGTACACAGATTTCTCTTGCAGATTCCAAAAGTGTCGATGTATTTGTTGACATTATCAGTTGTCATTAAGTCACAGAAGGAATGAATAGCGAGTCATATTAGGGGGAAAGTAGTGAATATAATCTCAGAACTGGACCAATACTGACAGTAAAAAGTATGGTCTTTTTGGCGTAAATATAAATGCATTAAACAATTTTAGGTAACTCTGATTCCAGTTCTGTCATTATATTCACTACTCTAGCGTATACCCTGTTATCGTGCTATTAAAATTTTACTACTACAGTAAATAGAGATTATAAAATGCTGCGGTCGTGAAAAATCTTCAAACGAAATAGAACGAAGGAATACGAGATACATACATGGTACAGATTCCTCAGTAAGGAAGCAGCTTGATTTAGTAAGATCAAAAGCGTATATCTACGTACTGGAAGAATTTGATGACTACATTAAATTGTTTTGTGGTACAATCATTACATGTAGGATATTTCCAAGAACTTGTTAAAACACAGATACACACAAAATACGAAGAGAAAATGCAGGATATATTCACAATAGGACAGAAAGAATGATAGTAGAAAAAAGAGAAATACTATGCCGATGTCAACCAACTAAAACAAACACAAGACTTAGATACAGAGACCAAATGCACGATCTGATTGATTTAAGCGAATGATCACATGACAATTTCTAATTTCATGACTTGATTGTGCATTTAATTAGAATGGAAGCATACTGAGATATACAGCCCAACAGAAATGAATGTGCTCTATGTCATGCTAACCCCAACATAAAATCAATAAATGATCCTTTGGTAAAGCATTTACTGCAGTAACAGCTAGCCAAAATAATTCCTACAGCCCAGTATGGTCAACTATTAATGTAAAGATTTACAGCGCATGGACCAAGAGTGATTTATTACCTCTGTATATCTTATTTTGCATAGAATTTGGGTACAAAGATCATACTGATAAATTATTTCCAGCACTGTATTTATTCACTACTTATTTATTCACTGCTACATAACAATCTTACTGCAAATTATTGAATTCGTGCTACTGACAATAAATGTAGGTTTTAAAGTGCATAGATACAACAACACAGACAGACGGACTGGAAATAAATAATGGAAAACTCAGTGCATATATGTTAGTATGTTATTATAGAGTAACAATTACAGTATTATTAAGTAAGTTCGATAGCTCAAACTGTATAACCATTCTATTTCAGATCGAGAAGATTGCGGTTCGAATCTTGCACTCGGAATTTTCTTGTTCTACATAATTGAGCACACTTGCACTCTCTTGTCGATTCATTCGTTTATGTATGATACTGAATCGGGTTGCTAGGTCCTGAGTCGAGGGAATATAAAATCAAATAAGATCCAAGAGACTCTAGTTGACATTGCTTACGATTACAGGGAATGTAAAGCTGTGGTGAACTTTAAATCTCTGGAGAACAGATTAACATGTAATATAATTGAAGTGAATCAGTGATCCAGACAATTCCCTACTGATTTGACGTAAGAAACCAAGGCGACTACCCTCCCAATTCACCCTAAGAAAGGATGACGAATCCTGTCCCTGGGGGCGTCCAAGTGCACCCTCACTCCAGAGATGGCCTCCCCGAGGAATTTTCATACCTGAGAGTGCAGATGGGCTTTTGCAGAAATTTGTGATAATAGTTGAATATAGTCCTTTTTCGCATATCTAAGCAATTAGCAATATATATATATAATTTCCATGACATTTGTTCTAATTAATACTTCGTTATTTTCGAACTTAAAGAAAAGCGGCAAAAAAGAAAGTACAAATAATGAGAGACAAACTGATTGACAAAAAAGATAAAATCGATAATTACTTAGCATTAAAAATCACCATAAGAAACTTATTCATGTTTCAAAACTGGATATCAATCTATCTTTAGACAAATGTTAAGGTAGATTTTGGATGTTCATTGTATACGGGGACTACCAAATTTTAATACGATGGGTATTTAAAAGCAGCCACTTCCCGGTCACCAATTGCAGATAACGGTCTTCCAGAACGTGCGTCATCTTTCATGGATTGGCGACTATCTTTAAAACGACGATACCACCTCAGAAATGTTGGATATGACAGAAAATTACATCCGCAGACTTTATCCAAGTCAACCATGATATCGAATTGTTGTCCTTCTCCGACATTTTTATATTACTGTCATTTACGTATGTTACGTCACACGCATATCTCTGCAGATGATCGGCGTGCTAGATGTACAGCTGCAATTCATTTTATAGAACGTTATTTTGTCTATCGATCGGCATTACATTTACTGACAGGTTCAAAGAGACAAAAAGTTTTCAAATACCCCTCGCATGAATAGCAGGGTACAGTTGAAATAAACGGACACTTATCAGTAAAACAGAGAGAGAGAAAAAAAAACTCTAATGAGTTTGCCATATTATACGTACTTTAAATTACATGACTAAAGCATTGCTGCGTTCTAAGTAGAAACTCCGTATTGTTCACATTGGTTGGTGGAAGAGGTCCGTTACATTAAAAATGGTCGGACCTCCAGGAATGTACACAATATGAACATATTAATCCACCGTATTACATTTCGGGGTCAGAGATGTTTTGATTGCATACTTTTATCGGGAAAAAATTAAGAATAATTCCATGATTCTTTGTACAGAAAGTTATCAATTAAAAAAATTTGAAAAATAATGGAAACTTTGAAATTGAAGCAGAGACACTGACAGGACAAAGGTAAATTATGATGATTTTAATAAGGAATTCTTACGTATGCAGCAAATAAAGATTGACATGTTAACATTCTTGGGCATAAACAACAGTGAGAGTTTATATGTTTCACCTTAACTTTATATCGTAGTTTGTGTCAGTTACTTTTTAACTGTATCTTGCATTGAATGGTTGTGAAGAAAACCGAGGCTGAGATTTAAAAATACGACAGGATGTTTTAATTGATGCTCTTGTTTCATCCTTTTGGTTCACTGTTGAAATGCACAGATATAAGAAAGCTGAAGGACGTGTAGGTGTTGTTCACTGTCGACTTAAGGTAACTTAGACCATATGACTGCCAGACGATCATAATATTGCACAACAACTTTGTTCTTCCTTGCTTATGTTATATACTTATAGATCAAATGAACGCGAAATCAGCTTGTTCATTATCATGAGAGTTATATTATAGATAACAGCAGTGCTTCTATCTTCCAACATTGAAAATAAATTAATTTTAGTGGTTTCAATTCTGAGTAATTTTTGAGTACTTTTTTCGGGTACTAATGGTAATAATGTCTACATCTACTTCTACCATGGGCAGGTTTCATCATATCTGTCTATTTATCTGTTTCTTTTTCCATCTGTCCATTCCTTTGTCTATAATCTTTTTTTTTTGGTGTCTGTTAAAGCATATATTTTTACGTATCTACAAATACATACATACATACATACATACAGACACATGGACAGGCAGACAAAGACGTAAACATAAACGGTAATTTTTTAAAATTAAATTGTACATCAGGCAACCTCTGGATTTGACCCAGTATATAACCTTTTCTCTGTAAACATTTGTTCGGGTTCTCAGGCGACATCCTGTACCAAGCTTTGCATGGGTCAGTATATATATATATATATATATATATATATATATATATATATATATATATATATATATATATATATACATATGGTAATTTAGAAAGCTCTGGTGTTGGCCCTCTTAAAATTTCTTTTAAGGATATACGGCTCTTTATCCAGATTCTTTTGTCGACTTTTTTATTGACATTATTCTTATTTGTAAACGGGTCAATAGTATCCCGCAGGTTTAATCAAATGTTTTGTGAGAGGGGAAAACCCTTGAAAGAACTCAGCCAATGAAAGCAAATCATTTTGTTATAACCATGGTAAATTGCAGCATGCAAAAACACAACCAAATACTTTGAATTGTAGATTAAACAGAATGGATCAAGGATGATGCCTTTTATATCAGGCATCAGACCTATATAGGCTTAATGTTGCATTTGTGTTATCTGTTTATTATGCTTGATTTAAAAGAGACAGAAAGTAAATACAAATTTATCTAAAATCTTGAATCTGTCATCAAAAGCATATTCACCTCGCAATACCATAATACGGACGGCCAAGCATATTCACCTCGCAATACTATAATACTGATGGTCAAGCATATTTGGACTAATGAGAGCTACTAAAAAAGGATACTTACTTTAAACTATAAAAGAACTAACTTATACACTGCACATCTACTACGAAATATCATTATAGTATATTTTATTTATCTTTAGACCAAATTCTTTCGGACGGTTATGCTTGTAACTCTTTCCGCAAAATACTTTATTACAGTAGCTTAAAAAAGCAATCAGAGTACAAATTGGTCAATGTCTTTTGGCTCAATTTTTTTTCTTCCTAAATCTATTATTTTAATTACTTAAATTTTTGTCTCCGTAAATTTCAAAGACATATATTGTTAAATAAGTTTCAAATCATATATATATTTTAGGAATGTTTTTCTCATTTTCAAATACATGTATTATTTATTTTAAAAAACTTTCTCTGGGTAACTGAGATGATAAATAACCAGTTTAAAAAAAACAACATGTAAATTGTATCGTTTGCTCAAATGAATTTTCTGCTTTTGTGTTTCGATTCGTAATCTAATTAGGCAACAAACTGTTTGTAATGTTCAGGTGGAGCTATTATCACAAGGTAACCAATGTAAATAGGCTGCACTCTATGTAGATAAATAAAATATATACTGCAACTTTTCAGGCATAAGTCGTGTGCAGTAAAGCTCGCATGGAATAAATAATGCTTAGTAAATAATCGTGATGTGCAAGTTAGAGCAAGTATAATAAAATAGCGCTTATATTATCAATGCCGTGTGCACCATCTTGCATCATTTGGTTTATAATATACTGTAAAATTTAAAGTGATTATGGAATAGAATGAGATAAGGTCGACGAATTTACATTTTTAGAAAGGAAATACAAAATTGCGTGACATCTCTGGACTAGTATGAGAATATACCTGACGACAAGACTTCATTGTCTCAAATTTCAAGACATTAAACGGGATTCGCGGTATTCGTCATTCGTGATCGAAGCTAACGCATAGACACAGTCCATTGCAAAATTCCTAAATCTTACGTATAAACGGAATTTCTCATGGAAGTAATTAATTATCTAATAAATCATAAGAGATTTAAATATCTTGCATACGTAGAGCTATGCACGTGACAGACAAATATTTTCGCTATTCATGTTAAAACCATATATATCTTTTACGTCAATTTAGGTTCACATTGTACGTTTCAGTAACCAAATGCAATGTTGATTGTCTCACCACTATCATTCTTTGGGAATAGATTACTTATTATTATTTTCAATAGAGATTTGTTTTTGAAATATACAAATTTCTTATCTAACTATGCGATGTACAGGCGACATGTGTATTCTCTCTTGTTTTTGCTTGATTGCGTCATGTACCATTTACGATGGATCGTTGTATTAAGACAAAATAAATTACTTTCTTTACTGTTGTTGTTTATATAATCGTAACTTGATGATGAGTTAAATAGGAAACAAACCTTGTTATGGGAAACGTTCCTTAGGAATGCAGTTAAACAAATATCTTTAAAACTATTCGACTTTTTTTTAGATATAAAATTTAATTTCAATTAACAAGATCAAAACCTAAATTTTCGTTGCATCGTTCTTAGAAAAATGCAAATGTATAATCAATTCACCATATAAAAGTACCTTAGGTGTGAACAAATCACATAATTAATATACACCCAAAAGAGGGTCGGATATTAAAAGGTCTTCAAAGACATATTTTAAAGCAAATAAAACATAGTGCAAAGTATCTATATAATTTGTTGACATGAACTCCTAAACAACTTTAAATATAACTTAGTAAATATTATTAATATTTTATTAAATGAATCTTTGTGGGGTGGGGGTGGTGGTGGTTGTGGTTATCGTTATCTAGAGGATGATCGACCTCGGTGTTATTGCCCGGATCGAGTAAATAATAATATAAATTGTGAAACTTATAGATGGAATGAATAGAGGTCTGAGCAGATATATAGAACAGACTAAAACGAGCCCCCGTATATGAAATATAACAATTTAATAATTTACATAAACAAACTGTGATAATGCATTACATTAGGAAGATACACTTCTTTTTGAAATAAATCATTCACCGAATTTTAAACACAAATATACTTATATAAATAGCCGATCTGTTTAAATGATAGAATTAATTCATCACAGAATCGAGTGAACAATCGAAGTCATTGCTTTGTACAGCTTCATAACCTGGTTTCCTACGGTTCACCGTGCTGTTCAACTGGTTCCTTCGCTTTCTTCTCACTCTGACTATCTTGCCTCTGTCGGCCCTCAAACTTTGTGTGGGTAGGTGGATACGTAGGTATGTAGATACGTAGGTACGTGGATACGTCAGTGGATTACGTCAGTGGAGCTATTTCCCCTTTCAAAATAAACAGAGAAGCAACCTAAATCTTCTGTCAGATATCCTACTGGGAATAGATCATTACTCCACTCTCGTTATGTCAGATATCATCCTATCGGAAGTCAAACAGATACCAAAGGCTATCTGGTCAAGCCAAACACGGCAGGCCATAAACAAACAAACCTAGTTTCATAAGATTAATCTATTTCCTAACGGCTATTTCATCGCTGACTCACATTAACATCACACGAGACATAACAGTTCCGTTCTCGATTACACAAATGAATGAATGAAATTCATTACATGGCTTAACTACGTTAATTTCAGCGAATACACACATTCAAGTCTTTAGCGTCCATGAAATCTCACTTCCTGGCTTAACGACGTTAATTTCAGTCGATACGCACTTAAGTTTTTATCATACATGAAATCATCTAAGATCGGTGAATTCACACGGATTCTCATACTCATATCAACTAAAGTAATGCATGAAATTCTTGGAATACATGATTCCTATAACACTCAAGACAACAAATTCAAACAAGCTGTCAAACTTATAAATAAGATCATTGTACGAATTCAGATAATGAACTCAAACACAGTTATACTCATATCAAGAAAATTGATCTACGAATTTATACAAATAAATTCATGCAAATATAAGTAAATAAATTCAAGCAAATAATTATATTGGTATCAACGAATTACATGAGATTGATGCAAATACCTTGTGCTTTCAAGCCTTGTTCGCTTCTACCGCCAGAATTGTGTCAGTCAACTTTCCAGACATCCGGTCCCTTAGATAATTGTTTTCTGAGATAATTTCTTGCAAATTCAATCTCGGAGCCAAAAATATCTTCCTCTTGCAGGAGTTTAGACTGACTAAATTTTGCGATGTGGCATATTAAAACCATGAGATTTCGTGTGGGAAACACGCCCCTTATTTAGAGTAGCCAATCAGGATTAAATATATCTACCACCCTTTTTATAAATAGGCGCCAAAATTTGCGGTCATCCTGACCCTCTAGATTTCCAAATAACTGATTCTGGACAATCTCAACTCTGACATTTTCGATACAAAGATTGAGTTAACCTTTTCCCTTCCAGTTTCTCTGACTGTTAAATAAACGAATGCTTAATTAAAAATCGGTTCCTCTCACAACACAGACCTTACAATCCTCGCAGCATAGCGATTTAATATGCAACCTGTCCTCATAAATCTAATTAATTGTTCTCTGTCCAAGTTAATGTTCTCTTTATAGATCGACAGAAATTTGCACCCTTACAATCTTCTTTCAAAGATTATCAAAGTAATTTATATTTGATTACCATATCTGTTGACCCTGGTGATGTCTCGATAAAAAACGTGGCATGTACAATTTTGAAATGTACACAAAAATTACTTTTCTTCAAAATTGACAAAATTGGAATTTACAAGTATATGTTACAATTCAATTCGAGTTGTCATTCAAGTAATTGTAGAAAAAGTTAGTTTTTCTTTTACAACAGCAATAATTATTAAATTAATGTACGAAGTTATATCGATCCTTGCATGAAATTCAAGCATACATAAAATGCTTGATATGTTGTCTGTTCAACAAAACAATAGAATAAACAGCTCAATGGACTTTTCCTAATTTTAACGTCTTTCAAATTTGGTAGACATTCTAAATTAATATTTTACTTCTTCTTTAAGTGCTTGGTTGATAGCTGCCTGAGACTCATGTTTGTTCAAAGTGGAAAACACTTTAACATTTTCAATACAGATGTATAAACGTGCAATTTACACGTATTCCCTCTGATACACTGAGCACGTGACAAATGTCACGTTCATATGGCTTTCGATTGCAAACTTTCTCTTGTTGATATATATTTTGACATTCTCAGTAGATATTTATATTACCTCTGTAACTATGCATGGGTAGGTAGTATATCACAGGTAGAAATAATGTTATTGTATGTGGGTATGGAAACCCCCTCTTGGCTTGGCCTAAACCAAGCATTACACTGGAACTGACGCAAACTCTGGTATTATGGAAATAAACTACTATACAGTTACCGCTTACTAGATCGGCATGAAGATCGATTTAAACGGTTCAGATTGATTTGGTTACATTATATTATCTTTAAATGTCGAGTGAAAACACATGAAATCTCTGGAAGATTATCAGTACACATGTAGCTTAAAATATTCATTTTCATTTGTTTAAAGGCATAAGAGAGCATCGCGTGACTTCGCCGCTGGTGATATAAAACATAACGCAAGCTTACAGTCTAAAATTCATTACTTGTGTACCATCAACCATATTTCATGATAAAAAACATTGATGAATAATGTAATCTGAAAATTACATTTATCTTTTCTTTACTCAAAACATATAATTTGCACTATATGAATACCATTGTTGTTATTAAACTTTACTCAAAATATATAATTTGCACTATATGAATATTATTGTTGTTATTAAACTTCACTCAAAACATATAATTTGCACTATATGAATACCATTGTTGTTATTAAACTTTACTCAAAACATATAATTTGCACTATATGAATACCATTGTTGTTATTAAACTTTACTCAAAACATATCATTTGTACTATATGAATACCATTGTTGTTATTAAACTTTACTCAAAACATATAATTTGCACTATATGAATACCATTGTTGTTATTAAACTTTGACACTTTTGAAATGTTAAAACTGTATACACAACTGGACACTGTTACGGTTGTTATAACTATACATGCAATTTATAGAACTGGACACTGTTACGTTGTTATAACTATATACATGCAATTTATACAACTGGACACTATTACAGTTGTTATAACTATATACATGCAATTTATACAACTGGACACTGTTACGTTGTTATAACTATATACATGCAATTTATACAACTGGACACTGTTACGGTTGTTATATCTATACATGCAATTTATACAACTGGACACTGTTACGTTGTTATAACTATACATGCAAGGTATACAACTAGACAGTGTTACGTTGTTATAACTATACATGCAAGGTATACAACTGGACACTGTTACGTTGTTATAACTATATCAATGCAAGGTATACAACTGGACACTGTTACGTTGTTATAACTATACATGCAAGGTATACAACTGGACACTGTTACGTTGTTATAACTATACATGCAAGGTATACAACTGGACACTGTTACGTTGTTATAACTATACATACAAGGTATACAACTGGACACTGTTACGTTGTTATAACTATACATGCAAGGTATACAACTGGACACTGTTACGTTGTTATAACTATACATGCAAGGTATACAACTGGACACTGTTACGTTGTTATAACTATGCATGCAAGGTATACAACTGGACACTGTTACGTTGTTATAACTATACATGCAAGGTATACAACTGGACACTGTTACGTTTGTTATAACTATGCATGCAAGGTATACAACTGGACACTGTTACGTTGTTATAACTATACATGCAAGGTATACAACTGGACACTGTTACGTTTGTTATAACTATGCATGCAAGGTATACAACTGGACACTGTTACGTTCTTATAACTATACATGCAATTTATACAACTGGACACTATTACGTTTGTTCTAACTATACATGCAAGGTATACAACTGGACACTGTTACGTTTGTTATAACTATACATGGAATTTATACACATACCACTTGACACTATTGCGGTTTCTTCTAATTATACGTGCAATTTATACAACTGGACACTGTTACGGTTGTTATAACTATGCATTCAAGGTATACAACTGGACACTGTTACGTTTGTTATAACTATAAATGCAATTTATACATATAGCACTGGACACTATTGCGGTTTCTTATAACTATACATGCAATTTATACATATAGCACTGGACACTATTGCGGTTTCTTATAACTATACATGCAATTTATACATATAGCACTGGACACTATTGCGGTTTCTTATAACTATACATGCAATTTATACATATAGCACTGGACACTATTGCGGTTTCTTATAACTATACATGCAATTTATACAACTGGACACTGTTACGGTTGTTATAACTATACATGCAATTTATACAACTGGACACTGTTACAGTTGTTATAACTATACATGCAAGGTATACAACTGGACACTGTTACAGTTGTTATAACTATACATGCAAGGTATACAACTGGACACTGTTACAGTTGTTATAACCATACATGCAATTTATACAACTGGACACTATTCCGTTGTTATAACTATACATGCAAGGTATACAACTGGACACTGTTACAGTTGTTATAACTATACATGCAATTTATACAACTGGACACTATTACGTTGTTATAACTATACATGCAAGATATACAACTGGACACTGTTACGTTGTTATAACCATACATGCAATTTATACAACTGGACACTGTTACGTTGTTATAAAAATACATGCAAGGTATACAACTGGACACTGTTACGGTTGTTATAACCATACATGCAATTTATACAACTGGACACTGTTACGGTTGTTATAACCATACATGCAATTTATACAACTGGACACTGTTAAGGTTGTTATAACTATACATGCAATTTATACAACTGGACACTGTTAAGGTTGTTATAACTATACATGCAATTTATACAACTGGACACTGTTACGTTGTTATAACTATACATGCAAGGTATACAACTGGACACTGTTACAGTTGTTATAACTATACATGCAATTTATACAACTGGACACTATTACGTTGTTATAACTATACATGCAAGGTATACAACTGGACACTGTTACAGTTGTTATAACTATACATGCAATTTATACAACTGGACACTGTTACGTTGTTATAACTATACATGCAAGGTATACAACTGGACACTGTTACGTTGTGATAACTATACATGCAAGGTATACAACTGGACACTGTTACAGTTGTTATAACCATACATGCAATTTATACAACTGGACACTGTTACAGTTGTTATAACTATACATGCAATTTATACAACTGGACACTGTTACAGTTGTTATAACCATACATGCAATTTATACAACTGGACACTATTACGTTGTTATAACTATACATGCAAGGTATACAACTGGACACTGTTACAGTTGTTATAACCATACATGCAATTTATACAACTGGACACTGTTACGGTTGTTATATCTATACATGCAATTTATACAACTGGACACTATTACGTTGTTATAACTATACATGCAAGGTATACAACTGGACACTGTTACGGTTGTTAAAACTATACATGCAATTTATACAACTGGACACTGTTACGGTTGTTATAACTATACATGCAAGGTATACAACTGGACACTGTTACGGTTGTTATAACCATACATGCAATTTATACAACTGGACACTGTTACGGTTGTTATAACCATACATGCAATTTATACAACTGGACACTGTTACGGTTGTTATAACTATGCATACAAGGTATACAACTGGACACTGTTACGTTGTTATAACTATACATGCAAGGTATACAACTGGACACTGTTACGGTTGTTATAATTATACATGCAATTTATACAACTGGACACTGTTACGTTGTGATAACTATACATGCAAGGTATACAACTGGACACTGTTACGGTTGTTATAATTATACATGCAATTTATACAACTGGACACTGTTACGGTTGTTATAACTATGCATACAAGGTATACAACTGGACACTGTTACGTTGTTATAACTATACATGCAAGGTATACAACTGGACACTGTTACGGTTGTTATAATTATACATGCAATTTATACAACTGGACACTGTTACGTTGTGATAACTATACATGCAAGGTATACAACTGGACACTGTTACGGTTGTTATAATTATACATGCAATTTATACAACTGGACACTGTTACGTTGTTATAACTATACATGCAAGGTATACAACTGGACACTGTTACGGTTGTTATAACTATACATGCAAGGTATACAACTGGACACTGTTACGTTGTTATAACTATACATGCAAGGTATACAACTGGACACTGTTACGGTTGTTATAATTATACATGCAATTTATACAACTGGACACTGTTTATACAACTGGACACTGTTACGTTTGTTATAACCATACATGCAATTTATACAACTGGACACTGTTACGTTGTTATAACTATACATGCAATTTATACAACTGGACACTGTTACGGTTGTTATAACTATACATGCAATTTATACAACTTGACACTGTTACGTTGTGATAACTATACATGCAAGGTATACAACTGGACACTGTTACGTTGTTATAACTATACATGCAATTTATACAACTGGACACTGTTACGGTTGTTATAACTATACATGCAATTTATACAACTGGACACTGTTACAGTTGTTATAACTATACATGCAAGGTATACAACTGGACACTGTTACGTTGTGATAACTATACATGCAAGGTATACAACTGGACACTGTTACGTTTGTTATAACTATACATGCAAGGTATACAACTGGACACTATTACGTTGTTATAACTATACATGCAAGGTATACAACTGGACACTATTACGTTTGTTATAACTATGCATATAAGGTATACAACTGGACACTGTTACGTTTGTTATAACTATACATGCAATTTATACAACTGGACACTGTTACGTTGTTATAACTATACATGCAAGGTATACAACTGGACACTGTTACGTTGTGATAACTATACATGCAAGGTATACAACTGGACACTGTTACGTTTGTTATAACTATACATGCAAGGTATACAACTGGACACTATTACGTTGTTATAACTATACATGTAAGGTATACAACTGGACACTATTAGGTTTGTTATAACTATGCATACAAGGTATACAACTGGACACTGTTACGTTTGTTATAACTATGCATACAAGGTATACAACTGGACACTGTTACGTTGTTATAACTATACATGCAAGGTATACAACTGGACACTATTACGTTGTTATAACTATACATGCAATTTATACAACTGGACACTGTTACGTTGTTATAACTATACATGCAATTTATACAACTGGACACTGTTACGTTGTTATAACTATACATGCAAGGTATACAACTGGACACTGTTACGTTGTTATAACTATACATGCAAGGTATACAACTGGACACTGTTACGTTGTTATAACTATACATGCAAGGTATACAACTGGACACTGTTACGTTGTTATAACTATACATGCAAGGTATACAACTGGACACTGTTACGTTTGTTATAACTATGCATGGAAGGTATACATCTGGACACTGTTACGTTGTTATAACTATACATGCAAGGTATACAACTGGACACTGTTACGTTTGTTATAACTATGCATGCAAGGTATACAACTGGACACTGTTACGTTCTTATAACTATACATGCAATTTATACAACTGGACACTATTACGGTTGTTATAACTATACATGCAATTTATACAACTGGACACTATTACGTTTGTTCTAACTATACATGCAAGGTACACAACTGGACACTGTTACGTTTGTTATAACTATACATGCAAGGTATACAACTGGACACTGTTACGTTGTTCTAACTATACATGCAATTTATACACATACCAATTGACACTATTGCGGTTTCTTCTAATTATACGTGCAATTTATACAACTGGACACTGTTACGGTTGTTATAACTATGCATGCAAGGTATACAACTGGACACTGTTACGTTTGTTATAACTATACATGCAATTTATACAACTGGACACTATTACGGTTGTTATAACTATACATGCAAGGTATACAACTGGACACTGTTACAGTTGTTATAACCATACATGCAATTTATACAACTGGACACTATTCCGTTGTTATAACTATACATGCAAGGTATACAACTGGACACTGTTACAGTTGTTATAACTATACATGCAATTTATACAACTGGACACTATTACGTTGTTATAACTATACATGCAAGGTATACAACTGGACACTATTACGGTTGTTATAACTATACATGCAATTTATACAACTGGACACTATTACGGTTGTTATAACTATACATGCAATTTATACAACTGGACACTGTTACGGTTGTTCTAACTATACATGCAATTTATACAAATACCACTGGACACTATTGCGTTTGTTATAACTATACATGCAATTTATACATATATCACTGGACACTATTACGGTTGTTATAACAATACATGCAATTTATACATATATCACTGGACACTATTACGGTTGTTATAACAATACATGCAATTTATACATATATCACTGGACACTATTACGGTTGTTATAACAATAAATGCAATTTATACATATATCACTGGACACTATTGAGTTTGTTATAACAATACATGCAATTTATACATATATCACTGGACACTAATTACGGTTGTTATAACTATACATGCAATTTATACATATATCACTGGACACTATTACGGTTGTTATAAAAATACATGGAATTTATACATATATCACTGGACACTATTACGGTTGTTATAACAATACATGCAATTTATACATATATCACTGGACACTATTACGGTTGTTATAAAAATACATGCAATTTATACATATATCACTGGACACTATTACGGTTGTTATAACAATACATGCAACTTATACATATATCACTGGACACTATTACGGTTGTTATAAAAATACATGCAATTTATACATATATCACTGGACACTAATTACGGTTGTTATAACTATACATGCAATTTATACATATATCACTGGACACTATTACGGTTGTTATAACAATACATGCAATTTATACATATATCACTGGACACTATTACGGTTGTTATAACTATACATGGAATTTATACATATATCACTGGACACTATTACGGTTGTTATAACTATGCATGTAATTTATACATATATCACTGGACACTATTGCGTTTGTTATAAAAATACATGCAATTTATACATATATCACTGGACACTATTACGGTTGTTATAACTATGCATGCAATTTATACATATATCACTGGACACTATTGCGTTTGTTATAAAAATGCATGCAATTTATACATATATCACTGGACACTATTACGGTTGTTATAAAAATACATGCAACTTATACATATATCACTGGACACTATTACGTTTGTTATAAAAATATATGCAATTTATACAAAACAAAATATATAATTGCAATAAGAAATGTTTAATACATGTCTTGTAAGAAAAGAAACACAAAAAGTACAGAAGTATTTGCTCTCTCTCTCTCTCAATTCACAGCACATGTATTTGTTCAATCATGAAAACTATTCCATCAAGTCAATATGTGTTAAAAAATAACAATAAAAAATAACAACTTCACTACTTAAACAACGCAACAAAAACAATTTGCTCTCTCTATGGGGGATGCTCATGAGCAAAAATCTCAATGAAACACACTGCACATGTATATGATGATTCCCAATCTGTATTAGGTTGATCCAAGCATAAGAGATTGTGTTCTGGGTTGATCTTAGATTAAGTAGAATTGAGATAGGCTGAACTCAGCATGAAGAATGTATTCTGATTTAAGATTACATGTATCCTAACCAAAATAATCACCAGAGCTAATCCTAGAAAGGTGGGGGGGGGGGGGGGGGCAGGGGCTGGATTATCCCCTGGTTAAAGCAATAAATACAACAAATGTATTAAACAGTCATGCCATTTATGTTATTACAAGCACCCGAATGATACGATGATAATTTAATGAATTAACTAAAAATTATCCAGCTGGGTTATTTCACAGATAACTTGACTTCACAGTATTGATTATGTCGCTATATAACTGTTCATACGTTTGATGTAATATTTATCCTAGTTCTCAACCATGAAAATTATCCTCATATGTATGCCGAATTGGATAATAAACTAATGACTGATTCATCTGTAGATAACGCGATCAAGATTATGTTGATATAACATATGTCAACGTTTCGCACATAGAATAGACAATTTCGACTTTAAAATTTGAGCATAATGCCTACTAAATTGATTGCGTTATTAAATCCATTGGAATATACTCAGTAAGACCACTCACTCAGTTGAGGATGACCGTATCGCCTTTCACCCTACGAGGGGAGACTGTAACGGTCGTCAAATGGCCCTATACATTCCTCATCGGGTGATGCTGGTATGGTAAGGGGGATCATACCAATCAAACATAACTTTTTAAAATTCTTGTTTATGCATGCATGAGTTTGTGATTTATATATGTAATTGTACGTCATGTCATTGTTATTCTCGTGTCTATACCATTTCTCTGTGCTTGTATTAATCTTTTAAAGGAGGAAATAAAGATGGATTGATTGATTGATTGATTGAACGGGGAAGAATGTGTAGCCCGTGGCAACATCACGAAGACGCATAAAACCTGAGTAGTCAAAGTACAAGGGCATGCCTCACTATATACCTACCAAACCGGTGGTTTAATGGGTGGTGGCGGGCAAGCACAAACCCAGAAAATATAGTTGGATCCCGAGACTCAAAACCAGTTGTCTTTAAATTCAAAAGGTCAGAGAGAGTAACTGATCACGTGATACTACATGCATACCATCTACTTTGATTGGATCTTTGAATACTGATGCTAATGATAATCAATTACAGGGATTCTGATCATGTACACTGAACGTGATCCTGTAGCTAGTCTCAAGTAGACGGCCAGTTAAGAGGCTAAAAATAGCTTCCTGCACTAATCCTTTTCTGCAATACTATTAACAATTCCCTTATGTTAAAAAAGAAAGAAAAAGCACTCTCTGAGCATATAACAAGATACTGATACACAACAAAATATCAGTAGAGATATTAGTAAATTAAAGCCTATTCTAAACCTTGGATATGTGTAATTACTATCAATGAATATCAGTAGAGATATTAGTAAATTAAAGCCTATTCTAAACCTTGGATATGTGTAATTACTATCAATGAATATCAGTAGAGATATTAGTAAATTAAAGCCTATTCTAAACCTTGGATATGTGTAATTAAAGCCTATTCTAAACCTTGGACATGTGTAATTAAAGCCTATTCTAAACCTTGGACATGTGTAATTAAAGCCTATTCTAAACCTTGGATATGTGTAATTACTATCAATGAATATCAGTAGAGATATTAGTAAATTAAAGCCTATTCTAAACCTTGGACATGTGTAATTAAAGCCTATTCTAAACCTTGGACATGTGTAATTAAAGCCTATTCTAAACCTTGGATATGTGTAATTACTATCAATGAAGATCACCACGTTGTGTATAACTAAAATTTTACACAAAATATAATTTTGTACTATTACTTTTAACGGTGTTGCCAAGATACATGATTGTATCAAAACCAATTTTAGCTATGTTATTTGTCCTGCAATTACAGTATTTAAAAAAAAGAAAGTTGTTCAACTCTACGTGAATTTGTACAGACCAACATATTCTACTCGTGACAAAAAGAATAGAAAATAGAAGAAGAGAAAGAAGCATTTATTTCACTTTTGACCAACTGGTCATCGAGTAGTTCATATATATTCAGCAAATTCAACAACTAATGGAGAACGATGCTACTCATACAGAGGTAATTATCACATTCAAATTTGTAATAACCATCTAGGTGCATTATATGTCTCTCCCTATCTGGAAGAAGATGCCAAAAAGTAAAGCAAAACAAGTCAGAAAAGTATTGGTGCCTAATGTTGCAACCAATAATATGTGTAGTAGTGATCAAGTCTAACAATGTGGGTAGATTTAAGGAATATGTCATTTAAATTTCGGTCAAGAAGAGTGTGATACATTATTTATTAATGTGAAAGCTTTATTAAGATAGGTACTAACGTTTATTGATGACAATCTCGTTATCCAAAGACGATAATTCAATACATTTAAATATATTTGGGTTAGTTCACGGTGTCAATACACTAATTGAGCCAATGAGCTGTTGCATCCCCAAATCATTAATATTTTTATTTTCTGATTTTTCCTGAACATTTCATAACCAGTGAAGAATGTTACCTGCATACATGGCAGCATTAAATCCTAAACAGAAAATAAAATGTTTAATGAGTTCAGCCTGTTGGCTTTTGTGTAAGGTGACAAAACAACACGTGTTCCTTCGCTTGCACTAAAAATTCCAGTCATTTCTTTCAAATGCTGATATTTCCATAAAAATGCAAGATAATCTAGCATGCTGTTTTTATGTGTTGTGTCCATATTAGAGCTTAACATAACCTAGCATGCTGATTTTTTATGTGTTGTGTCCAAATTAGTGCCTAACATAACCTAGCTTGCTGATTTGTATGTATTGTGCCCAAATTAGTGCCTAATATAACCTAGCATGCTGATTTTGTATGTGTTGTGTCCAAATTAGTGCCTAACATAACCTAACATGCTGCTTTTTTATGTGTTGTGTCCAAAATAGTGCATAACATAACCTAGCATTCTTACTTTTATGTGTTGTGTCCAAATTAGTGCCTAGTCATTTTCTTCTAAAGTATTTAGGTGTATATCTGATGCGAAAGTCAAAGTAAAATGAACGTTCCAAAACAAAGTGGAACGCATCTTCCAAATTGTTACAGAGCACATAAAGATATTCGATTTAGTTTTGAGCATTTCTCCTACGCCTGCTCTAATTAAGTCATAGTTGTTCTTGTGTTTGTCACTCCCTGGCCGTTAATTATCAAATAGATCTGGGCGGAGCTGTCGGAAACGTCGATAGGTACAATTGTAATTATCTGAATATCTAGATTCAAACAGTTGATAAGGGTGAAAAACCATTGCACAATGAACTTAAAAATACGCGTCTTATTGGCGCCGAGATGTTAGAAATACCTTTCTTGTTACTCAAAGATGGAAAATCTTAGCACGTACAGAGAAAAGTTAACTATTGCATTCGTAAACTTTTGACACTTAGATATTTTCGTAATTTATGTTAAAAGGTATTAACATATAGATCAATGACGTTGCGCTAATTTGTATACTTCAGTAACCATTTTAGGGCTCATTGCTTCACAATCAGTCTGGATTTTTATATCTAATTTGGAAATCTATCAGACTGGATTGTTATAGCTAATTTGGAAATCTATCAGACAGTATCGGGTTTTGGGTCGCGACCCGGGGTTTGGGAACCACTGTTGTACACTGTTACGGTTTGTTTTGAGTTTCTATTTTGTAAATATACGTTTTCTTCCAATCTTATTCTAAAGAAAGATAGTAGCCATATGTTCTATGTAGCACTAATTTGGGAATACTGTTACAGTTGAACTTTAGCATATATAAACATTTTACTTGTGTCTATATACTTCAACTTGACTTTAGTTTTACATATTTAATATGATCGCATTTTGTATATAATTATTACTATTTACAGATGTTGTAATGTATCTATTAACAGTTGTAATATTTAAATGCATGCAACATAGACATGAGCCTGACAATATATATTTCATTCATATGTGTTGTTTACATACATGTACCATATCTGCTGAATTCATGCTTTTTTGTATTTCATGATATATTCACTGTAGTGAATCTCTTCAAAGGAAGACATTAAGATAGTCAGCCAGTCAGTGAGTACATACATACATACATACATACATATATAAATATGTACATATATACATACATACATACATCATACATACATACATACATACATACATACATACATACATACATTCATGCATACATACATACTTACATATATTCATACATATATATATATATATACATACATATATCATATATACATACATGCATGCATGCATACATACATACATACATATACATATATTCATACATACATACATACATATATTCATATATACATACATGTATACATACATACATACATACATACATACATACATACATACATACATACAAGGATACATACATGCATACATACATACATACCTACATACATATATACATACATACATACATACATACAAGCATACATAGATACATACATATATCATACATAGATGGATGCATGCATGCATACATACATACATACATACATACATACATACATACATACATACATACGTTCATACATACATACATGCATACATATATATATATATACATATATTCATACATACATACATATATGCATGCATACATACATACATACATACATACATACATACATACATACATACATACATACATACATACATACATAGATAGATACATATATCATACATACATACATGCATGCATGCATGCATACATAGATACATACATACATTCATGGCCAAATTTCGCAAATTTTCTGTGTAAGAGAGAAAACTCTCTTGCTGATACGTTTAAATGTTTTCCTTTCTCTAGTACCGCTTTTGTGCCTTTAAAAAAAATTTGGACATTCTCGGCATATATTTTATTGATAGCTTATACACGAGTTGTCGAGAATTCATTGATATAATATTTATTTTCTGCGGGAAAATCTTTAACATACATGCATTTACATGTGCAAAATCTCTGTCAAAGTTGTATACACTTGTCACTGCAATTGCATTGTTTGTCAAACTGCTGCTCTGATGGCGTTGTTCAAAACAATCACCGCCAGTATAGACTACTTTACTCCGGGTTTTGAGTTGTTATCAGAGACGTGTATGCTTTCACTTTTATCAGAAAAACATATGAATTTATATCTACAAGGTCAAGTGTGGTTATTCTACCCTGAGATTTCGATGTTTTTCTGGTCCCCTAAAAAAGTATATGAAAAACAGGGCAAACACAAGAATGGGCATTTCTACAAAGTTCTTGTAGAAAATAATCTCTGGTGGCTGTGGCATTTCTCAACAAGTGAGAGCATCATCTGGGAAGCAGTTTGATTTTTCTATATATATATATGTTTACCATTTTAGTTGGCATTCTGTATAAAAGTCTACAGAGGACGATAGTTATTATATAAAGACTTAGAATTACTAGTCTGAATTCTCGTGGCCTTCAAATGCAAACGTTTGCTAGTAATTTGTACACGTAAACAAACCATTGAATTGGCACATTCGTCCAGCATTTCATAACAATTGCCACTTTTGTGCACCTATTTGTTGACATTCTAAATTGAAAGCATAGATATGTTCCAGCTGACACTATGTCAAGGTATAATAAATTATGCTTTGTTTGAAGGGGAAAACCCTAGCATACGCTCAACCAATCGCTTACGTTGAATTGAATCCAAATCTGATCAAGTTGAACTTGTAAGGTCACACAAAGAATTTACATTCAAATCGGAATGTATCTCGAAAAGAAAGAATCAATGTTGAGCATATGTTTTAAAAAAAATTTCTCGTCGCATGATTTTGTCTTTATATTTCATTGAATGTTATACATAGACACGTAAAGGAAGGTGATGAAACAATTGCGCAAATCTATAAAAGGTCATGCGACTAATAATTCCGTTCGTATGCCTGTCTCTTGTTTAGATGAATGAAGAGGTTGTAAATCAGTTTTGAGCACGAAAATCTTACAGCTATTGTATAATTTATAGTTTCAGTAACATTTGAATTTGCTGTCTACCTTACAAGTAGCTCTTTTTGTAATTAATGCGAAACGGCCACAATTTTAGTCTTGCTATTCAAGCTTTCTTTTCTTTCACTAAGGTTATTTGAGTCATTTCTTTTAATTGCGGTTGCAAATATTCAGAGGTGAATATAATAGTAAGCATAGTTTATTCGTACGTAATCTGTTTAGTATTCTTGAAATAGTTATCATCAATTTTCATCATTTATTTGATCTTGACAAAAGCAGATTATCTTTAATAGAAAGTGGGGTTGGGGGGAAGGGTGGCAGTTCAAAGATCAAAATCACTCTTGGCAAACACTTGGGTTTTTTTTAGTTTTGTTTTTTTCTCTTACAAAATTGGTGAAGTGTCTTCGAATAGATTACGACAATGCTTTCTATGCATGCATCTTCTTGGTAATAAGAGCTCCAAAGATTTTTGTTGTCATAGATTTTAGAGGAACAAAAGGACAAGAAACTACTAAATACAGTTGTGACAGTCGAGTCTGTGTGTGTGTATATGTGTGTGTGTGTGTGGTCTCTTGTCTATGTGGCAGTATTTCCTGTCACCATGTTACAAATAATCAATACTTAGTGAAGTCTAACTTGATTTTAACTATATTTATGGTGAATAAAAGAAGTGTAAATCTCGAGCTATTGAGAAAAACACACATGTTAATTAACAAACTTGAAAAAAAAAGATGGAGACAGTAGGACCATGGAGAGACAGTAGGACCAAAGGAACATGGTAAAGGTGGATCCGGGATAGTGCAATAGTTAGGTATTTGCTTTGCACCCTCGAGTTCATTGGATGTGATCCCTAAATCCGGCACGTGCAAGGGTGATTGATCGTCTATTCAAGGGATCGCTGGTTGCCAACTCAAAGACGACATACCGCCAATAACTGAACTGTTGAGTGTAATTTGTACAAGTTACTCGGTGGATTCCACATTATGATGAGAAGAAATAAACATGAAGGCACCACGAAAAAATATATTATATACAACACTGGAAGATAATCACAGATCTGAGAATTGTAATGCCAATTATGTTCTTCTATTATAAAATGAAAACAGATGGATGTGACATACACTTGTAATGAGTGGTAGTGGACGAATCACCTGACTACATAAATACCTTATTATAACAATCTGTTATTTCAGAAAGTAGATAAAGCTCAAAACAAGGTTTCAAAGAAAAGACTTTACGCAATTACAAAAAGCTCCAAATTCATATTTGTTTCATATAGTTTGATTGGCTGAAGCTGCATAAGTTGCATAAATGTTTCGTATAGTTTGATTGGTTGAAGCTGCATAAGTTTGCATAAATGTTTCGTATAGTTTGATTGGTTGAAGCTGCATAAGTTTGCATAAATGTTTCGTATAGTTTGATTGGCTGAAGCTGCATAAGTTGCATATATGTTTCGTATAGTTTGATTGGCTGAAACTGCATAAATTGCATATATGTTTTGCATAGTTTGATTGGTTGAAGCTGCATAAGTTGCATAAATGTTTCGTATAGTTTGATTGGCTGAAGGTGCATAAGTTGCATAAATGTTTCGTATAGTTTGATTGGTTGAAGTTGCATAAGCTTAGAACTTGCTTAAATTAACAGATTCTTTTTGACTCGCATAAATTAATCTTGTCATAATTTTCAGTAAACTCTGGTTAACAAATAAATGAGGTTCTAACTTATTTATTCTCACGAAATTTTGAGATTTCTCAACTACTTCAGTCTATCGGGGGATCTCTGACTATTCAAATAATCAAACAGGATCGTGGCAAAACAAATCCACGTAAATGAATTGGCAACAACAAAGGGCTATTTATATCAAGAAATACATCATTCCACTTCAAAGTGATCGTTTAAAAGATAATTTTTATTTTAAAGATATATTTGGTATTTATGCTCGTATCCGAAAGTGAAAACATACACAGCTTCACTAATCGGGCAGTCCCTGATTCATTAGTACTAATTTCCCTCAATATCAATACAACGTGCATGTATCACTGAGAATCTGTGCAAGGCTGTATTTATGGAATTGAAAGATATTGCGTGAATCAGAGCCTCAAATATAAGAACAAACAATACAGAAGTTGCAACTTAAAACTGAGTATGACTACGTTTCTTTTAATTAAGCATGCACCTGAGCCAGTGCATTGAAATATTTGTATCGGTTTGTTTCTTGAAACTTTGAAAATGTTCATTTGCACGTCAGGTTCCTTGTCAATAATTATTTGATTCTCTGTCAATTATCGTTCTCATACGTATTTATGTTAATGCATATATTTCAAACGGTCACTATTTGAGGACCTAACCATAATATTTTGAACAATTCAGGTCATAAAAAGGGTCCGCGAATTACGGCACCCGTCGCCTTGCCAGCACGCATCAACCCCCATACCCTGTCGACTAAGCCCACATCCCCTCAGAACGAAGGAACCTAGTCGTGGATATATAGGCATTCGTGCGTCGTAGACACACAGACACACTCGCATGGTGACCAGTAATTAATTCTCATCTAAATACAATGTCACTCTGAAATCAAGCTATATAGAAGTTAGTATCGAAAGTTACAAATATGCAGACAGAACGGAAAGTAATATATCTCTGTATTAAATATAAAATTCTGAAAGCCTCTTTCCTATTAATAAAAAATGTATACATCTCGTGGTATGTCAAAGACACAGTGTACATACCATACATATGACTCTGACTGTCTGTCTCTCTCTCTATATATAACTATATATATATAACTATATAATATATATATATATATATATATATATATATATATATATATATATATATATATATATATATATGCTACATTTGAAAATCTGATATTCATTTCAAAAGATTCCTTCTCTGCTCTGACAAGTTTAATTTTTCATTTCCAAAGAACAAGTCTTCATCTAAAACTTACTAAATCAAACATCTGTAAAACATTATTTGAATAAAGGTCTTACTCCCAGGTTGTAAAGAATCTTTCGACAAATCATTACTAGTTTGTTCATTCATTTAGCTAATCAGTTCTAATAAATAAAACTACTCTTTTATTTCCCGTCTTGGCAAAATATTACAATGGATAAATGATAGTCTGGCTAGAACATTACATTTTTAAACGGAGATATTTTTTCTTTTCAGACTTTTGTAACGTTGAGTGAAAGTAACATATTCCATCATTATTAAAATGACTTAAATCGAACCAGAATAGTAGGTCTTACTATTAGAAGGGCGTGTACGAGAGTAGTCCAATCTGAAATATACATGAGCCTTGTTAAAGTGCAAGATCTGGACCCTGATATGGGTTACTTGACTAGGGGACACAATTTTCTCGTGCAAAGAAAAGCAACACTTTTCGACCATCATCTTTAGTCAAGCAAGATTACTCCGCCTCTAAGGGACATTGGCATAATATTAATAATTTTTTAAACCTGTCTACTTTTTTCAGTAGCCAACGTATCCTGGGATATATCGCCATGACAACTAAGAAAGGAAATTATCGTATTTTTTGTCACGTGATTCAAAAGAGTGGGGGTTGGAGGTAGCAAAATTATCTCTTTTTTTCCATTTTGTCAAGAACGCTTCAGACTTTCCGTCTTTTAAGATCTGGTCGGCATTATGACGAAGTTGAAATTTTTTTAACAGATTTCGAATTTTAGTGGCATATTTTGAAATATTTTCAATGACTATGGGTAATACAGATATGACTCCGCAGTGGGAAGATCTCTATCACCTCCATGCACAAAAAGAACTTTGGCAACACTATGGCAAATTTTCCAAACTTATACCTACTGTACACTTCGCTTTCACTGTCCTCTCAATGATCTGAGAGATATGACAAAAGCATTCCCTTTTGTACGATCAGGTGAGGATGACGTGAAATGTTTTACTTTTGGTCATTGTTCAGCCATTTTGGCGACCTTGCCTTTGATGGAATGACGTGTTTGGTTTGACCAAAGTGTAACCGCGCAGTGACTTTGGTTATGAAAACGCGACAAGATTGGAAACAATTTGGCATCGTGAAACACGCATAAAAACATGCAGCTGAAAAGAAAACTGTATTTTTACACGTACAAAAAATGTTGACGAGTTCGATGACGAACGATTATATTCACGTAAGTAATTGAAACTGATTGAATGTTTTCATGTAATCGTTTGAATGATGGAACAATTTCGAGCCCCCCCCCCCAAAAAAAAAAAAAGGTGCAAGAGGCACAATAGGGAGATACTTGTGACAAGTGGAGAAACGAAAGCTAATTATATTAAAATTGGAAAGAAAGCCGCTGTCATACAATAAATCAGTTAGACAATATTCTCTCCTGTGATACCACTAATATTGTAGGGTGGGCGACTCAGTGGGTATTGGCAGAGAAAACTCGTGCGCTAAAGGGCCATCGATTAATCTACCAATACCAATATTTAAAAAAAGATTTTAAGATAAAAATGAAATGAAATAATGGTTATTGCAAAGAATTGATTTTGTTGTGTCCACATGTATTTCCACTCGTAAACAAGAACACGTCTGGGTCGCGAAATCAGAACAAATTCACAAACACGTTTGGTCAGACGGCCAAACACTCTCGATGAGTATACAAACGGTATACCTCCTACTTAAGTTAGAGGCAGCTATTCTGCAGTCATATTCATAAGGACATTTAACAAAATGCTGGTTAAACAGAGACCATTTTTCAAACTCTGACAAGCGAAAATTGATATATGTCCCTGTAATTTACTGCTTTTACGCAGAAAATTTTTATGTGTTTTTTCTTCGGATTTGGTAACCGCTAAATATTTGATAATGGTTTTTATAGAAACTGATCACGTTAGTTTGTAATTAAGACATAGGAAGTTATGGCATATTTAAATGCTTTTTGTTCAAGTGTAACAGTTACGGCTGAAAGATTCTTTTCATGGGTAGTCATACATACATTATTATGGGTAATTTTATAGGGCAATCTGAAAAGCCAGTATGCAATGCGAATTGCTAAATGCTATATGCTTTATGCGAACTGCGTCATGCGAATTGTCAAATGGTACATGCTTTATGCGAATTGGCCCGTGTGAATTATCAAATGGTACATGCTTTATGCGAATTACCAACAAGTAAATAGAGTATCCTCTACAAACTTTAATTACAGTTTAATAGAAGACTGGAATGCCATTATAAAGAATACTAAGAGTATACCCAAAAGAAATCAATTTAAAACTGCAGTAAAGTCTCCCTTAACTCAACAAGCTGAAATTACCTAAGATGGGAATTTTCTCTATTATTAATTTCAGGTGATTGCGTTTTTAAAAAAATAAATACTGCCAAAAGTTTCTTTTACAACAAATAATGAATTTGTTACACCTATTCTTACCCCCAAAACACTCTGATCGTAATTTTATCCAATTATCTTCCACCTCATAGTTCTTTTCATCTTTTTGAATTGTGTGTCCTGTTCTTAACATTACTGTTATATATATATATATATATATATATATATATATATATATATATATATATATATATATATATATATATATATATTTATATCATAATGAGATATTGAAATATATCAGTTTGAGAAAAAATGATATCTCCACAGTGGCGATATCACTTTTATTGCCACAGTGGCAATATTACTTTAACTGCCATCAGTTTGAGAAAAAATGATATCTCCACAGTGGCGATATCACTTTTATTGCCACAGTGGCAATATTACTTTAACTGCCACAGTGGCGATATCACTTTTATTGCCACAGTGACGATATCAATTTAATTGCCACAGTGGCGATATCACTTTCATTGCCACAGTTGACATATCACTTTCATTGCCACAGTGGCGATATCACTTTTGGAACAACTTTTTCCAAGACCTAGGAAACTATTTCTAATGAATTATCTCCTCTTATCAGAGATATTAAAGAAATATTTTTTACACAATGTAAACAAAATTACTGGTATTCTTTCTTTATTTCATAAAAGAAAATATAGAATAGATAATATTTGATAAACTCACGTGCTATATTTTCGTCTGCTACCAAAAATATGGATGATATGGAGTTTTTAGAGGTTTGTGATGAGGATGTACAGAGTCCCTTTGATGTTGATTTTCATTTGTTGGAAGATGTCAATAATACAAGCAGCAGGTTTCAATAGGTAACTCCAAAGCAGGTTGAACAGTTTGTAAATGAGCAAAATAATGTCAATACCAAAAGGGAAAGGTAATGTCACTCTTTTCAAAAAGTACATGGAACACTGCTCTACAAGTTTTTCGAAGTAGTCTGCTTCAGAGATAAAATGTGCTATTTATTAGGGATTTTGATGTGCTAAATTCAAATATGACAATTAAAACAACTGATTGGCTACTGTTTCCAAGATATTTAAGTTTTTACATTTTACGTCTATGTATATTGTGTACATAGTAGAGTTTTAATCATAAATTGTAAACCTAGGTCTTTTCATGTGTTTATGGTTGCTTTACATGATAATATTTCACCTGTCCTGTTTATGTAACACTTTAAAAAACAGCAAAAGGGTCATATAAATAAAACATATATGGAAACAAAAGTCAAAAAACTATTATGTATATATAAGTACATAGTTTAGTTCTTATTAAGTGTATACACGGCGCTTCTTGGCTTGTCTCTTGTATTCATTAAATGGAGCATCTCTTGTCACTGTCCAGCAATAGTCTGCAAGCATTGATGCTCCGCAGTTCGGTGGAAAAAAATCTAGATGAGAGTGCAAAAAATGTATCTTTAGTGACATGTTGCAACCAAGGCTTTTGTATGCCTTGAGGAGGTTTTCCACCAACTCACTGTAGTTGTCTGCCTTGTTGTTTCCGAGAAAATTTGATGCCACTAACTGGAAGGCTTTCCATGTCGACTTTTCCTTGCCACGCAGTGCACGGTGAAATGAATCATCTCGAAGGAGTTCACGAATCTGAGGACCAACAAAGACACCTTCCTTTATCTTAGCTTCACACAACCTTGGAAATTTTCCACGGAGGTACTTGAAAGCTGCTTTTGTTTTGTCCATGGCCTTGACAACGTTCTTCGTCAGACTCAGCTTGATGTGCAAGGGTGGTAACAAAATCTTCCTTGATTCAACAAGTGGTGGATGCTGAACACTTTTCATCCCAGGCTCCAATGACTGTCGGAGTGGCCAATCTCTCTTGATGTAATGGGAATCTCTCGCACGACTATCCCATTCGCAGAGAAAACAGCAGTACTTTGTGTATCCAGTCTGCAGACCAAGCAAGAGAGCAAGAGCCTTGAAATCGTCACAAAGCTGCCACTGATGTTGGTCATAGTTTATGCACCTGAAAAGTTGTTTCATGTTTTCATAGGTTTCCTTCATATGGACTGCATGAGCAACTGGAATTGATGGCAAAACACTGCCATTATGCAGCAAAACAGCTTTAAGACTCGTCTTCGATGAATCAATGAACAGCTCCACTCATCTGCATCATGAACGATGTTGAGGGAAGCCATCACACCATCGATGTTGTTGCAGGCTACAAGATCACCTTCCATGAAGAAGAATGGAACAAGATCCTTTTGACGATCACGGAACATGGAAACCCTAACATCACCTGCCAGGAGATTCCACTGCTGTAGTCTGGAGACCAACATATCTGCCTTACTCTTGGGTAGTTCCCTGACAAGGTCATTCAGTTCAGCTTGTGTTATGAGGTGTGATTCAGAGGAGGAGGATGGGAGAAAATATGGGTCTGACTCAAGTAAGAATGATTCTGGTGCATCAGGAACCGGCAGTCCTTCTCCGTGGGGTACTGGGCGTATAGCTGACGGAATGTTTGGATAATGTACAGTCCACTTTTTCTTCTTTGACACACCTTTCCCAACTGGAGGCACCATGCAGAAGTAACAATTGCTGATATGATCTGTTGGCTCTCTCCAAATCATTGGCACTGCGAAAGGCATAGATTTCCTTTTCCTGTTCAACCACTGGCGAAGATTTGTTGCACAAGTGTTGCAGCATATGTGTGGGGCTCACCTCTTGTCCTGATCTCCAATTTTGCAGCCAAATTAAAGGTGATAGGCTTTCTTAACCATAGTGGTTATACTGAGCTTTTGTGATGCAAAAGTCACTTCACCACAAACATAGCAGAAGTAATCTGCATTGTTCACACAAGTAAGAGGCATCTCTGCTCACTTTGGCTAAACAGAAATGTGTCCCTTTGCAAAATCAAACACTGACAAATAAGAGAACACGACACTGTATGATTTGTAGAGCTGATATAGTGCAATTTCTTCAGCAGAGTGATGTAAGCTTAGTTATGATTGCATCATTGATGACTTATAGGAATAATATGATGCAATTCATATCATCTATGTCGCAATACCAGCTTCAGATTGCATCATTAATTGTTTTGCCTAAAAAGCAAGTACTGTCCAAACCCAGTCATATATTTATTCATATATCCAGTCAAAGATGTATTTTAGTTATTTCTGGTTTAAATTGAGATCTCTTCCCTTTATAACTCACCTATCATCCGCCATTCCCAAGTCAAGGGTCGTATATACTGACCCAGTATAATATCTTTAAAACTAGAGCCAATCAACAATTTTAAGCATGATTTTCGTTCTCAGTGACCCAGAATTAGTAAAGTTTGACAACATTTATTGCGGAACCATTTTGGCTGTAGACCAGTGGAATCGGAAGGTGATCTTAGACTCCCAAATTGCGTACCACCAGTGGAACTCTGTAACCTTATTTCATCTTTTGTTTTGAGTGTGAGGAAAAAAGATGGTTCAGAATATGAACCCACAACACTGCGTTCATTTTTTTCATCCACTGAGAGGAATTTGAGGGAGAACAATTATCACTTTTCAATTATAAAGGATTTACAATTTTCCAAGCCAGAGAAATCCTAAAATGTAAGCAAAAGCAGCTAAAATAAATCGGAAAAGGCAACACACCAAATTCAACAGATCCCATTTCGGAAGCAGAATTGGATACCATGTACAATGCCAGAGTTCTAGGACCTCACATACCCTCTTTTCTTCAGAGATCACTGTGGATGGTGTGCGCGCTTCACTGTGGAACGAGGATAGGCCGAGAAATGCCTGAAATATGCTGGGGTGATGGAACAAGATGAAACTGGTGAAGAATACATAATCTACTCACTAGAAGGCAAACAAAAACAAGATCTGGCTCAAATGAAAGAAACATAAGATCAACAAAACCAAGAGCTCAGGCTGTGCCTAAAATGCCTGATCGAGACCCTGTAAGACTATGTGCTGTGCCTAAAATGCCTGATCGAGACCCTGTAAGACTATGTGCTGTGCCTAAAATGCCTGATCGAGACCCTGTAAGACTATGTGCTGTGCCTAAAATGCCTGATCGAGACCCTGTAAGACTATGTGCTGTGCCTAAAATGCCTGATCGAGACCCTGTAAGACTATATGCTGTGCCTAAAATGTCTGACCGAGACCCTGTAAGACTATGTGCTGTGCCTAAAATGCCTGATCGAGACCCTGTAAGACTATATGCTGTGCCTAAAATGCCTGATCGAGACCCTGTAAGACTATGTGCTGTGCCTAAAATGCCTGATCGAGACCCTGTAAGACTATATGCTGTGCCTAAAATGCCTGACCGAGACCCTGTAAGACTATATGCTGTGCCTAAAATGCCTGACCGAGACCCTGTAAGACTAAAACTCTTTCTGGAGAAAAGACCAGTAGAAATGTTAGTCCCTCACAGCCCATTCTTTCTAGCAATTAATCATGTTATTCCCACCTGTCTGAAACCATGGTATAAATGAAATGCTCTTGGAATCAATAAACTGTATGGCATCATGGCTGAAATGAAGGAGGAATCTGGACCGACTACTGACAAGCAGTTAACACCTTACAGGTATATAGTATTATGAAATATCCTCGATCTGTTATGGTTCGTGCCCTCAAAGCTATTTTTAACGATTATATTATAATATTGCGAGAAACTTTTGAAATCGGCATAGAAAGTGTTCAGCTATATCTACTTAATTTATTCATCGTTGAAAAAGGTTTAAACACTCTCTAAATTCTTTGCGAGCTACCGTTGTTTCGATTGTGTCAACATTTGTATATATCCGGGAGTTCCTCCATGGTTCGTACCCCTGAAAAAAGGCCACGTGACGTAAGATTGGAATGTGAAAATAAGGTCCATGGGTAGAAATAGATCGTGTGTGATGTCCTTGTATTATTAATATTTGCGTATGTAATATATTTCATTTCTTTCAAACGCATATCGACTGCAATAAAACACATATAAATAACGATGACAAAATATCAAAGAAGAAAAATATGATGCATTTTTAAATATTGCTTCTTTTCAAGCTGTCCGATAAAATTATAATTTTTAAAGATACAGTAAATTTTAAAAGATTTTTTCCATGTTATTTCATGAGATTTTTTTCCCTTATATTAAAATATTGCAATAAAAATTTCATACCAGATAGTTTTTCACTGGATTTTTTTTTCTAACATGATGTAAGAAGTGCATATTATAGTGACCAAATTTTTGCATTGCCTTTGCCGTCTAAAAAATAATCTATCGTGGGTTTCCCGATAATCAAATGGTAAAGAAAACCGTCAACAGCGGCCCTGGCTTGAACGGCTAACACTCAGTTGAGGCAAATATGGCATCAGTAAAATTGGAACCGTTAAAATTCTCGTTAAGGGCACGAACCATGGGGGATCGAGGATATTTCATAGCGTGGTACAACCCCCCCCCAAAAAAAAAAAAAAAAACAACAAAAAAACAAAAACAACATGATATTTTAACAAGCGGCAAAGTCACGAGTTGCGAGTTAAAATATATCGTTTTTGGTAGCATAGAATGAAATATATCCGGTATTTAATCAGGAAATTACAATTTTCTTATATTATATACCAAACTTGCACCAGAATTGAAGCTCAGAAGATTAAACTCGCCCTTCAGCACAACATCCTCCCGCCCCCTCCCCCTTTCGTAAATTCAACTCACTTTCATAGGCTGATCACATAACTATCAGCAACTTAAGAGAGCGGTAGGATTGGGTTGACCTAATCTGTTGCAGTAAATTAAATTTTTGGCATTTTGTAAACTATTTTACAATATCTGACCTCAAAGCATGCCCAATTCAACAATGCAACACAGCAAGTTTATCAGTGTTGTCAATGTAGTAAGGGAAATAACTTCAAAAATACGTGAACGGCGTAGAGTCCAATTTATCCAGCAAAAGATAATTTCCATGTCTGAAATGTAATGCAGTTTCTATTTATTTGCTCTAGCCCACAAAGTACTCCCTTTTTTTAGCTGCAGGTGTAACTCGTAGGCACACACAATCAAGCATCACCTGGCATGATAGGAAATGTTTTTTCACATGTGAAAATATAAGAATGAAAAAAAAAAATGAAAATTACTTCGCCAGTAATTTTCTATATTGCACATAATACAGACATTTATTTAAAAAAAAGAAAAATTGCTGTAACGGACTCAAACACTATTTATTTCAGGCAAATACCAATATATAAAATTTAATATGCCTATGAAATTTCATTTTTTGATTTGTCTACCTCAAATGGTTTTTGTCTAAATGTGCCAACAATATTTTGTCCATAAAGTTAAAAAAAGTGTAAAAGATTGAAAATTTGGTGTAATGGCATGACACCTTATATATGGTCATCTATTTATGACCATGATCAAGTGGGTAAATTTCATGTCTCCACGTTTTATAATTGTTCTGCTATCGCCCTAAAATGAATTAGGGACGGCTACTTGGGGTATAATAGACAACAGCAAATTAATATGCCCCCCTTCTAAAACTTCAGATGCACTTGAATATTTTCCAGGTGTTTGAATTCATTGTAAGACTAGGACTCCATACAATCTAACTTGCCATTGTAAGAAATTTATATAAACAATAGTCGCATGGTCTAATTTTGTAATTCCATCTTTTTGGTTACTTGTACAGTGTGAGGAAGCATCTTGTTCAAAAGCTTACAGACGAGGGCCCGCCCCTAAACCAGATTGTGTAAATTTCTGGACACAAGAAGGTAAATAGCCTTAATAACGACAGTAAGCTCAATGCCGTGTAGAGTAGAAATATTTCACACATCCTATTCAACGCACAAAGCACTGTCTCTGTAACCAATGTCACGAAGTGCACAGCCACTGACACTCAAGCCTCCCGCATCATGAACCGCCACCCACATCTGGAGAAGGCCGAAATATTCCCGGGCAAAAGTCACAAGATCAGTAATAACACAATAAATGGAGGAGTCTGCATACATTTCCATAATCAACAAAACAGCATGCAGTCTAAAACCTTTGTGCAAATGTCCCAGCAGACAGTAAATTCATCGCCCACATGACTGGTTGGCAGCCAGCCAGCGTCATCAACAACATGTATACTGCCCACCTCACCTTCATGTAGCCCAACTGGACCAGACCGGTTCAAACGGATCAGAGTTATCTATGATAGCAATGACAGTGAGTAAAAGTAACATTTACTATAAACTGATACAGTAGAAAGATACAAAGTGTTGACATTGTAGCTGAACTTACCATTAACTCGAATTTGTTGAGTTTCGTCTTCAAGACCTCTTGAACGTTGACTTTAAATTCGCGCGTTGTATTCATACGCGGATTTTGCTGTCGATATTCTGTTATACGTATCTAATATTTATTGGATTAAACTTGTGGAGTTACAAATATACATTTTATTTTTCTTCATGCATGTGCGATATTTTCATTCAATTCGATTAAATGTGTAATGACTATGTTTTATGTTAAGTTTTGTCTTGCTGTAGTCAATCAGCTGATCGATTAATGCGCTGCAGACGCTTGTTCGTTTTACCTTTCCTTCTCCTGTTCATCACCAAATGTATAATAAAAAGAAAAGATATTTTTTTTGTGGGGGTATAACAAAATATTTGACTAGTGTAGTGGAAACATGGTATTTTTAAGAGTGGCCGCATTATAAAATATATAATAAATAGAGCATAAATGAAACTATTTTTTATGCTATAATTAGTTTTGCGGTTATCAATCAGCTGATCGATGCTATGTAGACGCTTATTCTTTCTTTCTTTCCTTCTCATGTTCATCACTAAATATATAATTCAAAGAAAATCTGCGTTTTTTTGTGCATATAAGAAAATATTTCACGCACGAAGTGGAAACATTTGGTATTTTCACTCGTGGCTGATGCCACTCGTGAAAATACCATGTTTCCACTTCACTCGTGAAATTTTTTCTTATATCCACAAAAATGTACATATCCTCTATATATCATTGTCATTGAATTATGTATCTTGTTTGTATGTTTTGTAATACCGTAGTTGTAATCTGTTCTTTTCATTTTCTTAATTTTTTATATGTTTATATCAAAGTTTTTGACCCTAAATATTGAACCACAGCTAAGCCCCCATTGGAAATACGCCCCTTAAAGGTTTTATGGGTAATCCAACGTGTAATCGACATGTTTTGTTTAACTTATGTAATGCGTGCCTCTTTTGTATAAGTGTTATGTATATATTATTGTGTGTGAATTATCTTAAATATTATACGTGTTTCTTGTACTGTTTTAATATTGCTTACTGTATGTTTTCATAGCATTAAACTTCATGACCCATCGTCTTGACCAGTCATTAAATTTCCTCAAATCATGATTCATTTCCTGTTCAGGGAACCGCGGTAGCTCAGTTGGGTGAGCGTCGGAGTTCTAATCCAAGAGTCGCGGGTTTGATATTCGCCCAGGCCAGCCCTGGTCGGCTGCTTCAGTGTGTCCTTGGGAAATATACTTAGTTCCCATTTCCTCGGCATTATATAGCCAATAATGCGTTCAAAGTGCCGTTACAACCTACACAAAAAATTTAAAAATTAAATAAATAACTCTTCAGTTTCAGCGGTGGAAAATGATGAATAAAATAGTTCACAGATTCAGCAATATTAATAATATAAATAATAAAGAGCAATGGTTCCAAACAAAATTCCTTCGGGTACCACCACATTTTTCATTTTGACTCTAGAACAGAAGTTATTAATAACAACTCTTGTTTTGTTGTTCGTCCATCGAGTTCGATGAATACCACATTACATCATAACTGGTATGGTTTTTGTGAGTACTTGAGTTGCTGATTAGGCCAATTTGTGTTCTGAACTGTCTGTGGCACACTTGACATGAGATGTCGCTTGGGTTTGCTTGATCGATAGAAGACGTGCTGCAGTTCTGAGATTTACGCAGCTTGCGCTTCTGCACTGCCTCTGCAGTTCTCCTCAGTTCAAAGTCTGTAGCTCCATTATGGATGAGACTGCGCCAGGTGGAGCGATCCTGTGCGAGATTTTCCCAAGACTCATGGTCAGTGTTGAAGTGTTTCAAGGATGACTTGAGGGAATCTTTGAAGCGTTCTTATGACCACTCTTTGATCACTTTCCTTCCTTCAGCTCGCCATAGAAGATCTTCTTTGGTAGTCGCTCTTCTGACATCCTGGTGACGTGGCCTGCTCATCTTATCTATAATGTCATCAGTGGAGTGTGGATGCTTGAAATGCCTCTCCGTGTGAGAACCCCATTCTATGGAACACTGTCCTGCCATCTTATCCTCATCAGTTTCCTCAGACAGCCCATGTGAAGATGGTTTAGCTTCTTGGCATGGCGTTTGTACACCATCCAGATTTTTCGCATGCATACAGCAGGGTCGGCAACACAATGGCTTTGTAGATCATCAGTTTTGTAAACTGATGCCTCTGCGCTCCCACACAATTGTGCGTAGTTTGCCAAATTCCACGCTTGCTTTAGCAATTCTCGTGTTGGTTTAATCATCGATGTGGACTGCACGTGACAGTGTGCTGCCGAGATAGGTGAACTTGTCCACTGCCAGGAGAGTTTGGCCATTTGCTGTGATGATAGGCTCTACGTAAGACTTTTCTGGTGCAGGTTGGTGCATCATCTCCGTCTTCTTGATACTGCTTGTGAGACCAAAATTGTCGCAAGCTGAATAGAAATGGTCCATACTCTGTTGCATGCCAGATTCAGATCTGCGTTCAGGAAACAGTCTTGAGCAAATAGGAGATCACGAACAGTCGATTCCCTAAACTTCGTCTTCGCCTGTAGTCTCCTCAGAATGAAGAGCGTGCCGTCAGTCCGGTATCAGATGTCGATCCCAGTGTCATTGCCACGGAAGGCATCAGTAAGCATGGCAGCGAACATCATACTGAAGAGGGTTGGGGCCAACACACAGCCTTGCATGCCTCCACTGGTGGCTGCGAATGGTTCAGTTGACTCGCCGTCGTCCACGACACGAGCGAGCATGCTATCATGGTATTCCCGAACCATCAAGATGAATTTCTCTGGGCAACCAAATTTTACCATGATATTCCAAAGGCCCCCACGACTGATTGTGTCAAAGGCTTTTGTCAATTCAACGAATGTCTTGTACAGGCTGCAGTTCTATTCCTGCCATTTTTCTGGAGTTGACGAGCTGCAAACGCCATGCCTGTGGCACCTCTTCCTTTCCTGAAGCCACACTGACTCCCAGGCATGAGCCCTTGATCAATGTGATGCACAAGGCGATTCAGCAGAATTTTTCAGGCTATTGACAGCAAGGAGTTGCCCCGATGGTTGTCGCAGGATTCTCTGTTGCCATTCCACTTGTACAAGTGGACGATGGATGCATCCTTGTACTCCTGGTGTAGAGTTTCTTGAGTCCATATTGACTGGAAGAGTTAAATCAGTTTCTGTGTAATGTGCGAGCCTCCAGACTTGTAGATTTTCTGCTTGTATAGCGTCTGCTCCAGGTGCTTTGCCATTTGACAACAGATCAATTGCTTGCTCAGTTTAAGTTGGAGGATCAGCACGTGATATATTGATTTCCACTTGGGACAGTCGCTCAATTGCCTTCTCACTGATAGATGACTGTTGACTGAGGATGTTGCTGAAGTATTCTGCCCATCTTTGAAGTATCTTTTCTTTGTCAGTGAGCAGTGTGGTGCTGTCAGCAATCAGTATTAGAGATGTTCCTGATGGTCGTGGCTAATTACAACCATTTGCTCACCATCAGACAGGCAGCCCTTAAAACCGGTCAAGTAAATAATTGCTTATTCCATTTTCGCTTAGTTTAAATAGGAGACCTTGATGCCACACTAGCAAATGCCTTAGAAAGATCACAAAACACAATATAACTAATTTCATTCCTTTCTTTAGACAAGCATATACCATCATATATTTATATATAGTGCTGATTAAAAGTTAAGTTCTAAAACTGCAAAGATAAAGTAGTGCAAAAAATAAAACTTTAGTAAGATAAACCCTTCTACATAAACGTAAACATTTAACCAGGGCCTAGGGAGAAACAAAGTAACTAAAAAAAACGAGGGACACCAAATTATGGAGCACTAAGCAGCGCTTTAAGTATTGGCTAAGGTAAATTTAGATGTACTGAAACAAATCATATCAGTTCACATCTTTAAGGTCAACAAAAGTAAAATTTATACCAGTTAAAACAAAAATAAAAAATTGTGCGATCAATTTATTGGTATATATCACCTAACGGAATTTTTACGTCATCACATTTTGACGTCATAATCTTGACGATGTCAACACTTAATCAAGGGATGTGATAAAAATGTATCCGCTTGATGTAAGGCTTGTAAGCAGTCCTCTAGGGGGCGCAGTTTTGCCGTATTTTGTTGTCGCCTGCGAGTGTCCACGATGCGGGGCTTACGCCGGAAATAAGTGTTTGAGGATGCATTCATATTTCAACGTCGTGTACGGGACGCACTGCAGTCCTATAAATTCTATAAAATCCTAATATGACCTAGGCAAAGCGTCAGAGAATCGAGCGCAGCTTCAGTCATATGTGCAGATACTACAAATGGGCATAGTGCATCTACTGACCACTGGGCGCTTCACCATACAGTTGGAGTCTACACGTAGACCATGAAGTTGTTCTCCAAAAAAAAAAAAAGGACACAAGTAACGTTATTTTTAACCGTATCTTCGCCCTATGAAGAATACCAGTTTCTTTGCGACTGGATAAAATAAATAAGTATTTGGCATAAAACATAGCAATTCACAAAATTCATAATTTTGCATGAGCATACTTTCTTTAAACAGTTCGCATTTTGAATGAATCATGCGCATAAAACATTTAGCATTTAGCCATTCGCGTGACACAATTTGTATAGATCACATAGCATTTAGCAAATTTAATAATAAAATTCGCATACGGCATTTAGCGATTCGTGTCACACAATTTGTATATGTCACATAGCATTTAGCAAATCCCATAACGCAGTTCGCATAAAGCATGTAGTATTTAATCATTCGCATGGCGCACTGGATTTCCATTTGGCAGTTTCCTATCCATGCAATATATCCACCCGCAGCAGAAGAAAATGGGTAGACAGAGAATACAAAGTGTGTAAAATACATAGACAAAGAATACAAAGTCTGTAAAATAAGTAGACAGATAATCAGATAATACAAAGTATGTCAAATAGGTAGACAGAGAACACAAAGTCTGTAAATAACTAGACAGAGATTACAAAGACTGTAAATAACGAGACAGAGAGTACAAAGACTGTAAATAACGAGACAGAGAGTACAAAAACTGTAAATAACGAGACAGAGAGTACAAAGTTTGTAAAATAGGTAGACAGAGAGTACAAAGCCTGTAAATAACTAGACAGAGATTACAAAGACTGTAAATAACGAGACAGAGAGTACAAAGACTGTAAATAACTAGACAGAGATTACAAAGTCTGTAAAATAGGTAGACAGAGAGTACAAAGTCTGTTTATAACTAGACAGAGATTACAAAGACTGTAAATAACGAGACAGAGAGTACAAAGACTGTAAATAACGAGACAGAGAGCACAAAGTCTGTAAATAACGAGACAGAGAGTACAAAGTCTGTAAAATAGGTAGATAGAGAGTACAAAGTCTGTAAATAACTAGACAGAGAGTACAAAGTCTGTAAATAACTAGACAGAGAGTACAAACTCTGTAAATAACTAGACTGAGAGTACAAAGTCTGTAAAATAGGTAGACAGAGAATACAAAGTCTGTAAAATAGGTAGACAGAGAGTACAAAGTCTGTACATAACTAAACAGAGAATACAAAGTTGTAAAATAGATATACAGAGAATACAAATAGGTAGACAGAGAGTACAGAGTCTGTCAAATAGGTAGACAGAGAATACAAAGTCTGTAAATAACAAGACAGAGAATACAAAGTCTGTAAAATAGGTAGATAGAGAATACAAAGTCTGTAAAATAGATAGACATATGAAGTCTGTAAAATGGGTAGACATAGAGTACAAAGTATTTAATTTGTTCTGATGGGATTCCTTGATCAAAAATGGATATGCGTGTAACCCAAGACTGTTCATAGAGTACAAAGTCTGTACAATAGGTAGACAGAGAGTACAAGGTCTGTAAATAACTAGACAGAGATTACAAAGTCTGTAAAATAGGTAAAGAGAGAATACAAAGTCTATAAAATAGGTAGACAGTCTGTAAAATAGGTAGAGAGACTGGACAATAGGTAGACAGAGAACACAAAATCTGTAAAATAGGTAGACAGATATTACAAAGTCTGTAAAATAGGTAGACAGAGAATACAAAGTCTGTAAATAACTAGACAGAGATTACAAAGTCTGTAAAATAGGTAAAGAGAGAATACAAAGTCTGTAAAATAGGTAGACAGTCTGTAAAATAGGTAGACAGAGAATACTAAGTCTGTAAATAACTAGACTGAGAGTACAAAGTGTGTAAATAACTAGACAGAGAGTACAAAGTCTGTAAAATAGGTAGATAGAGAGTACAAAGTCTGTAAATAACTAGACAGAGAGTACAAAGTGTGTAAATAACTAGACATAGAGTACAAAATCTGTAAAATAGGTAGACAGAGAGTACAGAGTCTGTAAAATAGGTAGACAGATAATACAAAGTCTGTAAAATAGGTTGACAGAGAGTACAAAGTCTGTAAAATTGGTAGAGAGAGAATACAAGGTCTGTAAAATAGGTAGACAGAGAGTACAGAGTCTGTAAAATAGGTAGACAGATAGTACAGAGTCTGTAAAATAGGTAGACAGATAATACAAAGTCTGTAAAATAGGTAGACAGAGAGTACAAAGTCTGTAAAATAGGTAGAGAGAGAATACAAAGTCTGCAAAATAGGTAGACAGAGAGTACAGAGTCTGTAAAATAGGTAGACAGATAATACAAAGTCTGTAAAATAGGTAGACAGGGAGAACAGAGTCGGTAAAATAGTAAGACAGAGAATACAAAGTCTGTAAAATAGGTAATCAGAGAGTACAAAGTCTGTAAAATAGGTAGACAGAGAGTACAAAGTCTGCAAAATAGGTAGACAGAGAATACAAAGTCAGTAAATAACAAGACAGAGAATACAAAGTCTGTAAAATAGGTAGATAGAGAATACAAAGTCTGTAAAATAGGTAGACATATGAAATCTGTAAAATGGGTAGACATAGAGTACAAAGTTTTTAATTTGTTCTGATGGGATACCTTGATCAAAAATGTATATGCGTGTTACCCAAGTCTGTTCATAGAGTACAAAGTCTGTAAAAAAAGGTAGAGAGTACAAGGTCTGTAAAAAACTAGACAGAGATTACAAAGTCTATAAAATAGGTAAAGAGAGAATACAAAGTCTATAAAATATGTAGACAGTCTGTAAAATAGGTAGAGAGACAGTACAATAGGTAGACAGAGAACACAAAGTCTGTAAAATAGGCAAACAGAGATTACAAAGTCTATAAAATAGGTAAAGAGAGAATACAAAGTCTATAAAATAGGTAGACAGTCTGTAAAATAGGTAGAGAGACTGGACAATAGGTAGACAGAGAACACAAAATCTGTAAAATAGGTAGACAGAGATTACAAAGTCTGTAAAATAGGTAGACAGAGAATACTAAGTCTGTAAATAACTAGACTGAGAGTACAAAGTCTGTAAATAACTAGATAGAGATTGCAAAGTATGTAAAATTGGTAGATAGAGAGTACAAAGTCTGTAAATAACTAGACAGAGAATACAAAGTCTGTAAATAACTAGACAGAGAATACAAAGTCTGTGAAATAGGTAGACAGAGAGTACAAAGCTTGTAAAATAGGTTGACAATGAATACAAAGTCAGTAAATAACAAGACAGAGAATACAAAGTCTGTAAAATAGGTAGACAGGGAGAACAGAGTCGGTAAAATAGTAAGACAGAGAATACAAAGTCTGTAAAATAGGTAGACAGAGAGTACAAAGTCTGTAAAATAGGTAGACAGAGAGTACAAAGTCTGCAAAATAGGTAGACAGAGAATACAAAGTCAGTAAATAACAAGACAGAGAATACAAAGTCTGTAAAATAGGTAGATAGAGAATACAAAGTCTGTAAAATAGGTAGACATATGAAATCTGTAAAATGGGTAGACATAGAGTACAAAGTTTTTAATTTGTTCTGATGGGATACCTTGATCAAAAATGTATATGCGTGTTACCCAAGTCTGTTCATAGAGTACAAAGTCTGTAAAAAAAGGTAGAGAGTACAAGGTCTGTAAAAAACTAGACAGAGATTACAAAGTCTATAAAATAGGTAAAGAGAGAATACAAAGTCTATAAAATATGTAGACAGTCTGTAAAATAGGTAGAGAGACAGTACAATAGGTAGACAGAGAACACAAAGTCTGTAAAATAGGCAAACAGAGATTACAAAGTCTATAAAATAGGTAAAGTGAGAATACAAAGTCTATAAAATAGGTAGACAGTCTGTAAAATAGGTAGAGAGACTGGACAATAGGTAGACAGAGAACACAAAATCTGTAAAATAGGTAGACAGAGATTACAAAGTCTGTAAAATAGGTAGACAGAGAATACAAAGTCTGTAAATAACTAGACAGAGATTACAAAGTCTGTAAAATAGGTAAAGAGAGAATACAAAGTCTGTAAAATAGGTAGACAGTCTGTAAAATAGGTAGACAGAGAATACTAAGTCTGTAAATAACTAGACTGAGAGTACAAAGTCTGTAAATAACTAGATAGAGATTGCAAAGTATGTAAAATTGGTAGATATAGAGTACAAAGTCTGTAAATAACTAGACAGAGAATACAAAGTCTGTAAATAACTAGACAGAGAATACAAAGTCTGTAAAATAGGTAGACAGAGAGTACAAAGCTTGTAAAATAGGTTGACAATGAATACAAAGTCAGTAAATAACAAGACAGAGAATACAAAGTCTGTAAAATAGGTAGACAGGGAGAACAGAGTCGGTAAAATAGTAAGACAGAGAATACAAAGTCTGTAAAATAGGTAGACAGAGAGTACAAAGTCTGTAAAATAGGTAGACAGAGAGTACAAAGTCTGCAAAATAGGTAGACAGAGAATACAAAGTCAGTAAATAACAAGACAGAGAATACAAAGTCTGTAAAATAGGTAGATAGAGAATACAAAGTCTGTAAAATAGGTAGACATATGAAATCTGTAAAATGGGTAGACATAGAGTACAAAGTTTTTAATTTGTTCTGATGGGATACCTTGATCAAAAATGTATATGCGTGTTACCCAAGTCTGTTCATAGAGTACAAAGTCTGTAAAAAAAGGTAGAGAGTACAAGGTCTGTAAAAAACTAGACAGAGATTACAAAGTCTATAAAATAGGTAAAGAGAGAATACAAAGTCTATAAAATATGTAGACAGTCTGTAAAATAGGTAGAGAGACAGTACAATAGGTAGACAGAGAACACAAAGTCTGTAAAATAGGCAAACAGAGATTACAAAGTCTATAAAATAGGTAAAGTGAGAATACAAAGTCTATAAAATAGGTAGACAGTCTGTAAAATAGGTAGAGAGACTGGACAATAGGTAGACAGAGAACACAAAATCTGTAAAATAGGTAGACAGAGATTACAAAGTCTGTAAAATAGGTAGACAGAGAATACAAAGTCTGTAAATAACTAGACAGAGATTACAAAGTCTGTAAAATAGGTAAAGAGAGAATACAAAGTCTGTAAAATAGGTAGACAGTCTGTAAAATAGGTAGACAGAGAATACTAAGTCTGTAAATAACTAGACTGAGAGTACAAAGTCTGTAAATAACTAGATAGAGATTGCAAAGTATGTAAAATTGGTAGATATAGAGTACAAAGTCTGTAAATAACTAGACAGAGAATACAAAGTCTGTAAATAACTAGACAGAGAATACAAAGTCTGTAAAATAGGTAGACAGAGAGTACAAAGCTTGTAAAATAGGTTGACAATGAATACAAAGTCAGTAAATAACAAGACAGAGAATACAAAGTCTGTAAAATAGGTAGACAGGGAGAACAGAGTCGGTAAAATAGTAAGACAGAGAATACAAAGTCTGTAAAATAGGTAGACAGAGAGTACAAAGTCTGTAAAATAGGTAGACAGAGAGTACAAAGTCTGCAAAATAGGTAGACAGAGAATACAAAGTCAGTAAATAACAAGACAGAGAATACAAAGTCTGTAAAATAGGTAGATAGAGAATACAAAGTCTGTAAAATAGGTAGACATATGAAATCTGTAAAATGGGTAGACATAGAGTACAAAGTTTTTAATTTGTTCTGATGGGATACCTTGATCAAAAATGTATATGCGTGTTACCCAAGTCTGTTCATAGAGTACAAAGTCTGTAAAAAAAGGTAGAGAGTACAAGGTCTGTAAAAAACTAGACAGAGATTACAAAGTCTATAAAATAGGTAAAGAGAGAATACAAAGTCTATAAAATATGTAGACAGTCTGTAAAATAGGTAGAGAGACAGTACAATAGGTAGACAGAGAACACAAAGTCTGTAAAATAGGCAAACAGAGATTACAAAGTCTATAAAATAGGTAAAGAGAGAATACAAAGTCTATAAAATAGGTAGACAGTCTGTAAAATAGGTAGAGAGACTGGACAATAGGTAGACAGAGAACACAAAATCTGTAAAATAGGTAGACAGAGATTACAAAGTCTGTAAAATAGGTAGACAGAGAATACAAAGTCTGTAAATAACTAGACAGAGATTACAAAGTCTGTAAAATAGGTAAAGAGAGAATACAAAGTCTGTAAAATAGGTAGACAGTCTGTAAAATAGGTAGACAGAGAATACTAAGTCTGTAAATAACTAGACTGAGAGTACAAAGTCTGTAAATAACTAGATAGAGATTGCAAAGTATGTAAAATTGGTAGATAGAGAGTACAAAGTCTGTAAATAACTAGACAGAGAATACAAAGTCTGTAAATAACTAGACAGAGAATACAAAGTCTGTAAAATAGGTAGACAGAGAGTACAAAGCTTGTAAAATAGGTTGACAATGAATACAAAGTCTGTAAAATAGGTAGACAGAGAATACAAAGTCTGTAAAATAGGTAGACAGAGAGTACAAAGTCTGTAAAATAGGTAGACAGAGAATACAAAGTCTGTAAAATCGGTAGAGAGACGGTACAAAGTCTGTAAAATAGGTAGACAGAGAATACAAAGTGTGTAAAATAGGTAGACAGAGAGTACAAAGTCTGTAAAATAGGTAGACAGAGAGTACAAAGTATGTAAAATAGGTAGACAGAGAATACAAAGTCTGTAAAATAGGTAGACAGAGAATACAAAGTCTGTAAAATAGGTAGACAGAAAGTACAAGGTCGGTAAAATAGGTAGATAGAGAATACAAAGTCTGTAAAATAGGTAGACATATGAAGTCTGAAAAATAGGTAGACATAGAGTACAAAGTATTTAAGTTTTTCTGATGGAATTCCTTGATCAAAAATGGATATGCGTGTAACAAAAGTCTGTTCACAAAATTAAAATTCCACACATGAATTGAGAGTAAATTTAAGGGCGAATGCATAAAAAAATAATGTAATTATGGGTATATACATTTACACCAGTGATATTGATAGTTTGGTGGTGATATTTGTAAACGTGTATGCCCATGATTGCACTGATATTTGTTGTGTAAAAATGCAAATACTTTCCATATATATATATATATATATATATATATATATATATATATATATATATATATATATATATAACAATATTTCCTTTTCCTTCCTATTCTCTCTCTCTTTTCTCTTTTCTAATTGTCTTGAACTGCTTTTGTTTCTTATTGAAAAATAGTTCAAATACTGTTCCAATATTTATCATCATTCCTCAAGTGAATAAAACTTTTGGAAAGAAACAATTTCTTCAAAGCTGCCATAAAACATCTTGAAAGTCGTTAAAAGTAAACTTGAACAAACCACTTTTTTTTTATTAAAAATGGACATTGGATGCAAAATATCTGAGATGAAAGGAAAAACGAAAAAGCCATATTGCTTGCCCGTTTTGCAATTAAAAAATATGGGAATCTAAAGTTTAGATGCAATTTACATGGCGCGTGTAAATTCAGGATTCTTGTGGCTGTGGGTTTTCTTGTCCTTTTTTTCTTCTTTTTTTTTTTAAACAGTCTGCAACTTTCCAAAACAAATTTATTTGTGACCATCCATCAAAAGCAGTCGTCAGCGGTAACTGGTACAAGTGCACAAGAATCATTTCAATGTGCACGGGTCGTGCGTGCTACTGCTAGACTAAACTATATGGGGGAAAACTCTTCTTTGTCGCAGACAATCACTGCAATAGAATTTGCTCAAATCCTGGTAATGTGGAACTTACAAAGTCATCACCAACTTAAAGAACATACCCGTATATATCTTGAACAGTATTGGTTACGGTTGACAATGATTTTATATTTATTATTACATTAAGCCTTATATTAAATTGTCATTGAAGGAAAAGAAGAAACACATTATGAAAGCGGATTAAAGATACAATAAACTATGGGTGGTCATCAATAGAATATTTATATATCCCTTTCCTTAGAATATTCAGTTTACATGTTTTTAAGAAAACTAAACAGCTTAGAACCATTTATTGCTAATAAAAACGTTAACTTTCGCTCGAAGACCAACAATAATAAATGTTGCGCAACCTGACTGTTCATGTACTTGATACTTGACTACTTTACACGAAAGTTGAGATTGCAATTAAACGTAAACAAAGAAACAAAGAAACAAAGAAACAAAAAACAAGATATTCATATTCCTGCTTTAAACGAATGCTCATGAATAGAAAATATTAAATACACATTTAAAACAAAATATAAATAGGTATTTTAGAAGATACAAGTCAATTGTTTGTTTTGTTTGTTTTGAATGGGAACTTTATATTAACACACACACACACACACACAAAAGTAGATTTCTGCCGAATATATACCGCAGGCGACAAAGCTCAATGGTTAGCATGTTTACATAATTTTTTGTTGTATTGCAGAAAATATTTATTCATTATAGCAGTCGACATTCTATATAAAAATATATATCGGACAATATTTGTCCAAAATAGTATGAATTTTCCTCAGCTATAACGACATATCAACATTTTCATACAAACTAGCCAACACATATAGCTATCTTTGCTGATAAATCAGGCACCTGATTTATCATACAAGTGACAGTTCGCTAAGCCTAGCACGTGTATGATTCATAACAAACGCCTCTTTAGTCTATATATAATAAACCTTATCTTTGTAACTATTTACGGGTCGATATTGTGTCACAGGAAGAATGAATTGTGCACTTTGCGAAGGGGAATACCCTAGTATACCTTCAACCAATCACTAACGTGGACTTTATTCCAGACCTAGTGAAATTATATTGCCAATCTGACGATCAAGTTAGAATGTAGGTTGAATAGAGTAGGTGAAGGTCAAATATTTTATGCTCGTCTGCATATTTTATGTTATTATAGAACAGAGGTAGTTAAGACGGGAAGAAGAGGGGGAGAAAGAACGACAGTTCATTAAAGCCATGAACTTTATCCGAAGGTTAAATGAAACTCAAAGGTTAAATGAAACTCCAAAGGTTAAATGAAACTCCAAAGGTTAAATGAAACTCCAAAGGTTAAATGAAACTCCAGAGGTTGAATGAGACACAGTCTCTCTGCTCTAACCTCTGCGTAACATGGATCTACATACAGATATATTACTAGCATCCACAGAGAGTTAAAACTGTACAACCATACATTATTTTCATTTGTCATTAATTGTTTTAGTACAAATTACCACGAACCGCCAGTTACTTGAAACTGTAGGCATGCGTTATTCACTGCTTTGATTCCTGCATTTGTCTTTCCTTGTCAGTTAATATCATACATGCAGTTAATAAGAAACAAATATTTCGCTTGCTTTGCGCAAATAGATCACAAACAAAACAGTATTGAAATATGACATTGTTGATTTAAGATCGTTCTCCATTGTCCTCTACAACACTGGACTTGAGTATTCCGTTAGTTTGTCAACATGTCCTCTGTTCTACAAAGAACTTCAATCTGATATATTTTTGCTCCTTTATTTTCTCTTGGACAAAAAAGGTTCGATAATTATGTCATTTTTTTCTATCTGTCCATCTTTTTATATGTAACTGGGTTGTATTTTGCATGATGTATCTTTTTCGCTCCACAATATCTTAATAATGTGTCCTGTAAATTTGTTAATCTATAGAAATCGCTTCTCTTTTTAAAAGTGACAAAACTGAGATTAAGATTTATAAAGTATATTTTACATTTCATTTCAATTCTTTTTTTCAAGTATTCGTATAAATAGTTTTTGTTACCATGGCAACTATTCATAAATTAGTGTGCAAAAGTATCATGATCCTCACATGAATAAATAAAATGCTGGATAATAAATTGTTTACGTAACAAACACTAGAATAAACAGCTATATCGGGTTTTCCTAGTTTATCCTCTTTCTCGAGAAAAAAATTAGTCAACATGCTCGATTAACAGTCTTCTTGTTGAAGTATTAGGTTAATAGCTACAACATACCAGAACAAGAATTGTATTTAACAAGAAAAAAACATGCTAGAAGTTTTATTTAACGTCGGTAGTCTGGATATTGGTTTGTAAACATAGCACATTAATACGAACATGTTAATGAAGGCAGTGGTGTGACCAGTCACACAATTATTAAAAATTATATCTGTGTAAATTTTAAAATAAGCTGATGACTACCTGCCGTGTGAAATAGAACTGATATAGCCCGCACACCGAGGTACCCCGCATGGGGAGTGCGGGGTATGTACAATCCTGTATAACCCGCGGGAAATATGCGTGAAAATACGGTACGTACAATCACTGACTATGTGATGAATAGATCGGCATGTACGTCGAATGACACTGATCAGGGTCGACGATTGATTTGGATACATTATACAATCTTTACCTTTCAATTCATTCTTGAAAAAACACAGAGCATGAAATTGCATGAAATCATTGAAAGAATGTGAGAACACACATAACTTTAGAAATTCACATTTTCGCATTTAAAGACAAAAACATACCACTATCTCGTTACTAGTATTCAAAGCTAAAGCAAGCATACCATCTATTGAAAATTCCTAACTCTTGTACCAACTAGCAAATTTTCATGGTTAATAATAATTAATGATAATTTGATCGGAAAATTACATTTATAATTTTTAAAAATCAAAACATACTATTTGCTTTATGTGAGTATTATTGCTGTTATTTACATTTTACACTATTACATGCTTTACAGCACACAATATGACACTATTACATACTTTACAGCACACAATATGACACTATTACATGCTTTACTTTGCATCACACAATATGACACTATTACATGCTTTACAGCACACAATATGACACTATTACATGCTTTACTTTACATCACACAATATGACACTATTACATGCTTTACAGCACACAATATGACACTATTACATGCTTTACTTTACAGCACACAATATGACACTATTACATGCTTTACAGCACACAATATGACACTATTACATGTATTAATGCACACAATATGACACTATTACATGCTTTACTTTACATCACACAATATGACACTATTACATGCTTTACAGCACACAATATGACACTATTACATGCTTTGCTTTACATCACACAATATGACACTATTACATGCTTTACTTTACATCACACAATATGACACTATTACATGCTTTACAGCACATAATATGACACTATTACATGTATTAATGCACACAATATGACACTATTACATGCTTTACTGCACACAATATGACACTATTACATGCTTTACTGCACACAATGACACTATTACATGCTTTACAGCACATAATATGACACTATTACATGCTTTACAGCACATACTATGACACTATTACATGCTTTACAGCACATAATATGACACTATTACATGCTTTACAGCACATAATATGACACTATTACATGCTTCACTGCACACAGTATGACACTATTACATGCTTTACTCCACATAGTATGACACTATTACATGCTTTACTTTACAGCAGACAATTGGACTCTAGTATATGCTTCACTGCACACAGTATGACACTATTACATGCTTTACTGCACTCAATATGATACTATTACATGCATTACTGCACACAGTATGAAATTATTACATAATTTATTGCAAACAATATGACACTAGTACATGCTTTACTGCATACAGTACAATATGACATGCCATTACTGCACACAATATGACACTAGTACATGTTTTACTGCACACAGTATGACACTATACATGTTTTACTGCACACAATATGACACTATATGACACTATTACATGTTTTACTGCACACAATTTGATGTTATTACAATATTATAACTTTGCATGCAGTCGACACTATTTTTTGGTAATGTATGTAAATTTGCATGTGTTAGGGTTTAACAGCACGTCAGCACAATACTGGCTCTATGGCACTGATTGAAAGTTAAGTTCTAAAAATGTAAATATAAAGAATTACCAAAAATAACTGTTAGGAAGATAAACCATTCCAAATAAACGTAAACATAAAGTACTACCAGGTTGAAGATAATAGGTAAAGATGTAAGTACTACCAGGTAGATGATAATAGGTAAAGATGTAAGTACTACCAGGTAGAAGATAATAGGTAAAGATGTAAGTACTACCAGGTAGAATATAATAGGTAAAGATGTTTAACTTCTGTAAAAGGTATATAAAATAAAAGATAACGGTAAATAATTTAAAATCCGTAACATATACGGTCAAAAATTGTTATATAAACTATATTTCATGAGAAAGTACAGATTTTCTCAGGTGGTACATCATCATGAAGTTCCTTCAGTTCACATAATAAACTTTTGTCTCACAGGGTGGAAGTCGATACGCTCGACAAGAATGCAGGGTATGCAGGGTATGCACTCTGGTCGAGGTTCACCTTCATGATTACTATCCGTAAGAGTGATGCGTATACACCAGAATATATCAACGTCTATTTTCCATTAAGTATGTTGTTTTTCATATGATTACAGTCTTTCGTCTTTAAAAAGAAGATTGTTCAACTCCACTGTCTGTGTGGGTGCGTCATAAATAAAATCTATGGATCCAGCAAGCTGGTGACGAAATTAAGAGAAAATGAACATGTCACATTTTATGTTGGAAATCCTCCATCCGCTCTACTTTACTCATAGATAGAAAAAAAGACATTGTTTGGTGCAAATCATCTATCAAATCTTGGCGGAACTGTCGTAAAACGTCGACAGATACAATTGGAATTATTTATCAGAAAATTGTACGCTTGAAATCGTTGATAAGGATGAAAATCAATGCAAATTTGCAGTGAATCTAATGCAGCATAAACTATATTCAGAACGTTACAATAGCAGTCTTTTTTGGCACCGAAAGATGCCAAATGTACGTTTCTTTGTTTTCGGAGATGCACAATCTAACAACCTACAGACATGAAAGCTGTGGCATTTGTACATTTTTGACAAATCAAAATATTTGTGTCGTTTATGTTAAAGGCATTAACATGTAGGTCAATGAGCTTGCGCTAATGTTTAAACTTCAGTAACCGTTTCATGGATGTGTGTATGTGTAATTAATTCACGGATGTATGTGTATGTGTAATTAATTCATGGGTGTATGTGTATGTGTAATTAATTCATGGATGTCTGTGTATGTGTAATTAATTCATGGATGTCTGATTATGTGTAATTAATTAATGGATGTCTGATTATGTGTAATTAATTAATTGATGTAGGTGTATGTGTAATTAATTCATGCATGTGTGTATGTGTAATTAATTCATGGATGTATGTGTGTGTAATTAATTCATGGATGTGTTTGTATGTGTAATTAATTCATGGATGTCTGTGTATGTGTAATTAATTCACGGATGTCTGTGTATGTGTAATTAATTCATGGATGTATGTGTATGTGTAATTAATTCATGGATGAAGATGTATGTGTAATTAATTCATGGATGTAGGTGTATATGTAATTAATTCATGGGTGTAGGTGTATGTGTAATTAATTCATGGATGTAGGTTTATGTGTAATTAATTCATGGATGTATGTGTATGTGTGATTAATTCATGGATGTACCATGTATGTGTAATTAATTCATGGATATATGTGTATGTGTAATTAATTCGTGGATGTATGTGTATGTGTAATTAATTCATGGATGTATGTGTATGTGTAATTAATTCGTGGATGTATGTGTATGTGTAATTAATTCGCAAAAACTATCAGCTCTAAATGACGCTATGAGCTTGTTGGATTTCTATCGTTTTCCTTTTGATCTGTAAGTATTTCAGCACAGTACAATCAAGTAAAAATCCCAGACAAAACTGTACAGAGGAAAATAGTTGGATGAAAAATCTGTAGTCGTAGTAAGTTAATACTTGCATGCATATTAATGTAATGTTACGACTCTCTGGCTCGAACTAACGTAACAAAAAGAAAGTGAAACCAACAATGTTTGTAAAAATCAACAAACAATTTATTCTAAATAATTAATGTGAAAATCAAAATGCACGTACAGTTTCGTGTATTATTATCCAAATAATCCAACAATTATTAGTGTCCTAATCACAAGTCATATATATATATATATATATATATATATATATATATATATATATATATATATATATATATATATATATATATATATCTAAACTATAAAATGTTCTATATGAATGAATGTTCCAAGTTAATGAATGTTCCAAATGAATCTTCGTAATGAACGAATGTTCCGAAAGAATGAGTCTTCGTAATGAACGAATGTTCTGAAAGAATGATGGTTTCGAATGCATGAGTCTGTAATGTTCCGATGTATCAACGATAATGTCAGATCATCTTTAAGTATTCAGAGGCATCCGAGAAAGTTCTAAATATAACTCCAGGTAGCTCTGATGAATGGTCCAATAAATAATTCCTTTCGAATTATCTATACAGCATGGCATTACAGCAGCACTACAGGATTCCAGCTCGGCTATTATTTCAAACGATCTGATGATTCCAAAGCCGATCATAAAAAAACAGTTCTTTTCAACTCAAGATCTAAAATGGAATGAATATAATTCGCATATTCAGGTCTTTTATACAATTTGCAAATGGCACATTTCACAACAGGAAACGTGTTATATTTCGACCCAGAATGCAATACTAAATGCGTCTATTTCATGGAACTGTACTGAAGAATGATCAACAGCTCTGACCTTGAACAAAAGGCCAGTAAACATGTTGTTATTTGATTAATAGTACAACTAAACCCAACTTATCTATGACTCACTATTTGAAACAACTTTAAAGTACAGTCATAGGCCAAAAGTTTAAGCACATTATAGATTCCATATACATAATTCCGTAACAGTAACGTCTGTCGCCAGGGGCGGATTTGGAGGGAGGAGAGGGGGCGCGAAACAACCAGAACGTTTCAAGTTTTCTTTACAGTTAGATGGTTACCATTATACTCTGGAAACGCCAGGAGCTTCCGGTAGTTTTGCTCCTGAGGTCCCCACCCCACCCCTCCCAACGATATTTCTGGATCTGCCACAGGCTGCAAAGTTTCACGTACCCTCTGCAAATTTAGATAGGAAACTCCCCAGGTACTACTTGAGTTTTATTGTGCAAATAGGTCTGAAGCGTCATAATCAGAGTCTGATATTATTGTGAAACCTAAACAAAACAAATGGAAGTGTCTGTCTCCTGGTTCTGTAGTTTGACATCTTTTGAGGTTTGTCGGTTTGTTACATACAAGCAGTATGAAGTCATTTTTTCAGTGGAAAGTTGTAAGAATTTTTTTTCAACAGCAGAACGCAGAAGGAGTAAATGTCAGAACCTTGTCCAAATCATTCGAAAGTAATTTAACATATTATTCCAACTGACATTATAAAGGGAAGATTAGAATGGTTAAACAGGTAGTCATAGTACGGTTACTAATTTGATTTTTGTTCTTCTTCTTAAATATGTTCATTCGTTTTTTTCCTGTTAACTGAGCAGCGTTGTACAAAAGGATGGATTCTGCCGCATATATGTTTTCTATCTAAATGTCAACCTGCCTTTCTTCCAACTTGTATGCAAACAAATACATACATACATACATACATACATACATACATACATACATACATACATACATACATACATACATACATACATACATACTTGATTGTGCATGCTGCAAAGCTCAGGAGTTGACAAATTCATGCTTTTCTATCGCATGTACATCCTTTATCCAGGACGTTACTAACGAAGTTCTGCACATGTCAAAATATGTCACATAACTTTTTGTGCAAGAGAATCACTGCTTTACATTATCATGCCCTGCAGACTTAAAAATAACATTTCTTAGTACACGCATCTAGTTCACGTGATAAAGTTATGGCGATAGCACAGTCTGACGTCTCTCCATCGCGATGCCTCTTGTGCCCACCTATTGGGTGTCGTTCTAAATTGACAATATAGCTATATAAGGGCTGACATTATATCACGTGTAGAATCAATTGTGGATTGTGCGAGGGGAAACCCTCGTCATACTCTCGACCAATCATTGCATTAGAATTTGCTCTAAGCCTGTTGAATTAGAACATGTTAAGTCATCAAATAGACCACTATCTCAAAATGTAGCGCGAACAGAATGGGTCAAGGTCGATTATGTTTTGCTCGTCGCACATGAAATCTTCATTTTTTCATCAAATTATCAAACTTAGGTAGATAAGGAGGAAAAATTGCATTAAGCTTTGAAGAATCATCGGAATAATAAATGATACTCTCCTCATATATCTGTCTGTATGTAGATGAATAAATAGCACGCACAGCAGTTTTGCTGATGCAAATCACACATCTATTGCATGATTCTATTATCAGTGACCATTTAAAGTCACGTTATAGGTAGCGCTTTTTATTTATTGTTCTGGATTTATTGCCGTAACTCGTATATGACTTCCATGGAATCAGAATAGCTAGCGAGAAAGTCATTTTGTATCAGGACAAATAAAATACCTACAATGGAAATACATGAATACATTAGCTTGACAGTATTTGTACATACACGATCAATTAATAAAATATGTATGTATGTATGTATGTATATATAAATGTATACCATGTTTATATGTGTTTGTATAAAAGTGGACAAAATGGACGATTGCTGTAGAACTTGGCCTTAATGCCACGGCGCTCAAATTTAAGGACAAAAATATTCAATAGATGTAAGAAACAATAAATAAAATGATTGACCAATGCTGGGACTACCGATGCTCAGTCCAATATTTATTGGTTCTTTATGTTTTAAGTTGACAGTTGTATGCTGCTTTGGAATGAATGGAAACCACCTTGTCGAATCGGACCATGGCATTTATTCCTTCCGTGATCTGTTGTCGTAAAATAAATCTAAAACTTCTATTTCAAAATTGGCAACTGAAAAATTGCCTCATGTTGCTTGAATTGAACGAGAAGAACAAGTTTAATGAAACTCATACTACTAGTTCTGCCGTGTGATACGGAAAGTGATGATAATCTAACTGATGTATAGGACTGTTGAAAATACTGCCGTGTGATTTGTTTGAGGGGTTTGACTCCCTGGCAATTTTGTCAAGGTTTTTGCCATTATCATATTTACTACCTAACTATTACTCAGCTTTATACAACCATGACTGTGCTGATGTGCCCTTAAACTCTATACATACATACATACATACATACATACATACATACATACATACATACATACATACATACATACATACATACATACATACATACTTGAACAGGGTACAATTTTTTGATGCCAAAATAGGTAACTCTTTTCGACCATTCATATTTAGTAAAGCCAGATTTACCATCTCCTAGAGATGTTGGCATTGTTCTATTAATTAATGATTTCTGTCTGCTTCTGTCTTTCTGCCGCTAATATATTCTGTGGGACGTCAACATAAGAACTGAGAAATAAACATATTTTATGACGCAATTCGGGAAGGGGTGGGGTTTGACCTTTTATTGATTTTTTACAAGAAAGCTTAGGACTTGTCCCCAGAGGCCTGGTGGGAATTGGGGGTAAAAAAACGATATTGAATCAACGTATTTTGAATTTCAGTGGCATATGTTGAATTAACTTTCGACAATATGGCTAATACAGGTATGGCTCTATATTTGGAAGATCTTCTTTATCACCCTTGTGTACAGAAAGAACTTTGGCAACACTACTGTGAATTTTACTACATAATACCGCTTATATTTTTATTTTTAATTGCCCTCGCAATTATCGGAGGGACACGACAAGAATATCCACTTTTTGTATGACCAGAGGTGTGTTTGGGTGAGTTTGACAAGAAACACGTTTCACTTTGGTCACTGTTCAGTCCTTTGGCCACTGTTCAGTCCTTTGGTCACTGTTCAGTCCTTTGGTCACTGTTCAATCTCTGTTCAGTCCTTTGTGCGACTTTGGCTTATGATGGATTGACGTTTGAGCTTTAACCTCGGTTATATAAACGTTAGAAAATGGTAGACCGGTGGTCGTCCCTGGATAGAACTATGCTGCTGAAAAAAAATTTCACCACCGAATCAACGAATAAAGTTTATGAACATTTTTAGTGTATGTATGTATTGATAATAGCCACAATTATTCTACAGACTGATTAAAGGTGAATAAGCAAACTCCGATTCAATTAAATTACTGAATTCCGATGTTTTCGTAAGACGCATTACGAATGGGTATCATAAAATGTATTACTCAGCATTTTAATTGATTAATTATAATAAAATCGTTTTTTGCACAAAGCTTCCGCTGAGTTTTATTAATGTTATTTCTTATGGTCAACCTGTTTTGGTTAACAATTTTCACACTGATCCTTTCAATGTGTGGAAAACCCATATAATTTACATTTTAAGTAAGTCAAACGTATTGTGTCAGAGGGTAGAATTACGATTCAATAAACCTAATGTAATGACGTCATATAGTACGTCATTGTAGGCGAAGTAATTTATTGGTAATATTCTTTATAAGCAAGACACGTCATTATCATTCATTGTATCATTCCTATTTGACAATCTTTCTGTCATTCAGTGAAGGGGTGTTGATTCTCATTTCTTGATTCTCAACTTAAAAAAGCATATACATTGTAATACATGTCATGTTTGCTCATCTCTCTCTCTCTCTCTCTCTCTCTCTCTCTCTCTCTCTCTCTCTCTCTCTCTCTCTCTCTCTCTCAAAAGTCTTCTTCACAGTGAAAACAACAAATGACACTGGCAAGAAATAATTGATATTAGATCTAACCAGTATTCCCCAATCATTATCATACCTGTAATTTGTGCTTTTATCCCGCAAAATGATATATTTTTCGCAGACTTGGTAACCACAAGACATTTGATAATTTGTTTTTAGTTCGTGAGAAACAGATCGTGTAAGGTTTAAATTAAGCCGCCTGAAGAAAAATCATTTAAAAGGGGTTTTTTTTTGTGTGTGTGAATGTGCAATAGTTACAGTTGATGGATGCTTTTGATCGATAGTCATGCAGGCGCTATTATGGGTAATTTATTTGGGTAGTTTTGTATGCAATCACCTAAATACATCCACTGCAGTCGGATGAAAATAGGTAGACAAAGAATACAAAATACATTGTGTTATTTTTACGATGAGATAGCTTGATCATAATTTGAATTGCGTGCAATTGAAGACTGTTTACAGAACTGACATTTCACGCACATTAATTCAGAGTGACTTTATGGATGAATGCATAATGACAAAAAAAACTTGTTCAAAGCCGCCAAAAGAGCCTTATTGGTAGTCATGAAAGGAAATCTTTAACAAATATCTTGTGATGAAAATGGATATATAAAGCAAAATAATCTGAGAGAAGCCGTTTTACGACTTGACATATAAAGCAAAATAATCTGAGAGAGGCCGTTTTACGACTTGACATATAAGAGGGCGCTCTACAGATAATACGTGCTTCTGAGAGAGTGACAGGTGTAAGATGAAGTTGTTTGCATTTGCAAGATGCACAATGGAGAGAATGTTGGCATACCTCTATGCTACTTTCATTTAATGTGGCTGAAATTTCTTTACATATTGTACTTGTGGAAATTGGACATGATCTAAGCACACAGCAGACAGAAATGGCCGCTCCAAAGTACTCGAAAAATCAGCCGGAATTAGTCAAAAGTACACTATTTTCAGCAGTTATTAAAATAGGGAAACGAATTTTGCCAGAGTAGGCAATACCAGCCTCTGAAAGTACAATGAATGAATTACAAAATATATAAAAAGTAAAAAAAAGTTATCGGCTCTTTTTTTTAAAAATTTACCTTTGAAGTCCAGGAAGTGAAAACGACCTAGCGAAGCTAGCAGTTTTTTGAGAGGTGCACATCTTAAGTAAGACCAAGCTGTATACTCTATAACCCAAGTTTCACCCATCAATCATACACCAAAATAAAGGGAATTCAAAGTTCTTTTAACAATACCTAAGATATACAAGGTCTTTTTTAAATAGCCACGATAGCCAGTGAGGAAAACCTGGGTAATTCTTTTTCTTTAAAAATCTAACCCTATGCAAAGTACGAAACTGGAGAGTGCTACCTTAAAGCAAAATAATCTGAGAGAAGCCGTTTTACGACTTGACATATAAAGCAAAATAATCTGAGAGAAACCGTTTTACGACTTGACAAAAGTGGGAATTAGAAAAGCTAAGCTGTGTTTTACAAGTCATATGTAAATTCAGGATACCTGTTATTTTAGAGAGTTTGCAACATTTCGGGAAAAACAATTTAAAAAAAATATAAAATCGCTCACAAGAATGTGCAAGTGAATACCCACAAAAAAGAAGACAGCTGTAACAGGCACACGTACAGAAGAATCATGTTAATGTGCACTGGTGTGGAATACATTATTGGTAGACTTAATAGTGCTTTAAATGAGTGGAATAAGTTACTGATAGACTTAATAGTGCTTTGAATGAGTGGAATACGTTACTGGTAGAGTTAATAGTGCTTTAAATGAGTGGAATACGTTACTGGTAGACTTAATAGTGCTTTAAATGAGTGGAATACGTTACTGGTAGACTTAATAGTGCTTTGAATGAGTGGAATACGTTACTGGTAGACTTAATAGTGCTTTAAATGAGTGGAATACGTTACTGGTAGACTTCATAGTGCATTGAATGAGTGGAATACGTTACTGGTAGACTTCATAGTGCTTTGAACGAGTGGAATACGTTACTGGTAGACTTAATAGTGCATTGAATGAGTGGAATACATTACTGGTAGACTTCATAGTGCTTTGAACGAGTGGAATACGTTACTGGTAGACTTAATAGTGCATTGAATGAGTGGAATACGTTACTGGTAGACTTCATAGTGCTTTGAACGAGTGGAATACGTTACTGGTAGACTTAATAGTGCATTGAATGAGTGGAATACGTTACTGGTAGACTTCATAGTGCTTTGAACGAGTGGAATACATTACTGGTAGACTTCATAGTACTTTGAATGAGTGGAATACGTTACTGATAGACTTAATAGTGCTTTAAATGAGTTGAAAACTCTTTTTAGTTTTCAATCAGTAACTGAAATAGAATTTGCTCTATCTCTGGTAGAATCGAATATGCAAAGACACCGTTGAATGGCTCAAACGTATGGATTAAAGTCAACAAGTTGAGGTATTTTTCGCAATATGTATTGCTGCATTAATTGTCTTACATGTCATTGATTGCGAAGAAGAAATACATTACTAAAGCGGAAGGAGCAAGAAGGCATAAAGCTCTGGATGTTTTTTTTTAGAGCTTTCGCTACGTTAAATATTCGTTCTCACATATTTTAAGACGAGCAACCGCACGACTTGGATGCGGGAGTTCAGACAATACTTTTTACCTGGATTATGAAGTATTGCTTGAGTTTCGTCCATTACTTTGTCGTTTTATCATTGTAAATTCATGATTTTACCACAGATAATATTGTATTCTGTTATCATAGATTCATAGTCTGTCCACGAATAGTCGTGTACTCTGTTCAGACTATTTTGTTTTTTATCTAAGTGTTTGGAATGTAATTTGCAAACTTATTGCCAAACTGAGTTATATTCAGGTTAATATTAATTGTTGCATTCTCCGTGACTAATTTATACGGATGTAAATTCGGGGTATAAACATTTTACCTCGTATGTTGCGCACTGCAAGGCAAGTAACAGTTTGTTTATTGTCTATTGCTAATGTTCAACGCTAACGTAAGCGGTTGCAAAAATAGTTCACGTTTACACCTTCAGCCATATTCCCATAGATGAGAAATATTATTAATCTAAAAATCACACTTGTTACTTTCTGCTCGATATATTTTAACTGCTGTAAATGATTGCACAAGATAATTAATGAATAAAGCAGATTTCGAATGCAATCAACGATTTTATTTTTAAAGTGTGTTAAAGATGCATTTTTGCGTGAGTATGTACATACATCTGACCAAACTGTGGTAATGGCAGTTGAAAAATAGAGTATTACATAAACTACAGCTTTATTTTTTAAAATAAATTCTGCCAGTATTAAGATCTGACCTCCAACATGGTCATCATGGTGGCCATCTTGAAAATTGTCTTTGCTACTCGTCTGGAAGGAATGGTTGTAATGACATGAGACTTTCACGAAAAACACTTTTGATGAAATGTTTTATTCTGGCGTCCAACGTAGCTGCCACGGTGAAAGAAAATATTTTTTTAAAACAAATTTGTTATAGTGAGGTTTCTCAAGAATATCTCAGATGGTTTCAGTACTCAGTAGTACTCAGCAGTATTCAAAAGTTAAAGTAGCTAAACAAAAAGAATACAAGGAGAGAAGAAAGGAATTCTCTTTGATTCTTCTGGCCAGTAAACATCTATTCCTGCGTAGAACTCTTATTTGTTACTTGTTCGGACTTGCGAAGGATCAATCAGATCCTTTTTTTGTAGCATTTAATCTTTTTCAAGCATACTTTATCACTAAGAAAGTTTCATTCTAGCGGTCTACAGTGATGTCTCGTACGACTTCTGGCCTTCAGATAAGAAAACCTTTGAGCTTTATTCTGAGCTTGAGATTTGGTGGTAACCAATTACAAAGGACTTTACTTGAGATTTGGTGGTAACCAATTACAAAGGACTTTACTTGAGATTTTGTGGTAAGCAATTAGAAAGGACTTTACTTTTGAAAGATTACGCTTGATTTACTACAAAGTAGAAGCTCAATTTCAAACTCAGCCTCAGAGTTTTATAATCTACGGGTCAGGAGTACAAAGCTGTGTTGGGACAATTTTTGTTTCAAAGCAAAGTTTTGTTGTTATTTGGTCAGTTTATATACGTTCGAGTCACAAAAAGGACAGAGCAGATAAATAAAAAGAAGCAGAGACTAATACAATTATTTCGGTAACTGTAGAGGTGGTCCTTAATGATTTTATACACCTGTCTTTCAAACATATATTTCCTTAGCTTACCGAGAAAAAAATACAAACAACAGCAGCAGCAACAAAACAAAACCATAGTCGCTTTATATGAAAGGATAGGTTCTTACTGTATGGATTCATCTCGTCTCTGTATCCTTTCGTGTGTCTTTCTATTTGCCTGTCTGTTGACCTTCGTATCTACCAACATTTATAAATACCTACCTGCCACCTTATCTATAAAAAGGTGAATGTCGTTGCTAATTCGTATCGTATGTGAGAGAGCTCTGAGTTGGCACATACACATGACTTCTCATCACCAGTAACTCTTTTGTCAGTGTTCAATTAGCATTCAAAGGTGATGTTTTCTTGTAACACATACACGCTTTGATATCACACGATAATTAGATTTTTTTAAATTGGGGAAACTTTACTTTCCGACATATATAGACGTATGCATTAATATAATATGCAAAGTAATGCAGACTTCGAATATACTGCGAACGTGACAAATCTCGGGAGTTGGCACGTGTACAAATGTCCTATTCTTGATGTCTCTTTTGTACACATATCGTCATTAAAATAGTTGAAATTCCCAGCAAAGCTTTGCTTAGGATAAAATTGTCCCAAATAGAATTAAACACTTTTCAGGTAGAAGATATACATATTGAATAAGTTTAACATGAACTCAACAATGTTGGTATCCAGAAATTAGGCCTATTGGTTTACGAGGAGGGACCCCATAAAAGTGTGGTCAAAGCTAGTTGTGCTGCTAAATAACATATAAGAGAAGGAAAATGTTGATTTGTTGATTTCAAACATGAAACAAATATGCACAGATGTTTCAGAAAAGATGCAAATTTGCAGATTACTTACAATAATGATAAGACAGAGATAAGTAGCATAAACACTGAAAGCAAGATGCTTAAAAGGCAAGTTAAAGAGCATGACTTAAAGCAACACATGATGTCTCAGTGCATCAAGTAGTTGTTTTATAATCAACCACAGGAATAGATAGATAAGTTATCAAGAATAAAGTATACTCTGGATGTTTTTATTTTCGTTTCAAATTACTGAGAAAAAAACGAAAAAAACCCAACAGGATTTAAGACACATTTACTATGATCTTATACAAATATTATCAAATTGTGGGAACAAATTAAACGGTCAGAAAGAAAATGAAATACGTTGAATTGAAGGAATTCCTACTGAATGGTCAAGCTACACGTTAAATAAGCAAGCAAGAAAAAGATTTCCCTACAAAATAGTCTATATAAGTGGCGCAGATGACCAGCGGCAGACAGACGATGTTCATATGAGAGCATATGAAAAATGTAGCAATAAATACAAATACACTTTGACAGTAATATATATCTTTTCGTAATACTCCTGGGTTGAAAAAGTGAGAAAAAAAAAGAGATGACATACACGATGGTTTTAGAGAAATCTTAAATAAGCGAAAGCCTGAAAAGATTCAGATTACTGAAGGAAAAGAGTTTTACAACAGGAGGGTTAAGGATTGCTAGAAAAGCAAAACACAGAATTATTTTCAACTTACTCAGACACAAAAGTATCTGTAGTGGGAAGTTTGAACAAAACCCCCAAAACTAAATTGTGTAAGTATTTCACTAAACATGAAACCAGAAAATGAGTTGGTGTTTTGCCCAAATTGACTGATCATTTCACTAACACTCATCATTTATCAATATACATGAATCCTGTTGAAGCAAGCAAGGAAGAAAACAGCTGTAAGGCATCGAATAGTCTATTCAGCTATTAGGAAGAAAACAGCTGTAAGGCATCGAATAGTCTATTCGGCTATTAGGAAGAAAACAGATATAAGGCATCGAATAGTCTATTCGGCTATTAGGAAGAAAATAGATGTAAGATATAGAATAGTCTATTCGGCTATTAGGAAGAAAATAGATGTAAGGTATCGAATAGTCTATTCGAGTATTTGACTACTGATACATTTCGAACGTCTAATTGAAAATTGGTGAAACAGCCAGGATCTCGATATATAAAATTTTTAAAAGGAATACTTTCGTAACTTTACCGAGGAAATGTTTAAAATCAAGCAAGTAACTTTAGGTGATACAGTCGTTTACAGCAAGTAACTTTAGGTGATACAGTCGTTTACAGCAAGTAACTTTAGGTGATACAGTCGTTTACAGCAAGTAACTTTAGGTGATACAGTCGTTTACAGCAAGTAACTTTAGGTGATACAGTCGTTTACAGCAAGTAACTTTAGGTGATACAGTCGTTTACAGCAAGTAACTTTAGGTGATACAGTCGTTTACAGCAAGTATAGGGAGATGATACATAGAGCATATATTAGGAACAAGAGTTATCTCTGCATGACAAACACGATGACATATATGAAGTCGACAAGATAGTGAACACCAAAAGAATGAACGGCGAAATGTATGTACCTGTGAAATGGAAAGGATATGATGAATGGTTTAACAGCTGGGAATCAGCTGAAAACCTGATGCCTTTACATAATTGACAAATTCATCAGCGGGAACAGCTCCATCTGAGATGACTGGAGAAGAATGCATACAAAGAAGTATTAGGGAACATGAAAACTTTGAGTTTTTAACAAATAAGGAGTTTCTATAATGTGACAGATAAGGAGTTTCTATAATGTGACAGATAAGGAGTTTCTATAATGTGACGTATAAGGAGTGTCTATAATGTGACAGATAAGGAGTTTCTATAATGTGAACAGCGCATATGAGCACCAAGGAGTTCAGACATGCACGGCAGGTGAATTTCTGTTCATTACAAAACCAGAGGGAAAAAAGAAAGTACATCCAAAGACAGGTAAATACCAAAATGATACACATGAAAATGTGATAAAGGGAATACAATGTAGACAACGTTCTATTAGGGTAATAAATTATGTCCCGGAAGAAATGAAACAAGATAACATTCAGAATATGAACTTGATTCCAAGAATATCTATGAAAAAGGAGAACGATATACAATGAAAAAGACTACTAGCTTTTCTACGTGATTTTGAACAACGTAAGAGGGAATAAAAGTCACATAAATGTTGATACAATCATAAGGACATTTCAACTTCTCTTGAATTTTATACTAAGAAGGTATATCAATCGCACAAACGGTTACACAGTCAATTATGACAAACGGTTACACAGTCAATTATGACAAACGGTTACACAGTCAATTATGACAAACGGTTACACAGTCAATTATGACAAACGGTTACACAGTCAATTATGACAAACGGTTACACAGTCAGTTATGCATTTTTCCTGGAAAAAATTCTACTATGTAGAATTTCAGTGCATCCATAAAACCTTCTGTTAGAAAGGACGAACAGAAAATTAACAAAAATCAGTTCATACGGAAAGAGTTTTTTAAACCACATGGATAAAAATCCAAAACACCTTTCACGCTGTGTAGATATAGAGATTTTGAATATGCAATTGTTTCAGAACTTTCATTTGAAACAAAAATAAAATGGTGCAGTTAGTTTAGAGATACACCCAGTTGTAAAATGTTGCAAACGCTACAGAGAAAAACTGAATACAAAATGCCAGAGATTTAAAGATCCTGTAAACTGAACAAGAATAAAATGCTTGAACAATGGGAGGAAATGTAATATATAGCGAACGGAGCACAAACAATATCCAATTTAACCCTACGAGTGGGCGTAACCCACGAGTCGGGTAAAATTGGATAATGCGCGTGCTCTCTTCTCTCTGTGGCTTGTATTATGGGTCAGTGAAATTTTAAAGCTCCCCTCATCTCATTTTGTTTGTGTCAACAAATGGTAGAATGCGATCACACCGTGTTAGTCTCTCACACCGTCCTTTGACCCACATATTCATGTCACATACAATTTGTATTCATCATATGATGTCAAAACTTGACTTGTTTTAAGGAAAAACTAGCAACTTGAATGGAGATTTCGCCAGGATATTTTAGGATTTTTATATAGTCATGTTGGATATAGAGACCCGTGCTTACTAGAGAACACAACAATGGAACAGAACAATATCGCGTCAAGGAACGGAGGAACATGTACACACGCAATCACAAGGAAACGATGGAACAGAGACAGTTGGTGCTCTTGAATCTATGGATTGGTTTTAATGTAATTGTGTTTGTTTTAATACTTGTGTTGGTAATAATTGGAAGTTAATTTTGTGGAATATTATATTTGTGTATGGATTTGTACGAATATTCTCTCTCTCTCTCTCTTAATGCCTAAATATATAAATATATTAATTTTGAGAAATTATTACAAAGATGATGCTTGAGTTAGGATTATTCATGAATGAAATGTGTGTATTGTTTATCTTCTAGGTGAAATGCTGCTTTAGTTTTAATCTTTCATCCTCCTCCCGTCTGTATTTAGTGTTGCTGACTTTGCTGAGGTGAAATTACACTTGTACTGTGTCGGATAACTGACGAAGGGGTGGAGCTTAGCTGTACTCTAACTTCCAAAATCTGGAAGTTAGAGCACGGTTTATAGGCTCCGCCTTTTTTTTCTGAATTAAATGATTTAAAGGGGTATCATCATCAGAGGAAATTTCAGCTGTATACGATATAAGAACAGATTAGAGAGAGAAATAAAGAAAGTGTTACTTGTGAATGTGGAAGAACGGTAAATAGAGACTCAATGTATTTGCACAAGAAAATCCCATTTTTTTTGGTTAAACTTAAATAACGAACGTAAGTAAGTTAACTCACAGACTCAGAGGCCCTATATTGCTTTTGTAGGCTCTAGAGACACGCCAAAGCCTTGGCGCATAGCTGTTTCTGCCGCACACATGTGGAGTACGGCGGTATGGTTGGACGGCAAGCGTTGTCTCTGACACGATGAACATCAAATAACAACAAAAACAAAGTAGTGCGGCCCTTCAGTTGCATGTGATTCAATTTAATACGATAAATTGGTCAATTTACATTAACCAAGCCAACATATCAACATATTTAACGAGATAGAAATTTACTATACTGAAACTCAATTTTTCACATACAGTCCATTCAACATTTTTGATATCTATACTTTAAAACTTGACAATGATGATTCTATGAGCAGAAACAGACCACAGTATGACGTGAAACTTTGGCAGAATCGACTATAATGGGCAGTGAGAAAAGCAATAGCTAATTGTGTAATTTCGTTAATATATCTGATAGATGTGTTCCAAATTCTGTTAAATCTGTTTACAGGTTTCATGTTTATTTCCAGATAGGAAAACTGCTCTCAGAATGTAAACTACCTTTACCTGTTGATGATGTATTTAGACCTACTTGCAATAGCATATACATGAAACAATTTCCTTTGATCCGTAAGAATTTTAACATTCCATTACAACACGATTGGAGATAACCACAAGAGGGGGGGGGGGTAAGACATCAACAAACACAAATACTTAATTGATAATAGGTCAGAGAACATTAAACTGTACACCAAGGTTTAGAGCAGTTGTGTTGGTTGCCAAGGAAATATAATATAATATAACTATGGAGCAGATATTGTTGAATACTGGAGAACACTGATGAAATGAATTCTAGGATAGAAAAGATGAGTGAACAGGTTGAACAAACTTCTTTATACAAGAAAGCAACGTTCTAAGAGATGAATCTTTTGCAAGGTTAATCCAATATATAAAGTCTGATGCGCATTTTAGCTGCACAAGTTCAAAACAGAATAACTATTACACAGTAACTTTCGACAGTATCAGACACTGTTAAAAAGTGAATGGAGCTATTAATTTAAGGAGAGCATGGTTACAACACAGATGAAACCATTATGGTAAAATATCACAATACATAACATATTCAAAATAGAAAGAATGGTGTTGGGGTGTCTGCATCATTCTTTCACCGAGTAACATGGTCATGAAAATGGGTAGTATCATTTGATACAATAACAATTTAAGGAAATCCAGTGACTCATTTAAATTGGGGTTAAAACTACTATTAAAACCGACGTAGAAAAGAACTGTATTCCAAAGATTGATTAACAATATGTCACAGTACGATAATAGTCTGTAGTGGACAAAAATAATACAAAAACCCCAATAGATTGTAATGGACAAACACAATACAAAACGACAATAGATTGTAATGGACAAAAACAATACAAAACGACAATAGATTGTAATGGACAAAAACAATACAAAACGACAATAGATTGTAATGGACAAAACAATAGATTGTAATGGACGAAAACAATACAAAACGATAATATACTGGAATGGACAAAAACAATACAGTACGACGATAGATTATAATGGACAAAAACAATGCAAAAGGACAATAGATTGCAATGGACAAAAACAATACAAAACGACAATAGACTGTAGTTCACAAAAACAATACAAAACGACAATAGATTGTAATGGACAAAAACAATATAAAACGACAATAGATTGTAATGGACAAAAACAATACAAAACGACAATAGATTGTAATGGACAAAAACAATACAGTACGACAATAGATTGCAATGGACAAAAACAATACAAAACGACAATAGACTGTAGTGGACAAAAACAATAGAAAACGAGAATAGATTGTAATGGACAAAAACAATACAAAACGACAATAGATTGTAATGGACAAAAACAATACAAAACGACAATAGATTGTAATGGACAAAAACAATACAGTACGACAATAGATTGCAATGGACAAAAACAATAGAAAACGACAATAGATTGTAGTGAATAAAAAGAAAAGAAAACAAAACAAAACAAACAAACAAAGAAACAAACAAACAAACAATCAACAAACAAAGAAAAAACAAAAAAATATTTTAAAAAATATAAAAAAGAGACAAAGTGAGTAAATGTTATATAGAGAAGAAGAATTATGGATGGTGATGATGTTTCTACAGTAATGATTGCAGAGCATGTACATATCAAATTTACTAGTGCAATCCGATACTCGGACCTTCAGATGACACATGACAATTTATAAACATCAAAAGACAATATTTACCGCGGAATGCAGAAAAGTCTGACCATGAAATAAACAAGCAATCATTTATATTGATAATAATGACTGCAGCGGCTGCTATAGTTAACCTTTTGTAACAAGCCTCGCCAATTATGCTTGATGTTTTGTTTACACCTCCAATCACAGCTGCAAATAACAAACAAACTATTGCCAATATAATTAAAATAAATGTTCACCAAGGAAAAAAACTATTTGCTCAGCATTCTTAAGCAACCAAGCTATCACACGACAGATAATTCTAGGCAATGCTGCTGCTGCTTTTGGGATAATTCGCGCAAATAATTTGCAATATTTATTACCTCATCCCTTGTCGTGCCTTAGGTGTCACACAAGGCTTCGAAGAGAAATTGCCACTGCTGACGGTCTGCAGCCCTACGTGTGATGGTGTTCCATATCAGGCCACTTTCCTTCATCTCTTTCTCTATAGTCCTCCCCCGTGTCTCTTTGGACCGACCCCTCTTTCGTCTCCCGTCGGGGGGGGGGGGGGGAGGGGGTCCAGCGGAGGTCTGTCCTAGGCGGTGCATCCAGTGACATTCAGCATACATGCCTCAGCCATCGCCATCTTCTTTTCTTTTCTTCACAATCTGTACAAGAGATGTTGATTCTCATTTTAATTTTATCAACAAGCAAATCAGCTTTGCCTCCTGCTGGAGCACTACCGCCACTTGTTCCTCCTCCACCTCCTAATAAACCTCTAAGATAAATTGCTGTATGCAGATCAACAGTTGATATTTTCATCCCAACAGCAGATGCTATGGCAGCTATTGTAACACTTTTATTTCTTTAAACAGTTGAAAAGCTTTTCACCTAATGGAAATTCGTCCCTAATGTTTGAATTGATTTTTTCAATATTTTCTCCGAAAACTCTCTCCAATTATCCAACTAATTCTGCTTTTTTAACTTTCAATACTTTCCAACAGTTCTTGCAATTGCAATTTTTTAGTTTGGATCTCTTTCTTTGACGATGTCCTTTCTGCTCTCTTCAATCTGGTTTTCATTCATTTCAACATCAGATTTCATTGATAATATTTTTGAATTGATAACTTTTATAACATTTACATAACCCCTTAATTTTCTTTCTTCTTGTGTAGTGAATAATTTGTTGACTGCAGGGGTAAGTTCTCCAACTTGAATTCTTCCGTTGTATTCGTGAATTACAGTCTCAGTTTTTCTTACCTGTTTATCAAACATCTCATTACTGTCTATTATTGGCATCTCTATTTTGTCGAATACTTTTATTGGTTGTCTTTGAGCAGCAGTAGGTTATAACGGGCACTTATATCCAGTCTCCTCAATAGATAGCACCCATTTGTCGCCATGTTTTATCCAGCCTATTGAAACTAACACTTCCATTATAGTATCATTTTTTAAAGAGTTGGGTGCTAGTATTGTTTCGATATCGCCTTTCCTTGAGATTTGAGCGGTTTTAAAATCTGGTTGTACATTAAAGATTGTTTTACTTTTGTATTTTAAGTTTTTTTTTCCGAATTGTATTTTATTCATTCCAATGTCTTCCCTTATATCTTCATTGTACAAGTCGATAAATTAGAGGGAAAGTTTAGAATCTTCAGTTGGTATGTCATTATCAAAACGTCCTATACTTTGCTCTGCAAAATCATTAGCAAGGGTTATGGTATTTCCAACACACCCTGCCATCCATTGGGCTGAAAAGCAAATTAAATGCTGTGCATTTTAGCATACACCACTTTTCTATTATTTAAATAGCGAAGAATGGACGAAGTCGTGTCGGGGACACGTATGCTAAAGGCACAGTCATCTGGAAATTTGTAGTTGTTGATCTTACACAAAATAGCAGGAAACCAATTTTGACAGAAGTTAAACAGCACAAACAGGAATTTAACATAACTATTGGAAAGGGAACATACAAAGAGATAACTGGTAAAATATACCCGACAAAACTTTGAAAACGTGGACGAGAAACAAATTAATAACATATATGAAATCTATGTCAGTGTTAGAGCTGCTAAAATTGCCGAATCATTGTTAGATGCTGTAATTTATACAGTGACATTATTGATTAACAAAGTTATTGCAATCAACAACTTAGGCAGTTTACAGAATCAACTGAACAATGACTACATGACACCAAATTACATCGGACACTTAACTGGTTTTAGTCGTTAAAATTAGGATTTCCTCTATCTGCATTGGATGCTCGTTTGATACCCTTCAAATATATAAAATTTTTTAGAAAAGACTGCAGAGCATGGTAACACAGTGGTTCCCAAACCCCGGGTCGCGACCCAAATGAGGGACGCGAGGACCATCGCGACCCTATACTGGTACTGCATTTTGGGTCGCAAAAGATGGTATTCAGGGTCGCGATCAAGAAAATGTAAGAAATACTGCCGTGACAGAATGCAAAGGAGAAAGTGACGTTGCCCCCCCCCCCACCTTGCAAAAGACGATGAAGCCTCTCTACTGCAGAATGGCTAAACCTGTACCTAGCACAACACAGAAAAACGCCTAATGAACAAACGCTTACTGTTACTTTGTTTTTGATGCATTTGTGACTTTAACAACAATTGTTACAATAGCTATTATTACAGGAATCTCGGTCTTGTAACATAAAATTAAAAATGAAAAACAAACTTAGCAATACTGCTAACAATTTCCTTGGTGATAAAGTTTGCCATTCTGAATGATACAACTTTTCTATTATGTTCTTCTTTTCACACTTTGATGGCATTTTATCATCGTTTAATCTGTTTTCATTGGCAATCATATAGCTAGTGTTTGAGAAGTTGTAAAATTTTGTTTGCTGATCTGGGCAGTGGCGGCGCGAGAGGGGTCATGGGGGTGCAGTTGCCCCCCCCCCCCTGCGCCAGGCGAAGGGGGCGCCTTCTGGAGCAATTTTTTTGGCAGCAGAAGTTTTAATAGTATTTCGCCTCACCTTAGTGTAACGGGGGCAATTCTTGACAAAATTTATATTTAGGAGGGGATGGGGAGGAGGGAGGTTGGCAACTGATATGAATACTGTTTTCTGTGGCAAGATTACCACCATTTACAACAAAGAATTAAACTTTGTTCTTACTGTTGCCTTCAGCACAGCATGGTTTAAAAAAAGCTATTGAGGTTTACAATTGATCCACCGTCAAGCATAGACACTGAAGAAATTCACCGTAAAGCATAGACATTGAAGAAATTCACTGTAAAGCATAGACATTGAAGAAATCCACCGTCAAGCATAGACATTAAAGAAATCGTAAAGTTAATCATTCCAGTTTATTTTAGTCAGTTCACAGTCGACTACCTAATAGCATGTGGACTATTTTCCTATTATAAAATTGTTACTCAATAAATGTGTATCAAAAACAGATCTTTACTGTACCGTTCTCAGGTACAATGAATTAATACTTCTGGCCCAAAGGATAGTCAAATGTCTATTTTTAAAAATAAGCCTAAGATATTTGGGTATCATATCTGAAGGAAAATATTAAAAAAAACTGCAACAACAAGACCGAAAACGGTGGCGCCTGTTAAATGCTAAGTGCATACCTCGCCTTTGTCCCGTTAGGATATATCACCATACATGAAGTGTCCATCCACGAAGGTGACACAAAGTGTGCGCGTGCCTAGCACGTATACCAAAGGTATACTTCCAGCACAGTCTAAGATCTCTCTATCATACATATCAGTGACTAAAAGGACATCACCTGCTCCACCATTAGATCCTACTCTACCAGCGGCAGAGTCTATGAATACTATGACTGACAGTGGAATAAACTTTAGACTCCAAATAATTAACGAGATTAAAAGTGATTTGGTTAAGAGATCGAACACTACAGAGGCGTGAGAAGGAAATAGAAAGTAACATACAAAGTATTGAATTCGGTAGAGGCTGGTATTAAAACGATGTATATGTTCAATTGGCTATTAGTGGGTTGGGCGAAACATTGATCTAATTTTATGCTAAAGCTTTCAAGGAAAAGTTGATATACGCCTCTAAAACATGATGAAATAGTAACATCTGACATTACTACGTTGAACAGTAACGACGACGTTATAAGCAAGGCGATCACCGACAATAACACCAACCATGAGGGGTTTACTTTAATCATCAACAAAAGATAGAAAATCCAGTTACGAAGAAAATAAACAATACAGAATGCCAACATATAGAGGAATTGCAAAATAACTTTTTGGAGGAAGGAAAGAAATTATTAAAGAAGAAAGAAATTTTGGAGAAACCTACGGAGAACAGAAAGTCTATTATTATTACTACAAAGGATACAAATTGAACAGAGAAACTTAAGCTCTTGTCTGTTTAATTTTTCCTATACTAAGTTATATTGCAATCGACGGACTCCCTGAGGAAAAACCTATTTCGGCAACTTATAAGAGGATTGGTAAACTATCGATATCGTGGACAATGAGAAAACAAACACTGTTTTAAATTTTGATGGTTTTTACAACCTCGAAATGTACATGAATATAGAAAAAGAGGGCATCGCTGCAAAATGGTGATAACGAAGAAAGTACAGACCTTGAATGTTGGAAACATAACCCAAAGGTTTAAATGACTCCGTGTAATAATTACACAGTGTTTATCATCAGGTACAATAATAAATTTATAGTATTCAAGAAACTCTACAGGCGTCTATTGAATCTGATACAGTTTGTGGGTTTTTGAAACCTAAAATCAACAACACATAATAAAACTATTTAAATGCTAACTATTCTACTTTATTTGAGTCTTTCCATTAAATATGTTGTCCACAGTGACTTTGTTTCATGCAATGTTATTGGGCATTGCAAGCAATTACAAAAGAATACAATTACCGTATTGAAATAAAAGCATAAACGATGAAGATGGAAAAGTGTTAGATATTTATGACATAACGGTAGCATTCGTTTTTTGTTTTTTTTTTACGTTAGATAAATAAAAACAAATGACGGTGTGCGCCTTGGGAGATCCAGTCTTTCTTTCTAGATAAATGACAGAAATTGCGATATCTCTGAGAGGCCATAGTGAGTTCGTTTTACCTTTAAAGATTGAGACAAAAACAAAGGAGAAAGATGTAACGTCGGATACTGGACAAAATTCAACACTGAATCAAATTTTTTAAACTTGTCTTTTAGAACCTTTTAGACTTTTTAGTTTTTCCATTGATCTTTGCATTGAAATAGAGGTAAACAACAAACCTATTGCTTGCTCATTAAAATCGTAACCTCTAGCACACGTGCAGAACACAAAGCTAATCTATACAGTATAGCAGAATCACGTATATACTATCTACAAAAGAACAATACTTTAATAATTGGAATGAAACACAAATATATTTTTAATATAAAATATTCTGGGAGAATCAAGCGTCAGATTTGTCAAAGTAGTATTGGCTACTATGTCGATAATTCTCTTTCTTCTAATGTAGGGGTAAAAGAAAACAATTACAGTTCTATATTTGTCATTAACTAATTGCGTAATTGATTCCAAAGTAATCGTATAGTACGGTTGACAAATGTTTTCCACTTCATAGTCTTGGTTATCGCTTTCTACCACTTAAGATGTCTTTGCAAGTGCTATGTTAAATCTAAAATCCCGTGGAAGAGTACAATGTTACAGTGGACAATGATATGTTAGTATCTGGTAGTCAAGTTGTATCCTAAACTTCTTTAAACACACACACACACGCACACGCACACACACACTGTACAGTCTACTATTTGTCATAATTGAAACAATTAATCACAATCTATATATGTCATGAAAATATTCTAGTCATTTACCTGAAAAGATCATTGCTTTCGTAGGATATGGTGATGTCTTTTCACAAGCATCCTACCTAAATTGTTTACCATTGCATTGTAAGTATACAACCTGTATACTCAATATATTGGTGCTTAGCTTTGAAACTGCTATCTGTAAAGTTTGCTCAAGTTTAATGTTGCTCGGTGTGTATGTGAGACAACGATGTGTTGGATCGAGGTATTTAACTCCACGCGGTTTCTTTTCTTGCTTGTGAGGAGTTTCACCTTTCCCATTTTGTTATTTATCGTGCTTAAAAAAAGCACACTTGCCTTGCACACATTGCCTTCAACACGATTACCAACAAAAGCAGTTCTAATATGCAGCATGGAGTTGAAAGTTTTTAAAGGAACATTAAGCAAGAAACACACCAAAACCCATCACAAGTGATATGAATATGTACTCGTATCTTACTTGATCATTAGAAGGTTGGTAGAAATCATTAGGTTGTCTGGGTTTTTCAAGTTTAGGTTTAATTTTGGGTGAGTAGAAGCGAAAGTTTCCATATTATTTAAAGTCTGTGTCACCAAACATTGTTCTCCTAATCTTTCATACAAGTAATCCGGTGTCTTTGATATGTTTTTATTTAACTCTGCAGTTTTTCTGTGTGATTATTCCATGTCATTATCGTGTCTTATTCTGTCTTCATCAGCTATATTAGGATCAAATAACTTGAACAGATGCTTGCTTTCTGTATATTCAAGACCATTAGTTATCGCTCCTACAATACTTACTCATGCTGCAGCCATTTTACCATTTAAGAGTAACACATTTTAAGACTGCTACTAGTTTTTATTTTCCATAACTGCCTTATACCTTCTTTGTTTTTGAATCCAATAATTAAAACATTGTTCAACACAGTATGTACATATTTCCATTACACTGTAAATGTTAGGGTCGTGATCTCATTTAGCGTCTAATAAGTAAGCACCATTTTGGTTGTCACATCTAATTCAATGTAAAAATTAATATTAAAGACCAATATAATACACATGTTAATAACAATTTTAAAACAAGGCAGGTTTATTCATTTCAGTTACTTATTACTGTAAAGTATGTATTGTGTAAAATTTTTATTCCGCAAAACGTGAACTTCTTCAATATCCATGGTTGATGGATGACCAATTTGTAAACCTCAATCGCTCTTTTCAAAGTATAATGCAGGCTACCGTAGAAGCAGAATTTAGTGTCACATGGTAAATTGTGTTGATATTGTTTTCTGTTTCAGTCGATATTTGTCTGAAGGTCAAGGCTATGCTATTTATTTGCCCAAAAAGTTAAAAGCATTTAGCAATGTAAGTTTGATTGTGCCTTGAGCACATATTGCCTTTGCATGATTTTTCTTTTTACCACTAAAGTGTTAATTTTGTCCGGTAAATGTTCATGTGCTGTAAGGTAGTCGATTGTGAACTAAGTACAAATGGAATAATTAGTTTTGCAGTTTCTCCAGTATCCACACTTCACGGTGGACCGAACACTAACTTAAAAGAACTTTTTGAAAAGTTTTGTTTATGCAGCTGTAAGAGCAGATTTAAATGATGCATGGTAAACAGAGTTTATAATTTGTTTGTTTCGCACAACATGTGTTTGTATTTAAAAACTAAGCTATTTAATGCCAAAAAATTGAAGCATTTTAGAGAATTGTTGTATGTAGAGAAGGTCTGGTCATGTTGAACGTCGTACATTTGACAAAGTCAAACTTTGTACATGCCGTGCTGTTGTTCTTTAGTGGTGTTGATTGTCTTCGTATCCTAACATTACTTTTTGTATAGGTCTTGTCATTTCATCAGCCTTTAAAAAAAGGAACAGTTCTACTTGAGGGAAAAAATAAACATGATGCGACAATCAACTGTACAACCACCTAAAATATAACAGATCATGCTTTTTGAACTTGTATATCTGAATGTAACAAACAACGTTATGATAAGAAAATGTATGAAGAAAACAAAAAGTACTTTACAGGACAAGTTTAACAGTGGAGAGAAAAAAAAAACGAAAAAAAAAAAAAAACAAAAAAACAAACAAACAGAGAACATGTAAATAAATACCACAAAGAGTAGATAAAATAAAGATACCATAGATATGTAAACCACTGACTAAAATGCTTAGCAAGGAATACAATTTGAAAAGCATTAAGACAAAACATTAAATCAGATATGACGCTGAAAATGTTAAGAGTACCATCAATTAACTTCAACTCAAGGTCACTAAAGCTCACTAAACCTGAAGGTGTCAGTGCAAATGACCCTCATATTGATCATTTAGTCCCATGTTCATCATTTCATTTGTCTGATGCCGAAAAACAAATAACATATTTTCATTAGACAAACAACAGATACATAATAGCCAGTGAAAACAGGTGTTCAAATGCAAAAATGACATCTAAAAAGATGACATTTGAAAAAGAATTGTCGACTCTGATGTTGAGTTCTACTGGTCATAGACCCGAAGAGCATATTCGATGGCCTCTTATCTGTCGTCCGATGTCCAACGTCCGTCCGTCCGATAGCACAATATTCTTATCTCTACTCCTCCTAAACTAAATGCAGAATTGCCATGAAACTATATACACATATTCGTCCCTAGGTCTAGTTGGTCCTAAATGAAAATGGTGCTGCTCAGACTTCCAATATGACTGCCACAACAGCCATCTTGAAAATCTTGTTATTGCTACTCTTCCTGAAGGGAAAGTCATGTCAGCATGAGATTTTCACCAGAAAACTTAACATAGTAACTAACTGGTCTTAAATAAAAATTATGCGGATCTGATATCCAATATGGCCACCATAGCAGCCATCTTAAAAATCTTGATGTCTAGTTGGTATTAAATGTAAATAGTACCGATCTGACAATCCAGTATGACCACAATGGCAGCCATCTTGAAAATCTTGTTATTGTTACTCCTCCCAAATGGAGAGTCATATCGACATTTGGTTTTTACCATAAGAATAATATGATATCTAGTTAGTTCTGAACGAAAATGGTGCCAAGCTGACCTCAAATATGACTGTCACAATGAATATATTGAAATTCTTGAATCTTCTTATCCTGAATGGATGGTTATATCAACATAGGGTTTTCATAAAAAGTCGTTTAGTTTAACTTAAACGAAAATGCTGCCAATTTTACATCCAATATGGCTGCCACAGTGGCTAATTTAAATAATCTTATAGTTCAAGAATATCAGAGATGGTTTCAACACTCAGCAGTTAAAAAGAAGAAATGGTCTTTTATTGAATTCTTGGAAATTCTTTTTGGATAGTAGAGCTCCAGTCCCTTCGAGAAACTCTTGTTAGTTATTTTTCTGATTACAATTGTTTTTAATTATCAATTTCACCACACCATAAACAGCTACTCCTGTAATGACAACTGGCGTATCATTTGTGTTTAAAATCACAAATGAGTGAACAACAAAGCAACCAGTACACATTTAATGTATTAAGTAGTTTTTTTCAACATTTTCTATTACCTCATTATTTTATGTTGCCTTTTTTAAATAAATATGTGTGAAAATTATTAAACTTGCACTTACTGAAGACAGGGGAAATCCTAACTTCAGTGACAAAAAACCAATGACATATCGAATTCCATTTGTTGTCATGTAATTATCTTTCTGTTCAAACTGTCCAAATTATCGATTGGAAGAAATATCCTAATCACTGATGTGACAATGATATGTAAATTTTAGCAGCTCTAGCAATGACAAAGATTATTTTCATTTGTCTTTTTTAGTTAAACTTATTACAGAGTATCTATTTGTATGATGCATTTTCAACATCCATGTTTAGGTCATGTTTGTACTCTTCAGTTTCTGTATGAATGGGGTTATTTATATTTTTGTCTTTGAAAGATCCCAATTCCTTTTCCAGCTGATATTGCCTTCAGTCTCTGAATACCAGTAATGGAATAATGTCTGAGGGCGGTGGGGATAATTTTGATGATTCATGTGAAAATCCTTTGAATGTAGATGACGATGATGTAGATACACAAGTTCAAATAAAAGCTGAATGTTCTATAAATCCTGCTAATGATTTTGTAGAGAAAAGTATCGGACTTTTGATGATGTCACACACATTGGAGATTCTTAACTTTCACACCAAGTTATCAGCTTGTACAAGGAGGACATAAAGGAAGACATTAGCATGAATGAATTACAATACTATTAGGAGAAAACACACTTTACAATACAAAACAAAACGCTCTATTATATAAAACCAGATAGTAAGGCAGTTCAAATCTCAAGAAAAGGCGACATGAACAGAGCTAGCACCCAGCACTATAGCTGACCAGCCGGAAAAGGAGTTGTTGGTTACAATGGGCTGGATAAAACAAGGCGATAAATGGGTGCTACCTATTGAAGGGAAGATGCAACTGAAATATCTGCTTAAACCCACTTTTGCACAAAGGCAACAAATACAAGTCCTTGAGGATATTAAGATGTGAATAACAGACAGTAATGAGAAGTTTGGTGAACTGGTAAAAACAGGTGAGACTATAATTGATGAATACCATAGAATTGAAAATGGAGAACTTCCATCTGCAGTGAAATGATTATTCACTACGCAAGAAGAAAGAGAATTAAGGGTTTATATAAATGATGTAGAAGTTATCAAATTAACAATAGAATCTATGCAATCTGATGTTGAAATGTATGATAATCAGACTGAAAAATTTAAAAAAGGACATTAGCAAAGAATGAGATCCACACAAAAAGAGCTGTATTTCAAGAATAGTTGGAACGTGTTGAAACCATAAAAGCTCAAGAAAATAGACATACATCTATCACAGTTGGAGAGATATTCATGAGAAAATATTGGAACGATTAAGGAAAAAGTTAGAGAAATATTACCGTTAGATAAAAGATTGAAAGTTTATTTAAAGAGAAAAGTGTGATAATTGCAACGATAGTTACAATAATAGCAATGAATGTCTCAACCATTGCTCTGTCTATAAAAATTTGGTATAGAGTTGTTTTTCCTACTTTTACTCCATCTCAACCTCCCACTGTATCTTCTCCTACTCCAAGTAAAATATTTTTTAATATAATAAAAAATGGCTTGAAATACAGAGCCCATTATTTTCTTGAGTTAGCATAAAAAGTAGCATATTTGGGTACTTAAGAGTGCTGGCCAAATTATTTCTTTTCTAGCTGATCACATCATATAACTTGTTTTAGCATTAATCGGTTTACATTCTTTATCAAAAGTGTTAACAAAGCATCTAGCAGAATTAAACCTTCATAACTTATTTAAAAAAGTAAACGATTATTGTAAACAAAAATTAGTGTTTTTTACATGATAAATACTATTGTTGTTTGGGTTTTCTTCTGGAATTGTTATACGTTTTTAACTGTTATATGTCGTTGAAGTTTTTTGAGTATCTGATTGTGCTCTGTGTGCGGAAGGCACAATAACATTGGCATAAGTGACTGGTGGACTATTGTCGCCAAAGGTGAGGTGTTCTGGAGGAACCTCATCATCATAATTCTTCTTCTCTATATAACTGTCACTCACTTTGTCTACTTTTTTGTCATCTACAATTTCTTGTCATACTGTCACATGTTGTTTATCAGTCTTCGAAATACCTTTCTTACCTACATCGGTATAAATAGTAGGATTTAATCTGATTTTAAACAAGTCACTGGCTTTCTGTAAATCCACCCATTTTCATAACCATGTCTTTCGGTAGCAAAATTATACCATCACCACCAACAGCATAGTCTTATTTCACTTTCGAATCTGTTATGCATTGTTAAACTTTTACCATAATGTTTTCATCTGTACTAACTTAACAGTGTCTGATACCATTTAAACAGACTGTGTAATAAATGATCTCTATCCCATCCAACTTGTAAACAAATACACATTCTCATTTAATAACAGTGTTGCTTTAATGTTAAATTCTTTAAATAATTATATCACTTCTTGAAAACTGTTGAATTCAATACAATGTAGCTTTTGTGCCATCATTTATGTTGTATACAAAAAAGTGTTAGTGCTGTGCTAATTGTCTTTATCGTCTCACTGGTCCAGTAATTTTAAAAACTTCCCCAAATAGTGCTGGTCTTGTGATTTTCAATTTTGAGTTTTAATGTTCTTGTATCCCTATACGGGATTTAAACAAAGAAATAATAGGTCTAACTTTCTCAAAGTACTTACTACTCTCATGGTTTAAAGACATTGTCGCAAAGGTTTAATAATTCTTTTAGTTCGCTAACTTGCCTACCTTTCGATACAATAAGAGCAGCTGCCTATTGTCTTTTGTTTGTTCGTTTGTTTTGTGTTTAAATCAAACGCTAAAAGGTCAAAGTTATTGTAAAAGAAGTGTAAGTTTGGGTTTTGGTCGCGAACTAAGCTTCTCTGAGCCATTCCTGATCAAATTTCAAATGTAGACTACCACTGGATAGAATAATCTCCTTGTTGATTCGGGATCGAGGTGTTCAGTAGTAAAGATAATTGCAAATGTAGAAGTTACGTTTGTACACAATTTACTTCATAATTTACATAAGAGTCAATTAATAGTGAATAAATAAATAATTAGACCCTTTCTCATCTCGTCATTTTAAAGATTGTTATCCTTTGGACAGAAGTTTGTTTCTTTTTTTAATTTGGGTGTCGGAAGATCAAAAGTCAAGGTCACTCCAATTATAAGTTGACACGTTAGATGTTAGATCTGCATGATTCTAATATAAGAATAAATATATATATATTACAATAAATATGTGCGTGCGTGGTTTTGTTTTTGTTTTTTAAATACCGATAGGGCCATCCATTTAGGAGAAGTAGCTGTTGCGAGAGTTTTCAAATTTTGGGAGGTCACATTGGCATAATTTTCATTTAGGACCAACTACATATAGCGAGAAATGTTTTTCAGTAAAAATCCCCAAGTCGATATGACCATCCCTTCAAGTGGAGTAATGATAACAAGATTTTCAAGATGACCACTATTGTTCAGCACCATTTTTATTTAAGACCAGCTGGATATCATAAGAAGTTTCTCAATGAAAACCACGTCGTCTATAGGACCATCCATTCAGAAGAATTAGCTAAAACCAGACTTCAATATCGCTACCATGGCAGCCATAATGTATGTCTCATCGGCACCATTTTCATTTATAACCAACAACATATCATAAGCAGTCTGTAGTGAAAACCCCATGTCACTACGAGTATAAATGCTGGATAAGTAGCGATAACAAGATTTAAAAATGGCCACCATGGCCATAAAATTGGAGGTCTGATTAAGACAATTTTCATTTTGGACCAACAAAACGTTACAAGAAGTCTTACTGGATGTACGAGGGGCAGCATTTTCATTTAGCACCAACTAGACATTATAAGAAGTCTTTTAGTGAAAACCTCATGTCGACATGATCATCCATTCAGGAACTGTACCGTTTTCATTTAGGACTACCAATACATCATAAGAAGTGTTTCAGTAAACACCCCATGTCGATACGACCTCGTACTCAGGAGGCGTAGCAATAATATTTTCAAGATGACCATCATTCATAAAACGTCGTTTAGTGAACACCCTATGTCAGTAAGACCATTAATTCAGGAGGAGTAGTGATAACAAAATTTTCAAGATGGCCACCATGGTGACCATATTTGATGTCCACGGGGCAAAATTTTTACTTAGGACAACTAGACATCATAAGAAGTCTTTCAGTGAAAACCACATGTCGATAACCCATCCATTAAGGATAAGCGTTAACAAAACTGTCAAGATGGTGGCCATATTGGAAGTGAGATTGGTTGGCATCATTTTCATTTAGGACCAACTAGACGTCATACGAAGTTTTGTAGTGAAAACCCGATCTTGATATGACCATCCTTGAAGATGAGAAGCAATAACAAGATTTTCAAGATTGCCACCATTGTGGCCATTGTGTCTGTCAGATCAACACCATTTTCATTTAGGACCAACTAGATAGCTTAAGAAGCCTTTTGGTGGAAACCCTATGTCAATATGACCATACATTAAGGAGGAGTGGTGATAACAAGATTTGCAAGATCATGGTAGCCATATTGGATGTCAGACCAGCACCATTTTCGTTTAGGACCAACTAGACATCATAAGAAGTCTTCGGGTGAAAACCCCATGTCGATATGATCATCCATTCAGGAAAAGTAGCAATAGCTAAATTTTCAACATGGCCATATTGGATATCCAAGGGGCACCATTTTCATTTAGGAAAAACTAAACCTGGGATGAATGCATGTGTCAAGTTTCAAGTAGTTTAGGAGGACCAATAACAAATGTGTACTAATGGACGGACAATAGATGGACAGACAGACGACAGACAACATACCATAGCATAAGCTCTTCTGGTATATGACCAGTAGAGCTATTAAAAAAATTACTTTTAGTCAGGGACATGAAGAAGGCTATTAATTATACTTTTGTAATAAACCTTATACAAAAAAGCAATATGTAATGCATTTTTAAAACCACTTTTTAGATTATTCCTGATCACCAAGCAGTTAAAAGTGGATGCTAGTTTTTATGTTTCATATTTTGTTTTTTGTTTTTTTTTTTGGGGGGGGGGGGTGCGGAAGAGGGGCGAGAAGTGTCTTTTGAGAAAAAAAATATTCAGTGCATAAAATAGAAATAACACATTTTCTCCATGTTTCCAACAAGGTATTTTTTATCTCAAGCTGGCATTTATATGGCCTTTCAATGCTAGTAACTCATCTGTCAGTATATGATTAACATTTGCTTGTAACTCATATGTGCGTTGATAGCATACCATTGGCAGGTTTTTAAGTGGAAAAACTTTACTTTCAAACACATATTTTCATTCACTACTTTCCCACACATATTCTCATTCACTACTTTCTCACATTCTCATTCACTACTTTCCCACACATTCCCATTCACTACTTTCCACACATATTCGCATTAATTTACCTATGGAGATTTCTGCCTACCATCTTATTCGCTTACAAGTCGACTCAAACTGCAAACAGCAGGTACCCGGATCTGCCATCGCAATATACGTCAGCAGAGCTGGGTCTATGTTGTTTGTTCTACGAATTGTTCCTAACAAACTGCATAGACTCAGGTCTGCCGACGCATTATCCGATGGCAGTTCTGGGTATGTACAGCTTGCAGTTGGACGGGAGTATATAATTTATTGTGCAAGTGACAAAGTTCTCAAGAAGTCATGTTTACATAACTTTTATTGCAAGTGCCCTTTTCTTCAGCATATTTAGTTTTCATCTCAATCAACACACTCTGCAACTCTGCATAGATTCAAAGCCTTTATAAATTAATTGTTTCTGCAAGTATATAAGCATATACATTTTCATATATACCAGGGGTGTACTGGGTAAGCAACTCGGCCCTGGACTTATCTGCCGGGACAGGCCCGGGGTTTTGCTCACACCAGTAAAACACCGGTAAAAACGAATTTTTTTGACGGCCCACCGATGCGGCGGCCCACCGGGATTTGTCCCGGTATGCCCAATGGCCAGTACACCACTGATACATACTACCAAACACAGATACATGTATATATCTTCAACGATTTCAGATGCACGTGATTTATCATGCCGAACTAAGCACATTCATTCGGATTTCCTTAACAAAAGCCCTATTGTTCATGTGTTCATATATTTGCTGAAAGCTAAATTACCATTATCTTTGTAACTGTTTATGGGTCGATATTATATCAGACAGAGAATGAATTGTTCTTTGTGAGAAGGGGAAAAACCAAGCATGCTCTCAACCAGTCACACAAGAGGACTTTGTTCTAGACCATTCAAATGCAATATGTAAAGTCACCCTAAAACGGACGATTAAATCAGAAAGCAAAGTGAACAGGGCAAATCAAAGTCCACTTTTTTGCATGTCACGTTTTGTTTGGCTCATATTTCGTTTTATTGCAGAAAGGAGTCATTTAAGATGTGGGAGGGGAGGGGGCATCGAGAATAAAAAATTAATCAAAACTATGTACAAGGGTCATCCTGATTCCTCCATATGTACTTCCAGCTTCTTCCTCCCATTGCAGGTAACCTAATTTTTTATTTTTCTTTTGTTTGTTTGTTTGTTTGTTTTGTTTAAACTTGCCAATATATATATATATTCGTTTTATTGCAGAAAGAAGTCATTTAAGATTGAGGGAGGGGAGGGGGCATCGAGAATAAAAAAATCATCAAAACCATGTACTAGGGTCATCCGATAATTTATTGAAACCCAATCCATTGGCCTGTCTGTCTCCAGCATACATGAATACATATCTACAGTCACATGGATTACTGGCATCTACATAAATCTAAACAGTGTCATCAATGATTTATCATATGATTTTCATTTTCAGTACAAGTTTTGTTGCCAATTGCCATGAAGGTGTTTTGTTGAATGTTGTAGTTATAGTCAAAATACACACCTGTTTTGTTCACTGGCTGATTCCTACATATGTCCTTCCAGCTTCTTCTTCCCCTTCCAGCTAACTTATTTTTCTTTGTTTCGTTTTTTTTTTTTTTTTTGTGTGTTGTAGTTCAAGAACTGTTTGTCACTTTGCTACCAATCATAATAGTGCACACGTATCACAACCACCAATATTTTCTTTGTTATTCATAAAATCTTACATTGTCACTTTGCTACCAATCATAATAGTGCACACGTATCACAACCACCAATATTTTCTTTGCTATTCATAAAATCTTACATTGTCACTTTGCTACCAATCATAATAGTGCACACATATCACAACCACCAATATTTTCTTTGCTATTCATAAAATCTTACATTGTCACTTTGCTACCAATCATAATAGTGCACACGTATCACAACCACCAATATTTTCTTTGTTGTTCATAAAATCTTACATTGTAAATCTGAGATCTGTGCTGTCTTCTGCACCACAAGCTGTGGGTAATCCTTTTATTTGTCAACAGGACTGACAAATCCAACATGTAAAGGTGGGTTTTTCATACTATAATGAACTATTGTTTGTTGTCTCCTTTATGAAAAAAAAGTCTTTATTTGATGCGGTGAAACATTCTGTCTTCACTGGTATACAGACATGATTTTTGTAAAAAAAAATTCAATCACTATACTTCAGTGATCCCCATTAGCATATTGAATATTTGGAAGAAAAGGTCTTCAAGATATACTTAGAATATTTTAGTGTATATTACAGTCAGTACTGCAAATAAGGTCCTAAACTTGATGGTTGCATGAAGGATTAAACACATAGTTTACACCTCAGCCCAATGAAGGATCCAGTGGCATCGGGTCGGGGGAGGGGGTCAATTTCCCACGGGTGCCAGGCCAAGAAAATGGGTAGTAGTGCACTAATCGGAGTCTCTTCCGGTTTGATGTAAGGGTAATAATTCAGAAGGACAAGGTTTCATATAGATAGCGACTATTTCAGACTGATTTTGTTCAAGTCCACTTGAGAATCCAGAATTGGCCCCTGAGCGAGCTTGCAATGAAATTTGCATTGATAATACGGAATTGGTCCCTGAGCGAGCTTGCAATGTAATTTGCATTGATAATCCAGAATTGGTCCCTGAGCGAGCTTGGAATGGAATTTGCATTGATAATCCGGAATTGGTCCCTGAGCGAGCTTGCAATGGAATTTGCATTGATAATCCAGAATTGGTCCCTGAGCGAGCTTGCAATGGAATTTGCATTGATAATCTGGAATTGGTCCCTGAGCGAGCTTGCAATGGAATTTGCATTAATAATCCAGAATTGGTCCCTGAGCGAGCTTGCAATGGAATTTGCATTGATAATCTGGAATTGGTCCTTGAGCGAGCTTGCAATGGAATTTGCATTGATAATCCAGAATTGGTCCCTGAGCGAGCTTGCAATGGAATTTGCATTGAGAATCCGGAATTTGCCAATGAGCGAGCTTGTGAGTGAAATTTGCATTGATAATCCGGAATTGGCCACTGAGCGATCTTGCAATGGAATTTTATCAACGAGGTCTCGAATACGATTATGCGCGGCATCGATTACGCCCAATTATACGATCGCGACGATTTACACAAGGGGTCATTCCCCCCCCCCCCCAGTCAATACAATTGAAGTAAAATATTGGCTAGCTCAGTGGTAAATGAAAAATGTTATACTTGAGGTCACCACCACCCCGGCGTGAAAATTGGTTAGCTCAGTGGTAAACGAAAAATGTTATACTCAAGGTAACCCCCCAGCAATTTTGTGCATCAAAATTAGCTAGCTCAGTGGTCTGCCGGAAGCGACGCTGAGTAATTATTTCCCTATTTTCCACAATCAACCGCATTATCATCGTGATATTTATAAGGCTAGTACCATATCAGGTGATTTTTTATTGCCCATGGTGGAAGAACACCATAACTATCAAAATAATCAATTACTCCGTCACCACGATTTGTTATTGCAGTCCAATGAATGCCAGACTCGTGGTTATCAAGATTCAGAATAGTCTGAACTGGATCCTGTCCCTTCGCTAAAAGCTTTCAATACTCATCGGAAGCCATTATATTTACACGCCCCTGGGAGTGATTGTACAGCTGTTCAATTACTTAACGATTTATCTGCTGGAAATACTATCGTTTCAAGAGGGACCCATGGGTTAATCGCGGAGTTCCAGATCCTATTTCCATTCCTTTCCCCTTTCGTTTTGTCCTTTTTTTCTTGGTGAGTGAATTTCTCCACCTTTCCGCTTTCGCTATAGCTTTGCGCTTGATGAAAACACAATACCGCCAGATGAAAACACATCGCCTTTTACATCTGGATCACTCATCCCGGATCCGGCATTTTGTTCTCTTGTTTGATAATTTGCACAAACATGTCTGAGACATCTGGCAATGTCTGTGAGGGCACGTCAACAATTCCATTACCATAACGCATTCTAATTTTTTGTTTCGTCTTGTTACGGGAGCTCTTCCGGTTCCGCCAAGCAATTAAGGCAAAATCAATCCCGCCAGTCCTGCAGCAAACAGAGGAAGAAAGCCACCATCAATTGACACAATTGGATCATGAAAAAAATTCAGCACGAGGCATTAGTTTATATATAACTGAAAATACGTTTTAAAATAATTAATTATCATGATGTGTAAAAAGCTTTTCCCGTCGAATGCAGCAATTGTTCAAACGTATGGGCAGATATACCCTGATCAATTGCCATTCTTTGAAGTTCAAAATCACGCTTACGCCGTTTATATTGTCTTTCGTGTTCCACGTCCTCCCGCTCCGATTTAGTCGGTTTTAGCTTAAAAAGTTTTGCAATAGTTGGGACAACAAGGAAACTTAAGGCACCAATAAGCAATTTACCAACATGGGGAAAAGCTGCGGTAACCAACGGGGCGATAGCTATTCCACCGGAGTAAAAACCTCGGCATGGTGCATTATTTTCCAAAATAAACCATTATAACTTCCGCGTATAATTATCCAAATTAATAACATTTATTAGTTCGCAATTACACATTTTCAATCACCCATAAAACCGACCCGAAAATGGCTGTTATCGATGGGGTCAAATGTCCAAGTCAACTTAATGAAAATACCAATACCTCGGCTAGGATCAACTGAAACCAATGCTCCGCCATGGGTACGCGAAGTTTGAGGTGGAGGATTTCCAGTCATCATACCAGAATGGTATCCAATCGGCGCGAACGAATTGTCATCAGTAAACGTGTATGTTATTATCATATTTTGAGAAAGACCCGCAGCATAGAAAAAACACCTCATAAACAGTTTTATAACATAATCACTAACATTTTCAAATCTCACGATGTTTGGCGCCGTTTGGGTAATGGTGACACGGGAATCATTTGGAAGAGATACCATCGGGATAACAACTCGGGCTTTATCCAACGTATGAGCCACTCCTTTTATAACACAAGTCCACGGCTGTTTGTTATGAATTTTGTAAATCGGCTGCCACTAAACCGTCCGATATTAATTTTACATGGTCTCCGAGAAACAATTTCTCCGTCTTCTTTCGCTGGAAGAAATCAATGTAAGCATTCCGAGGCCTTTATGAAGAACATGTACGAGTTTTCCCACCGAATAAACAGGCAACGTTAATATCCGTATTGCATCTGCGGTGTTATAACACAATAGAAAACGTATTAGGTTCGACTAATAGATTTTGAGGGGTTCTGATACTTTTGTAAATGTATCCAATTTCCGTCAAAGACATGGGTATACAAAAGCAATTTTTGTTTTTCACAAATTAATAATTAAAACAGCACCGGAGTTATCCTCACCAAACTTACCGAGGCAACACTAACAGGATTAGCATATAATTGGAAATTTGTTTAGTCCAGGGTTTCCGCCTGCACCAGCTCAAGGTGTCGGGGAAAAGAATCTATAGAAAGTATACGGGGTGGTATTCGGAATTTTATTATCGGTATAGGCCACTGGTATATCACCAGCAGCTGTATACAAATCAAACCAGACTGTACCATCGGTAGAACCCTGTATTTTCCAGTTTTTTGGAATTTCGTTTGCCTATCGCGGCTCAACATCAAACTCACTTAACACTCTAGGTGCGGCCAATTGTACCTGAACCCAATAATCCGTTGGTTGTTGCTGGGTAGCCCATGTAAGATCCTAATGATTAAATGCATTTTTTTGCTTTATAACTCGGTTGTGTATTTTCCGCCGCTGCCGTAAAGGTCCATGTAGCCACACCACCATTAATTGTATAGATGATTGTATTAGGAGCATTGTCATTTGGAATTGCAGATGGGACCAAACCTATTCTCGGTTTTATTGTAAAACGAATTCTACCTGCGGGTGGAATAATTGCAGACGCAAACAGCGGAATATTAGTTTGGTTAAGAGGGCCATACGACCCCTCCTGCAAAACCACAAACGGAGACTCTTCCGTAGACGGATTAAAAAGACTGATTTTGTTTGTTACAACATCAAACGGACTCGCACTAAATCGGGCGAATTTGTAGCAATTGTAATTAAACTCGATGGCGGGTTTTTTTCTAGATGGATAAAGATTTTCAACTTCAATACCTTGCACCAACACCGAGGTAACATTTATCAGGAGGTTATGGCAGTTTAACAAACGGTTTAACATAACCTCGATAATCTGTTATTTGCTCTGCAAACTTTACAAACAATGGTGATACTAAACCATCAGATACATTATCATAAACGCAATCATATTGCAGCGAAAACAGTTTCGACAACAACTTTTTCACCTGCCCGCGCCGCATTAAAAACGATTTGCCGCTGTAGTTCAATGCTGAATCTTTGGGCGGAGACACAACAGTTATAACTTTGTTGGTCATTATTGATGCATCAGGCAAACTGATTGTATTTATTATGCCGTCACCACCATTGGCAATCACAGTTGTAGAAGTATTTGGCTGCAGCAAACAATAACTACTTGTCACATGCACAGTTTCAGATGACATTCTTATATATTTGTAAACAAAAACAATGCATGAATAATTAACTGTATTTGCAATTTACAATTTTCGTTGCGATGACACCTCAACAAGAACAATTATTGGCACACTTATATTATAGGGCTGTCGATGTTTGTTGTAAATATACCTGCTTGTCTGGGAAATTGCATTTTTCACCACCAGAATAGTTAATCTGTCCGAATCTTTGACCTGGATTTCGCTAATCTTTTTGTCTATCGATATCGATGTAATATAATTGGGCGACGGCACCGAATCCATTGCAATCAGATCGCATGTGACAAACAGCGAATCAAGATCAAGAGTGAAATTAACGACATTTTCCAATATGGCGCCAGCAAGTATTTGTTTATTATGATAACCCAGCATGAGCTGTATAAGTGGAGCATTGGTAAAATCCATATCGACGTACGCTCGAGACTTAAACGAATACTCATCAGTAGTTACAACATCAACAGGAATATGTTCCATTATAGTGCCAAGGGTATAATAACCACCGGTTGTTGACGTAAACGATCATGTCTTGGGTGTCATAGGCGTTACTGAAATATATTGCATTTGGCCCGGCCGATAGCCAAAGACTTCTGGAGATTGTTCGACGACACGGGGATTATCACCGGTTGTTATTACGGTTTCCGATGATGTGAACCCGATGGCGTTTTTGGTTGCCTTCGCCATGGTAAAATCGATGATGGTCTTCGGGGGGAATCGAATACGTTCTTGTGCCTACATCATATGTCAGCATCAGACTGGTTTCAAACCAGTCCATCGTATACGATTTGTTTGATTGCATAATAATCAAATATGGTTTGCTATAAACAAATGTAACATTGCTGGCCGCCGTCAGATTATAGTTTCCGGACGTATCGCAAACAACCTAAACACAACTTATATAATTAAAGTCATTTGCGGGCAAGTTTATTGTGCCAGAATATCCAACAGTGACTGAAGAATGGATGGCTGGTACTTCGGCTGTTGGCGTAAACAGTTGGTATGGTACAATATTGCTGACTGTGATTCCGTCATTCGTGACTCCGTTTGCGGTATTCATATATAATTAATTGTTATTCTTTTTGTAAAAACATTTATATAAACAATTTTATGGCAAAAGTCGTATATAATCGAATTGCCTCCAACATTACAAATGCGCAACCGTGGGGAACAACTACAACAAACCCCTTAATTTCGAATCTGCACACGACCGTTACACAATTTTACATCGAGGTGCGATTATTTTGGCGTTAAACGTAAACGCTGGCGTGGCAAATAAACCATTCCTTATTGCCCATCCACCAATCACATGAATAAATACAGTAAGTGGATTATTCGAGTACGAAGGTACTGCATAAGCTATCACAACACAATCAAATCGTGGTGATTCCGGTTACATGATGTTGTTGATTAATTATTCGTACGGGGGTTTCCTAAACGCTGACCAATTGGAAAATTACTAACACCCGCACAAATTTCCGCTGGAACAACCTGATTAGATGTGAGGATTCCACTGCGATTTTTTATTGATTCGCTTGCTAGTGAAAAGTATCAGTATATAAAGACACTTAACCTGACACTAACTTGGAAACAACTGCTGTCATGTTTTACGTCACCCGTAATTTTGTCAGCGGTTTATATGCTGTTTCCATCGGTCTCGACCACTGTGATGCTGCTGGCACAAATGACAAAAGACAAATGCCGATCAAAAAGCAATTTATGTTTATTCGGTTACCATTCCCATCGGGACAACCGCAATATCACAAAACATTTCATCGCCAGGTAAACCAATTTATCTGTTTGATACAATGCTGCGGGACACCAATAGTACTGCCACCGGAGTTGCTGGCACATATGCGTACGTGGACACAAAAGATGCTAATAGAACAACATCAGTGATTATCCAACAACAGGTTTCATCTGGTGGTGTTACAATGCCGCTGAATACAGTTTACTATTCATCGTTTAAAGGCACAACCGAATCAGGATTGACGTCGTTGTATCATGAATTTCATTTAATCAGTGAAAACGTTTATGCCAAAACGTCAACATGGCTGTCTTATGATGTGTGGCTGGATCAATTTCGATTTTATGTGATCGATTTAACGCCTACGGCCGACACTAATGCGTTGACTTTGCAGGTGGTGTTATAGTTTTCAACACCGACACTGTCCGTGATGAACTATTTGTTTGTGATTATTTACCGCCCGATGGATCCCATATCGTAGACGCGTTCACGCATCCGATTAAATATATTTGTAAATAATTGTATATATATATATATATATATATATATATATATATATATATATATATATATATATATATATATATATATATATATAATGCAAGGATTACTACCCTTGGCGCAAAAGTCACGAGCGGGATCCAGATGCAAAACATACAGCAAAATACTTGATTGTCGGTCCATCAGGATCGGGCAAAACTACTCTCGCGTTTAATCTTGCCTATTATGCAGCAAACCATACGCGTATATTGTTTATATATTTCCACGCACATGAACGACAAAATCACAAATGCGTACAAATGATGGGCGGAATCCGCTGGGATGACATTTTATCATGCGCTGCTGACCAAGCAAGGGCGAAATATTCCGGAAGTGAAAAAAGTTTGGTTTATTATCGGCGATTATTACATATCTACGGGACGACCCAAGGTTATTGAGACATTGATCAAGGAATTGTTTAATTGTGGTCGTCATGGCGGCAATCATGTTATTTACATCGCACGATGTAGTTCGTGTTTGCAGCCGGAGTTGCGAAATAACAACAGTGGATTATTTTTTCTGGCACCTGATCCAAAGTTTCCCGCACTGGTGTTCATCCCTCACAAAGTCAATTGACATATGTTTGACAAAACCGGTGCCGCCAAAGTCATGAATTTCAAACCGCCCCCAAACAGCGCACAAATTATATAAATTCTTCGTGGCAAAATGCCAGCACATGAACATGGTAAGGTTGTTGCCGATGCCAAAGAATATTGGGCCAGTCACGATGTTGTAAATTCCGGCCCGGGCGTATTACAGGAGCTGCGCGTGAACAATATTTATTACGCGGACGGAATAAAGGATTATTTTGCTTAAATTTATAAATCCAATTATATAACTGATAGCTCATCGATTGTTTACATTTTCTGGCGGAATTTGCCCAGACAACAATGGAGAATTTATTTTCAACGAACCCGCGGGCGGAATATTGTACCCCTCCCCCATCCCAGCGTTGATCTAAGAAACAAGTATTTGCTATCAAATATTTATCCAACAAGCGAAAATACATTATATGTGTATGAGAAAGCACCAACAAAATTATACAACAGATAAGATCTTTCTCTGATACAAGCAGCTTGGTTGTTTGAATATGACAACATTCTTGTTCCTGACGTGGAACTGGTAACAGTTCGATTAGCACGCTCCCCACAACGGACCCATCCGGATTTGCAGGTATTTATTCGCGGTAAATCAATAGTCACTAACAACCAAACTGATTTTCTGCTAAGGTTGTTATATACGGGTTATCTTTCATATGACATAATTTCCGCCTTTCCGCTTTATGTAGTGGCAGATGGAAATCCCATGGATCTTGCACCAAACCTTATGTAGCTAAACAAAAACCTGGCAATAGCCGATTTTACTGTGCCAAGTATATCATCATCGGAAATTGTTATTCGCGGTGCCCAAGGCGGTTATTTCCAGCTTGTGGGCCCTATGTTTGCTGTTTTACAAATATTCACCTAATTAGCTGCGGTCAGTGTAATAAATGTTATCAGGTCTCTCCGGTGTTGAAGCATCACTGGTTAATTCATCCGTGATTGGTGTCCAAAAGCATAGGTGGTGGTTCCGTCTGGCAAAATCAACCGTTTAGTATCCAATGGGGACAGCGTTATTTTTGTGCATTTGTAAACTCCAACACAATGCTTGAAAGATCTTGTCATGTCAGCGGTGTGCGAGTACACCTCTTGCCGTTTCAAACAATTAATGTAATTCCAATGTCGAATATCCTTGCTGACAACTACCCGGGGAACGCCTTTGGCCTTTCGAATACTATTCTGTTCTGGTAGCGGCTCGAATACATTTTCGGCCGAAGCCCCACATATTCTTCAATTAATTTGCCAGCAAATTCATCGTTAAATTTTCCCGGCACCTTTTTGTTTTTGCCATTGAACAGCGGGTGATCGGTGGGATAATCGCTGGTGTAAAATTCATCTAGCAGCAGCGGTGATTGCCATATCGTAGTATATGTTTTCGGTTGTAATATGCAACAGCAGTGAATCAGTGTTGGTGTAAAGAAGTTTTACCCCACCGCCGTAAAGTGCCTTTATCTTGTCGTAATAAAACTTGTATGAGAAATGTTGACAGATCTAATATGGCTGCAACAACATAAATTTTCGCAGTGTGAATATCGTTAGCAGGCTTTATTGATTCTCTGGTCAGCATTGAATAGAACTTCTCTATCGGTAGAAGCAACGGTTATTAAACTTCTCCATATCATCCATGTAATTATATGGATAAACCCCTTTTCGTAACAACAACTCAAATTTTTTCTCAGCCGGAAGTGCAAATCAGTGGTTGTTGTTGGGGTCTTTATGGACGAAAACACCACAACATGCCCGCGTTAATTTAAATGTATCCATTCTCTTGGCAGCTAAATCTTTTGCAAGCTGTGCCAGTGACGATGGCATAAATTGCATGGAGTCGATAAACTGGAGATTCCCAAATCGAAACGACATGTGCATCTCCATTGTGTTTGGAATCACACTAATCTTTGACTTCACAACTTTGCCAATTGCTTGCATTGTAGAGTGGCTCGCTTATCCACGGAGATTATGAATTACAAGAGGAATTCTGGTTCAGAAAGGATTTATTTTCAATTGCAAGTTGCAGCTCTTGTGGGCGGCCCCACGATAATTACTGGTGACATGGCAATGGTCTCAGGATTTGGGGTATTGCATATCCTACATGTTTCTACAGCGCTGAATTCTTTTATGTTTTCGCCGGTCATAAACAATGCCTTCGTATGAAATAACTTGTTTCGAATTGCAAGTTCTTCAAACAACAAGCATTGCAGAAATTTCTCTACTGTGTCGGTACCTCGGTATAATAAAGACTATTCGTCTTCGCCATGGCGGTTGTTTATGTTGTAAAACATTCTGTTCATGTTTTTGATCCATAGGTAATGGCTTATCTTTTCATATTTGGGTTTATAATTTTTGTCGTCTTTTTATTCGTCGGGGTTTACATCAATCATCTATGTCAGTAGTAAAAAGTTCACTATTTTTCTGCTGCTGTGATCCGGCATCATTTGGTATTGCGATTATATTTTGGGATAAAGGGATTTTTCCTTCTGGTCGTATCCAAAAACATTTATTGCTATGGTTTGATTTAACTTCTCAATCACATGCATATATTGTTCGCATAATTGTACAGGAAATTCAGTGTCTCCTGTTTGGATTTCATCTAGGTATCGGGCATATTTATAAGGCTCATCGGAATGATTGGCTGCTGGATGAAGGCATGATGCTATTGCCCATTTACGACATTGATTGTCTTTGTTTTTTATATTTACAACTGTTCTTGTTGGAATGTAGCATGGAGTTTTAATATAAATTGCGCCACGGAAAGGATTATATCTGGTAACTTTCAAATGTAATTCTGTCACCCTATCCAAAACCCAGCCGGATCCCACATTCATGTATGTTTCTATTGATTCCAGTATCTTTGGAAATCAAGTTGCTATTATATTTTCAATATTTGGGTCTTGGGTATTTTTAAATAATCATTTTCCGCTGTGCTAAGCCCACTTCTTTGTCTGCCAACGCCGTAGTAAATTCTGCATGGACGACTATATCCACCAACTTGGCATCACTAAATCCTTGAAGCAGATTGGCCATTACTGGTGCCATATCTTCCAGCAACTCTAAAGCATCTCGACCTGCCGGATATGTAGGAGGAATTTTTGCCACATAATCGGTAGCTTTTTCCCTAACCTCGCCCGTCTCAAATTCTGGCTTACGTCTTGACTTTACTCTGGTATAGGCTTCTCTCACAATTGTGGCATTTATTTCTTGTCTACATTTTTCTTCCGCCGTTATCACCTGTAATATTTGTCTACGGTTTGGTCTTTAAGGTAGCGGCACTGCATACTCGCGAACTCATTCCCGCAGTTGTTGTTTTGTTAGCAGTTTTATTTCAGAGGGCATGTCCAGCAGATTACGAATGTTTGCTTTCCGTGAACCTCTTGGAATGGCAATTCCACGTTCTCTTGCAATTTGTCTTAGTTGCGCAATCGTGGGATTTCTTGCGGGGTCGATTGGCGGAAGCTGCCTAATACCCCTAACATAATTAAAAGAGACAGCTTTTTTGTGCCACGTGGTATTTTAATTCTGCGCGTCCTCATGAGAGTTCTAAGATTTTTCACAGTGGGCATCTCTTATTATAATCCCAATATATATTTTTTTCTTTAATCAATTAGATCACCAATTTCTCGGGCAACTTCGATATTGTTGTTGGTGTTTTGTTGCTGTTTTAAAATCTTCCTCTCGCTTCTTTTTTCTCTCGACAGTTTTTGCTGCGCAAAATTGCCAGGGGTTTACCTTAAGTATAAAATTTTTCGTTTACCACTGATCAAGCTAATTTTCATGCCGGGGTGGTGGTGACTTCGAGTATAACATTTTTCGTCCTTTACCACTGAGCTCCTAATTTTTACTGCAATTTTATTGACTGGTGGTGGTGGTGGTGGATGGTTGGTAAAATTCCATTGCAAGCTCGCTCGGGGGCCAATTCCGAATTATCAATGCAAATTCCATTGCAAACTCGTTCAGGGACCAATTCTGGATTATCAATGCAAATTCCATTGCAAGTCCGCTCAGGGGTAAATTCCGGATTCTCAGTGCAAATCCCATTGCAAGCTCGCTCAGGGGCTAATTCCGGATTATCAATGCAAATTCCATTGCAAGCTCGCTCAAGGACCAATTCTGGATTATCAATGCAAATTCCATTGCAAGCTCGCTCTGGGACCAATTCCTGATTATCAATGCAAATTCCATTGCAAGCTCACTCAGGGGCCAATTCTGGATTCTCAAGTGGACTTGGACAAAATCAGTCTGAAATAGTCGCTATCTATATGGAGCCTTGTCCTTCCAAATCACGATCCTTATATCAAGCCGGACAAGACTCCCATTAGTACACTAGTTGGGTGTTAAGTGCCTTTCCAAGAGACACACCTAGAAGTAGCCGATCTGGGTGAGTATCAAACTCTCGACCCGACCCTTGAAAATGAGTCTGACGCTCTACCACATTAAAGAATTTCAAAACAAAACAAAACCTGATTGGGTAGGATATATGGTGAGAGTAGTGCCAGAATCTATCCCATGTGGTATTATGAAAAAAAAAGCAATACTACATGGTGAACTCTTCCTCATCAAATTAATTTATACTTAACACTAGCACATTGTGTTTTCTGATTGAAACATGACCATTGTATGCATTCTTCCTGTTCCCCAAATTAAAGAATCCCCAAACTCTACTTATCTACGACCTGCTGTCTGTCAATTGTTATTTATTCAAAATTTTCAAATTCCAATGGACTCCAAGCCAGTCTTGTCCCCAGCAACATGTGCTCCATCATGTAATTACACCTGTTGTTTTAAACTTGTCCAAGAGGGCATCTGATGTCTTAGTACTAAGCCAAATGGGCAATTGGCTCTTTGTGACATGTATAAATTCTATGTTTCACAATTTCATTATTTTTCATCCAAATTGCATGAAATGTTCACTGCCATTTATACTTGCTTATAAGTCGAGTCCAACTGCAGTTTGTTAGGAGTAATCAGTAGAACAACATAGACCCTGATCTGCTGGTGCATTATGCAATGGCAGACCAGGGTCTATGTTGTTTGCAGTTGGAGTCAACTTACAATAGAGTATATATGATACCAAGCAAAAATATATCTATAATAAAGTCATACAATTTTTAAATGAAAAACTTTGCTTTACAGAAAATGCTGTGCTAATGAATAGACGTGGTTATCTCAGTTCTGGCAGCCTGTAAATTGCAAGTGAATGAACTTACATGACCTGTTGCTATTGGATATTCTGTGTCACCCATACAATATCATATATCTGTTACACTCAATGACAAACAGTACACATTTGTAAGAAAAACAACTGATTACATATAATAATAAAATTGTTTAAGTAGCAATTTTAACTGTCATCACAATCATGTCTGAAAATGATGGAGAAATCAGGCATTGATTAGTGTCATTTTCAAACAGAAAGTGACAATCGAAATTTGGGTGCAGCATCTGTTACCGAAAATCTGTTGCATAATGGTGTTCTGATATCTGATGACCGTTCTGTCATGTTTCTATAGTACCCCCACTCCAGCAATGTTGACTATCAATCTGCACATGAAATGTGTTAACAAAAATACAAATCTCTTCTTTTTCGTATGAAACCAGTCATTAATTTGACAAAATACACAATCTGAAGCATTATATATGTTCAATCCAAATTTGTAAAAAATCGCTGTTCTAAAATTATTGTAAAATTTCTGAACTTCTTTTCATCGATGTAGTAATGCAGCTGTTAATCGCATTGACACAGAATGGAGAAAAATCCATGCAAATCGAAGGTTTTTGCCTTAAAAAAATACATAATAAAAAGAAAATCTATGGTTTTTGAGAAGATATAAGGAAATATTTCACTCGTGAAGTGGCAACATTTTGTATTGTCACTTGTCATGAGTGGCAAAATATTTCACTTGTGAAGTAGAGACATTACCGTATATACTCGATTATATGTCGACCCCCCTTTTCATGGCTGCAAAAAGCCAATTCAGCTATGACCCTCCTATAAGTTGAGGTGTTTTTTTGCAAATTAAATCCGTCTGCAAGGGGTGACATGTCATCACTGAGTCAGAGCTGCACTTAGGAAAAATAAACGAGCCAAACTGGATAGATAGATAGACATATAGATAGATAGGACAAATAAAAACAAAAACCAATGTAGAATAAATACAATTGTATTATTGAGCTGAATATGTACAAATAAATTTACAACTTACATTTTGTCCATCTTCGTGTAATGAAATCCATATAGCTTAACATTTTTAATCCATTTATATGATAAATCCATGAATTGGATTATAGGTCACATACAGGTATAAAATTGGTATCCTATAAATTTCACTGTCTAATGTCCTCTGCTTCAAAGCCCAAGAATTCATCCTCATCATCAGAGTTACCAAATAAAGTAATAAATTCCTCCAATGTCATCCCGTCATCGTAAACATCGTCCGACTCCGAATATATTTATATGATAAATCCACGAATTCAATTATAGGTCACATACCGGTATAAAAATAGAAGTTCAGAATGATCCGATTCACAATATCCCGTAATATATTAATTCCACACGTCGTGCAAATAAACAATGAAAGTTAAGTCCACTTTTTTTGTGATTCACGGTATCCTATAAATGTCACTATCCAATGTCATCTGGTACAAAGTCCAAGAATTAATCCTCATTGTCTGATAAAGTTCTGAAATCCTACATCGTCGTCTAGTCATTGTAAATCATCGTCGTCTAGTCATCGTAAATCTTGTCCGACTCCGATTTTCGGCTTTACTGTCATATGCAGGTGCTTATGCAAAGACTGAGCTTGGGCTTTGTGAGTAACACTTTGATCATAAAGTCAGAAATCTATTAAAGGCTGCAACTGAACACATGTCAATTGTGCGGCAAGATCACAGAGAGTTCAAAAAGCCTCCCTCTGTTACTTGGCACTGAACTCGCGGCTTGATCAAAGGGTTGTCACGTGGGAAAACAAAGAGTGTGGTGTGCTTACAAGCAAAGGGATTAAGGTCAAAGTATATGCACAGGAAGTTGTAGAACTCTACTTGGCATGAACAAGTATAGATTGGCGGCTCGATCAAAAGGATTGTCAACTTGAAAACAAAGCGAGTCCCTTTACAAGCCAAAGGCTTATCGGCCCATGTGCACTGGCAGATAACTTGGGAAATATCACTTGGGAATTAAATCTGACTTGTGGAAAAGGAAAATACAAATTAAATCAAAACTTTTATTGCATCAAGCACAGTCTTTATACAGCAAAATACAAATATACAAATACAGGTTGTTCGGACTTGCACGAAAATGGAGGCAATATACTTACTAGTAAACACCCACGGTAAACATTGACGGACACTTCATTTTGCGGTAGGTAATATTTAATTTACCGATAATTTTCAAATTAATAAAATCCAAATAACTGTAGATACATGTATTGTGTAATGAATACCGTCATGAAACGGATAAACACAGTGCATACCATATACATTACTGCATAGGAATAGTGGCATGAAAACGTAAAAATATATGAATTGACAGTATTTTTATGTACTGCAAACATCTAGAGTTTCCAACATTACCCCGAGATTTTTTATATTTTTTTAATGTCACGCTTAAAAGACAACCCCTACTCTGTATGAGTCAAATTCTAAGTAAAAAACGTCGACTTATAAGCGAGTATATACGGTACTTCACCACTTGTGACAATACAATGTTTCCACTTCACTCATGAAATATTTTCTTATATCTGCTCAAAAAATGTTGATATCCTATAATATATATATATATATATATATATATATATATATATATATATATATATATATATATATATATATATATGTCAGATGTTGATGTATTACAAAGGACACAAAATATATCTAAATTTTCAAAACTGAACAACAGTGAATACTCCCATTCTTAAAAGAGTTGAGGAACTCCTCAAATTCAAGGATATTGTTCATTTCTTCAGAGATAACAAAGATTCTTTTCAGGGGAATTCAAAATGTTATTACTGTATTTTACACATTGATACTTGCTTTAAACCAAGCAATAAGAAAGGTATTTTAAAAATTTCCATTCTGCGATTAAAAAAACAGACAGTATTGGACACCAGACACAAAATTAAAAAATCATTGCATTTTTATTACAATGGTTCTCTTTGACTAAAACATAGATAACAGGTAGAAATGACAAGGATATTTATTATGTTGGATGGATCATCTCGCAACATAAAAAATACCTAGAGAAAAGACACATTGAATATGAACTCAAACACAAGTTTAAGATGTTTTCTTTAAAATATGCTATAAATAGGCTATCAAACATTTAAAATTGTACTGATTTTCCTTGAAAATGTTCAAATCTCATTTGCATATCAGATTTACAATCAATATTTTCTTTCATTTAATTACGGCTTTAATACACATAAATATGCATGCACACGGTTGGTAAAGGTTACTGCTTTAATACACATAAATATGCATGCACATGGTTGGTAAAGGTTACTGCTTTAATGCACATAAATATGCATGCACACAGTTGGTAAAGGTTACTGCTTTAATACACATAAATATGCATGCACATGGTTGGTAAAGGTTACTGCTTTAATGCACATAAATATGCATGCACACAGTTGGTAAAGGTTACTGCTTTAATACACATAAATATGCATGCACATGGTTGGTAAAGGTTACTGCTTTAATACACATAAATATGCATGCACATGGTTGGTAAAGGTTACTGCTTTAATACACATAAATATGCATGCACATGGTTGGTAAAGGTTACTGCTTTAATACACATAAATATGCATGCACATGGTTGGTAAAGGTTACTGCTTTAATACACATAAATATGCATGCACATGGTTGGTAAAGGTTACTGCTTTAATACACATAAATATGCATGCACATGGTTGGTAAAGGTTACTGCTTTAATGCACATAAATATGCATGCACATGGTTGGTAAAGGTTACTGCTTTAATACACATAAATATGCATGCACATGGTTGGTAAAGGTTACTGCTTTAATACACATAAATATGCATGCACATGGTTGGTAAAGGTTACTGCTGAAGGATTAAACTACAACATATTCTTCAGCTTACAGTCTAAAATTCTACCTCCTTCCCATGCAAAATAAAAAAGAAACAGATACCAATTTCCAAATCTTTATATTTTAGAAAAAAAATATCCTTTTTTCTAAATATTTTGGATTATTCATCTTTGCAGAAAACATGTCCTGGTCAAATACCTTACAGAGTACAAAACTTAATATAGTCAGCAAATAAAGACTCTGATCTCAGTGTCTTATAATAAAAGACTAAATGCTTATTCATTTCCAATGTATGTCAAACTAATTTTTCATTTTTTTGAAACTCTTGGCTATGGCAAATTGTGACAAATTGTTAAAACCTCAAATTCAGTGCAACATAACATTTTTACACATATTTGCTTTTGCTATCCGAATTTTGTTTAATACAATCAAATTACTGTTCCGTTTTTATGACAGTTTTTCACATTTAATCAATATTCGTAAGACGTTACTACAAAAATGTTAATAAAGTGCTAAAATAGAAATACATGAGAGTTTATTTTCTCAAGTGCAAGAATATAGTATCTGACTTTTCACACAATAACATTTGTAAAATATGAGACTATTTATTTCCTTGAAAGAATCTGACACTGCATACAATGGGATTGGAAACTCCCTACCAGTTCTGTATTGTTATGCAAAGGAGCTTCCAAGGGCACTGTAACATCATAAGGTGGATTTGATGAAGGAGTGAGAGAAACTCATTCATGGTCAGGGTAAAAAAAAAATCTGATATTTTTAATTTCAATCTGATTTTTAAAATTGAAATCACATTTTTTTATTTTAATGAAATTTATCAATCCATAGTATATGCCTGCTTTATAGTTAATACTGGAGTGTTAAGAAGCCACAAAATCATTTATTTTAAAACCTAACTTTGAAGAAAAATGAAGTGAGAACCCAAAACCCACAACTATCATGTAATTGAAATTGAAAGAAGCCACTCATGCTATATTTAGCCTTTTAAAGCCAAATATTGAATAAAATGTTCAAACTTCAAACACACAATTGACAATTACAATTTGTTGAGCAGATCCTATCATCCTACATGCATTTATTTAGAATGTTTTGATAATTTAATGTTCAAACACAGAATTACAATTAGTTGAGCAGATCCAACATGTGTTTTTTGAGACTCACATTTTGAACGTAAGACATTCTAATGCTATTTACTAGTGATTTAGGTCACAAAATCTATGTAGTTTATCATCATATGTAAAATAATATTAAAAAATCATTTGGATGATATTTTTTGATGATTGTTTTGTAGTGATTTAAATCATCTGATTTGAATCAAACAACCCTGTTCATGTTACATATTTTGTTGACCTCACTGCTCCTAATATTTCATCATTAACATAAGAAACAAAGGTATCCTATTTTTGGCAAATGATGTGAAAGTGCAATGGTGTAATTAATTTGTTCATTTAAGCAACATATTTGGAAAAATGAGGGGTAAAAGATGAATTACAAATCTGCATGAAAATTTGCAGCATGGCTTTTTGTAAACCACTTTACAAAATTTGTATGCAAGATACATTGATACAATTTACATTTAATATAATCTCAATACACTGAAAAATGCATTGCTACTAATTTTAACTTAATAGTTTATTTCATTTGACTCATTTTGACACTTTAGAACTGAAAATCAAGGTTAACATAAAAGTAGCAACAAGAGATTTTTTCACCGATATTATCTTCCTCACTATTTATCATAAAACTATAACAAGTATATCCGAATAGTGGAAACAAGTTGAGGTTTCTTTTGTTACCGTATATACGCATGTATAATCCAGGTCCAAATGCAAACAACATAGACCTTGATCTGCCATCGCATAATGCGCCGGCAGATCAAGGTCTATGTTCGTTGTTCTACTGATTAGTCCTTACAAACTGCATAGACCCAGATCTGCTGGTGCATTATGCGATGGCAGATCTGGTCTATGCAGTTTGCAGTTGGTATCGGCTTATATATGAGTATATACGGTACTGATACTAGCAAAGAAATAAATTTTAATTTAAACTAGGAAAGGTAGTAAATATAAGTTGACTTCCAACACAAACATTGTTACAACAAAGTTCAATTTGTCACCGAGGTAAGCACAGATAGGCATCTAGCCTTAGAGCAAATAGCCCTACTGAATAATGATATCGCTGATGTAAACACAGGGGGAAGGCAGACACCAATGGCCATTCACGATAGTGACCCAACTGTGTTGATGGCGGTAAATGAATGCTAAATTCAACATAATTCACAATACTATTTTAATTACTGTTTGAGATACCTATATAAAATATCTTTATCTCATATGGCTCATGCAGTTTAATGAAAACTTTGTTAAGAACTGTTCTAACTGACCATGTCTTTTGCCTCTATGAAGTCAAACCTTCATCAGTATTACCATCTATACTTGCTTATAAGTCAAGTCCAACTGCAGACAAAATAGACCCTGATCTGCCATTACATAATGCATTGGCAGATCAGGGTCTTTGTTGCTGTTCTACTGATTACTCCTTACAAACTGCAGAGACCCTGATCTGCCAGCACATTACGCATTATGCACCAGCAGATCTTGGTCTGTGAAGTTTGCAGTTGGACTTCACTTATAAGTGAGTACCGGTATAGACAGTATTTTCAGTTTTTCTCACTACTGAAAATAAAGACAATAGGTAAACTTTTCGGTATTTTGGTACCATTAATGAACTACAAGACATACTTCTGATGAATTGGAAAATAATGACCATTTCTACCTGTACTATCAAGTCAAAGGTTGAGTTCCATTTTTATAATTTATGCTGTGCACTGGAAGTTCTCTTTACATTTGTTTAACAGTATTAGCAACACACATTTTTTGTTAGCGAACTTATTTCTGCTTAGAACACCCCTAAATTTGTTTTCTATTACATTTTAGTTATTTGACTGAATCACAATGTATAGGAAGGCATAATTTACCCTCCATCCAATCCCATCATGCAATGTGCTTATAGGGTTTGTTTACATGAGCGATGTCATAGGGACATAGGTCTATTCACCCCTGCTGTACCTTTGATCCTACTGCCCAACTGCCCACTGGGAACCTCATTTGCATACCAAAATGAAACAGGTGTTGGCAGCTCTCTTGAGTTTCCAATTGCTGTGTTTATAACCTGTACCTGGAAGAATGTTGTCCCCAACTTTTCATATACATGTAGAGTAAAACTGGTTTTGAGTGACCTCTACTAGGAGTGATCACATGTCATTTATGACCACAATTGTCTTGCATGGATCGATACCACTGACCTTTATTTAACCCTTTGTAACCATAACTACATAGGAGGTTTTGCAGACAAACTGCAGACTGCTCTAAACAAACACAAAAAAGTCAAGGCTGACTACTGGTTTCCAAAAATCTACAGGTAGCATTGTGTGCTACAGACTGTAAACCAGACTAAAGTGCATGTCACTAACCACCATTGTAGTGCCAAAGTCATGTAAATCCCCAATACGATTAACCATTCCTTCTTCAAAGGGAGCAGTTATGGATGTACGTAGTCTATTCAAAGGTCTGTATTGTTTCTTTACCTGTCGTGAAAACCTGCACAATGTCGATAATGTCATAATGAGAGATCTTCTTACCCTGCTTTCACTGTAGCGTGACAGGTACTGCCTGAAATCATTTGTCTGTGGAGTTACAATATGTATCGACTGGAATGTATGAGGTCTTTGTCTTTTTCTCTTAATAAGTTATTTGTTTTTTCCAGGAGTTAATATTCTATAGTTATTGTTAAGGTCTGTATTCTTTCTTGCTTTATCCATGTTACTATTATTAAAACCCGTACATGAGGCCGAATGTGCCACAGTCAGAGATCTCTTCATCTGGTTGCCTTTGAGCATCTGTTGCATCCTTTTTTTATTGAGTTCATCCATTTATTATTTATGTCATGGGTGACTTAGGTTTTGGCCATAAATAAATGTCTTGAGTAAATGTTGTCATAGCTGGCTTTATAATTTACAAACAGTATAAGTATTACCTTACAGTTAACCTTGCAATGTGTATAAGCCTGCATTGCATATGCCATAACAACAATAGACTACATATGAACTTGAGATAAAAAAATTAAAATGTTTATGATCGATGTATTTTTAGTACTGTATAATTATTTTTATAAGAATGCATGTAATATTTTAACAAGAACTATGAATAAAGAACAAAATATATGTACAGTAATTATGTGTATTTTTACTTCTTAAACTTAGTTGAATTTCAGCCTTGAAAAATGGCCCTACTGCACAGACCTGTTATGAGGGACCACCTGTCTTGTGCAACCACTTTTTGTTGGCAGAAGGGGTGGTCTTGCAATACAGGTTGTACTGTATTTGCAATTTGTGGTGTTTCAAGGAAAGAGAGGTAAGTCTTGTTGATCAGAGTTAGACAAAACAGAGTTAACTTCTCCTGAGAAGAGACAAATCACTTCATGTGCCCCGTGTGTTTCAGTATTTCTGCGGCCAATGATGTTAGTGATACATCAGCATGTGAACTGAAAATCAAAAAGAAAATTTCATTTTTGTAATTAAATGGTAGGAAAATTCTGAGAGTGATTCATTTCAGTTCATATACCAGTATCTTACATATTAACCTGATTGGATAATATTTAATTACAAAGTCTGAAAATAATGCAAAATGATTCATTGATTGGAATATCAGTGCATAAAATACTATTTAGTTCATGGCAAAGGAAGCAAAGTCCCTTGCTCAGAAATGCACTACTACAGTTGATCTGAGCCAGTCTGGGAAGGATTCAAACCTGCAGCACAATCAATGACACTCTAACCACTGGTGAACTGCAGCTCCTGACACAAAATGGATAAATTATGAACTATTTTAATAAAAACTTATTAAAAATGCCCATCTAAAAGACTGGACAATGATGATGATGTTGATGATAAAGAAGACTATCACAGCACCAGTGATAAAAATGGTAACTTGGACTTAGGTACATTTTCAACTTAAAGTACTAATTAAGGACAAGATTAAGTTGTGTCTGAAGAATTTGATATTTTAAAAAGGCAACATCAAGTTTATGAACCTATTTGCTTCAATCTTACCTGGCAGTTTTCACCAAGTTTTGGATTGTCTTAGCCAAGCCTTCTCCCTGTTGCCTCATGGAGTCTGAATGAACTTTGTCAGTTGTGACCTGGAAACAGAAGAGAACTGATCAGCAGGTGGTTTTCTGAAAGAAATTTTGCCTCAACAAAATTAAGATTTATATTTTAAGTCTAATTATTTATGGTTTATTAAATAAAACATCAGAAAAATAATGTAGTCTAACCACTATCTTGTCTAACGCAACTTACAACAATCACATTCCTTCAGCAGCCATATCTTATTTTCTCGACACTTTTTTTTTATCTCCATGCATTAGTGGGGGCAATACTGTGATGCCCTGCATATCTCCATCTGTCTGTAACTATCTCTTCCTAAACCACTAAGTGGAAATTCATCAAACTTGGTACATAGGTTGCACATGTGGCAACCATCTGTGAGAGGGGTAAACTTTTGGGGCCCATCCCCTGAAGTCCCTGGAAGTGGATGGGGGTGGGGGGTGGGGGGTGGGCAAAGGTCAAATATACAAACAAATGTGAATAGTGATATTTTTGAATACTTTGTTATACATGCAATTATACCAGAATGACATTTAATGTAATGAATTTGGGTTGTGACCCCTGGGCCACAATCCAGGGCTTGGAGGGGGGGGAGAGAGGAAGGAATATGTAATACAACAAGAAGGCCAGGACCAGCATGTCAAGCCCACAATCAAAGCATTGCTGTAAAACAAGTGACCTTCACCCCAAGGTCAAATGGTCAAGAAAGCATGTCACAGAATTAATTGTTTTAGCTTCATAATCATTCATCTGTAGTATGAAGAAAATCCATCAAGGGGTTTAGGAGATATAAACAAATAAAAAACATTTCACCAAAACCTCAACACAAATTTTATATTACTGTGACCTTGATTCCAAGGTCAAAGGGGCAAGCATGCATGTTACAGAATTAACTGTCTTAGCTTCATAATAACTCATCCAATGTATGAACAAAATCCATAGGGGGGTTTAGGAAAAAATAAGCAAATGAAAAAAAAACTAGAACCAAAACCTCAATGCAAATTTTCTATGACTGTGACCATGACCCTATCATCAAAGGGGCAAGTGAACATCTCACAAAATGAATTGTCTAGCTTTCATAATGATTCTCCCCATGTATGAACAAAATCCATCAATGGGTTTAAGGAATATAAACAAAATTAAACCAAAACCTTATTGCAAACTTTCTCTGACTGTGACTTTGACCCCTAGATCAAAGATGAAAATGAGCATGTTGTAGAATGCGTTGCTTTAGCTTCATAATGATTCATCACAAATACCAGCCTCTTGATAACTCTCACAATAGATCTGAAACAAATCTTACCAGCCTCTTGATAACTCTTACAATAGACCTGAAACAAATCTTACCAGCCTCTTGATAACTATTACAATGGACCTGAAACAAATCTTACCAGCCTTGATAACTATTACAACAGACCTGAAACAAATCTTACCAGCCTCTTGATAACTATTACAATAGACCTGAAACAAATCTTACCAGCCTCTTGATAACTCTTACAATGGACCTGAAACAAATCTTACCAGTCTTGATAACTATTACAACAGACCTGAAACAAATCTTACCAGCCTCTTGATAACTCTTACAATGGACCTGAAACAAATCTTACCAGTCTTGATAACTATTACAACAGACCTGAAACAAATCTTACCAGCCTCTTGATAACTCTCAGAAGAATCTTCTGTTTCTTGATGTCAGACTTACTCAGTGCTTTGCTGTAAAATTCCTAGAATGAGCAAAACATGTCATACCTTAGTTTAGAAATAGGTATTTGGGTCCTCCTATCCAGGAAATTTTAATACAGCTAACCTAGATACCAAATATGACAGCATTACTAAATTACCAAATATGACAGCATTACTAAATTACCAAATATGACAGCATTACTAAATTACCAAATATGACAGCATTACTAAATTACCAAATATGACAGCATTACTAAATTACCAAATATGACAGCATTACTAAATTACCAAATATGACAGCATTACTAAATTACCAAATATGACAGCATTACTAAATTACCAAATATGACAGCATTACTAAATTACCAAATATGACAGCATTACTAAATTATTTTACATTTGCTACCTTTTTTTTCATTGACAGATACACATTACTTGCCTTTAGATCCATGCAATTAGTCTGTATCACTGAGTAAATAGTTTTGAATAAAAGGTTAGCAAAATGTATGATGGAAAAAATTCAAAGTCTGTTTTCAATAACTAACTCATCTATGCACAAAACTATTGCTGAATACTTTTCCCCACATCATTCTACCTCTTTCAACCATTTGCTCTTGTCCAAGTTTTCAGGAAGCAACATCTTGTCCAATAGAGCTTGCAGCATAATGTTTGAATTTGCTACACAATTCTTTATTTTTGTTATACACAGACCTGGCTTACAGCACATCTTAACATAAAGTTATTTTTTTACTGGGGCACACAGAAGTTTGGAATAGAATCTCTAAGTAACTGTGCCCTACCATGTTTTCTGGTGACATTGCCTCCTTGTTCTCCCCACCAAACAGCTGTACAAGCAGAGACAAGCTTTTACATGACAGATCCTGAATATCTCCATCCTCATGACACAGCTGCAAAGAAATTAAGAGTTATTGTGATAACTGTCATCATGCAGATACAAAACATAAAACTTTAAATGCATTCATGGAATATTATGCTCCACTACTGTGCCTGAAAACTGACCTAAATCCAAAACTTTACCAGAGGGACAGACAAATGTAACACTGTATGCCCTAACACATTTGTGATGAAGCAAATTTAAAAAAAAAGTTTTCATATGCATTTTACTTATAGTGCGATGGTTGAAAACTCATTTTGCATCTTTGCAATCCTGGATTAAAATCTTGCTATCTGCTTATATAAAGATAAGCAGTCACTTTTTCTAAGTTCATGGTGGTTTTCTCCACCTTAAAGATAAACATATGCCAACAAGAATAATATGTAGTTGAAACAACTTGTTGGCCAATCAAAGTACATAAATTATTAGTAAATTAAAACTTTATACACCCGACAAACTGAAGCGATCTACCTTTGTTAAACAATTAATCTTTCAACAGACCTAGGACAAATTCAGCTGTTTGGTTTTTAAATGTACAGAAAGAAGGAAATTATGTGTTTTTTGAAGTCCAACTCAACCTGCCTTTATCTACATTTGTACACAAAATTGTTGTCACAAGTTTCTGGGGTTCCAGTGGATTGCTATAAAATAGTTGTACAATCCTTCAATGTATAAGTCTTAATTCCTGATGCAAGTGAAACAAAATATGACTTATTACCATGTGTGTCAACAGGCTAGTGAGAGATTAATGTGTCAACAGGCTAGTGAGGTCTTAATTCCTGATGCAAGTGAAACAAAAAATGACTTATTACCATGTGTGTCAACAGGCTAGTGAGGTCTTAATGTGTCAACAGACTAGTGAGGTCTTAATTCCTGATGCAAGTGAAACAAAAAATGACTTATTACCATGTGTGTCAACAGGCTAGTGAGGTCTTAATGTGTCAACAGACTAGTGAGGTCTTAATTCCTGATGCAAGTGAAACAAAAAATGACTTATTACCATGTGTGTCAACAGGCTAGTGAGGTCTTAATTCCTGATGCAGGTGAAACAAAATATGACTTATTACCATGTGTGTCAACAGGCTAGTGAGGTCTTAATTCCTGATGCAGGTGAAACAAAATATGACTTATTACCATGTGTGTCAACAGGCTAGTGAGGTCTTAATTCCTGATGCAGGTGAAACAAAATATGACTTATTACCATGTGTGTCAACAGGCTAGTGAGGTCTTAATTCCTGATGCAAGTGAAACAAAATATGACTTATTACCATGTGTGTCAACAGGCTAGTGAGATCTGTCAGCGGCTTGTTCATTAGCAGCAAACTCTCTGCATCTTCTGTATCCTTAGTGGCTGACTCACCTCCTGCTTTCTTGTTCTAGAAGAAAGAGATAAAAAACTGAATGGACCTAAATAGTGAAATAATGACACAACTGCTTTGGACCTCTACAGTCTTGGGTTTGATCCCCATTTCCAGCGTATGCAAGGACATATTGTCACCCCTCAAAGACTGGAGGTCTTCTTCAGATTCTTGGGTTTCATCCATCTCAATGACCACACTAGGCCAATATCAAAGAAGTCTTTTAAAAAACTTTATAGTACTTGATTTATAATTGTTGTATGATAAAGTTAAATTTATCGGTAAATAAATTCATTTAAAAGGTGTTATACTTATATAGTCACATACACTTATGGCTATCACAGTAACTGGCTAATGAAGATGGCTCAAATGGCTCACTCCATAAAGCCTTGAGTCAGAGTTATGGAAGTTCCAGGTTCAAGTCTCGTTCAAGCTGTGCAAATTTCTCCTGTAACTTTAAGTGGTGTTAGTGAGATCATGCATATAGACTTTTCATGCTTGTTAAGAGTGAGATAGCCTATCTAGATAAGTCTACAAGGTTATAAATGATGAAAAGATCATGTATATGGACTTTCATGCTTTTATTAAGAGTGAGATAACCTGTCTAAATAGGTCTATGAGGTTATAAATGATTAAAAGATCATGCATATACTTTCATGCTTGGTAAGAGTGAGATAACCTGTCTAAATAGGTCTATGAGGTTATAAATGATGAAAAGATCAAGCATATGGACTTTCATGCTTGGTAAGAGTGAGATAACCTGTCTAAATAGGTCTATAAGGTTATAAATGATGAAAAGATCATGTATATGGACTTTCATGCTTTTATTAAGAGTGAGATAACCTGTCTAAATAGGTCTATGAGGTTATAAATGATTAAAAGATCATGCATATACTTTCATGCTTGGTAAGAGTGAGATAACCTGTCTAAATAGGTCTACGAGGTTATAAATGATGAAAAGATCATGCATATGGACTTTCATGCTTGGTAAGAGTGAGATAACCTGTCTAAATAGGTCTATAAGGTTATAAATGATGAAAAGATCATGCATATACTTTCATGCTTGGTAAGAGTGAGATAGCCTGTCTAGATAAGTCTACAAGGTTATAAATGATTAAAAGATCATGCATATGGACTTTCATGCTTGTTAAGAGTGAGATAACCTGTCTAAATAGGTCTACAAGGTTATAAATGATGAAAAGATCATGCATATACTTTCATGCTTGGTAAGAGTGAGATAACCTGTCTAAATAGGTCTACAAGGTTATAAATGATGAAAAGATCATGCATATGGACTTTCATGCCTGTTAAGAGTGAGATAACCTGTCTAAATAGGTCTATAAGGTTATAAATGATGAAAAAACTTGGACTTATCTCAGACTCATGGGGAATATGCCAGTGGAACTACTTAAGGACTTGAGTGGTAGAGCAAGCACCTAGATTTAGAAAGGTTAAAATCCCAGTCCAGCCCTTGCATTTTTTTCCCTTGTGACAAAGATCACTCATGTTCATATATACAACAATCATAATTTATTCTATAATGAATATATTATTCATTCTATTCTTTCATCAATATGAACCTCAAAACAGAACAGGAACACTTAAAAATGAGAATACTTAAATATGAATACAACTTTGAGACCTATTAAGGAAACGAAGGAGGCTTGGATAAAGCAGGACTATTAAGTAACTCTGCATCTCTTTGGTTCCTGGGACCTCTGTCATAAAACTTTACTCGACTCCAAATATCACTTGAACATTGTCTGACCAATCAGACTCCAAATATCACTTGAACATTGTCTGACCAATCAGACTCCAAATATCACTTGAACATTGTCTGACCAATCAGACTCCAAATATCACTTGAACAATGTCTGACCAATCAGACTCCAAATATCACTTGAACATTGTCTGACCAATCAGACTCCAAATATCACTTAAACATTGTCTGACCAATCAGACTCCAAATATCACTTAAACATTGTCTGACCAATCAGACTCCAAATATCACTTGAACATTGTCTGACCAATCAGAAGTCTTGATCTGTACATTTAGAGTAAGATTTCCAAATCTGGAGTAACACCTATTACTCAAAATGTTGAGTAAAGTTTCATGACAGAGAGGCTAGGTTTTATACCTCAGGAGATACCTGGGTAAAAAGCTACCAATCCAAGGTTTATAGTTTCCTCCTCACAAACCACCTCATACAAACTTTGCAGCCATGGACAGTAAGTGGTGGAAATTAAAATATTAAGAAATGATATTTACTTTAGACAGGATTGAATTGATTTCATATAGCTTTTAACAAATTCTGATGCATAATTATATACTTCCCACATAATTCTGCCAAATGCATTGGCCAAATACTAGATTAACAGAAATGGTTTGATAAAAACATCTCTCTAAAACTACTGTCAATGTATTTGTACCAATACAGACCCTGTTTTTCTTGGCTCTGGTGACTGCATGGTCAGTTTTCATGATTTGCAGTATTTCTAACATGGCTACAGTGGTTGAAATGTACCTGTAATGCCTTCCTGACAATTTCTGAGACATATTTGAAGATGCCATGTAGTGTTTCCAGTAGGACCTGAAGCATGGATGTGGCAGTCTTGCTGTCCCCGCCCCCTTCATCTCCCTCAAAACTGGCTGCAGACACCTCAAAGACCAGGGTTGTGAAGTAGTCCATAAGCCCTAGGACACAGACAGAAGCTATGGGATAATGACTTAGCTTCATCCTGGGGTGTCTTAATTATCATATTGTCACCTAGTTCAATTGTTATAAGACCTTGTGGCTCATTATTAGAATTTAAAAGCAACACAAAGTTTATGTTTTTACCTGATATGATCTGTTGTTTTAACAACTTGTTGATTATTGACACTTGCAGGAATTGGTTCCTTGGCAAACTTTGAGTGCTGTCCAACAATGCCATGGAAAGTGAAAATCCCAGGCCCTTGTTATTGATTAAGAGTTGTGACCCATTGTGGCAACTCCTGGAACTGTTACTTAACAAGGGAGTAAATTGCATCCATCAATTCCGCAAATTCCTGTTGGAGTTGCTGTATTTCCCTAGCATTGTGGCTGTTGAATGTTGGTGCCGCCATATTAGTATCCTGGGCATGAGAGTCAGCTACATATGGGGCACTTGCAAATGTAGCCAATGGAGGATTGTGCAATCTACTTTAAGAGTTATCTTTGAATAGCTGAATAAAAACTGACTTATTCCATGGAACAGATGCCTTAATCCCAATTGAATTTAATTCATGTAACAAGTTACCAATTGTACAATTTTTGGATCTATTGGACCATCACTGTGGCAAGACAGCTTGAGTAGAAACAACTTCAGCATCAAAATCAGATTGGTGTATCTGTCACAACATAAGAGTGGTGTATCTATCACAAAATCAGATTGGTGTATCTGTCACAAAATCAGATTGGTGTATCTGTCACAAAATCAGATTGGTGTATCTGTCACAAAATCAGATTGGTGTATCTATCACAAAATCAGATTGGTGTATCTGTCACAACATCAGATTGGTGTATCTGTCACAAATCAGATTGGTGTATCTATCACAATATCAGATTGGTGTATATGTCACAAAATCAGATTGGTGTATCTGTCACAACATCAGATTGGTGTATCTATCACAACATCAGATTGGTGTATCTATCACAAAATCAGATTGGTGTATCTGTCACAAAATCAGATTGGTGTATCTGTCACAACATCAGATTGGTGTATCTGTCACAACATCAGATTGGTGTATCTATCACAAAATCAGATTGGTGTATCTATCACAAAATCAGATTGGTGTATCTGTCACAAAATCAGATTGGTGTATCTGTCACAACATCAGATTGGTGTATCTGTCACAACATCAGATTGGTGTATCTATCACAAAATCAGATTGGTGTATCTGTCACAAAATCAGATTGGTGTATCTATCACAAAATCAGATTGGTGTATCTATCACAAAATCAGATTGGTGTATCTGTCACAAAAGAGTCCAGGTGGTGGAGATTACTATTTTCATTCTCAGCCTGGCTGGAAAGATGTATGCATCATGTACTCATATTGAAGAGTCAAGAGTCATTCATAAGATAGTCATTCCATTGAATTAAATGAAAAACCTTGTAGGACTTAGGCACAATAACAGTGGCTTGTTTTCAACACAATGGTTCATGTGACTGTCCATAAATATGTAAGTAGCCTTGCCACTGCATAAATAATTACCCCAACTCTTCAATATGTTAATCAGGACAGAGGAATGCATGGCTGGACTGAAAATAAGTAGAGTGTAGCTCTGTTGTTGTATGCTGCAAAAACTAGTCAAGTGAACTTGACTTACAAATATTAAGCGACCTTGATTGTTGACCTATTGAAATTTTATCTCTGACCCACTGACACAAAAGTTGATAAATATGAATCTTTTTTTTTTACCAAATGGACAGTCAAACATTGGCTGATGAAGGGTCCTGAAAAACTAGAATAATTAAATGCCAATAATGTATGTGGGAGACAGATTTTCATAAACTGGACAAAAACTGCAATCAGAAAAATAAGTGTGACAAGAGTCCCTCAAAGGGACTGATGCTGTAATGGGCAGAAAGAATTTCCAGGAATTCAAGATCAGACCATTTCTTCCTTTTAACTGCAGAGTGTTGAAACCATCTCTGATATTCTTTAGTGATAACAAGACTTTCAAATTAGCTGTGGTGGACATATTGGATATCAGTTGGCACCATTTTCATTTAGGACAAAGTAGACATCATTAGAAGTCTTTTGTTGAAAACCCCATGTCATAATGATCATCCATTCAGGAGGAGTAGTGAAAACAACCCATATTGGATGTTTGATTGGCACCAGTTTCATTAGGAACAACAAGGTATCATAAGAAGTCTATTGGTGAAAACCCCATGTTGATATAACCATTCATTTGGGAGGAGTAGAGATAACAATATTTTCAAGATAGCCTCCAATGGTGTCCATATTGAGGGTTAGTCATTTTCATTTAGGACCAACTAGACACCATAAGGACTCTTCTAATGAAAACCCCATGTCAAAATGACTTTCCAAGTAAGATTAGTAGCAATAACAAGATTTTCAAGATCGCCACATACTGGATGTCAGATCAGCACCATTTTAATTTAGGATGAACAAAACAATATAAGAAGTCTTTTAGTGAAAACCCCACGCTGATATGACCATTCATTTTGGAGAAGTAATGAAAAGAAGATTTTCAAGCTGGCCACTGTGGCAGCCATATTAGACATCAGATGCGCACCATTTTCCTTTAGGACTAACTAGACATCATAAAAAGTCTTCTGGTGAAAACATCATGTCAATATGACTTTATATTCAAGAGGAGTAGTGATAACAAGATTTGAAAGATGGCTGCCATGTTGGCCATATTGGACATCAGATCGGCATTATTTTTGTTTAGGACCATCTAGACATCATAAGAAGTCTTTTAGTGAAAACACTATGTTGATATGACCATCCATGTAGGAGGAGTAATGATAACAAGATTTTCAAGATGGCCACTGTGGTGGCCATAATGGATGTCAGAAAATGTGCTAACGGACAGACTGATGATGGACGACAGAAGGATGACGGATGAAAGACCATCCCATAAGCTCTTCTGGTCTATGACCAGCGGAGCTAATAACAAAAACTACCGATGTAAATCTTTAGTGTATCGATTAAAATTTACAAATCTTGTATTTGAGGAGTTAAAGATACTGTATATATGGTGTTTCACTGCTGTCAATGGAGTTTTACTAGGGTCATGGCACAGGAAGTAGCAAATAATATATAATTACAGACTTTTGATATGAGGTTGATAAATCCCTGTATTTTAACCAAAATAAAAAAGTAATGGTTTTATCATATAACTTTTAATTTCTATCATGTTTGTTTGGGCAGAACATTAAGACAACACTTGATGAATTTTGAAAAGTAAGAATAATACTGTACAGCAAAAGTTCAACAGAAAGTAAGTTTTTGCTTTTGAAATGAAAAAATGTTGATATATATTTCAATAATTGGAATCATATAAATAAATTAAACAAATAAAAATAAAAATAAAGATAATAAATGTCCAGACAAATCTTTAATTTGTTTTCCCAATGCCAAAACTTTCATTTACATCAAAAGTAAGAACAGACGAAAGGAGAAGCAGATGATTGGATGAACTGATGGCTATACAGAAACAAGAGTCCCTTGAAGTGACTAATGCTCTACTGTCTGAAAAGAATTTCCAAGAATTCAAGATAAGATCATTTTTTCTTTTTAACTGCTGAGTGTTGAAACTATCTCTAATATTCTTGAGCATTAAGATTTCCAAACTAGGCACTGTGGCAGCTATACTGGAATATAAGATAGCATCATTTTCATTTAGAACAAACTAGACACCATTAGAAGACTTTTGGTGAAAACTCCATGTTGATATGACCATCCAGACAGGAGAATTAGTCACAAGATTTCAAAATGTTCATTGTGGCAGCCATATTTGAGGTCAGATCAACACCATTTTCATTCAGGACCAACTAGTTATAATAATTAATCTTCTGGCAAAACCCCATGTTGATATCACTTTCCATTTAGGAGAAGTAGCAATAACAAGATGCCTACCAAGGTGGCCATACTGGATGTCAGATTGGCACCATTTTCATTTACTACCAACTAGACATTATAAGAAGTCTTCTGGTGAAAACCCAATTTTGATATGATTTGCCATCTAGGAGGAATAGTGACAAGATTTTCAAGATAGTTGGATATCAAATGGGCACAATTTTTATTTAAGACCAACAAGACACCGTAAGAAATCTTCCCCTAAACACCCCATGCTGACATAACCTTCTGTTTTTCTGGAGTAGAAATAATACGAGTTTCAAGATTGCTGCTGTGGTGGCCATAGTGGATGTCAGATCTGCACCATTTTCATTTAGGTTCAACTGGACATCAGAAGAAGTCTTTTAGGGAAAACCCCATGTTGATATGACCATCCATTCAGGTGGAGTAACAATAACATGACTGTCAAGATGGCAGCTGTGGTGGCCATATTGAATGTCTGGGTGGCACCATTTTGATTTAAGACCAACTAGACATAATAAGAAGTCTTCTGGTGAAAAGCCCGTGCTGACATGACTTTCTGTTCAGGAGGAGTAGTGATAGCAAGATTTTCAAGATGGCTGCCGTGTCAGCCTTACTGGATGTCTGATTTGCACCATGTTCATTTAAGACCAGACATCATACAAAGTCTTTTAGTGAAAACACCATTTTGATATAATCATCCATTCAGAAGGAGTAGCGATAGTAAGATTTTCAAGATGGCCACTATAGCAGGCACACCAGATGTCTGAGTGGAGCCATTTTCATTTGGGACAAACATAATAAGAGATCTTCTGGTGAAAACCCAATGTCAATATGACTTTCCATTCAGGTGGAGAAGCGATAACAAGATTTTTAAGATGGCTGCTGTAGTGTTCATATTGGATATCAGATTGGCACCATTTTCATTTTGGAGCAACTAGACATCATAAGAAGTCTTCTGGTGAAAACCCCATGTCGAAATGACTCTCCATTCAGAAGAAGTAGCAATAACAAGTTTTTCAAGATGGCTACTGTGGTGACCATACTGGATGCCATATTAGCACCATTTTCATTTAGGACCAACTAGACATCATAAGAAGTCTCTGAGTGAAAACCCCATGTTGATATGACCGTTCATTCACAAGGAATAGCAATAACGAGATTTTCAAGATGGCTGCTGTGGTAGCCATATTGGACGTTTGAGCAGCACCATTTTAATTTAGGACTAACTATACCTTGGGATGAATGTGTGTGCAAAGTTTGATGGCAATCCTCTAAGTAGTTTAGGAGGAGTAGTGATAAGAAACATGTGCTAACAGATGGATGGACATTGGACAATGGACAACAGGCCATCCCATAAGCTCTTCTGGTCTACGACCAGTAGAGCTAAAAACCACTCCATCATTTAAAAGTGATGCATGATGCATACTTGAGCACAAATGTATACTGTAAACATTCATATATTAGTAGTATGAGTGGAATTTCACGTCAACCTTGTGTGGGCAAGTGAGTGTGATATAATTTTCAGCAAAGACAGTTTATGGCAATACACGGTTTTTTACATCTTATATCAACCTTGTGTGGGCTTGTGAGAGTGATATAATGTTTCAGCAAAGACAGTTTCTGGCAATAAACAATTTTCAAATTATCTCCCTTGGGCAATACCCCAGCTATCTCTAATCCTTTTCCAGTGTGGTAACAACAATTATATGTAGTGCTGCTAGTATTACAATAGGGAAATTATACATGCCACTTATCTATTGGTCCTGTTAGATCTAGCTGTTTGATAACAGAGGTTATTTATCAATGGATATAATGATAATGTTTTCTGTGAATTTACTTTTTTTGTGGGGTACTAATTTTTGTGGATTTTGTGGTTGCTACAAACCATGAATTTAAAGACCGAAGGAATGATGATCCTTTTACAGAAATTATAGCACTGCTTCCTCAAGACACAAACGTAAATACTGCTGAAAATATTATTTTTTGCAAAACAACAAAAACTTTTACAAACAAAAATAAATGAATACACAATATATTTTTTACTGGAAAATAATTCTTATCTCATATTTTTTCAGATTGCAGTTAATTTTTCAATTAAACAGTAAAAATTATACAACATTAAGAGTAACTCTGTAATATCTAAAAGTAGGTGGGGGTAGAGAGGACTTGGGGGTATTCTACCCATCTCCAATAGTGTAAAAATATGTATCAAATGCCTTCTTAGAATGTACTAAGTAACCAAAATTTTAGCTTAATGCAAGTCCTTTCTTTTTATGTGGTTTTTGATCATTAACAGAGGGAGCCATTGTAGCTCGGTTGGTAAAGGGTCAGACTCAAATCCAAGGGTCGCTGGTTCGATACCTGCCCAGGTCAGCTGCCGCTGTGTGTCCTTGGAAAAGGCATTTAACTCCCATTTCCTCTGCATGATATAGCCAAGAATGTGTTAAAAGTGCCATTAAAACCAACAAGAAAGAAAAAAAATCATTAATGGAGATAGCAAAATGCATGTGTATTCAACTGGCCACTGGGTTTGACAAATACACTACAAACAGTACAACAAAATAATTTTAAAATAAAATTTAGAATTATATTAATCAGTAGTTCAGATGCTTGACACTAGCATGAAGAAAAATTTTTTACTTATTTCCTGCCTAACTTCAAGTTTCAAATCTAGCTGACAACTCAGTCACTACTGAATTGTGAAGTGAATAGCTGTCCTTACACAACAAAGCCTACTGATCAGTAATTAAAGCTAACAAAAGAGTCAGAAAGGGGATGAAACTCTAGATACTTCAAAAATTTTCTATTCAACCAATTAAAACACAGCAAAATGAGGTCAAATGATAAAGAATTTCGTTATGTGATGTCATCACATGACTAAATTGCAACCTCATGTGATAAACATATTTTTGCAATAGTAAATATAAAAAATCTAAAATGCCTTATTTTTATTACTATTGTAATGCACACTTGAGATATTCTGTTAAGATTTAATTGAAAATCACAGTGAATAATCCACTCGTTCATTTAAGCATTATGATGTCACCATGAAGTCAATATTTTCCAAACTTGCATCAAGGATTTTACTATTATAAGTTCTTATTAACAAGTCATAAGCATGTAAACTTGCAGTTACATAAGAATTTTGACTGACATAATTTAGAAAGTAAGACAAAGTGAATCAAGAAGTATCAAACACTCAAGAGTCATTTTATCTCAGGTTAGACAAATTTCTTTCACATATCCAGAGCTCAGTTTTCTTCAGTGTCAGATTGTTACTAGTGTAACTTGAGTTACAACAAAGCAAATAACTTTCATGTATAGCTACATCATTTAGGTAATATGACCCTACTCAAGTGACAGCTGCTGTTTAAATGATATATCAGAATTGTACTCGTGTAAAGAAAAAGGGTACCATATATACGCGCGTATAAGCCGATACCAACTGCAAACTGCATAGACCCAGATCTGCCATTGCATAATGTGCCAGCAGATCTGGGTCTATGCAGTTTGTAAGGACTAATCAGTAGAACAAACAACACAGACCCTGATCTGCTGGTTCATTATGCGACGGTAGATCAGGGTCTATGTTGTTTGCATTTGGACTTGGATTATAGGTGAGTATATATGGTAACCTTTTCAGATCCATTGCTAATGTGTTGATGCTTGCAGAAAGACTATTAAATTACATAGTTTGCATTAACCCCACTATCCATTTCTACTCTAAAACCATCAAAGACTTCATTTTCTCATGAAAGTAATTTGAATCAACATGGACGTCCTTCCACATTCATCAAACACTGCCAAAGACTCCTGATAATCAAAACAACCTTTATGTGGATTATCATAAACCCACAGCATATCCTCCTATCTTACAATGTTTATGTGGATTATCAATTTATTAAACCCATAGCATATCCTATTTTACAATGTTTATGTGGATTATCAATTTATTAAACCCACAGCATATCCTATTTTACAATGTTTATGTGGATTGTCAATTTATCAAACCCACAGCATATCCTATTTTACAATGTTTTTGTGGATTGTCAATTTATCAAACCCACAGCATATCCTATCTTACAATGTTTTTGTGGGTTATCAATTTATTAAACCCATAGCATATCCTCCTATAGTACAATCTTACAATGTTTATGTGGATTATCAATTAAACCTACAGTATATCCTCCTATCTTACAATGTTTATGTGGATTATCAATTAAACCTACAGTATATCAACCTATCTTACAATGTTTATGTGGATTATCAATTAAACCTACAGTATATCCTCCTATCTTACAATGTTTATGTGGATTATCAATTAAACCTACAGTATATCCTCATATCTTACAATGTTTATGTGGATTATCAATTAAACCTACAGTATATCCTCCTATCTTACAATGTTTATGTGGATTATCAATTAAACCTACAGTATATCCTCCTATCTTACAATGTTTATGTGGATTATCAATTAAACCTACAGTATATCCTCCTATCTTACAATGTTTATGTGGATTATCAATTAAACCTACAGTATATCCTCCTATCTTACAATGTTTGATGAAATAAAATTATCAACTATCCAAACCTTTTTCATGTTCCACCTATATATTGCCTGTCCTCATGCATTCAGTTGCAAAGCATATTATTTTTCCAGGTGTATGTTGATTTTGTTCTTGTTTTCTTTTTGCATGAAATTTACATAAAATCTGAAATTATGTTCCAACCGTATATGAAGTTGTTTTCCACCTACCTTGGTCATACAGTTCCTTCATGTTGGTCTCCTTGTGACTGATCAGAACATTGAGAATCCCCGCAATGGACTGCATGGCACTACTCAGAGGGTTGTTCTGGTGGTCCTGATATGGAAATTTATGTATTTCTTATGTATCGTATTTGAGGAAAAAAAAACTATCAAGCTCTATACATGTAAAGAAGGTAACCATGATTATTTCCCAGTCCTTGAAATTTTATGGACATTTTATTAAAAGGCTTAAGATACAGCAAAGGATAACACATGGTGTACTGTGTGCAAACATTTGCTGGAGCATGATGAAAGAGTTTGATCCAAGCTTAAGCTCTAGCAAGCTGTGTATTATTGTTCTTCTTACTAGCTAAATATATTGTATATCAAATACATAAATGCCAAAGTAGGCCTGAAACTGCTCACTTGGCTGAAATCTGCCATTTATGCAAATGCAATAGCAGTTGACCAAGAAATCTGGGTCAGTTAGAAGCTTTCTGAAGTAATTTCTTCCAAAGCTATTGATGGGATAAGTTATGAAAACAGCTTTTGTATTTTCATCCATATTTGAAGGCATATCAGTATCATTTAGCCAATATTTAATAGATTTTATGCCTGAATGTTCTCTGTCTAATTCACTTAAATTCTGTTCAGCAGTTTTTGGAGAAGTTGTTAAAGGGTTTTATATTTTTAGCATCAACAGGCACATTTGACAGCAGATAAGTATCAATTACACAAATATGAAATGCCTTCATACCAGGATGCTTTTTCTCAAATATGAAATGCCTTCATACCAGGATTCTTTTTCTCTAATATGAAATGACTTCATACCAGGATGCTTTTTCTCAAATATGAAATGCCTTCATACCAGGATGCTTTTTCTCAAATATGAAATGCCTTCATCCCAGGATGCTTTATCTCAAATATGAAATGCCTTCATACCAGGATGCTTTTTCTCAAATATGAAATGCCTTCATCCCAGGATGCTTTTTCTCAAATATGAAATGCCTTCGTACCAGGATGCTTTTTCTCAAATATGGTCCAATTCTGTTAAGTGGTTATTGAGAAGTCATTAAAAAGATTTCTATTTTTAGTACCAGTGACAAATCAGCATCATTTGTATAAATTTCAAAGGCTCTCATATCAGGCTGCTTGTTGAGAAATCTGGTCGCATTTTATTGAACACTTTATTTAAAATAAGTCATTTAAAGGTGTTTCTATTTTTAGGAACAGCAGCTATATTTTTGGCCAATTCACATCATTTTTATAAAGTTGAAAGATCTTTATGCCATGATGATTTCTGTCAAATTTTGTTAATTCTGTTCAGTGTTTTTTTGTAAAAAAAAAACATTTGACGGTTTTTCTATTTTTAGTAATTGCAGCCATATTTGAGTGTGGATTGGCATCATTTGTATAAACTTTAAAGGCTTTAATGCCTGGATGTTTTCTGTCAAATTTGATTTAAATCTGTTCAGTGGTTTTTAGAGAGGAATTTTAAAACACGCTTTTCTATTTTTAGCAATGGTGACTATCTTGGAGGGTGGATTGGCATCATTTGTACAAATTTGAAAGGCCTTTTATACCTGGATTCTCACTTCCAAGTTTGGTAGATAGGCAGATTGGTAGGTAGGTATGCATGAATGTATGTATGTACAGTTGGTATGTTTTGACCCTATATTAAAGAATTTTATATTTTGCACCTTTATCTTTTATTTGATACACATTTTATATAATTTTAACATCTTTATCTTTTATCTATTCTTTCATTTACTTCATATTTGCATTTATTTGGTAGAGTCTACCTTCCTAAAGTTTTTTTTATGCAATTCTTAATAGTATTATAGCCTTAATTTCAATCAGCACCATATAACCATTATTGTCCTGACATGCTTTTATATTCTAATACATTTATGTATAGGGTTTAATGGCACATCAGTACAACACTGGCTATGGTGCCAATTAAAAGTTAAGTTCCAAAAAGGTAAAGATAAAGAAATGCCAATAAATACTTTTGCTATAAAATAAAATCCTTAAAATATAACTAAGTTAGGTTGAAATTGGTCCAGTGTTTTTTTTTTTGCTGAAAGAGTTGAAATGGCAATTGCTGACAGACAATGTACAACAGATGCAAAGCTATACCATTAGCTCACGTAATAGCCTTAAAATGCTGGCAATTAAATTCATGCAAGAGTTCAGTAATATAAAACTGCACAAGAAATTTACTTGAAATGATTGCTGGTATCACAAGGGTTAAAAAGCAAAGTTTGCAAAAATGAGTCACCACACTCCAAGAATTATTCTTACAACTAATCTCATGGGAAGTAGATGACTGAAAATCAAACTCATCCAAGATCTCATCAGTATATAGCTGCACATCAAACTGAATTAACATCCAACATTTATAGGTACTGTATATAGTCACATATAAGTCGGATCCAACTGTAAACTATACAAACCTAGATCTGCCATCGCATGCAGTCTGTTAGGAGTAATAACTTGAACAGGACAACACTGACCATGATCTGCTGGTGTATTATGCAATGGCAGATCAGGGCCTATGTTGTTTGCAGTTGGACCTGACTTATATGCAAATATATATGTTAAAGTTATGAAAACAAGTCTAGGGATGGGAAATCAGGGTACACAAGGTAGCATTCAACAGTCTTTGGCAAAAGCCGGGGTAAAAGATGTACCCTCTCATATCTGAAGCCACCTACTATCAAAATAAAACTCTATTACCATCAACATATATATTTTCAAGCTCATCAAAGATCTTTCTAAGATTATCCCCTTTAAAGTCACACTAACCTCCCCCCACACACACACACAATGCATGAAAATTGATTGCTAACCCCCCACACACACACACACGATGCATGAAAATTGATTGCTAAAACTCCCCCCACACACACACACAATGCATGAAAATTGATTGCTAAAACCCCCCCCCACACACACAATGCATGAAAATTGATTGCTAAACCCCCCACACACACACACACAGAATGCATGAAAATTGATTGCTAAAACTCCCCCCCCCCCCACAAACACACACACAATGCATGAAAATTGATTGCTAAAAATCGTTTTTCAACTCCACAAAAGAACCCATACTGAACACAGAGAGATTTTATAATGTGGTGAAAATTGGGTCTCAAATATTAATTTAATGAAGAGGGAAGTGGACCATGGACAGACTGATTTCCCACAAAATCACACACTGTGAAAATTTGTATAAATGCATAAAAAATGGGCTAGGAGAAAATGGATAGTCACTCATGTGCATTGCAGGCCAAAACTTATTCTCAAATCCAGCTGGCACAAATGTGTCTCTGCACTAGAATCATCCCATTGTGCATACAACATGAAATCATGCACTGAACAAGCCTTGTTAAAAGTTATGCTGCAGAAACCAAAGTTTAGGAGGACTGGCAATCAGGGCCATAACTCCTTTAATGATGTAGTTGAACACTGGAAATCAGACTCATTCAAGGTCTCATCAATAAAAGATGCAATCCTACAATCCCTAATAAAGTTATTCTGCAGAAATCAAAATTAGAACAGGAAATCAAGGGCCAGGACTCCTCCAAATGAAGACATAGAATGCTGGAAAGCAAACTCATTCAAGGTCTCATCAATACTAATCTGCATGACAAATTTGGTTACAAGACAACTAATGCCATTTCAATTTTTTGATTATTGAGCATCAGTCACTTTCAGTAAAATGACCAATTAAATGATTACAATTTCTGTGATCAATTATGGTGAGATTCAGTTCTGTACTATTCCAACTGGTTTAGACTTGAAACTATTGGAAATAATGCACATGTTTTGGTAAGACTCTGTGGACAAATAAACTGATTATAGATTTATCATGGATCAGTCAGAAGAAACTGATGATCAATCATGAAACTTTATCCTAACACTAAAGCCAATAATTCTTCATAAAGTTATGCTTTTGAAACCAAAATTAGGAGGATGGGCAATCAGCATTAACAAGTCATGCAAATAATGGAATCTTGAAAACGAACTCATTCAAAGTCTCATCAATATAAAGATGCATGCAAAATTCAGTTGAAATCAAACAATCCTTGTAAATGTTATGGTGGAAACAAAGTAGAACAGGCAATACAGGTAAATAATGACATGTAATACTGGAAATTAACTACATTCAAGATGTCATCAATATAAATCTGCATGCCAAATTTGATTGAAATCAAAACAATTATTGGTAAAGTAAAGTCACCAATAAATGATGACATGGAATACTGGAGACTTAAGTCATTCAAAGTTTTATCAATAAAAAGCTACATGCTAAATTTGGTTAAAATCCAACAATTCTTTGTTGTGGATGTCAACGTTAGGAAGACAGGCAATCAGGGGCCATAACTTCTCTAAATAAAGACAAAGACTGCTGAAAATCGACTTTATCCAAGGTCTCATCAGTATAAAGTTGCATACCAAATTCGGCTGAAATCCAATTACTTCCAGTAAAGTTAACTTGTGGAAACCAAACTGTAGACAGATGGACCAATGAACATCATTACTATTGGGTTTATACTTTGTAGAACGGGATCATAATGAGAATATGTGCACACAAGTTAGAGATTGAGACAAGATAATATAAACCATTTGAAAGGTCAGATAGAACTTGCAAGTTCTGATGTTATGAAATAGAGGATGAACCACATTTTCCAAACTGTTCAGCCATTCTACAGTAGGAACAAGAGGCCAAAATGGGCCTGAGATCATTCTACTGGATGACATCTGCCTTATAGCCAAATGCAACAGCAACTGGTCTAGAAATCTGTCAGTAGGATGCTATCTGTGGGAATTTCTTCCAATGTTACTGATTGTATATGTTATGGGGGGCCCTGGGGGGCTGAGTGGTCTAAGGCGCTCGCCGTTACCGATCACTCCCATCTCGCCTCTGTCCGCGTGGGTTCGAGTCTTGGGCTCGGCCAATGTGGTTATGTGAGAAAGCTTGCCAGCAGCTTCCTGTGGGTTGGTGGTTCTTCCCGGGATTTTCACCGGGTTTTTCCTCCACCAGATATACTGGCTGCCATGTATAGCCTATCATGTGCTGAAAAATGGCATTAAACCCATAAAACCAAACCGTATATGTTATGAAACAATTACTTCAAGGTTTCTCAATAATTTGCATCTTCATCCATATCTGATGGCACATCAGCATCATTTCTCCAATATTGAAAGGCCATTATGCTAAGATATTTACTGTCAAACTTGGTAAAATTCTGTTGAGTGATTTTTGAAAATAAGTTGTTTAAAGTTTTGTTTTTTTATTTTAGTTGCAGTGGTTATATTTGATGGTGGATAGGCATCACTTGTACAAACTGAAAGCCCCTACTGCCATGACACTTTCTGTCAAATTTGGTGAAATTATAAATTGAAAACCTCTACTGCCAGGACACTTTCTGTAAACATTTGGTCAAATTACAAATTAAAAGCCCCTACTGCCAGGACACTTTCTGTCAAATTTGGTCAAATTACAAATTGAAAGCCGCTACTGCCAGGACACTTTCTGTCAAATTTGGTCAAAACCTGTTAGTGCTGTTTTTAGTGTTTTTTAAGAGTCATTTCAAGTATATATTTTGTAAAGGTGGCCATATCTGATGGCTGAAAGGCCTTTATTCCAGAATACTTTGTCAATATTGGTTAAATTCTGCTGAACAGTTTTTGAGAAGAATTTAAAAGGGTTTTCTATTTTTAGTAACAGAGGCCATATCTGATGGTGGATCAGCATATTTGGAATGCTTTCTGTCAAATTTGGTCAAATTTTGTTGAGCAGTTTTTGAAAAGAAGTTGTTTAAAGGTTTTTCTATTTTTAGTAATAGCAGCTACATTTGATAGTGGATCAGCATCATTGGAAAAAACTTGAAAGCCCTTTATGCTAGGATGCTTTCTGTCAAATTTGGTCAAATTTTACTGAGCAGTTTTTGAGAAATTGTTTAAAGGTTTTTACATTTTTAATAATGCAGCCATATTTGATGATCGATTGGCATAATTTGTAAAAACATGTAAGCCCTTCATGCCAGAATTTTCTCTACCAAATTTTGTTGAAATTGATCAGGTGGGTTTTGAGAAGTTAAAAATAGTAAATGTTGAATGATGGACAGATGGATGGATGATGCATGATGGATGCAGGAGCATACCATTAGCTCACTCGGCCTTGTGGTCAGGTGAGCTAAAAAAGGAGTTTTTAAACAAGAAAACACTCTGTACTCAAGCAGGACATGAAATTCCAATGTTTGAGTACAGGTGATGTCACAAAAGTGCAATATGTCAACCCAGCCTGAATTGCATGGATCGTGAAAGAATAATAACAATTCAAAAATTGAGGATAATGATATTTTGGGTGCTAAGCATTTCCAATAGATCATACCTCATCTACTTTTGATAAATTATGGCAATCAGAAATTTACCAGAAGCATGTACTGGAAGGAATGCCTACATTTCTTTGTACCATTAGAATTTGATTTGGAAGTCTATAAATCATAACCTGGAACAATATATTGTACAAATAATGAGCCCTCTCTCACCCTCTCTCTCTCTCTCTCTCTCATCAATCAATACTCTCATAAAGTGCACTTACAAGAAGTACTTGGAACATGACTGATACAAGTCCCAGCTGCTCAAACTGTTTAATAAAATAGGAGTTCTGTTCCAGAAGGGCTAGAAGAAGCTTCAGGCCATAGCTGGGAAGGGGATCCTGGTCCAAGAGTATCTGCTCACAACTGTCAGAATAAAATTATCAGATCTTTTTGGCTAGGAAAACACTTTGAATAAAATTTGCAGAATACTTCAAAATCTTGCAGCTGCAGTGATATCAGATATTCACAGGTGTTATGAAGTATAAAAAAAAATTCTTGAAACAAACAAGAATGATAAAGTTTAAATGAAAGATCTATCAGTACATATTTTTCATTTATAAAGAACAAAAATAATAACAGTAGTTTAACAGTACTGATTAGAGTTGGCTCATTGGATCAAAAATTGCTATCAATGTATACATGGAAATAAAAACTGGGAAGTGCTGACAGACAGATGTACTGAAAGAGGGAAAAATACAAAACAATGGAGGTAGTAAACATGCTGCTACAAATATACTTAAAGGATACATACAAATTGTGCCATTAACCTTATGATGTACCATATTTTTTCCAGGAAATAGTACATACTAACTATTATACCTAACCCACCTGGAAATGGTGCACACTAAATATTATACCTAACCCACCTGGAAATGGTGCACACTAAATATTATACCTAACCCACCTGGAAATAGTGCACACTAACTATTATACCTAACCCACCTATAAATAGGGCTCACTAATATACCTAACTCACCTGGAAATAGTGCACACTAATATACCTAACCCACATGGATATAGTGCACACTATTATACCTAAACCCACCTGGAAATAGTGCACACTATTATACCTAAACCCACCTGGAAATAGTGCACACTATTATACCTAAACTACCTGGAATAGTACACATTATTATACCTAAACCACCTGGAATAGTACACATTATTATACCTAGCCCATTCCTGAAGCACAGTAAGTAAAATTACTTCTTTCATATATGACTCACATGCTTTATCCTATGTTTCAAAATCTCAAAATATTCACTCTGTATCTGACTTGCAAAACAATTTCTTTAAATAGTAAAATATGATTCTTCGATAATATACCTACCCAGTCATACAGTAATGCATTAGGAATCCTTCAATATGGCACAAATCCAGTTCTACTGAGCAAAAAAATGTAAACAAAATTTTTAGGCTTCTTTTAGCACTAAATGTACCAGGAAATTTTGTCCACTTACTGAGATAGAAATCAGATGTGAGTGTTCTCCCTTTGGATTGAGGTACTGACACCAAATCCTGTCTTTCATCAATAACTACTGAAGCAGAAGTGCATGCTCTTCTAGAGATGTATCAGTGGGGACAGATTGGGAGGAAGTGCCCATATTACAATCGAGTAAGTATTCTTGGTGAAAGATATTTTATTTTAAACGGGAGAACCATGAATGGTACATATTGTGTCCACTCTGTATTTAATAGTACTCTCTGTACCCCAGCCAGCTGATCATTAAGTGGGATGCCTGTCATATGCCATGAGAGGTTCTTCCATTTGTTGAGATGGAACCTCATATAATCCAAAATTCTGATCATGTTATCTAATCTGCAAAGTTTGGACCACAACTGGGACAGGAAGATCAACTACATGCGGTCCAAAATGAGGAGATCCATGGTCACACTGAAAAGAACCAAGAGATGAAGTAATTCTGGGGCTAACAATATACTTTCCAAATGGACAGAAGACACCTCAGAGACAATCTTCAAGGCATGTTTCTGAGGGTGGCAAACTTGATTTTACAAGGTTTTGAATTCCATTTCTAGATAGATGAAATGCTGGAATGGAATAAGATCAGATTTGTCCTTGCTGATAACGAATCTGAGGTGAAGCAAGAGAGAAACAAGGAATTTCATGTCTTTGTAAAACAAAAGCTGTCAACCTTGTGATTTTTGTCATCCAGATAAGTTGATGTCAGGAATGTGGAGATGATCCTGAAGTGTGACATGACCCAGCCCATGATTTTGGTGAGTACCCAGGGACAGATTTTGACTGAGAGGGTGAGCCCTGAAATAGTACATAATGTCTTTGGAAGTCAACCTCAGGAATTTCATGGATGACCTATGAAGAGGTCTAAACTGACCACAAAGACTCCCTATTGGATGGCATGAGGACTGACCATGAAGTCTCCATCCTAAACTTGGGTGCCTGTATATGCTGAGAACTTTGTCAATTACTGATCTGAGCTTTATGTGTTGGACTTTGGCACCAGAAAGAGTCTGGAGTAAAATCCTGGTGAATTTGTACTGTGAATGATTTCTAACACTCTTTTCTGGTGGAGAGAGTCTATTTTCTGCTGCAAGACATCTGCTTTGTATAGGCCTTTAACGTCATCTGTAGCAAAGGGAACTCTTGATAACAGAGGAGTGTCAGAGGTTATTTGTAGGCCATCTGAAACAATTTGTAAAACCCATGGGTCTTCTTGGCAGAGGTTTTCAAACTCTGTCAACTTGTAAAACCCATGGGTCTTCTTGGCAGAGGTTTTCAAACTTTGTGAAAAAAATGTTATAGTCTTTCTCCCACCTTAATGTCTGAAAAAGGTGGTTTTGTGCATGGTGTCATTTTCTATGGGAAGGATGCCAGCAGTGAGAGAAACTGGGATGACATCTGTCTTACTCTCCTTGTGCCCTGTTATCTCTTCCTCGGAGGTTTTAAGACCCTACTAAAGAATAAAATTTGGAATCAGATTTCCCCATTTAGATGGTCTTTGGGAGATCCTTTCAAGTTCTCTGATCCTGTTGGGAAATGAAGCTAGGGCTCTAAGTCGGTGGGTATGCCCCCTTATCATATATATAGTAACTTATTTTTATTATAAACACACAATTATTTTAGTAACAGAAAAAAATGGACCATATGTCAATGGTTTTTGGATTGCATTCCCTTCAAGCCAGATCTATAAACTGCACCCCATCACTCTCAAGGAAACAGCAAAAATTAGGTTTTAAAATGTGATATTCAGGGAAAGATGTCATGTGAAAACCATAATGTTGCCCAAAGATGACACTATTACATACTGCGGCAGCAACTGTTCTCCTATTATAGTATGAAGCTTCTTGGTGTCCACCTTGGTGTCTGTGCCAGACACCGTCTCCTGGGTCAGGAACACTGAGGCTATCTCAGAGAACAGACGTAATGACATAGCTCTTGTGTCACCTGAAAAATAAAATGTTTGTTTACTTGTTTTAATATGTTAGTTATATGATTTGTGATGTTAACCATCTAAAAAATTCTCTTGTTATAAAATATACGATGACAGAGATGTCATGGAGTAGGAGAGGTTGAGGTTAAAGTCTTTTCAAGCCTAGTATTTCTCCCATGATAAACCCAAGGGGCCAGCTTGTTCAAATGTTGGAAAGTGGGGGCAGGCCCATCATCAGCAAAAAGGTTTCATAAATAAAAATCTGTCAAATTTTTATAAAAGTTGGGGTTTGTCTAATCATACAGCATGGGATTATAACAGGAGAATTATGGTACAGCTATAGCTTACATTGGTTTCCATGGAATGAAGCAACTTAATCCACAACACATTACGCACATCTACAAATGCAGCAAATACTGGTACCCATTTACAGCTGGATCAACTGGGGCAAGAAAGGTTAAGTGCTTTGCTAAAGGGACCACAGCAATGGCCATGGTAGGATTCAAAACAAAAACCTTCTGACCCTGAATCCACAATGTCTAATACTGGGTCACAATAACCCATTTTTGCGTAACAAATCAAGGTAGTGTGAATTTATGTAATTTCATGGACATCAATTTTCAATGAGAAATATTACATTTTTGTATTTAAATATGTGAATGCCTCCTATGTAAATAACAGTTCTTACAAAGACATTTTAACTCTGTGGTTTTTTGCAAAAACAAAATCCACAAAAAGAGTCCCTTAAAGGGACTGTCACTTTACTGGCCAATTAGAATGTGTAGGAATTCACGAGAAGTTTGTTTCTTCCCTCCCTTTATTGTTTTTAATTACTGAGTACTGAAATCATCTCAAATATTCTTAACACCAACATGCCAAATTTGGTAACAATAATATTTTCATATATTTTTTAGTTATGTTTAAGAGATAAAGTGTTGTACAAAGGTCTTTGTTATGGCCTTTGGCCTTGAATCTGATATTAATGAACTTGTCTTAGACACTGTCAAGAAATATCCACATGCTAACTTTGGTTTAATTTATAACTTAATACATATATTTTTTTGAAAAATGTTACTGAACTGGAATCATTCAAGGTATTCATCAGATATAAACACAAACTGAGTTTGATAAAAAATCCATTCATACTTGTTTGTGTTATCATGCTCACATGCCATCACAGATAAAAAAACCAGGTCAAGACCTTAGACCTTAAATCAATGTGAGAGTGCTGACTTTCAACTTGTTTATTAAAAAACAACAAAATACAAAGTCTGGTTAAAATTCATTTGTATATGTTCCATGCCTGCCATAACACGATGTGTCATGCTAACAAAAATATTTTTACTCCCAAACTCCCTAACATGGTCATTTTAAAAAAAAAACAACATGATTTTCAGTAATGTTTGGAAAAGAAAAAAAACAACACATACTGCAAACACCATATCAACATTAGTCATTCTGGACTGTACGACATACATCAACATAGCAGCATCTGTATGTAACATAGCGACAAACCAGAACATATTCGACATGCTGAATTGAACATTCAGAATAGTTCTCATTATTATTATTATTTGTTGTCTTAATCTTGTTAAAAAACCAACTATTAGTCAACCCATGCTTTTCAGGATGATTTTAGCCATATATAGACTGATTGAAAGACAATAATAAGCACACGCTCATGATTACACAACTGATTTGTGTTGATAAAGAGATTGTGTGTTAACATCCATACTGGACAGAGGCATTTATTACTGCTGTATTACCTGCAAGGCTCCCATAAAGCTTGAAAAATTATGTCCCTCTCTCCCCCCCCCCCCCCACAAATGATCAGTCCCAAATGTGATACTGTATATATTTGCTTTTTTCTATAGAGACAAGCATGTCTTGTGATCAAACTGCATTGGGTACAGTTCTGACAATGCTAATGTTATGGTCGGCAAGAACAACTCAGTTTTTTATTTAATGTCAGTGTGGTTGTGATTATGTGAGTGTTTGCACATATGTGTATGAGTCTGGTGATGATATTTGACAATGCTAAGTCTACCAACCATTTTTTATTTGTAAGTGTATTAAATGCTTAAAAAAAAACAGATAAGTTATTTTCTTTTATTCAAATTTGAATTTCCAGTCATTTTCTATAGGCTTATGTGAAAAGATAGTTTATTCTCAATTTTGGACGACATTGTTTATTTTGGGGTGCTTGGGACTTCAAAACACACTTTTTGAGTCTAAAAAAAACCCCAATACAGTCTGGGAATATGGCATGTATAATATTCATAAGCTCAGTGAAATGCAAGCAATGACCTTTGACGATCTCACTATGGTTACCATATTGGAGGTCAGATCAGCAACATTTTCATTCAAGACCTGTTACGTATTATTATAGTCTTTTAGTGGAAACTCCATGTCTATACAACCATCAAGATGACCACCTAGGCAGACATTTGGGAGGTTAGATCAGCATCATTTTAATATAGGAATAACTTGGGGCTCCTACACAAATCTGATTTTGTTTCCCATAACTTCTCCATGACAATTTTCTGATTTTCTTTAATGTTTATGATGAAAAGGCCAGAAAGTTGGATCTGTACACAATGAATAATGATAATACTGATCAACATGATAGGAGAGATAATGACAAAATCAGCTTTTTGTCAAGAGGGCCTCCTCATTCCCTTACAGCCATCTGATTCACACACTTTAACACTACAGACTGACGAGCAAGTAAAGACAGATTTTAAATTTTTGGACATTTTCCATGACTTTTTCACTACTTTCCATAACAAACATTTTTCCAGGATTTTCCATGACTGTGAAAACCCTGCTAACTACGTATGGCACAAAGTGTTTTAGTTAAAACCTCATGTCAATACAACCATCTGTTCAGGAGGAGTGGCCAGAATAAGATTTTCATCATAAATGCTGTAGTGGTTGGACATCAGATTGGTACCATTTTCATTTAGGACTATCTAAAAGTTAAAAGAAGTCTTTCAATGAAAGTGCTGTGTCGATATGACCATCAGTTCATGAGTAGCAAAATAACAAGATTTTCATCAAAACTGTGCTCCTCAACATACTCAGTGTTTTATTTAAGACTAAACAGACATTGCCATGATACTGTGTGCCAAGTTTGCCATGATACTGTGTGCCAAGTTTGCCATGATACTGTGTGCCAAGTTTGCCATGTTACTGTGTGCCAAGTTCATGCTTTTCCTCCAAGTAGTTTAGAAGAAGTAGCAATAACAAACAACTGTTTACAACAGACAATGGATGATGGACAAATGGATGACAGATGCATTCTGATTGCAAAAGCTATTCCAGTTTTTGACTAGTAGAGCTAAAAATTGGTAATGCACGAGTAAAAAAACATCCACAGTCTAAAGAAAACTAACTCATCAATGGAAACTCATTTTCAGTGTTATGTATTTCTATATGCAGCAGTAGTCAATGCTGTTAACTTCTTCCACATGATCTCTCAAAACATCCCCACATCCTGTAGTACCGGCAACCTCCAAACTATAGCACCTCAACATTTCATAGCTGAATACTTTTCAAAGAAATTACTATCAAACTCAAGAAGTATTTTAAAACTAATTAATTTAAAATTAGTCTTTTTTTCCATTTCTAACCCCTTGCCAATATGGTTAACCATGCATACATGGTCAAGACAAAGGATCACTTTTATTACAATGTGTATGAATATGGTTCAATACAGCTTAGTATGCAGGTAAAAATTAACCTATTAGTATAACCTACCGTATATACTCGCGTATAATCCTAGTCCAAATGCAAACATCATAGACTCTGATCTGCTGTTGCATAATGCACTGGCAGATCAGGGTCTATGTTGTTTGTTCTACTGATTAGTCCTTACAAACTGCATAGACCCAGATCTGATGGCGCATTATGCGATGGCAGATCTGGGTCTATGCAGTTTGCGGTTGGTATCGGCTTATACATGAGTACATAGGGTTTATTAACTAGAACTAGCATTAATGAGACAGTTTTAACTTTCCCCACTCTCTACAATTTGCTCAGCTGGGCTTTAAACAGAAGAAGTTCAGTTGGAAAACCAAAGTTTGAAGATGGGCAATCAAGGGGCTATAACACTTCTAAGGGATGATGTGGAATGCGGGAAATCCAACTCAGTCAATGTCTCATCAATATAAAGGTGCACAATAACTATGTCTGAAATGCAATACTCCTTAGTAAATTATGCTGTGGAAAGCCAAGCTTGGAGAACAAGAATTTGGGGGCAATAACTCTTCTAACTGATAATGTGGAACACTTGAAATTTAACTCATTCGAGGTCTCATCAATACAAAGATTCATGCCAAATTTGGATGAAATGAAATAAAGCTTTGAAAAGTTATGCTGTGGAAACCAGTCAGGAGAATGGCAATCAGGGGCTATAACTCTTGTAAATGATGCAACTGAATGCTGGAAATCAAACTCAAACAAGATTTCATCAATCTGAAGCCATTAGCCAATTTGGTTGATATCCAACAAATTGTCGTGAAGTTATCTTGCACAAACCAAAGTCAGGAGGATAAGCAATCAGTGAACCATAACTTTTCTAAACAAGACTAACCCCATAAAAGACATTTGTAAATAATCTATCCGACAATGTTTGTACCAAACTGCATCAGAATATGCTGAATGATTTTTGAGCTATGCTGCTTACAAGCAACATCCCATGCAAAGATAGATATGAAGTTAACTGTGAAGGGCCATAACTCTTTCAAAATGGAATTGAAGAGACAAAACCTCTGAAAGGCAATCTAGGTCTATGAGACAATGTACACACCAAATTGCCTTAGAGTAAGCTGTAGTCAAGAAAAAATATTGATGGCAAAAGGGCAATAACTCCATCAAATTGGATCTGAAAAGACTAAACCTTTAAATGGCACATCTACATACAATAAGCAATTCACCTACCAAATGGCATCTAATTATGTGTAAGGGTTGCAGAACTTTGATGGTTACAAGTGTGAATGGATGGACAGACAAACAGATGGACAGACAGACAGATGAATGGATGGAAATGGCGATTATTCCCACATCTCAATGTAGAACACTAAAAATCCTAGAAAACTCCAAACTTTATAATTACAGATAATAATTCTTCACTCTAATAATTACATCATTTTATATTTGTTTCTTGTATTTTTTTTTTATTACCAAAAATGGATGCATAGAAACAAGGATTTTTAAAATAAAACTAGATTTATTCAATAATTCTTACATTATTCAAGACAATGGAAACAAACAAATCATGTAAAAAATAAAATGAACAAAAAGAAACATAAGATGTGTTTGGATGACAAGGATGCTCCTGTCAATATCGAATAACTAAAGAAACCTCTCTTCATACCGCAAGGACAAACTTCTAGGTCAAACAGGGACCATAACTCAGTCAAATTTTGATCAGAAAAGTAAACTAGAATTGGAACTAGGTCTTCTTGGAAGAGGAATTACAAATTTGACTGAATTCCATGTTTTTTCAAAAGTTATCCAGCTGGAGCAAAATTCATGATGCACAGGGAAACTTCAAACATGAAGTAGCCAAATTTGTATGGAAAAGATGAAGACTGAACAAAGATAAACCTGTATACCAAATGTGAATTAGGTCAATGAAGTCCTTCAAAAGTTAGTGACCAGAAACAAAAATGATGATGGAAGGTCAAACTTCTAAGTCAAAATGGGGTCAAATTTGTACAGGAAAAAGGTCAAAATCAAGCTTTACCAAGGTCTTCTTCATATAGAACTACATACCAAATTCTGGTTTCAATCCATGAGAGTCTTCAAAAGTTGTGGAGCAGAAACAGAATTTGTGACATATTGGCATACAGGGCATATGAACATATAGGAAATGTGCATGTACAAGATGGAAGGACATGGAAAACTCAATATGCCTCCTTGAAGAACATGCAAATAAATAAAAATCGCATTAAAAAAACATTACCGTTCTGGCTGGCCACCAGAGCTGCTAGTGTAGGCAATATGGCTGACATTACAACTTGACTGTGCTCCATTAGTAAAGTAGGGTGCTGAGAAATCCCCTCTACCACTGACATCACTGTATTGACAAACTCAGGGGTTGATATTGCTGCTAAATATAGAGACATGCTGATATTATTAACTTTTTTAATTTTTGTTGGTAGTATGGTCTTTAACAATACAACAAAAAAACTGGAACAAGGAGATCATGAACTACATTCTATGAATATATGTTGAATTTTTGTATACCAATATGGTCGAATAAAGGACCAGTCATTCATACTGCTGCTTATGTGCCTTAATACATAATTCATTTGGACTTCCGAATGCATCAAGTCTTTAGAAAAGAATTTGATACTAGAAAATAACATATACATTGATAATCAATGACAATAAGTATGAGGTAGTAAGATTGCATGTACTGAAAAATATTATTGTGGACAAATTGTTTTGGCAGTGACCATCAAACTTGCTAGTTGGTCTGCACAAAAATAATGACGTGAAACATAAGCAGGTTACTAATGAAGTCCCCCTTTTCTTTCCACCTTGTCTTTTTCTGAGCCTTTTAATTATACCATTGGTTTTGAGAATTCATGCCGATTAATACATTAATTTACATAATAATCCAATCTGGTAGATATGGAGAATACTAATTACTTTTTTGTACATATAATCACAGCTAAAAATATTAAACTTTTCTATTGCATGAAAATTTGCATACTTTTTGATAGAAACAAATATTTGTAGGAAAAATAAAAACTACAAAATAATAGATAATAATAATAATATAAAATAATAAAATAATAATAAATATAAAAATATAACAGTATTGTCTGTAATTTTCCATACACATTTTATTTATTATTTTTTGACATGTACTAATAATTATAGGAAAAATAATGTTATTATAATTTTCTGAAGTACCCAAAAATTTTACATTTTCAGTAAGAAAAAAGTTGTTTGTACAAACATACTGAGGATAAAATTAATTCTTATTGTATGTGGATTGATAGTGTAGTAAATATTAGAATGTATGCAAAATTACAAAACAATACTGTATGACTCTTATGAAAGGCTGGTGTAAAAGAAAAAAATCAAAGTACAAAAAACTACAGATGGTTGGAGACTTTTGTATTTAATTTCATATCTCCTAGAAAATGGGATAATTACACTATTTGAATCAATAAAACATGTTTGGTACTCTTTGTAAAACTTACTACAGTATCATCAAAATGTCACCTTGACAATGTGTAAATAATGTTTCATTCACAAATGCTTTTCATTCACGGCTAAAACACGGTATTGGTGCTGATAAAGGAATTTTCATGTTATATGCATGAAATAGAAAAATTAAACAAGATATGAACCAATTTTAAAGATTGGTAAGCCTGGCATATACCTCTCTTACTTTCCTGAAAATTTCAAGAGGTTAGTGTAACCCATTGTTGAGATATGCATGGAAACAAGCTCTAAAAATGGCCATTTTTGAGCGTTATGTAGTCTCACTCGAAAAAAGCTTGAATATAAAATAGAGAATTCTCTAAATATCATACTGAAATTATGCATTTATTGGTCTGGTTTTATGCGGAATTCTATCCTGCAAATATTGCTTCTTGAATTAAAGAAATCGGTAAAATATTATGGATTTTATAAGCAAAATACCGTCAGTAGAAGTTTTGTTTCAACACTGAAATTCAAACACTAATCTGTTGTTATATGCCAACATTTTGTACAAAATAACATTCATTATAACTTTTATTGACATCTAGAACTCGACTTTATATTATAATAAGTAGTAAAACCATTTAAATCACATGGCTAGCCAAGATATTCGATTGAGAGCTTGTTCTTTGTCAAACTTTCCAGTTCTAAATTTTGTAGTGTCTGTAACCTTTACAAGTTTATATGGCAATAATTTTGTTGTTTCATTATGGAAAAGTATAAATCCTACAAAGGCTCATGTGTATCCATGTGATGTCCAAGTTGGCCAAAATTGGTGGTGCTGTATTGTACCATTAAAAAACAGCAACTCAATAAAAAAAGTTACAGACACTACACAAACAGGTATAAAAATGAAAGATAAAAGTATTGTTCTACTTGTCATTAAAACATTGTTTTTCTCAATAGAAAGTTCCATCTTATGTGATGTAATGTTGCATCATCTATTTACCTCTGCAGCCAAGAGCAAAAAAGTGATGCAATAACTCTCTTGATTGAATATTGCATCATTCTTGCAGCACTGTCTGTTTGAGTAATTTACTACAAGACAATGTAACCTGAATTTCTTATCCTAGAAGAAGCTGCCTAATTACTTTTTCTGTTCTTTACCATGGTACATCCCTAAGACATGGGAAGACGACAAAAGCAAACCTCTGGGAACAACTCTGGTAAGTTTGTATTGAATGGTAAACCACACTCTTAAATTGTAGTGTCTGTAACCAATATCCCCTTTTTATACTGTCTATGACTTTATCCCTGTTTTTTTTTAAAAAAATGAAGCCAAATTATGTTTCCTATTACAGTATTGATGTGTAAGGCTAAATTTTGACATATTGTCTGTCTGCAATTTGTAATATTTTGGTATATTTATAGTTTCTTTCATCTAGATTTCTGATAACAGGCAACATTTTCAGTGATTTCTTACAATATGCAATTGAAACTGAGTATTTTTGCATTCCATATCATTAGACTAGTAAATTCAAACAGAAATATTATGAGAATTCAATGAGCTCAGACTTAGTATTGGATACATTGCTGATATTGTCAAATGGTTACAGACACTACTAGACATGTGAATTGACCCGACTGTTGTTTACATTATTAAGGAAAGTGTGCAATCATTGTAAATGCTAGAACATTGAATAATCATCAGGTTTTATGCTATTTCTTTTTCAATCAGATACTTTTCTTTAAGAATCTACAGGTTATTCCAGTTTGCTTATGTATGAAAGCATATTGCGTACTCATTACAAGTATGTTTTGTAAAGTCTAAATTTCATCCGTATACATAGAGGAACAAAAATGAGAATGAAGTTGTTTGCTTTTAGGAAGCAAAGATAAGCCAGAAGAAGATGAACAGAAGATTAAAGCTACAAGGGAGAAGACGAGGCTAAAGGTACAAGCCTGGAGAAAAAAACAGAGGGAAAATAAGGCGAAACATGAGGAGCTAAAAAGGGTTGATAGAGAAAGAAGAAAAGATGCAAGACTACTAAAAAAACAGCAATCACTTTCCGATTCAAATCTTCAACAAGAATTAAGAAGGAAAAAACGTGAAGAAATGAAAAGGTATCGCCAGAAAAAGAAAGAAAAAGCAGCCCTGGCAATATCGGTTAATAAGAGTGTTGATTTAAGAAGTCCGAAAACTGCTGAATTAAGTAGAAAGAAGAAAGAAGCTGTGAAAAGAACCCAAGCATGGAGAATGCGTATCAAACTGAATGAAAGTATACAGCAAGAGTGTATTCAGACTGATTGTGAAATAGGAAATACTGGGTCAGCCAGAGATTCACCAATGAATAAAGTGTTACCTAAAGCAACTCTGTACAGACAATTAAAAAAGGTAAAGGAAGTATTACCAAATACCCCAAAGAGAAAAGCAGTCATCATAAGTAAATTAATTAAATCTCCATCAACATCAAAGTTTCTAAATAGCAATATAATGATAATGACACCGGATTGCAGAAAAAAACTTGAATTGACAGATACTGTTATACAATCTGTGTCAGAGAGCATTTCAGAAGTGAAAACAAGGAAAGGGGGTGCAAAGAAACATGCATACAACATCATTTGTGACGCATTACTGAAGAAATATAAAAGACACAGACTAAAAAAGTATTTCAAAGTATCAGTAAAAGGGCAAAAACCTAGTTCTACATGGTGGGAGACGAAACAAAGAAAAAGAAGAAGGGATGCACTTAACTCTCCATTAAAGAAATCTGTGAAAGATTTTTTTCTAAGTCCAGAAATCAGTAGGAAGTGCCTAATAAACGTGAAACTGTGAAAGTAAGAAAAGGTGGTCAAAAAGAAATACTTCAAAAACATGTGATGACTATGACATTAGAAGAAGCCTACAAAGACTACAAGTTAAGGAACCATAGTCACAAAATAGGATTAACTTCATTTTCTAAATTGAAACCAGTGAATGTTAAAAAGGTGTCTGAAACAAGCAGAAGATCATGCTTATGCCAAAAGTGCTGTAACGTGGCCCTAAAAAGTGAGGCACTAACAAATGTAAAAAAAGCAGTGAAAGAAAATGGAGATTTGGATGAAATTTCAGTAGATAAGAAAAGCTTAAGTGATGCTACTTTTTGTAAATACGACACCAATCCAGCTATTAAATGTTTAAGAAGAGAATGCAAACAATGCGGTGTGAAATGTTTGCAGAGTTACCTTAAACCATTTGTTGAAAAGTATAGTGACAGGCAGATATCATGGCATCAATGGGAAAGTATAGAAATAGCAAAAGATGATAAAGTAAAGCGTTGCGTCTCCTGTGTGCCTAAAGAAACAGACATAAAAACATTAATTACATGCTTAGAAACTGACATGCAAGAGTATCCAGAGCACGTTTTCAGGGCCAAATGGCAACAGCAACAGATGGGAATTTGTGTTGATAGAATTGGTGAGGGTTCTATTGCTATGGTCATGGACTTTAGTGAGAACTATGGGTGTGTTTTTCAAAGTGAAGTACAATCTGGATTCTTCGACAGGAACCAAGTTACAATACATCCAATCATGTGTTACTATACAGAAAAACAGGGAGAAAAAGAATTCAAGATAAAGCATGCCATTATTGGCATCAGTGAAGAAACCAAACATGATGCAGACTTAGCTATCACTTTTGAGAACAAAGCTATAGAAATTCTGAAGAAGAAAGGTGTGAAAGTAGAGGAGATCCATGAGTGGACAGATGGCTGTGCTGCCCAGTATAAGGGGAAGAAAGCCTTTGCTGACATAAGTCTGAGGAAAAAGCCATCTGTAACACGAAATTATTTCGAAACATCACATGGAAAGAGTGTTTGCGATGGTCTCAGTGCGACAGTCAAGAATGCTTGCTACAGAGCTGTAATCAGCAATAGAAAGGTGATAGGTTGTGCAGAAGATGTATATCATTTCTGTACAGAGAAACTGAAAATGGAAAATACAGATAATGAAGCTAAAACAGTTTCGAGAAGGGAGTTCATCCTTGTTAAAGATTTTGAGAGAAATAGAGAAGAAACTGATGTGCAAACACTGCAAGGTACAAGAAAATTACATGCTGTAAAGTCAGGAAGCAATGATTATGAACTGAGCATAAGAAATCTGAGCTGTTATTGTGAGCAATGCATGAAGGTTGACGGGAGATGCAACTTCAGCGAAAATGTTAATGCCTGGGAAATGAGAAAGTTAGTACTCAATAAAGATAATTTAAGTCAGAAAGGAAAACAACTTAAAGACAAGAATCCATCAACAATAGAAAATAATGACAAGAAAAGAAAACAAGGAAGTAACCAGAAAGATCATAACTCAGCAACAAGCGAAAAGCCTAATAAGAAACGGAAGTCAACAGAAAGACAAAACATTGTGACAAAGAAGATCAAAGTTGACAAAAAAGCACCAACCAACACAGAGAAACCAATAGAGAAATACCACCCTGGAGAATTTGTTGCTGTAGGACTTAAGCCAAAGAAGGGACCTCTAGATGTATACTTAGCAGAAGTAATAGACATTCTTCATAACGAAGTTAGACTTAAATACATGAGAAAGTCTGGCAACATGTATGTTTGGCCTGAAAAAGATGATTATTCACAAGAGGCTCTAGATGCTATCTTGTACAGGGTAAAAGCTCCACAAATAGTCAATGAAAGGGGTCATTTCAAGTTTAATGCAGCTGAATTGTCTAAGCTCAAGTCAAATCTGGAAAAAAATCATAAGCACTTCTATTTGAAATGACAATATAAAGTCAAGGTTTAATGTGTAGTGTCTGTAACCTTAAGATCAATCACATATGGGTCTGTGTTTGAGTCAGCACCTTGGGTTGAACAATACTTTAGTGACTATGATTTACTGAACATTCATTATACTTCAATATTTTACTCTTACAAACACTATTTAGTATTAAACTTTCAAGTGCTATTTACCAGTTCATAATTTTAACACAAGTATTGGACATATACCTGTTACAATGTGGTTTTATCATTTTATTAACTAATCAACATTCATTTAATGAATAATTCTAGTCAATGTGTTCATGTTGAATTATTTTTGAAGTGAATTTTATGGAGATATGTATGGTTCTGCAGCTGTATTGAAATGCTATAGTTTTGTAGTGTCTGTAACCAATTTTATGGACAATGTACTTCTGACTCTTATGGAAGTTTGCAATACTTTTGGCCAGTATTAATGATTTTGTTTGTTTAAATATTCTTCTTGGTGTTAGATAAATGCCTAAATAAGATTATTCTATGTCTTTTATGTTTGTTATGCAAAAGTTTCATGGTTAGGTTTTTTTTCTTAGTGATACCTTTGTCATAGATGTTTTGATTTTGTTATTAAGTTGTTTACCACTTCCAGTTATGTTGTTTACTTTAAATGTTGATATCCTGTTACTGATGTTACTGTGAAAAAAAATAAAGTTTTAAAGTTTTCATGCTGTTTTTCTTGCATGTTATACACCAAGTGTAGTGTCTGTAACTGTTGTTATACCAATGAATTGAAATAATGGTTAAACAAAATCGCATGCATGTTCCAGCTAAATCTAACTTGATCTGACTAGGGGACACCCTAGGGTATATAATGAGCTTCATTGAAATGTTCTATCAAACATTTCAATTTTTTAAGTGAGTGAGACTACTCTCAGCACCAATACCGTGTTTTAGACTGAAGTCAGACTGGCTAATTTAGATTACTGTTACTTCCACATTGCAGGCCATTTAAGTCATCAAACACTAAATGCAAAATGTATTCGTTGTAGCTATCATTGATACTGCAAAAATTGTTCTCAATAACAACCAAAATCTAGCTCTATTTTTTCTTTGTATGTTTATTATCTTTTACCCTAATATTTTTTTTCTTCCATGTTTTTGTTTGTCTAAATACACATTAAACTATTCAAGCATTTTTCACAACTTAACATATAAACCATATCTATGTGAGTCAAAATCATCATCACCCTCAAACCACATACCATATATACTTGCTGATAAGTTGAGTCCAACTGCAAAAAACATAGACCCTGATCTGACGTCACATCATGTGCCAGCAGATCAGGGTCTATGATGTTCGTTCTACTGATAACTCCTAACAAACTACATAGATTCAGATCTGACGGTACATTATTCGACAGCAGATCTGGGTCTATGCAGTTTGCAGTTGGATCTGACTTATAAGCGAGTATATGCAGTATGCCAAATACTTAAAATAGGTTACAGTAAGACATGCTTATAATGAACCTCTTGGGACACCTTGAATCGCTGTTGTTTCCATAATTTGTTATATCCATATTATAATGAATATTTTTATTCTTTATCGGGTTTCCAAGCTCAGTTCGTACTAACCATAACTGTGTTGCAGATGCGTTCACACTAATCATGCTATAATGTAATTTCTGTTGTATCATGATTGAAGAATCACCATAAAACAATAGTAACTCTTTTGTTACTTAAAAGAAAATATGAAAATGTTTTAAATGTCTTTCTATCAGAAAAAAGAAAATCCTAATATTAAAGAAAGCTGATCTGAGAGAGAGAGAGCGAGACTATTGCAGAGATTTTAATAAGTAGCACAAAGAAAAAGCTGATGAAAGTGCAATAATTCTATTAAAACAGAATATTGGGGATTTCCATGAGAAAATACCTAAAGTAACTGTACATTGAGAATAATGATAGTCGAATAGAAAGAACTGTACATAGCTCTGGTCATGTTTCTGCTTGACAACACACAGGAATGTATGAGACATTTCAACAAACATGGTCCTCTGGAAAAACAAGAGTACTGTGAATGAGCCCATTTTGACCCCACAATCAGCATGCTTCTTCCTTACCCCAAGTGCAAGCTATCCACAAAGTTTGGTCCAGGTATGTGATGTAGAACTAATGTTATTGTGCAGAAACCATTTTTTTCTTTCTTTCAGTCACAGTGACTTTGAACTTTGTCTTTTTGACCCACAAATTGATAGGCTTCTTACTTATCCCAAGTGCAAGCTATCCACAAAGTCTGGTAACTGTGGATGGTAGAGAACTCAAGTTATTGTATGGACACAATATTTTTCTTTCTGTCACAATGACCTTGATCTTTGAACTCTTGATCACAAAATCGATAGTTTTTCCTTACAGCAAGTGCAAGCAATCCACAAAGATTGATAACTGCTGATGTTGCAGAACTTGAGTTATTGTGTGGATACCATTTTTCTTTTTCAGCCAGTGACCTTGACCTTTGACCCCCAAATCAATAGGCTTCTTCCTTACCCCAAGTACAAGCCATCCACACAAATTTGCTAACTGCAGATGGTGGAGAATGATTTATTGTACGGAAACCATTTTTCTGCTTCGAGTCACAAAGACCATGACCTTTGACCTTATGACCCCCAAATCATTAGGGTTTTTCCTTACTCCAAGTGCAAGCTATCCACAAAGTATGGTATCTGCAGATGGTGGCAACTCAAGTTATTGTGCAGCAAAGAAATTGATAACAGACATATGGACAGTTTTTTGTTTTGTTTTTGTTTGTTTTAACAGCACTTTTAACACATTATTGGCTATATCAAGCCAAAGAAATGGGAGTTAAGAGCCTTTCCCAAGGGCACTGAGGCAGCCAACCAGGCTGGCCTGGGCAGGTATAAAACTCATGACCCTTAGATTACAAGTCTGATGCTCCACCAACTGAGTTGATGGTTGGTAAATACCATAACATAATATGCTCCATCTTACGGTAGGTATATTTACACAAAACAAAGGTTGATATGACCTAAATACTCTACTGTTTAATGGTTTACTTCCAAGCCCCCCCCCCTGCCCCAGTAAAAAAGGATAGAAAATTAGAAAATATGTTTAGAACTAAAAATCAGCATTAAATATATAGCTGTATTAGTAAGATGTTAAACTATTGTACATGAACCCTGATATACATTTCTGAGAAGAAAAAAAACAACACAAGTACATTTTTTATGGTTATATCAAAGGTTCAAAGAAGTATACATTGACAAAAGAATGCATGAAAATATAGTATCCAAGCAAACAGAATATACACTAATGACTACCAATAGCATGCAAATTCATCATTCTCAAAATTAACTCAGAATGTTGTAGAAAACAGAACAGCTTCTGCCTGTGTTTAATTAGTACATGCAAAATAGATTTGGAAATGAAAGTAGGAATAAAGTTTTAAACTAGCATCAAGTTTTATTTCATTAAAGAAAAGCTATAATGGCAGTCAAAACAAACAAACATTTGCACAAGATTTAATTATACATGAAATAAAAAAATAAAAGGTATTTTTCCAATCAAACATAACATTATAAATCACAAACTTTCAGGTTTGAAAAACCAAAATGATCATAACATGTTTAACTCTGTTCAAAAAGTGTAAAATGTCAATGTAAATGAATTTATCACAAATGGTGAACTAGTGATTAAAATACTATTTTCTTATTACACAGTAAAATATATACTGTATTACTGATGTAACTTCAGAAAAGAAACTTTCTCCATATTTACAAATATTGTAAGACTGACCAGAAATGTGTCCATACACCTTTTATGCCCCCGCCCATCAATATGATCCAATTCAAGTTCTAAGTCATAGCTCCATAAAATTTGCAAGAAATTTTTTTTTAAAAATCAAACAGTTACCTTGACCTATGCATTCCAACTATAAAGACTCGTATACATAAAAAAATCAAACAGTTACCTTGACCTATGCATTCCAACTATAAAGACTCGTATACAATTTGGTTTCAATCCATAAAGTCCTTCAAAAGTTACTAAGTGGAAACTGAAGGGGAAGTTCACAGTCAAAAAGTGATCCATAACTAAATGTTTGCCACGAAAAGTAAATTTTTAGTTAATTGTTTCTTTGAGAATACTCACCAGATCACATTCATGTTAGGGAAATAAATTCCACTACCTCTCAAAGCCAGCAATCCCAAAAAGACAAAAATTGTGTCTTTCGTGTCTAGATACCATATAGACAAAGAGAAGAAATCCTTACCCATGACCTCTCCTTACCACCGCCAGGTGGTTACTCATCAACAAAATGTTTACCAGTATAAGCTAGCAATACATCAACAAGGATGCCTGCACTTTTGGGGAGGTGAGGTAGGGTTTAATAGTAATGTGATTGGGTGAGTATTCTTGGAGAAACATTGTTTACTAAAAAATTTACTTTCTCTTTCAAATACATTCCATGATCACATCAACATTAGGAGAGAGGTAACAGGAGGAGGAGATGCACGAGCATCCAACCTCTACCACAGGTATCCTCCGAGGGAAGAATGGCTGATTCCATATATGTAGGATAAACTACACTCCTAACATGAGGACAACACAGAATGACAATCACATAACTCATGATGACAATACATGAATAAGAAATAAAGAATTTTCCTTGCTGAAAGAAAATCCAGGAAATCCAGTAAAGTGCTAAAACCCATGCCCATGAGGAGGTTGTTCTGAGGTCAATTTGGCCTGGTGGTCATCTGGGCTGCAGACACTGGACCCACCAGATTAAATTTATTTTCTCTGGAAAGCCAGATCATGGAGTTCAAAACTTGAGAAGGTTGACTGTGTATGCCGTCCAAGAACTTCTTTTATGTCTTAGATCAAAATGTTTGAATGCAAAATCACTTTAATCCCAAGAGCTGGAATCTTCATGAAGCATATCTGATCCTTTGAAATCTAAGAGTACAATGAGCAGATAACTCACTTCAGCCATGATGCTGGGGCTTTAGGGGTCATATCCTTTTACCCAGCCTTCACTGGAAGAAAGAGACATTGTCTGGCTCCATGAACCTTCTCTGTACGCTTCAAGTAGTGCTAGAGAGCATGGACCAGGTCTTGCATTGCCACCTCTCTCGACATATCAATCGAGAAGAGGAAGTGGATGACCACTCTTTGATTGGCTGCTGATGGCAACCTATTCTTTAGCTATGAAGCCTGGTTGCGTCATTAGGATCATGGAACCAGCCGATCTGAACTGGAGATAGTTCGGGTCCACGGAAAGGGCATGCAACTCACCCTGCATGCCAGAGCTACAGCTATCAGACAAACATGTTTTATATGATAGCAGCTTCATTGAGGTGTTGGCTAAAGGGTCAAACTGATCTGAGTTGAACCAAGTCAAAACCCACAAAAGATTCCATTTAGGAAATGGTGACAGATTTTGGCCTTTTCATGTAAAATCTGACTAGCAGGTCTGATAGAACCTTACTGCGTCCAATATCCCCTCTACCATGATGGCTAAAAGTGTCAGAGATCATGGAGCTGTAGTCTTTGATAGTAATTGAAACTAATTTTTTCTCCTCCAAAAACCAGAGAAAAGAGCTAGCTAATTGCAGGATTGAGGCACTCAAAAGAACAATGCTATTGACCTTGCACCAGTAACTGAAAATCTGCCATTTTCCTTCGTAAGCCTTTAAAGTCGAGGGCCTTCTAGCTCATGAGATTTTCTCCAAGAGTGAAGGTTTAAATTCAATTCTACACAGGGCTCTCCTGACAAGAGTCAGGCATAAAGAAGAAGCCTGTCTGGGCAGGGGTGAAACACCAGCAACCATGGCGGTTTGAGCAGGTTGGGCCTCACCAGGATTTTCCTGGGGACATCTTTTGCTACAGTGAGCAGATCATTCATCAAGGACTTGTCTTACCTGAGAGGGGCTATCAGAATCACTTTGCAGTTCTGACTCCTCAATTTCTGTATTATCCTTGGTACCAGAACAGTAGGAGAGTAGATATAGCCCCAACACCCCACCTAACTGACTGATAGTGTGTCAACAGCCCATACCCAGGCTTCTGGGTCCAAGACTGGAGAGACAAAGGTGGACTGTTTGTGATTCCACCTAGTCGCTGAAAGACCGATGGATGAACATACCACTTGATGTAAAGGGTCTGGTCCCTTCTCTCCACAGCGAGTCAGCCAGTACATTGAGCCTTCCGGAAATATGTCGGATCTGGACCGTGATCTTTAGCTGGGAGCAAGTGATTTTGTCCCCCTCCCCACACCCCCCCCCGTTTGTGTAGGTTGGTCATAACCACCAAGTCATCCAACATAATAAGAACTACCTTCCCATTCCCTTCCCAAGTGACAAGGTTTTTCTTGCTGGTATGGATGGCTCGGTGGCAGGCTGGTCAGTCAGCTTAGAAACCTCCTGGGTGGTATGTGTGGTGATATGGATGGACCAACTCAATGGATCCCCGAATGACTCTACATGCCACGGAACAGATTGCTGTGACCACAGCATGACTCGCCAATGTGACAGATCTCTGATCACTGGTCAAGAGGTACTGCCAGCTGGCAGGTTGGACAACAGCTGGAGCAGTGGCATACAGAGTAAAAGGATGGAAGTATAGATAATCAATGTCTGAAAAACACCCCATGTGCCCAGACTTACAGGCCTGAAGGCCATGCTCAGGCATGCAGAGAAACTTACTCCCACTGAGCTGCCAAAATAAGGGATAGCACTCTCCTGTTAACTCGAAGCCACAATTGGAGATTTGCAACGAATGTAGGGACATAAATTACCCAAAGGACAGCAACTGCATCATTGTTTTTTGCACCAGTCTTTGCATCTGTGACTCCAGCAGCATCTGGGAAGGATGTGGGGCCAGTATATCTGAAACCCCTTGTTCCTCCATTTCAAGTTGGCCAGACATAACAGTTGCAACAGGAATCGTACACATCACCCATCTCTCTTTGCTCTTCAAGCTTGTTTAGAAAACCATGGACCAAATCCATCTGACCACACTGCACATACACTATAGGCAGAATCAAAGAACACTTCATTTTAAACAATGACTGCAACATGTAGCAAATACATTAATACACAATACTATACCGAAGATATCCTTGGACTCGAATGGCCAGGCGATACGATGTTGATCATACCACTGCTTAAACTGGCAAACATCTGGTTGATGGACAGACACCTAGCAGTGGTAAGGGAAGGTAATTGGTGAGAGTTTCTTCCCTTTGTCTATATGGTTTATAGATGGGCGGAACAAATTTCTTCTTTTCAGGATTGCTGGATTTGAGACATAGTGGAGTTCATTTCCCTTACATTAATGTGACCAGGGAATGTATTCATTGAAAAATGGTGAAAATCAAACTAGATCCAAGTATTCTTGATGTAAAGCTGCATACTAAATTTGATTTCAGTCCACTAAGACCTTCAAAAGTTCTTAGCAGAAACAAAATTGAATGAGCAAGTTCTAAGTCTAATATGGGCCAAAAATACATTAAATCTTGCTGGAAAATGATGAAAACTGAACCTGACTTAGGTCTTCTTAATATAAAGCCTCATACCAAATTTGATTTTGATTCATGAAGTAATTTAAATCTTCCTGAACAGAAATGAAATGGAAGTCAAAGTTCTAAGTTGAACAGTTGCCATAACTATGTTAAGTTGTGCCAGAAAACTGTGAAAACTGAACCTGACTATGTCTATATAAGGCACAGCCTCATATAAAATTCCATTAAGTTCTTCAAAAGTCTCTGAATGGAAATAAAATAGGGGATGGGACAGGACGTGAAGGGATGGATGGACACAGATAAAACTAAATGCCCCCTCTATAGCTATATCAGGGACATAAAAAGCATGCTGAGATTGGCAAGCAGGAAAGAAGGCGCTATAAGCATATACACATGCAACATGCTGAATGCATCTGATTATTGTGGCAGTAGAGACAAGCTGTCAAACTAATACCTTTGGCTTTCTCTGTCACAGAAAATGCAAAATTCATCATGAAGTTAGTGACATACAGACATATACATTTTTAAATATCATAAAAAATGATGCAAGTATTAGACATTAATGCACATGAAATGCCATATGTATTCAACTATACTGCCTAGAGAGGGGTTTCTAGTGGAATACAAGATGATTCAATACAGGGTGAAAGTTAGCTGACATAATAAACAAGATAATATTATACAAATGCATCTCTGTTTTTATGCTCAGTTAAACATTATTACATGTATATATAGTAAATAAATATTCATACACTTCATTCCAAGAGTTATGCTACAAACATTTCTTCAAAAATATTACCAAACATACTCACTTATAAGTCGAATCCAACTGCAAACTGCAAAGATCCAGATCAGCCATCACATAATGTGCTGGCAGATCTGGGTCTATGCAGTTTCTTAGGAGTAATCAGTAGAACAAGTAATATACACCCTGATCTGCTGGTGCAATATGCAACAGCAGATCAGGGTTTATGTTGTTTGCATTTGGACTTGACTTATAAGCATGTATATATGGTACATTTTTATGAAAAGATTTCCAAGAACACCCTGTATAAAAATTACAGCATTTGTGCTGGAGAACATTTCACACAAGAAATACATATTTTCAATATTTAGTGAAAATAAAGTTAAAGATATAAAATTAGCTTTGTACATACCAGTAGCTGTGTCTATGTTGGTCTCCCCTAACTCTATGCAATTCACATGTGTCAGAAGTGTGGCTAAATTGCGGACAAAATCCTCATTCACAATGCGAGGACGGAAAATCTTAAAAGGAAATAGAACCATACAATATATCACTGATCTCAAACATTTTAAAGAAAACAAAATAATTGTATCTCATGAGCAATTTGCAAAAAGCTATTTCATGTTTAATTTATATTAAACATCTCGAAACGCTAAATGGAAACCAAGAAGATGTCCAATGGCAGTATGGCCAGATTTCAAAGCTTTGTTAATTCTTATGATGCATCCTATGTATCAAGATAGAAAACTATATGCAATGGGTACAACAGATCGCTGGAGCATGAAATATAGGTCACAGTGACTTAGTTTTGATCAGAGTATAGCACTTGTCATAAAACATCAACATATCAAGTTACATGACTCTGCAGGCAAGTGTCTGAGAAACTGAGCTAAACATAATGGTTAATTAATACAAGTCAGTGAAGTGTAAGTTATAGGTCACAGTGACTTAATTTGACTCAGAGGTGTAGAACTTTTTATGACACATCTTCTGTAGTGCATTATCTGTCATGTGTCCCAATTATTACGTAACTTTTTCTAAAAAAACTGCCTGACCAATATTCATATGCTTTTACAGTGAGCATTCCGCTATCAAGACCTACCAAATCTGTTCAACTACTGCTGATCCGTCATCCAATATGGCCCCCATTACTAAACCATAAGCTCACTTGGCCCTATGGCCAGGTGATCTAAAAAATATAAGGATAATTGCATGATAATCTTACCAACTGAATACCACATTTTTGAATACATGAACACATAAATTTGCCAATATTAATAGCATAACTGATTGTAATAATTTAAACATATATCATATATCAGGAACTCACAAACACACAAGTACCAAGTAATTCTAACATAATGAATCATTCTTTGTCGTCTTTTAGTCATTTTCCAAAAAAAGAATGTAATAAAAACTGGCATGAGTACCCCCTCCCCCCCCCCCCCAAAAAAAAAAAAAATATAGAGATATTACAGGGATTTGGGGAAGACTGTAGAAGCTAAATACAGGGAGCAACAAAACAGCTATAAAACAAGAAATTTATAGAGATTTATATAAAATATTGGGATGACTGGGAAGCATGACAACTTATTTTTTGCAAACCCACTGACATTGATATCAATCAAAATCAATGAAAACATAGCATTATTATTTGAAACAATAAATCTGCAAAATTTAAACATTTATATCTAATTGAAAAGATTTTCTAATGCAAATAAGGGTGAAAAGAGTCTGAGTTACAGACCCTGAAACAGATATTTTTTGCCAGCAAAGTGGAATGCAAACAGAATGCAGAATGTATACAAATGAAATATTGAATAAATTCAAATGAAATGATGAATGAATGCAAATGATGAATTATAAATGAAAACATAACAAAATACAAATGCATTTCATGAATGGATTTGAAAATCGATTATTTTCAGGCTGCTACTTAAATTTCCACATCAAAGCCCTTTCACGTGATAATCAGATACTAGATTCAGATTCTGTACAAATACAGTTTTTAATTCCTTACAGGCCATGACATTGTTTTTAATTCCTTACAGGCCATGACAGTTTTTAATTCCTTACAGGCCATGTCATTGTTTTTAATTCCTTACAGGCCATGACAGTTTTTAATTCCTTACAGGCCATGACAGTTTTTATTTCCTTACAAGCCATGACAGTTTTTAATTCCTTGCAGGTCATGACATTGTTTTTAATTCCTTACAGGCCATGACATTGTTTTTAATTCCTTACAGGCCATGACATTGTTTTTAATTCCTTACAGGCCATGACATTGTTTTTAATTTCTTACAGGCCATGACATTGTATTTGCTGAGGCAGACAAAACAAATGCCACTGAAGTGATCACATCATCATTCCAAATGAGTACAAATTAAAGGAAACGATGAATGGAAGTGATATATGCAAAATCACAATACATTTCAGAGACCACAAATGAAAAATGACATGATAGCTGAAATGCATATGCAAACAGGATGCAAACTGAACACAAACTAAATTAATTCTAGATGCATTTCAAACACAAAAGAGGAGTAAATGAAAATCAAATGAAATTTGTTAAAATTACCTATTTCAGGGTCTGTAATACTAGGTAGTGGAATTATCAACTTCACCATCCTGAGAGAATGCATCAAGTTTTGTGCTAAATAATGATTGCCTATTGCTTCTCTTTATCCTCCATGATAGTTACATATTTACAGGCATGAAAAAGGTTGCAATTGTGATCATTCAGTTTACAAAGCTTAAAGTCTTTACATTTGACAGGTCAGATTTCATTTGTACCTAATATTCATTTTCAACCAATGTGGTTGCTAGATTTTGTACTCAATTCAATTTCATGTACATCAATTTTATGATTTGAGATTCAAAACTGAAAAGGAAGTATATATTTCATGATCATTCATGGAACTCATCTGTTATAATGACTCTTCCCTGTTTCCAGATGATGTACACATGTACCATAAGATTTCTAGACTGGGTCTTTGTTTCTGAAGGCTTTAGTGAAAAACGTAACTTCTGAAACAGGGAACCATGCAACTCAAAGTACACTAAAACACACAGCATCTCCAGGATTGAAATGTGCAAGAATTCCATTCTGAATATAAGACTACATTTATGTCAAATAGAGTATGATGAGTAAATGTAGCTACCTGACTAGTGACTAGGTGAAGAAAAATGTGGATTAAAGGGAGGGAACTCTTTAGCTGTTTTGATTGAACTGTGTTGGGATGTTTTCTTCCATTAACAGCATCCAATGAAGACAAGATTTCACCTACAAGGATAAATTGTAAGCATTATTAGATAAGCAATGATTTAACAATAGCTATAGTGTAAATGTAACTTTTATTCTCAGTGTACAGGTGTCTAACACAGTTTTCCTAGATGTCAAAATACTCTGAAGGTACTAAATTTCATTGATCACCCCATTGCTCATGCCTGTAACATTTTAAAAATATGTTCTTTAAATAAAATTATCCCAATGAAATACATATCTAGTGATATGATTGTTCAAAAGCAATCTTATGGAAACTTCATAAATATCCAGAATTTCATATCCAACCTTCCTGAAATTGCATAAAAAGAGGGCATTAGGTCCTAACGATGTTTATGGCATAAATGCTGTAAGATTAATGATGCTATCTTGTAATTGCAGCAGGAATGGGGAAAGCAAGAATAATAATAATAATAATAATAATAATAATAATAAAAATAATAATAATAATAGTAATAATAAAAATAAAAATAATACTAACAATGATTGCAAGTGAATGAAGCCAGTACTAAATAAAGTAAAATATTTAAATGTGACCTTTGGTTGAATAAGGTAATTATATAGTTCTTTTATATATGTAGCAAGATATAAACATTTTAAGCCCCACTTATCAAATACAAAAATTCATACTGACCAAATGATTAATGTATAATATTTTAAATAAACTATGTAACTAACACATTATAACTTCAACGACTAGAAAATAATTTTTTTTAGTAAATTATTTTTCTCCAAGAATACTTACCCGATCACATTAATGTAAGGAAATAAGAGCTCCGATAACTCTCAATTCCAGCCCTCCAAGAAAGACGAAAATAGACAAAGGGAAGAAATTCTTACCCATTACCTCCCCTTATGTGTGCAAATAAACAACCAACAATAAGCACTAAAGATACCATGTTAATTAAGCACAAGGTTAAAAACAATGAAGCCCACAAACTGCAACAAATTCACACAAATATTGATCAAAAATCAAAACACTGGATACCAATATGTGGCAAATAAATTCACAAATAATAACTATACTGACTTTCAAAATAGATGGGTAGAAATAATGCTGATTTTCTTCTATATTGAGAGCAATACAGGATGATGTTGATAGTACCAAGTAAAAACTTAAACTGATAAACATCCAGTTAATGGGAAGCCACCTAGTGAGTGGTAAGGGGAGGTAATGGGCAAGATTTTTTTCCCTCTGTTTACATATATATATATATATAGATGGAAATAAAACATTTTGTCTTTCCTGAAGGGCTGGATTTAACAGGTAGCAGAGCTTATTTTCCAATGTTATTGTGACATTTTCTAATGTTATTGTGACATTTTCCAATGTTATTGTGACATTTTCTAATGTTATTGTGACATTTTCCAATGTTATTGTGACATTTTCTAATGTTATTGTGATAGGGAAATGAATTCAATGGAGAAATCATTCACTCTGACTCTTGATATCACTCTAAAAACTTGCCAAGTCCAGACATGTTGTCTTCTCTTGTCTGCGACACCAAAAACTCAGCACAACTAAAAACTCAAACCAAAATTTTGGGCTCACAGCACTACTCTATAATGCTAATTTTGCTACATCATGCTACTTTAACATGCTACAGAATCTAAAAACTGAAAATAGCCTGCCAAATAAATTACATTTACAAATATCTTTTCAACTAAATGGCATCAAAGTCTCAATTCACCGGAATGATGCAACTATATACTACAAGATATTTTCAGTTTTTTACATTTCAATGAAACAAAGATTAAAATTCCATTTCAAAGGTAAATATTAAAAACTGAAAACAAATGTTTGATTAAATTTTCTGGCTTTTTTTTATGAATGAAGACCTGATACACTATGTAATGTATTGTTGTATTATTATTTAACATGAATGAAGAGCTGATACACTATGTAATGTATTACTGGATTATTATTAACATGAATGAAGACCTGATACACTATGCAATGTATTATTGTATTGTTATTAACATTTAGGTAATTATTATTTGTTAATACTTCTATACCTCTAGCAAAAATGAATTTCAATTTTTTCTTAAAAATGTGCATGTTTTTTTTAAGGTTTTAGCGGTTTTATGTTGTCCATTTGCTTAATTTTTATGAAAAGATGTGTGGAAAATATAAAACTTAGCAGTAACAAATTTATTTATTCTTTGATTCAGATACAGATTATCACAAAGAGCCACATGGCACACATATATATCAAAGTGATTCTTAAAAACAAAGTAGTACTACAATACCTACTAAATATATTTGGAACAGCATCAGCAATATAATTGATTAACAGATCTAAACAGCGACTAAGATAGTCCCAATCGTCAGCGCTGTCTCCCTTTGTGACACGTGGAGTCTGTCTTCGACTGTCTCTCTCTAGATACATGACCAACCTGGGTTGCAGAAAAATTGAATGAAAATGATAACTAAATGCTACAAATTTGTTTAAACTCATTTACTTCTGAGAAATATAAATGACAAGAAATATATTTATTATGCTTTGCAAGAAATATAAAGCATTCCCTACTGGCATCCTACCTGTTCTTGTTTTTAATTCAAGCATTCCCTACTGGCATCCTACCTGTTCTTGCTTTTTAATGCAGGAAATATAAAACATTCCCTAGTGGCATCCTACCTGTTCTTGTTTTTAATATAAAACATTCTGTACTGGCATCCTACCTGTTCTTGTTTTTAATGCAAGCATTTTTTCACTTTTTAAAAATAATCTTTAAGTATATTTTCAATACTGAAACATTCAAATTAGTTTACCTCTTTATGAATAACAAACTGCCTAAATCATACTATCTTAAATAACTTGCTGTAAAAGCCATTTCTAAAACAAGCCTGAGCCAGAGGTCATCACCCTGCTGAACCAATTCTTGTCATCCACCATTATAATGCTGTTAATATTAACTTGAATTGTTTGCTTTATTTCACCCATTGCATTTCCTTTTACACTTTTGTACCAAATAACTTAGTGGCAATAAATATGTCAAGATGCATCATTCATCAAGAAATTACATTGCATCTTGCATCAATAGCTGTCCAAGATTTCCAAAACAAGTGATTCTCAGAATAAATCAAGCTGATGTTCTCTTTGGTGTAAATGCAATTGCGATGCATAGTTTATTGCTAATTTAATTCTTTGGTGTAAATGCAATTGCTATGCATATTTTATTGCCAATTTAATTCTTTGGTGTAAATGCAATTGCTATGCATAGTTTATTGCTAATTTAATTCTTAAATGCACATATTTATTTAGCTGTCCATGACATGTACATGTAATACAATGATGATCCATGATTATTTACCACCTTTATTCCCCTATATCACATGTGCAAAAATTGTGCATGCTTCCCCTTGCAAAGCAATGTAAATGAGATGGATTCATTGCCATTCATGCCCGCTTTTCGAAGAAACATGTTTGCAAGTCAATGTTAATTATTTCCCTTTAAACATATTTTGAAAGCCACTTAAGGCTAAAAAAAGACATAAGTAATTTAAATTTAAAAGTCTTTGTAAGAATTATGACAAGAACTGGTTGCTGATGAGATATGGTATGATGCCAGTGGCTATAACAAAACTAGTCATAAATGAATCCAGTTGAACGCATTAGATCCCTTATAATGGATGCACTGGAAGAGAAAACCCTGTCCGACAATAACTCCATGGAATGAAGAGTCTCTTCTTTGCCGCTACATGATCAAAACTGTATAAAGTCACTTACGCAATAAAAGTAGGTAAACAGAATAATGGTCCTGGAAATGGATGCACTTGTCCAATTGGATGACTGTATGTGCAGCAATGTTAGAATAATGTAGCTAAATGACCCAAAAAATTAACATAACTACTGGACCCTTAAAAGTAGGTCAAAGTTACCTACTTCTGTAAGCAATGAACAGTTTTCTTTAAGATGGATGTATCATCGAGAAGTGTAAGGCTGTACATACAACAATTTCAGAGAAATAGAGCTAAATATATGAAAATAATGCTGATGCCTCTGGCCACAATAAAACACTGTAAGAAATGTGACACGTAACCATCACTTTGTATTGCCTGACTTCACCCTGTTTTATTGCCTGTGATGAAGATAAAGTCACTCTCTGTTCAGCCAAATTGGAACAATCAAGGGAGCAAATTCTGCATGTACTCTCTGTTTAATGAGGCATGACTAACCCTACTACCTGTTTCAGAGACATGCATGGTTGGCACAAATAAAATGTGGCTTAATTACAGAGATAATTGCTTACAACAGGGCCAATTAAGTGACTTGGATAGGGATTTGTCAAGATGCTTATAATGAAATAGATAGCTAATGAAATGTGAACAAATGAAATCTGAATTTCAGCTCTTGAAAAGGAAATTTGCCATGGATCATTGAAGCATACTATCTTGTTGTCATCTAAATGGATATTACAATCGGGTAATTGCATCTTCTTGCATTTTTAATTATGATGGGGATTTTGAAAATTGTTCTTAAATAATACCAATGTCATGACTTTTACTTTACATTATCATCATGTTACTAACAACTTGGTTGGGTATTTCATCTTCTGCCCATGCAAACAGTGCTACATAACTAAGGGCTTCGGAAAATATGGCTAGTGAAAAACCAATGAAATTGAAAAAAGTGTTAGATTACAATGACATTTATTGGTATATTCAGGAAGACAAGGAATTTTATCATTGCTCATTGTGTACAGTGATGGTAAAAACGTTCCTATGTACAATGACATGAGATATCTGCTAAGAAAACTAACCATGATCGTCATTCTTGATGTAATGTTTTTATGATTCTATTGACATTCATATTTGTATAATTTCTTTTGTTTATATTTATGTTGCACTTGTTTACAAATTTAGAAAATATACAATTCTGCTCAGTATTCCGAGTGACACAAGTAAAACACATTGACATAAAAGACAATTAAGTAATTAAGAATGGAAAATTTACATTCATTTTTATTACTTTATCTAGCTAGCCATCAACACACACACACACACACTTCCTAGATCTGTGAGTGTTTATGGAATAAGCACCCCCTCCACCTCTGCTCTGCAAGATATGAAGCTTAAATACAAAATACAATTTTTTTTAAAAAATGGAGAGATAACTCTAAAAGTACTAATCTGACAAAGACAAATCCAGTATGGGTCACACAATCTTCTCATGATACAAATGCATACCAAGTTTCCGGAAAATATCTCCGATGATCCTGGAGATATTAACCAGACGAGAGTGTGATGGATAAACAGATGGTCACAATTTGTAATAATCCCAAGGCCAGGGCCTGTGTGCCAAGCCTATAATCAATGCAGTGCTATCAAGAGATCTTGACCCCATAATCAAAAAGGGGTAAGTGAGTGTGTCACAAAATGATTTGTCTAAGCTTCATAATGATTCATACCATTTATGAAGAAAATCGCAAAAGAAACTGTAACCAAAACCTTAAAGCAAATTTTCTGTGTATGTGACCAAGACCCCAAGATCAATGGGGAAAGTGAGTGTGACACAGGATGGACTGTCTTACCTTTATAATGATTCATCCCAAAATATGCTGATAATCTATTAGGGGTTTAAAGGTTTAGGAAATATAAGCAAAAGAAAACACTTTAACTAAAACTGTAAGACAAATTTTCCATAATTGTGAGCTTGACCCCAAGATCAAAGGAACCAGAGTGCAAGTCATGGTATAAAATGTTCTGGCTTAATAATGATTCATCCCAAAAAAGAAACAAGAAAATACATCAAGGGTTTTATGAAATATAAGATAATGAAAAAACTTTAACCAAAACATTAATACAAATTTGCTCCGACTGACCTTAACTCCAAGATGCGAGTAAGCATGCTGTATAATGAATTGTCTTAATTTCATAATGATTCAAGCCAAGTATAATAAGAATCTATTAGGAGGTTTATGAAATATAGGCAAATGATCAAAACATATTTGATTCAATACTGACCACCACTTATTCACAAATTAATCAAGTCTTTAATATGCAGAATTGATGGTATGTGTACATTGATGGTATGTGTAAATATATGTAGAATTGATGGTATGTGTAAATATATGTAGAATTGATGGTATGTGAAAATATGTGTAGAATTGATGGTATGTGTAAATATATGTAGAATAGATAGTATGTGTAAATACATGTAGAATTTATAGTATGTGTAAATACATGTAGAATTGATGGTATGTGTAAACATATACAAAATTGATGGCATGTGTAAATATATGCAGAATTGATGGTATGTGTAAATATTGATGGTATGTGTAAATACATGTAGAATTGATGGTATGTGTAAATATTTACAGAACTGATGGTATGTGTTAATATATGTAGAATTGATGGTTTGTGTAAATATATGCAGACTTGATAGTATGCTTAAATATTTACAGAATTGATGGTATGTGTTATTATATGTAGAATTGATGGTATGTGTAAATATATGCAGACTTGATAGTATGTTTAAATATTTACAGAATTGATGGTATGTGTTATTATATGTAGAATTGATGGTATGTGTTATTATATGTAGAATTGATGGTATGTGTAAATATTGATGGTATGTGTAAATACATGTAGAATTGATAGTATGTGTAAATATTTACAGAACTGATGGTATGTGTTATTATATGTAGAATTGATGGTTTGTGTAAATATATGCAGACTTGATAGTATGTTTAAATATTTACAGAATTGATGGTATGTGTAAATATTTAATGATACTAACTACTTCTGACTGAGAAAATTTAATTCAGAATGTAATGTACAATATTGTAAAGTCAAAACATTATCATACAGGTTTGTATGATATATTACACCTCTAGATAATAGTTTACTGAATTGGGCATTTTTCTCCCTGGTTTCGAACTAAATGGGTATTTTTTTCGCTGGTTTGGATGTAATTGCATATTTTTCTCCATGGTTTGGAACTAACTGGGTATTTTTTTCCCTGGTTTGGAACTAATTGGGTATTTTTCTCCATGGTTTGGAACCAATTGGGTATTTTTCTCCATGGTTTGGAACTAAATGGGTATTTTTCTCCATGGTTTGGAACAAACTGGGCATTTTACTCCATGGTTAATTTGGTATTTTACTCCATGGTTTGGAACTAATCGGACATTTTTCTCACTAGTTGGAACAAACTGGGTATTTTACTGAATTGGGTATTTTTCTTCCTGGTTACTAATTGTTTTTTTTTCTCCCTGGTTACTAATTGGATATTTTTCTCCCTGGTTACTAATTGGGCATTTTTCTCCCTGGTTTGGAACTAAATGGCTATTTTTCTCCATGGTTTGGAACTAATTGGGTATTTTACTCCATGGTTAATTGGGTATTTTACTCCATGGTTTGGAACTAATTGGGCATTTTACTCCCTGGTTTGAAACTAAATGGCTATTTTACTCCATGGTTTGGAACTAATTGGGCATTTTTCTCCCTGGTTTGGAACTAAATGGCTATTTTACTCCATGGTTTGGAACTAATTGGGTATTTTACTCCATGGTTAATTGGGCATTTTACTCCATGGTTTGGAACTAATTGGGCATTTTACTCCCTGGTTTGAAACTAATAGGGCATTTTTCTACCTGGTTTGGAACTAATTGGGCATTTTACTGCCTGGTTTGGAACTAATTGGGCATTTTACTGCCTGGTTTGGAACTAATTGGGCATTTTACTCCCTGGTTTGAAACTAATAGGGCATTTTTCTACCTGGTTTGGAACTAATTGGGCATTTTACTGCCTGGTTTGGAACTAATTGGGCATTTTACTCCCTGGTTTGGAACAAACTGGGCATTTGACTCCCTGGTTTGGAACTAATTGGGCATTTTACTGCCTGGTTGGAACTAACTGGGCATTTTACTCCCTGGTTTGGAACTAACTAGGCATTTTACTGCCTGGTTTGGAACTAATGGGGTATTTTACTCCCTGGTTTGGAACTAAATGGGATTTTTTAATCTGGATAGGGTATTTTGAAACACTGTACAACAAAAACCTATGATACCAGACTGAGTCTTGAAAAATGTTTATCATGCCTTTAAAAATGCATCAAATTACTCTATAACCAAGACTAATTCTGGGTGCACTGTTATTTGACTCTACATGAATGAGTGTTCTTACCATGATTGAGTGCTATCATTTCCAAATTGCACAGACCATCTGGAACTTCTCCCCATCACAGAGTTAAAAATGATTGAATGCATTACAAAAAAAAAACAATTTTTGCAGTAAATTTTATTTTTTTGATAATATTTACCAGATAATACATTAAGATTATGTGCACCAACATAATGTGCATTATGTTGCAAATTCATCCCTCCCAAGCTTGTTTTTAGCAACAAAAGTGCAAAAAGTCCTCTGCTCACCTATATGGAAGTCAGACAAGAGTGATCTCCCCTTGGATGGAGAGACTGGCACTAAATCCCGTACATACTACCATTACTATTGGAGTGGATAGTCACACTTGGTCAGGTTTTAAAATGTAACTGTAGGGAGGCAGGGAGGGTGTGCCTGTATTATGAAATGTATTTTACTAAAAAAAATGGCTTCTTCTTCAAAAATGTTTTTCATTTCATTCATTTCTCCCATAACCTTGCTGGTCGTAGGGGCGCCACTGATGACTTTGCAACAATCTCTCTCCATTTCGCCCTGTTGTCCACTGCTCTTTAGGACTTTGCAAAGTCCATGCCTGTCCACTCTCTGATATTGTCTTTCCATCTCTTCTTCTGTCTGCCTCATTTTCTCTTTCCTCTCACTGTGCCCTGCAGGATTGTCTTTGACAGGCCAGTTGAGCTTGAGACGTGACCATACCATCTTAGTTTGTGTTTCTTTACAGTGGTGAGCAGATCCTCAAAAGGTCCAATTGTGCCTTGGATTTTAGTGCGCACCTCCGCATTACAGACATGGTCTAAGTATGACATTTTCAGGATCCTTCGATAACATCTCATCTCTAAGGCATGGATTCTTCTCTCTATTTCTGCTGTTAGGGTCCATGTCTCACATGCATATAGGAATATGGACATGATGAGGAAGCGCATAAGCTTGATCTTGGACCCCAGCGTGATGTTGTTTGTTGTCTTTTCAAATAGGCTTCAGCCTAGCCAGAGCAGCTGTTGTCTACGCAATCATGGAAAGAACCTCAGCTTTTGAACCTTCATCAGAGGCGATAGCACCTAGGTACTTGAAGCTTGTTACTGTGCCCAGCTTCTGTCCATTCACTCTTATTTCCTTTTGGATGCCACTCGGGTTGCTTATCATTAGGTTTGTCTTTTGAGCGTTGATCTCCATCCCATATCTTAGTGATGCTTGATTGAGATGGTTCACTAAGGTTTCCATTTCTTCTTCATCTCCTGCTAAGCCATCGATATCATCAGCGAAGCGCAGGTTGGTGATTGTTCTGCCTTCAACACTGACACTATCCTCATGGTCTACCAAGGCGTCGGACATCATCCTTTCCAGGTAGATGTTGAAGAGAGTGGGTGAGAGAAGGCACCCCTGTCTGACTCCGACTGTGGTTCTGAACCAGTCTCCTATGTTGCCATTGACGAGAACTGTACTAGTCACCTTGTCATACAGGGTTTCGATAGTGCGGATTAGTTTTGCGTTTATGTGGTATATCCGCATGGTGGCCCACAAGGCTGCATCAAAAATGTTACCCAATCATAATACATTAAGAGGTGGAGGTAGTTACATCCCAGATAAGTCCCAATCTTCATGCTTTAAATATCATGAGAGATATGGGGTAGAGTTAGCATTGAGATATGCCTGGACATGGCTTATAGTGAAAATTTACCCCCTGCAAATCCAGTGCAAATAAAGTTGCTGCATCATTGTGAAGCTACTGAACTACCTGGGAAGGTAGCCTTTTGTGCTGCTGCTATAGATCCCACCAGATCAAACTGAACCCTTTGGGATGAAATGGCTAAAGGTCCCACCAAGTCAAACTGAACCCTTTGGGATGAAATGGCTAAAGGTCCCACCAAGTCAAACTGAACCCTTTGGGATGAAATGGCTAAAGGTCCCACCAGATCAAACTGAACCCTTTGGGATGAAATGGCTAAAGGTCCCACCAAGTCAAACTGAACCCTTTGGGATGAAATGGCTAAAGGTCCCACCAGATCAAACTGAACCCTTTGGGATGAATTGGCTAAAGGTCCCACCAGATCAAACTGAACCCTTTGGGATGAAATGGCTAAAGGTCCCACCAAGTCAAACTGAGCCCTTTGGGATGAAATGGCTAAAGGTCCCACCAGATCAAACTGAACCCTTTGGGATGAAATGGCTAAAGGTCCCACCAAGTCAAACTGAGCCCTTTGGGATGAAATGGCTAAAGGTCCCACCAGGTCAAACTGAGCCCTTTGGGATGAATTGGCTAAAGGTCCCACCAGGTCAAACTGAGCCCTTTGGGATGAATTGGCTAAAGGTCCCACCAGGTCAAACTGAGCCCTTTGGGATGAAATGGCTAAAGGTCCCACCAGGTCAAACTGAGCCCTTTGGGATGAAATGGCTAAAGGTCCCACCAGGTCAAACTGAGCCCTTTGGGATGAATTGGCTAAAGGTCCCACCAGGTCAAACTGAGCCCTTTGGGATGAATTGGCTAAAGGTCCCACCAGGTCAAACTGAGCCCTTTGGGATGAAATGGATAAATGTCCCACCAGGTCAAACTGAGCCCTTTGGGATGAAATGGCTAAAGGTCCCACCAGGTCAAACTGAGCCCTTTGGGATGAAATGGATAAATGTCCCACCAGGTCAAACTGAACCCTTTGGGATGAATTGGCTAAAGGTCCCACCAAGTCAAACTGAGCCCTTTGGGATGAATTGGCTAAAGGTCCCACCAGGTCAAACTGAGCCCTTTGGGATGAAATGGATAAAGGTCCCACCAGGTCAAACTGAGCCCTTTGGGATGAATTGGCTAAAGGTCCCACCAGGTCAAACTGAGCCATTTGGGATGAAATGGATAAATGTCCCACCAGGTCAAACTGAGCCCTTTGGGATGAAATGGCTCAGAGGTATAAGCTAGAGAAAGTCATCTCTGCCCTCAACCCATAGTTTGGATAGTGTTAGTTCAGGAACAGTTATACTCGAATGCTATGCTAGTGGTGACTACCCTAACCTCATAAGCTGATATGCACAAGAAACTCATTTGGTCTCATCATACCCAGGAAAACAGAGCTTGAGCTGAGATATCATCCATTCATACTTTCAATGGTAGAAATAAACAAGATCTTCCCCTACATACCAGCTGGGTTTGTTTCAGGCACCACTTCAAAGCCCTTATGGGATGCTATAGTTACCCTTGAGGTGAAGGATTCAACAAGGACTGGTTCCCCACTAGTGGGAGCCTGTTCTTAGCAATAAAAGCAGCAGCCATCATAAGTGAAATAAAAACTCTTGCAACGGAACTGCAGATAGTTTGACAAGGCATGTCTCTCACTGAGTCTGCCTGCTATAGCTAGAAAGACTAGAAAGCTGGTTTGACCAAGAGGTGAGTCAACAAAGTTCTAGACATATCTGAATCCATAGTAGATTACATTTCAGACACAGGGAAAAAGCCTTTAGACAAGACAAATCAAAGTTTGTCAGAAGGTCCTTGTTTTGGCCTATATCCTCCCTCCAAATCGTGATGGGGTATAACTTTTTCTCTTCAAAGAGCCAAAGGAGAAAGTTAGCATTTGTGGAATCGAGGCTTTTATTGGAGCAATGTATTTCCACTCAAACCACTGGAAGAAAACTCTCCACCCACTTCCTTTCCTTTGCTTTCAAAATGGTGGGTCTTCTTACCCAAGTGATTCTGTCCACCACTTGTTCTGAGAATTATTTTCCCCTAAGAGCTTGCTTGATATGAGCCAGTGATGCAGGTTCAACAATTCCAGGTTTGACTGAAACATGTGTATTCCTAGCTGCTCGCGCAGGTGAGGACAGACCAAAATTGTCCTGGGAATTTCTGCAGCTAAGTTTACAAGACATGTATCCATGATTTTTCCCACTTAAAGGGATCAATCTAGAGCAGATGGCACACTGATTCCCTCACTTTCTGCAAGACTTTGGGGATCAGAGGATTGGAGGGAAGGCATATGCATCTAAACTGTTCCAGTTCATGGAAAGAACATCGACTGTTGAGGTTTTTGAATCTGGGACTGGAAAGACAAAGGTGGGTAGCTTTGCATTCTAACAAGCCACGAACAGATCCATGAGTGGTTGATCCCAGGGGGTGCAGATTTGCCTAAATACCAAGGGTTGAACAAACCATTTGGTTTGAATTAGCTGATTCCATTGGGACAGTGAGTCCACTAGGACACTGAGTCTTGGATGTGGATTTGGCAATGATGACGCCACCTGAGAAAATCCCAAACCAAAAGGTGGTGGTTTGGGGATTTGATTCCCCTTTCCACACCCTTTCCAGATAACATCTCCAGCCACAATTGAATGCATTCACTATGGCAGACCTGCCAACCCTAACAAGACTTTCTCAGCAAGCCAATCAATATATTTCCGTAAGTTATACCAATTTTCAGTAACGTATAACACAACATCATGTACTGCTATTACTGACTTGGAAAAAATGCATTTAAACAGTTCAGAAGTGTGATCTGAGGCTGATGCAGTGAAGGCAAACATCATGTTCAACTAAAAAGTTTGTAAAGTATACTCAGACCTTAATTACCTCCAGTTTCAGAAATTGCAGTTCCAAACCCCATGGAGCTCAAAGGCGTCTTGCTTATTCTGCCAACTTGACATAATCTTTAGGTTTATTTTGAATTTCACATGGCAATGGCTATCATCTCTCCCACCAATAAATGTAATTGTTGCCTTTCCTGCTTTTTTTCCCCAAGAATCTGAATATTCTTTTTTATACGTATGTGCCGATTGTTTAAACTTTTTAAGAGGCTTATTGTCTTTTCCATCTTCAATGTGTGTTTGTTCATTGGAGGCCATTTCTAGAAAATGCTGTATAAGCAACAGCTTGATAATGCATTTTGCATGAAAAATATTGGCGGTTCAAAACATCTGAGTACTCCTGTAAAGTTAGACTGGTTCCCTGATGAACTCCACTGAATCTAATATGAAACCTGGATCCAGATCAAACATGGATATGACTGTATCCGGATTTGATGGTAACAATCGCATTTTCATAATTATTTGGCTATTATAATATTCCATAAGTCTGTAATTTAAGGGTCATTTCAGTAAGACTTACGGTCAAATTGTAAGGGTTGGCAGGTCTGCTATAGCCTTCATTTCCATGATATAGATAGATATGTAATAAATACTCTTGATGAGGCCACACTCCACTGACTGCCTAAAATGAGAGCAGGAGGTGGGCTACCCAGCCTGCCATGCTGGCATTTATGCAGATTGTAATTCCCAGAGGATGAATCTGCAAGGGAATACCCACCACAAGCCTGGTGGGGTTCTCCCATTTGCTGAGATGGGACTTGATGTATCCCAAAACTGGAATTGCTTGATCTTATGGGAAAATTTTTAGTCACCACTGGAACAAAATATTCATCTGCAATGGTGTCATAAACAGGTAACCCAAGATGATGAGATCTCTAACTGTATTGAGGAGATGCAATAGGCAACGAAATTCATGGGCTGAGATGCAATTCTTGAGATCAGTAGACACTGTCAGGAGGATTTCAAAGACATATTCTTGAGGGAGACAGACACTGTTCACTTGAGTTTCGAAGTCCATACTCAAGTGGGTAAAATGTTGGGATGGAAAGAGATTTCATGTATTGATCCAGAACATAACTTACCTGGTGCTTTTCCAGAATGTCATCCAGGTAGTTGGAAGTCACAGATGTGGAGGTGGCTCTGAAGTGTGACACAACTGTCATTCATTTTTAGGAAGGCACAAGAACTAATGTCAAGACCAAAAGGAAGTGCCCTGAATTGGTGTACTATATCCCTGAATGCAAACCTCAGGAATTTCCTGGAAGACTCATGGATTGGAATATGGAGGTATGCATCTGAAAGATCTAAACTAATTGTGAATGGCAATGAGAACAAACCTGTGTCTCCATTCTCAACCATGGTGTCCAAATGAAATGGTTCAAAGAGCTGAGATCTATGATAGGCCAAAGCATGCCATTGGCCTTTGACACCAAGAAACAGCCTGGAGTAAAATCATAGCAAATTTATGTTTTGAACAATCACTATTGCCCTTTTGTGAGGAGATTATCTCTTGCTGCAGAATGTCAGCTCTGAATGCGTCTCTTAGGATGTCTGTAGCAAAGGGAGTCCTTTACAAAGGGGGAGGGGAGCTGATCATGATCTGAAGGCCCTGCAAGACAATATGTAAGACCCACATATCACTGAGACAAAGTCTTTTCCATCCAATGGTGAAGTGTTTGAGTCTTCTCCCCACTGGGATGTGTGAAAAGGGTAGCGTGAGCATGGCATAATTTTCTGCAGGATGGAGGGTTGTGTGTCAAGAAAGGATTTCTGATCCATATGAGCCAATGCAGGTTTTGACATTCTGTGGCCTACAATGTCTCTGTTTACCCCTGGGATCTCAGTTTCAAAATGGGCATATGCATCTTATAAAATGCCTTGTTAAAATTTGATGGGAATTGCTGCTGTCAAAAGATAGGTCTGTTGACACTTGGATGTTGAAGCTGCCTGTCTAAACAGTGCAATAAATTAGCAACTTGACCCAAATGTGGAAGCTGTTTGAATGTCAATAGATTGATAGATACAGGAACTTTGTAAGTTGCAAACAATGGCATAGTAGAAGGTGGGCAAAATGCAGGCAACAGAAACTGTTAAACTTTTTTGATCAATGTGCACAAGGGTGAGTCCTCTATGGACAACATCTGATCATGTATGGAAGATGACGCTTTTGAGTGCGAGTCCTCCAACACAGATGAATGAGGTGACACAGATGCTTCCTGCGATACCTGTGATGAAGCTGGCTAAGAAGGTTGGTGAATTAGACTGGGGCTCTGGCCAAGCTGTGACACTGTTATCTCAAGATGTTCACTGAATGAATCATCAACAGTCTGGGAATGGTACCAATCATCCAGGAATGAAGTGTCACAAAAGACAGTGCCAGGTCATGACCTCGCCAGAGCCAGTACTGGAGCTGTCCAGTGTCAGTTTGCAATACTTCTGAGAGGCCAGTACTGGATAGAAGCCATTCATTCTTCAATGCTGGTGCTGGAAATACAAGAAGTTTGAGTCAGAGTTGGTGCTGGGACTAGCGATTCCAGATGTTGGGAGTGATCTCTTTCATGAAGCCAGGACTGGGTATATTAGGAAAATAGATCATTATACCCAGTTCCAGGATCCCCTGGTGTAGATTAATGTTGTGTCAGAGCTGATGTTGACCGTAGCTGATAAACCTCTGATGCCAAAGTCAGGGTTCTGGTTATCCCAGGACAGATCACAATAGCCAGTATGTCCATCACTGGTCCAGATAGCCCACCATACCATACAATTTAGACAGGTAACATGGTCATCTTCTGCCAGCTTAAAATGCTTGCACCTAGTGCACTTTGTCCAGCCCATTGTGTTGACACCTGTGTAATTATAGACAGCAAAACAGTAGCATATACAGGCAAGCCCGTCAAGCGTTGCATGAACTTAGTGTGAATAAAATGTTATTGACAAACACAAATGTCTAAAATAAGTACATGAACCACCTTATGGCATGTGATACTACACAATTACTTGACACAATTCATATACCAGGTTTAGTACTGAGATGTATTGAAGTACTAGACCTTAGGACAGGTAATTAAAATGGTGCTGACATATATATCGTAAGACAAAGTTTGACAAATAAAGAGTGCATTCTTCATCTATGATAGAGTTGAGCAAGAAATAGACAGAAATATACCTGGAGTATACTCCCATGTGTGAGAAAAATCATTAGAATCATTCAGATAGTTAAAAGACACAGTGGAAATCATTTTTCCAAAGAAGAGTGTTCTTTCTAGCATGAGCTGAAGCAACTGATAAGATCTGGCAATAATCCATCTTTATAATGGGAGATCACCCTTGTCTGATTTGTACCTAGCTGGGCAGACAACTTTTAGTACTTTTCTTGCTGGATTTGTGAGATTCTGGATGTACTCCTAATATATCATTATCAGGTAATGCATTTTGAAGAAGAAACATTGACTGTGCTTACAGCAGGAAAAATATGCTGACAACTTTGGACTAAAAGCTTATAATCAAACTGTTCTGTGTACTTTTAATGTATTACAATTTTCTTTACACATTCTGAATAAATTTATTTGCCTAAAATATGCAAATATGCTGCTTATCTACAGCTGTGATATGTGGTAAGCAGCACATATAACCTACCTAAGCTGACAGCTGCTTATCTACAGCTGTGATATGTGGTAAGCAGCACATATAACCTACCTAAGCTGACAGCTGCTTATCTACAGCTGTGATGTGTGGTAAGCAGCACATATAACCTACCTAAGCTGACAGCTGCTCATCTACAGCTGTGATATGTGGTAAGCAGCACATATAACCTACCTAAGCTGACAGCTGCTGAGCAACATTTCATGATTGTTTTTGATGATCTCATGTAGAACTACAAATCCCTTGGCCCTTATAACTGTAGATGGACTTTCAAGTAACCTTATTATCTTCTGTAATAAATCCTGAAACAAAGAACAATATGCATGCAACACTTTGTAAAATTAATACCATAGGGTAAAAAAAATATACAACAGTCACAAATGTCAAGATCTAAATACTTTTAAATTTTTGCTTTAGTTTATTAACCTTTTTAAAGAAAAGCAATGAACTCTATTAGAATAATACAGATTTCATGAGCATGCATCCTAAATTGGCTACATGAACTCATCAACCTAAGTGCAGAATAAAAATCAAATTTTGATTCTTTGGATTCCACCATACTTTTTATTCAACTGAATAAATCACAATTTTCAAATCTCTTATATGTAAATCAGTTTCTTCACTAATAAAAACCAAAATTTTAGTTTAAGTGTGCACTCAAGTTGATGAGCTTGATAAATATGGAGACAAGACATTTTGATTTTGATTGCCCACAGACTCCAGTGAGTAAATTATCTGTTTTCCAACCTCCCCTGGTTACGGTCAATATCATTATGCACATCTGAAGATTGCCTGGTTACACCCAATATCATTGTGCACATCTGAAGATTGCCTGGTTACACCCAATATCATTATGCACATCTAAAACTTGTCCCTGGTTACACCCAATATCATTATGCACATCTGAAGATTGCCTGGTTACATCCAATAACATTATGCACACCTGAAGATTGCCTGGTTACACCCAATATCATTATGCACATCTGAAGATTGCCTGGTTATACCCAATATCATTATGCACATCTGAAGATTGCCCAAAATCATATTCAAAGGTTTAGAGTTTCTCTTTATCACCATCTCAAATATGTTTCATTTAATGAAGAGCTCTGTGATGCTACAAATGCTCTAATATTTCTGTGAAAACCTAGCCTCATGTCTGACACAAAATTCTGATCCTGTGTGGAAATTTCCTATCCAAAACACTCATATATAATGAAGGATTATTTTTCTCACATTCCTGAATGAAAAATGATAGTTTTACGTATCAGCGTTCAAAGAACAGTGGTTGAAACCATCAAGGTAATGGCAAGACAAAGCATCTGAATTGGGTAATAAAGATAGCTTGCACAATGATACAAATGAGAAAAAGTAAAAATACAAAGTCCACTCTTATCCCAAAGATTAAACAAGACAGACAAAAAATTATTATATAGTTTTCGATTCAACTTAATGAATTGACTTTCCTTTCATAAAAATGAGATGATGGTTACAAAAAAGTAATAACAGCTTTATGACTCAATGCTGGACTACAGAATCTGCAAAATGTCCCATTTCTGGGATACTAACCATTGTACATTTGAGGATGCAAATGTGTTGCAATTAAGGTTTATCTGGGTTATTGTGAAAGAATGCTTAAGTAATGCTGGAAATCAGGGAGTTTTTACCAGTTTGTGTGGACTATGATCACAGTAGTAGGTCATGTGATGAAAGACAGCAGGACATGTAATTAAAAATAGAGATATTCTGTATCGTTGTTCTACACTGGAAATCATGATCATACACACATAGGAATGTGAAAACCTAATTATCTGCATGCTTTCTTTCAACTGTAACGTGAATTTGTGTTCCTCTCTGTGTGTGACAACTGTCAGTACTTTAATCCGTAATCTTTATGTTAAAGATATGACCCAGACTGTGATACCAGATATATCTTCAACTTTTACTAAGTTTCATCCCTCTATCTTAAACACCTATATAGGTAAAAACAGATATGAAAGACTGAAAATGCTAAAATCTGACACTGATCCTGAAGACAGGACCCCAAATGTGGTAGGTAACACAGCCCCTATAGATGATACACTGAAAATGCTAAAATCTGACCTTGACCCTGAAGACATGACCCCAAATGTGGTAGGTAACACAGCCCCTATAGATGATACACTGAAAATGCTAAAATCTGACCTTGACCCTGAAGACAGAACCCCAAATGTGGTAGGCAACAATGGCCCTATAGATGATACATAAGTGTACCAAGTGTTATTATTTTACCACAAATAGCACAGAGTTACAGTGTGGAATAGAAAGTGTGACTTAGAAGTTAGTCCCTTTTCTATAGGTCAGAGATCATTTCATGTAAATATAGATCATGCTGAAAAGGGTGTTTATTCATATATGCATGATAAATGTTACTTACACCAAACAGGCAGGAATTTTATAACACTTTTCCAGAACTGTAAGCTTGTCCAAAACATAAAAGTGTCTTGCTTTATCTTAGTGCTAATTTTCAAAATCCTTTTCGATGGAAATGGTTCTACCCCACGTGAAATTTTATCTTAAACAATCTGAAATGTGCAACCAGAAAGAAAAGAAATTTAAAGCAAAAACAATAATTGACAACTGTAGTTATATGCTGAAGCATGAATTTAACGTTTAAATATACCTTGTCTTGCATCAGCCTGTTGAGGTGTCCACCTGTGCCTATCAGAGTCCCAAACATGGTGATAATGGACTGTTGTATCCGAGTGATACCGAATGAAAGTGTCGATAGAAGTGTGGATAGGCCAACTGTGTCAATCACTCCTTGGAACACCTGTGGATTCTGATATGTGATTCTGCATAATGCCTGGAAATCAGACATAAAGAGTCAAGGTAAATATGTAACTAAGAATGAAATTAATGGATACTTGCTCTTGACAGGATCTGCCTCCCCATGTTATTCATTTGTTTGTCTGTCTGTTCACCTGACATACTGCCTCTCTTTCTAAGTGAAAATATTTCATATCTACAACTGAATGAACACTTCTTTCTGCATACTATTATATATTAATGCAATATACAGGATAACATGATTAAAATATTAAAACTTACTTCCGTCTCTGAATTTTGTGTACTAATAAACATTATTTTCCTGCAAGGAATATTACACTTTTGCATAACAAATTATGGTGTGACAAGGCAATGGTCTCGAAACAAAATTTCAAAATAGCCATTAAATGAATGGCTGATCCCCTCTGAGAAACTAGCTATTACAAACTGTAATCACTGCAGTCAAACAATGACCCTGACCTCTGAACTATCACTTGCACACTAAACTGGGAGCTGCCCTTCCTCATGTGTAATGTAACCATGAAGCTGGCTGGTACAGGAAACGTGAGAAAACTGGACTTATCATGTGGATTCCAAAATAACAATTTTAGCTTCAGTGACCTTGAACTTTGACCTATAGGCCCAATAATTAATTGGAAGGTGCCTCTGTCCAAGTGTAGACTACCTATAAGGTTTAATGTGGATCCAGGAAACCTGACTTATTGAATGTAAACTCCAAAAATTACAATGTTGGATCCAATTACTCTTGCTTTGATCTTTCACTCTTGGACTCAGAATTTATAGGTGCTGCCACTGTCCCAATGTAGTCTACCTATGAAGTTTTAACAAATTAGGCCAAGGAAACTTGACTTATCATGTACAAATTAGGCCAAGGAAACTTGACTTATCATGTACAAATTAGGCCAAGGAAACCTGACTTATCATGTACAAATTAGGCCAGGGAAACCTGACTCATCATGTAGAAAAGAAAATCACAATTTCAGCTTTCTGACCTTTACCCATATGAGGTTTGAGAAAAAAAGGACCATAACAAATTAAAGTTATGTCGCAGAAACCACTTTGTCTACTGATTGATGGATGGACTTACTGATGAATTGACAAATGTTTAGTTCTAACATAAAAATTATACCCGGCTAGAAAACTTTAATCAATCATTCTTTTTTATGTTATGAATGGAAAGTAGGATTATTGAATAATTGGCGAAGACCAGAGAAAAAAAGGTGGTTTTCATAATTTATTTTGTGGTTCATCATCACTGCATTCTCAATACTGCTAGAACCAAATTATAAGGTACACAAACATTATTATCACATAGCTGCTACACTTAACATACACTGTTTGTGGTTTATTTATTATTTGATATGTCAACACATTAACATATTATTTTCTGCAAATCTGATTGGTCCCAATAAGCCCATTAAATCCTTGCGCACTATTCTCATTACTGACTGGCTGCGGCCGTGGGAATTTTCCTTGCCCCGCCTTCTGGAAACACTTTATTTTACTATTACTAGCAACTATATGGTGGCTGTCTTTCCAATTGGTAGCCGAATGAATACTGAGAAAAAACAGGCAACTATAAAAAAAATGCACAGTAGGGGTACATATATTGGAATATGGCCCATTTACCCTACATAGAATTCTCTGAATGCCAAACTAAAACAAGAACATGAGTAAACGCACTCGATGCTGGCCTAGTTAAGCCAAAAATGTGGGAGAAACGAAAAAAATACATCACACTGTCCAACATGAACATACTGAGTCTATGCAGATAAACACCTGGCAGCCTATTATAATGCAGACAGTCCCCTTTACATTGCTGTTACCATGCGGTATGGATCTTGCACCCACACCCAGGACAAGCATGGTTTAAATGTCAATCTATAGGAGTATACAAACTCATCTCTCTTATAAAAAGAATATCGACAAATACTGGTCTCCCAACTGACAAAAAGTTATCCAACCCCAGCATTCTTTCACATCAAATAATGCAAATATCCGGTCGCAAAAAATTAAATCTAGGAATCACTGGAGCCATATGAGTGCAAATCAGGATTGGCATATATCCTCTATACTCAGCAATACTTCAAGATTTATTGCAATTTCTGCATCCAGTAATCATCACTTCACGTGAATATCCAACAACTGGCATGCTACATTTTTGGACATATCCAATACTGCATATGTGGTGAATGTCCATATTGGAACTGACACACCTTTTGGTGGACACATTGCAAACAGTCACATCAAAATCCATGTATATGGCACCTCAACTACTCCAGCTGACCTGACCAGAGTGAACTGTGTGAGCAAATGTTCTATTGATTTGGAAGGAAAATTGCTCTTTGAATTATAATTTGTAAAAAAAGCAATCTACTTTTAAATGTTACTGGTTATCAAATTGTGCATTACTGCTTCAACTTGTGTGTGGGACTATTTTTTCATGCACAAGAATTGAAAGGTGCAGCGTATGAGCCAGAATGAAATGAAATGCTGAAAATCATTAATTCTTCTTTCTATCTAAACTCTTTCCACTAAAATAAAAACTATGTGATAAACAGAATCTCAAATGGGTAATGATTAAATACTGAATTTATGAAAGGAGTTCAATAATTTCTGGCTGATGCTTGTCAAGGCTCACAAAAACTGGAAATTATTCAATTTGTTTCATAAATTCAATACTGAAACATTACCCATTTGAGATCCTCTATTAATATGTATATCATTTAGGTACTTACAGAAAGTGCTGTGATTCTGAGAGCATCTACTGTGGAATGTTTGAAAACAAACCAGAGGGACTGGCCCATTTCAGCTGTACCAAATTTCTGTTAGAAGAAAAAAAATCAATCAATCAATCAATATTTAAACTTTTTTGTCAGTTATATTTCTCTGAGAATATTTACTAAATCACATTAACAGTAGGAAATGAAACTCCACCACCTCTTGAATCCAGACCCTCCTAGAAAGACGAAATTTTCATCTTCCTATCTATATACTATATATGCAATGGGAAGAAACTCTTACCCATTACCTCCCCTTACCCCTGCTAGGTGGCTACCAATCAACTGGGTGTTTACCACTTCAAGCTGAGTGATACATCAATATGGACGCTAACATTTGTGGGGATATGTAGGAGGATTTAATAGTAATGTGATCATGTAAGTATTCTTGGAGAAACATAATTTACTAAAAATTTACTTTCTCCTTTGGATACATTCCCTGATCAGATGAAAGTTCAGAGATTAGGTAATAGGAGGAGGAAATGCATGAGCACCCAAACTCTACCACAGGCACCTTTCAAATGAAAAATGGCTGGAGTCCCTATATGAAGGATAAACTGCTCTCCTAACATGATGACAGCACAACCAACAGTCAGGTAAACAGTGAAGTCAATAAACAGATAAGATGAAAAGAATGACTTGTCCTTACTCAGAAAAAATCCAGACAAATCCAGTGAAAGCATTAAACCTACACCCATGAGGAGGTTGTGCTGACACCAAATTATCCCATTGGTTTTCTGGGTTGCAGCCACTGGACCCACCAGAAACTTTAGAAGGCTGACTGTGCATTATGGGTAACAGTTTCTATTAAGTCTCATATCAAAACATTACATTCAAATATGAGGCTTGCAGAGATTGCTCAGATCTCATGAGCTGAAATCTTCATGAGGTGCATTAGATTTCTTGAGCCCTCAGAGTACACAAAGCCTATCACCCACTTCAGCCACAATGCTAGAGCCTGAGGGATTATATCCTCTTTCCTGGCCTTTACCAGAAGAAAGAGATGTTGTTGGGCCCCACGACCCTTCTCCATGTGTTTCATGTAGTGCTTGAGAACATGGACCAGGTCTTGCATTGCCACCTCTCTCAACATATCAATCGAGAAGAGGGAGTAAATGTCCACTCATTGATTGCCTGCTGACAACTTATTCTTAGCTATGAAGCCTGATTGCATCATTAGGATCAAGGAACAATCCGATCTAAACTCGAGATGGTTTGGGTCTATTGAAAGGGCACGCAACTCGCTCACCCTGCTTGCCGAAGGAAAAGCTATCAGAAAACAAGTTTTATATTTTAACAGCTTTCAGTGAGGTTCTGGCTAAAGGCTTGAACTGATCCGAGTTCAGCCATGACAAAATCCACAAAAGATTCCATTTAGGAAACAGGGTGAGAGATTTTGGCCAATTAAAGCCAAAACTGGCTAGCAGGTCTGATAGATCCTTATCTTAACCAATATCCCTTCTACTGTTATGCCTGAAAGTGTCAGAGATCATGGATTGGTAGCCTTTGATAGTAAATGGGGCTAACATTATCTCCCCAAAAAGTCAGAGAAAAATGTTAGCCAATTGGGGATTGAGGCACTCAAAGGGATGATGCTGTTGACCTTGCACCAGTCCCTGAAAACCAGACACTTTTCTTTGTAGCCTTTAAAGTGGAGGACCTTATTGCTCGTGAGATTCTCTCCATGACTGAAGATTTTAATTCCTTTCTATACTATCCTGACAAGAAAAAGGCTTGAAGATGAAGCCTGTCCTGGCAGGGGTGAAACACCTGCAACCATTGTTTGTTTGAGCAGGCTGGGCCTAGCCAGGATTTTCTATCGTAAGATCGAGTTCATCGTTTGCCCAGGACTTGTCCCACCTGATAGAGGGGCTATTAAAATCACTGATCCCTCATTTTCTATACAGTGGGAGGGTTTCCTATCCCCTTTACTGAACTTTCTCCAGAATTGAGGGATCTGTTGCCGCCTAAAATGAGACCGAGGTTGAAACGGTTGCTGTTGGGGAGTTTTCCATGTCCACTTAGAACATACCCAGTGGTATGAATGAGGTGATGCCATTGTCTCTGTTTGCGGCATGGTATCTACCCAATGGATATGCCATAATTTACTGGCACGCAGCTGGATGGTCAGCTCAGAAACTGCCTGGGCAGAATGTGTGTCAAAATGGATGGAATGACAAAACGGATCCCTCTATGACCCCAAAAGGCACAGCTGGCAGGATCAGCTGGTCAACAGCCGAAGCGACAGCGTACGGCATGGTAGGATGTAAGTATGAATCATCAATATCTGAAAAACACCCTATGTGCCCAGACTTACAGACCCAAAGGACAGCCTGGGCATGTAATGGGTACTTACACTCACTGAGCTCTTGATATAAGGAAGGACACTCAACTCCAAGCCACTATTGGAGATTTGCAATGAACATGCAGACATAAATTCCCCTGAGGCTAGCAACAGTGCCATCGCTTCTTGCACCAGTCTTTACATCTGCAACTCCAGCTGCATCTGGGAAGGATGTGGGGCCAGAGTGTCTGAAACCCCTCCATTTCAAGTTGGCCAGACATACCAGACACAGCAGGCATTGTACAGATCATTTATGGAATGTGTGTGTGTGTGTGTGGGGGGGGTACCATCATTGTGTCCTCATTACAACTGATGATGTCTTTGGGTGAAGACTCAAGATGTCCCATTCCATTGACAGAGACTTCACCCATCTCTTTGCTTTTCAAATTTTATTTGCAAAACTGTGTACCTTCTCCCTTCAGACCATGCTGCACATACACTTCAGGTAGAAGTCGAAGAACACTTTGCATAAGAGAGACACTCATCATTTGTGTCCTCATTGGCCTTAAATATCTTGCACACGGTATATTTTGTCATCATTGTTGAAAAAAATGACAAGAACAACAAAAATATCAGGAAAAAACTGAAAGTGTTCACTTGTAACAATAGCAACACTTGTTACTTAAAAAAGCAAAAAATACAAGTAGCATATGTGAATAAACAACCAACAATCTGCACAAATGATACCATCATGGTTCACAAGTTCAGAATAACGTAAAGTCTACAACTGTGAAAAAATCTGCACAAATATTGACCAAAATCAAAAATAATGATCATAACATGTAACAAATGCATTAATACACAATACTATACCCACTTTTGAGATGGATGGGTCAAAATAATGAAGATATCCTTGGATTTGAAAAAGTCAAGCTTAAACTGGTAAACATCCGGTTGATGGGTAGAAACCTAGTGGTGGTAAGGGGATGTAATGGGGTTACAGTTTCTTCCCTTGGTCTATATGGTATATAGATGGGAAGGACAAATTTTTTTCTTGGCAGAAGGGGTTGGATTTGAGAGGTAGTGGAGTTTATTTTTCTAACATTAATGTGATCAGGGAATATACTCAATGGAAAAATTAGAAAACTTTATCAAAATATCAACTCTTGCTTGTTGGAATGTTACCATATAAAGTTTACTATAATTACAAAACATCTCATTAAAGCTTACACTATACACTGACTTCTGCACAGGTAAAGTAAAGGATTCAGTTCCTAAATTGCTCATTAACTGCATATTACACATAGTTAGTTATTGGTCATTTCAAGTAGATTTAATTGTAAAAAATGGTATATTTGAAATGAACTACAAAAGTGTTTATGGAATACAAATGCCCCAACACAGTGCCTAAAAAACTGTTTTAAATGCAGAACTTAACTGGGTGTACATAGACACACATACATATGGACAGACAAGGGTAACTGTATAAGCCCCAACCAAATTTGTGGTTGGGCACACAATAGTGTTAAATCTCTTGTTTTGCCCTAATGCGTAACAAACGTCATATACTGCATATACTCACTTGTAAGTTGGATCCAACTGCAAACTGCATAGACCCAGATCTGCCATAATACACTGGCAGATTTGGGTCTATGCAGCTTGTTAGTGGTAGAACAAAACAACATAGACCCTGATCTGCTGGCACATTATGTTAGATTAGATCAGGGTCTATGTTGTTTTGCAGTTGGACCTGACTTATAAGCGAGTATATATGGTAAGTATGATGACAATTTATACATGCAACTGTCATAATCTTCAATGTATACATTTTTACACAGAGATTTTCAAACATAAATACCCAACATAAAAAATGAATTAAATTATGTTCATAGGAATTACAGTGTGTACTGGCAAGTTTAATACTTCTTTGGGCTTCAATCGTTGAATCTTATTTTCTTCAGTATCTTTGGTCTATCACAATTAGTAAACTTGTTTTGAAAAAGAACAAAGACAATACCAAAACCTGACCACAAATACTGTATTTACAAATTTATAGTGTATGGAAAGACAATGTCAGAACCTGACCACAAATAATGTATTTACAAATTTATAGTGTTTGGAAAGACAATACCAGAACATGACCACAAATACTGTATTTACAAATTTATAGTGTCAGGAAAGACAATACCAGAACCTGACCACAACTACTGTATTTACAAATTTATAGTGTATGGAAAGACAATACCAGAACCTGACCACAAATACTGTATTTACAAATTTATAGTGTTTGGAAAGACAATACCAGAACATGACCACAAATACTGTATTTACAAATTTATAGTGTCAGGAAAGACAATACCAGAACATGACCACAAGTACTGTATTTACAAATTTATAGTGTATGGAAAGACAATACCAGAACCTGACCACAACTACTGTATTTACAAATTTATAGTGTTTGGAAAGACAATGCCAGAACCTGACCACAAATACTGTATTTACAAATTTATAGTGTATGGAAAGAAAATTAAAAAAACAAAATGTGAAATAAATGGGAACAATGTCTCTTGCTCTACATAACTTGTTAAAAGAAAGACCAAAAATTAATTATAAATATTTCACAGGTAGTCTTTAAACGTAGAAGATCATTTGTAATGATTTAAATGTTACCATTATGTACCTGTGCATGCTGGCCTTTTGTGGTAGCTACATTCTCAACAATTTTGGCAGCAATGTGATTGACTACAGCATCTTCCTGCAAACAAGGTACAAGATTGCAAACTGAGTAAAGAATATTTATGTTTGGTTGGTTTTAATGGCATTACTTACTATATCATGCTTAGGAAATGGGAGCTAAGTGCTTTTCCCAAGAACACAATGAGGCAGCCAACTCAGGCCCACCAGGGCAGGTATCAAACCTGTGATCCTTGGATTACGAGTCTGATGCTTTACCAACTCAACTACTGCAGCTCCCCAAAGAATACTGATAATTCATAAGTTTACCATTTGGAATTCCTAGATTTAATATATACTTGAATCAAGGTAACTTTAACTTATGATGACTACATGATAAACAATTATTATTTATTTAAACTTAAATTTATTTTATTGGTAAACTTCTTAATTCTGCTGTCACAGTGTGATATACTGTGATCAATTTCATATACCGTCTATACTCGCGTATAAGCCAATACCAACTGCAAACTGCACAGACCCAGATCTGCCATCGCATAATGCGCCGGTAGATCTGGGTCTATGCAGTTTGTAAGGAGTAATCAGTAGAACAAACAACGTAGACTGCGATGGCAGATCAGGGTTTATGTTGTTTCCATTTGGACCCAGTTTATATGCAATTGTATACGGTAATATGAAAAACTCTTTTGATATAAGCAGTATGATTTGATGAGTCATGAAGTTTGATATGCTTAGTCAGCTACTTTGATATCCTTACCCCATCTCGACAGCTTCTCATTATGACAGTGTAAATCATTGATGGTACACTCCAATTTTCTATAGCATAACATTTCTTCCTCTCCTCCTGTGATAAAATATAAATTTAATATATTTTCTGCAAAACATAGTGGACCCTAAACTCTCCACTATAGAACTTTTAGAGTACAGATTCTAATGAATTTTAATGTTGTCATAAAACTAACATTCCAAATCAACTGTTCAAACACAAGTCATGGTCATTTGTAATGGACTTTCCTTAAGAGTTCATGCTGAAAAAATGCTTGTCAGTATTTTTACCAACTATTCAAACTGTTGAATTGTCATCACCAGGTTGTACTGTCACATCCAGTCTTGAGCTGTCCAATAATTACAATGCTACTGTACAATTACTGAATGATATCAATGCTATCTAATAATTACAATGCTACTGTACAATTACTGAATTATATCGATGCTGTCTAATAATTACAATGCTACTGTACAATTATTGATTGATATCAATGCTATCTAATAATTACAATGCTACTGTACAATTACTGAATGATATCAATGCTATCTAATAATTACAATGCTACTGTACAATTACTGATTGATATCAATGCTATCTAATAATTACAATGCTACGGTACAATTACTGATTGATATCAATGCTTAATTGTAAATCAGTCTCCTAAAAAACTATTTGCTAATTCTTACATCCAATGTGTGCATGTTTTTTGTTCTAAATAAACTAGATATTAACATTTTTATAATTATTAAAAAGGGATCATACATCATGCCATATGGTGAATAAATGTACATTATAAATTCACTTTTATTCATGGTGTAACATATACACTAGCTTACAAGTCCAACTGCAAATAACATAGACCCTGATCTGTCATCACATAATGTGGTGGCAAATCAGTCTATGTTGCTTGTTCTCCTGATTACTCCTAACTGCATAGACCCAGATCTGACAGCATAATATGTGACAGCAGATCTGGGTATGTGCAGTTTGCAGTTAGACCTGACTTATAAGCAAGTATAAATGGTACCAATTTACATGGATTTTGTGCTTTTTACAGACCATGAATTTAAAAACACCCATGAACTGATCCATCTGTGAAGATAATGTAACCTCTTCTCCTATCCACACATTTCTTTTTAAAAAGTTATTTTTTGCAAAACCACAAAAATTTATACAAATGAAAATAAATGATTTTGCAGTAAAATGACTTTAGATGCAAATAATTTGATTCAACTCAACAGTACTGTATATCTGTATATACTCATGTATAAGTCAGATCCAACTGCAAACTGTGTAGACGCAACTCTGCCATTGCATAATGTGCCAGCAGATATGGGTCTATGCAATTTGCTAAGAGTAATCAGTAGAACAAACAACAGAGACCCTGATCTGCCAGCACATTATGCAAAGGCAAGTCAGGGTCTATGTTGTTTGCAGTTGGACCCAACTTATAAGTGAGTATATACATTAATCTGAATAAAAGAAAACTGTATCTGCAAGTTCATTATCATAACAAAGCAGGAAAACAATAATGTACCTGTAAAGCTATAAGGTAGACAATTTCTCCAATGGCTGGAAGAAGTCCTTGCTTCAGCCTGCTGTTTTTCAAATTCTCACGGATTACATCAGTTAAAATTGTGAGAACCTAAAATGAATTACATAAGATTTATAAATAATTATTACAGCAAATAGCTTTATGATTTAAAGTGTTCACTTAGTAATACAAAAAACCAGTGTACAGAGAAATGTGCATTATATGCCTGACCCATTTTTAATAGTCCTCTATGCAGGCACTAGTACAGCATGGTTGACTCTGGAAATGAATGACCAAAGGGTCTCTGACCTTGACCTTTGGTCAAGGTATGCAATCTTAAACTAAACTTACTGTGCAGAAATCATTTCCTTTTTAGACTTACCATGACTTTAACCTCTGACCTTTAGACCCCCAAATCAATAGGCTTCTTTCTTACCCAAAGAGCAAGCCATCTAAAAACTTTGGCAAAGGCACATTGTAGAGAAGTGAAGTTTCTGTGCAGAAATCATTTTTCATTTTTCAGCCAAAGTGAGCTTGACTTTTGACCTTTTGACCCCAAAATCAATAAGCTTCTTCCTTTTTCCACATTCAAGCCAGCCAGCCACAAAGTTTAGTCCACATCTACGTTGGATCCAAAGTTATTATGGGAAACAATGTTTCTTCTTTGAGTGACCTTGACTTGTAACCTTTTCATCCAAAAAATTTTATTCTTTTTCCTTACACCATGTGCAAGCCATCCACAAAGTTTGGTCCACAACTGTGATGTAGAACCAATGTTACTGTGCAGAAACTATTTTTCTTCTTTCTGTCACAGTGACCTTGTCCTTGAACTGTTTGGCCCCCAAATCAAACAGGCTTCTTTCTTACCCCAAATAAAAGTCATCCATAAAGTTTGGTAACTGTAGATTGTGTAAAGCCCAAGTTTTGTGTGGAAATGAAAAAGCTAACAGATGATTGGATGCATAGATTGACATACTGATGTACGTATGAATGGATGGATATCATAATATTATATGGTCTACTTTTGACAGACATATAATAAAATTAAAACAGGAGAATTGGCTTGTACGTACATAAAAATGCATTTGTTATGATGGAAAAAATAAGAACAATTTTTTTCTTCTCAAATACAAGATTCAAATATTCAAAACTGTATGGGGCAAATTTTCATCATTGTAGGAAGATACATCACAATAGATACAATAAACAAAATTCCTTAATTAAATTTCATGTGAAAGACTTTTCAAGGTGTCACATTAAAACCTTTCCCTATCTGCTTGAAATGTAGTAATTTTATTCACATAATAAATAGAGGTTCACTAATTTGACATCACATCACAAATTTTCAAGCAACAGGAGAAGGCCTATAGAAGAAAAGAATTGCTACTGAATGGATGTTTATGAAACCTTAAAATGAAAAACTACCCCCCTCCTCCCAATAAAATCAAAACTGTGTTTGATGGGTGGCTTTCCTATACTTGAAATTACTTCCTATTTGAAAAATATAAAAAGACGGAAAATGTACAAAACATCACATAAACATTACCTCCGATAAGTTTAAAGATTCCTCCAGATCAGTTGTATTGCTGGCCAGCAATCCTATCACTCTAGCAATCTTTGTTCTCCTAAAAAATAGACAAATTTTCATCTTTTTACCTTACCAGTTATATTATCCAGTTATATTATACTAAAGATTCTTATATTAATTATCTATACAATACTGAAAACATCTTTGTGTGTCCACTACGTTTTGGCCAAAATACAGGGGTAAATATAAGAAAATATACCCGAATTATAAGGACATATAGGAACAGGAAAAACTTCAGTATTTATAAAACAAATTTATAAATCCTTACCTCATTCAGCTCATGCTACAAACCATACTCATTTCAAAGCCCTACAGAAGAAAGATCATCACCTGCCATCTGTATAGACTGTGCACCAGAAATCAAACCATTTACCTGAAATTGTTTATTTATTCTTTAATGTCAACATAAAACATGACAATATCATTTAAATGACACTGCATAATACACTTTGCATTAAATGAAATAATGCATTTTTCAAACACAATCTTATGGATTATGATTATGATTATGGATATGCATAACATATTCAGTTAAGTATGTTTCTATCAGTAAATGAAATGTCAAAACAGAAACTCTTTTAGTAAATTATGTTTCACAGAGAATACTTATTCGATCACAAGTAATCACTGAAAAACGAAAAATGTTCATCTTTCCAGTCTATATACCATATATACAAAAGGAAGAAACTCTTCCCAACCCTTCCCATTACTGCCCTTACCACCACTAGGTGGCTACGGTAGCTTACTCAGTTTTAGCTTAAGTGATATCTCAACAAGGATGCTCACATTTACAGGAAGGTGTGGGAGGGTTTTATATTAATGTGATTGGGTAAGTATTCTTGGAGAAACATAATTTACTAAAAATGTGCTTTCTCCTTTGAATACATTCCCTGATCACATTAATGTTAGGAGAATAGGTAATAGGAGGAGGAAATGCTGAGCATCCTACCTCTACCACAGGTGCCCTTGGAGGTAAGAATGAGTGGATTCCCTATATGAAGGATAACCCACTCTCCTAACATGACAGCAGTACAACCAAAAGTGACATAACCTGTCATGACCATACACAGATAAGAAGAAAATAACAAATTCTTCTTACTGATAAAAATCCTGGGCAGATCCAGCAAAAGTGCTGAATCCACACCCATGCGAAGGTTGTGTTGACATCAACTAGGCCTGATGGTTGTCTGGTCCACAGCCACTGGACTCACCAGATTCCATTCTTGTCTCTGCAAAACTAGATAACAGAGATTAAAACTTGAGAAGGTTGACAGCTTCTATTATGTCTCATATCAAAACCAGAGACCACTCTAATCTCATGAGCTGAAATGTTCATGAGGTGTATCTGATCTTTTGAGACTTCAGAGTATGCCAAGAATATTACCCACTTCAGCCTCTTTCCCAGCCTTCACCACAGGAGAAAAGTCATCATGCCCCATGACTTTTCTCCATGAGCTTCAAGTAACAGCCCAATGACTTTTCTCCATGAGCTTCAAGTAATGCTTGAGAGCATGGACAGGGTTTTGCATCGCCTTCCCTCTTGATTTATGAATCAAAGAGAGATAGTATATGACCACTCATGGACTGCATGCTGACAGCCACCTATTCTTAGCTACAAAGCCTGGTTGTGTCATTAGGACCATGGAACCATCCAATCTAAACTGGCGATAGTTTGGACCACTGAAAGGTCATGCAACTCATTCACTCTGCATGCAAAAGCTAAAGCTATCAGAAAGCATGTCTTGTATGATAGTAACTTCAGTGAGGTACTGGCTAAAAGGCTCGAACTGATCTGAGTTGGGACACACGGTGAGAGATTTTGTCCTTTTATAGTCAAAACTGGCTAGCAGGTCTTTATCATTACCAATATCTCCTCCACCATGATGCCTGAAAGTGTTGGATATTAAGGAGTGGTAGCCTTTGATAGTAATTGGAGCTAACTCTTTCTCCTCAGCCAACTGTGGGATTGAGGCACTCAAAGGAAAGATATTGCTGACCTTGGACCAGTCCCTGGAAACTCGCCACTTTCCCTCATTAGCCTTCAAAGTGGAGGACTTTCTTAGCTTGTGAAATTCTGTCCACAAGTGAAGGCTGAAATTCCTTTCCTCACAAGGATCTCCTGACAAAAGCCAGGTGTGAAGGAGAAGTGTGTCCAGGCATGGATGCAATACCTACGACCATGGCTGTTTAGACCAGTTCAGCCGCACCAGGATTTTCCTGGGAATGCCTATAGCTAGATGTATCAGATCATTCACCCAGGACTTGTCACCTGAGAGGGGCTATCAGAATCACTTTGCAGTTCTGACCCCTCAATTTCTGTATTATTTCAGTACCAAAACCATGCAGTGGCAAGGCATATGCCTAAAACCCATCCCAGCTGACTGATAATGCATTCAAGACCTGGACTTCTGGGTCCAATACAGTAGAGACAAAGGTGGGCAGTTTGTGATTCCACCTTGTCACAAAAAGGTACATTATTGCTAGATCTAACATGAAAGATGTTGCCACAATATTAAGCACGAACTTAGAGGTGGCATGGAGAACATTCTTATCCACCTTGTAAAACAGCAGGATCATCATGTTCACCACTGCAGTGTTTTCATCTAATGTCTGAAGCTCAGTGGTAAATATGTCCAAATGTGTTAGATACCAGTGTCACAAGAATGTTGCTGGTTGCTGGCTTTCAGAAAAGAATTGTTCATGGATCTTATCTGACAGACGGTCTTATGTTTCCTTTATCTTTGCCGAATGCAGCAGTAGATGGAAGGAGGGATGTCTGTCCTCATCTCTCAAGTCAGCTGAAGCTTTCACCTCATAGACTTGGTTCACAGTTGGTAGCAGTAGGCACTCAGAAGATGGCATCACACAATATATTTCCTCGACAGTCGCTTTAAAGTTAAACTCAATCCATTCCATTGTGGGATCTAAGTATGCTAAGTCATCAAAGCTATCCGAGCACTCCTTGTGTGAATTGTTCTCATCAGGCACTACCTACATGTTTGTGTTGAACATTCCTGGAGGCATGGAAGAAACAGTGCTATTGTCTCTAAGTGTCAAAGTATCTCTCCAATGGATATGCCAAAGTGACAGATCTCTGGTCACTAGACAATAGGTACAGCTGACTGGCTGGACTGGCTGGTCAGCAGCCAGAGCAGCAGTGTATGGCATGAAAGGATGGTGATATGGATCATCAAGATCCAATACCACAAGTGCCCAGACTTACAGGCCTGATGGCCATGTTCAGACATGCGGGGGGTACTTATGCCCACTGGGCTGCCTATACAAGGGGGGACACTACCCATCAACCCCGAACCATACTTGGAGGTTTGCAATGGACATACGGACAAAACCTGTCACAACACCAGCAACTGTACCATTGTTTCCAGTATCTGTCGATGTATCTGCAACTCTATCAGCATCTGGGAAGAATGCGGAGACGGCAACTCCACAGCCCTTTGTTCCTAATATTTTTGGAAGAAAATGTTACAGTCAGCCTCTTTCGAATCATTTTGATAGAGTGGGGTGGGACCATCATGAATATCCCCCACTACATCCAGTTTGATCCAAGTGTGCTGAAAATGAAGGAGTCTGGTGCTGATAGGCACGTTATAGGTGCAAGGCTGGGATGGCAAGTCACCGATGATTGTTGGGCAGCTTTGGGAAGGAGAAACCTTGTTTTCTATCCCCTTTTTTAAACTGCCTCCAGAATTGAGAGGCCTGGTAATGCCTGCAATTAGGCTGAAGTCAAAACTGCTGTTGAGCAGTTCCGGTCTACTCTCTTTTTGCCGATGATTGTCTCTCCATTGCTGCTGAGACTGATTCAGCCAGAACACCTGAGGTGGCAGATATATATGCTTGAGAGGCAGTTCCTGTGCTGCCAGCTTTCATATATATCAATTCTACTGCCAAACAGCAAAAGGTGTAGAACAGGGAGACAAAGAATGATGCTGCTTCAGTGAAAATGAGCAGAGTAAGGCGTCTCATCTCCCCAGTTCAAAGTCTGCTGAAGCCATCAGAGCATTAGCCATCGAATGGTGCATAGCCCTGTTAATTACCTTGGCAATGCTGGCCATGAACTCCCATGCATGATCACTGACCACATTTTGAGCAATGTGAAAAATCACTAGCTATGCCAGACTGAGCATCAAAGAAGTTGTCACCATTTTCCACACTAACCTAAAAATGGACTGGAAAACCATTCAGATCCACCTTATAAACAATGGGGTTGTCATATTAACAGCCACCATGCTTTTGTCCAATCTTGGCAACTCGATACTATATATGTCCGAGTGTGTGTAGTATCGGTGTGATGAGAATACTGGCTTTCCAAAAAGAAGGCCTTGGTGTTCCCTGGATCCCCGATTTTGTTCTACAGATGATCAGAGATCTCTTTGATGTTCGCCAACTGCTGCAGTTGATGGACAGAGGGATGTTTGCCCTCATCTTCCAAGTCTTGCAGATGGTGGAGTTGAGCACTTAGAGATTGGCCAAACTCTGTATATTTCTTCCACAACTGCTTTAAAGCTGAAACTCCATATGCTGTATGGTAAGGTAGGAGTACACTAACTGACTGAGGTATGGTAAGGTAGGAGTACACTAACTGACTGAGGTATGGTAAGGTAGGAGTACGCTAACTGACTGAAGTTATCCCTGCACTCGCTATGGGGGCTGTCATCATCAGTCACTATTCCATATGCGGCATGGTATCTAGCCAGCAGATATGCTGTGAATAACTGGCCTGTGAACTGTTTGGTATCTCCCCAATGGGTAAGCCATCATGAAATGAGCTGGCAGGTTGCATCGGTGGTAGGGCAAGTGCCATAATTTGTCTTGCCAGTAAGTGTGTTGGATGGTTGACTCAGCTCTCAGATGGACTGATGGCCCAGTGGTTGGCTGGATGGATAGCTCGGCAGCTGCCTGGTTGGTCCATGCAGCAAAACAGGCAGATCGACCAACCGGATCCCCATATAGCTCTGTGTACCATGGTGCAGCCAGCTAGTATACAGCATGGCTTGCTTCAGTGATGGATTCCAGCTCGCTGACTCTGGAGTATGGCAAGCTGGCCTGCTCGACTGGCTGGTTGGCAGTTGAAAGGCGTTGTATGGCTTAGACAGATGGCAAAATGGATCCTCCATGTCCAAAAAATACATGTCTGGAATTACAGGCCCTAAGGCCATGTTCAGACATGTGGGGAGACTGCCAAAATAAGGGAGGTCACTCTCTCTTTAACTCCAAGTAACTATTGGAGGTTATGTCATTTTCCATTGCCCAAGACTTGACCCATCTCTTCAAGCTTTGTTGCAAAACCATGGACTAAATTCCTTCTGATCACTTCACACATACAATGCAGTCAATGAATACTCTGTGTGTGTCTTCATTGACTTTGGCACATAACTTCATCGTTTAATCTGAAATTACAAGAACAACCAAATATCAGAAATAACTACCCAAAAGAGTTCACATGTAACAATAACAACAGTGGAAGAACACTTTGTGCAAGACAGACACATATCATGTGTGTCCTTGTTGACCTAAAATCTTGCACTTAGCACATTTTTAGTCATTGTTTATCTGAAATGAAAAGAATGATGAAACTTGGAAAATTACAATCGAAAGTGTTCAAATATAACAATAACTGCACTTGTCACTTAAACAAGCAAAAATACATGCAGTGTGTGAATAAACAACCAACAATGATATTGTGTTGGAGCACATGGTCAGAAAAATAATGAACTCCACAACTGTGAAAAATTCACATCAACAAATTTCTCAAAATAATAACTGAAATCTGTAGTAAATACCTTTACACTCAATACTATACAGACTTTGTCGATGGATGGTCAATAATTTACTAGATATAACTTGGATTTTATGACAGAAATGGGATATGATGTACATCGCATCGAGCGAAAGCTAAAACTGAGTAAACAACCATAGCCACATAGCGGTGGTAAGGGGAGGGCATGGGAAATGCTGAGAAGAGATTTTTCCATTTCTATATATGGTATATAAACAGGAAAGACAAATTTTGGTCTTTCCACAACTGCTACATTCAAGAGGTAACAGAGCTTCTTTCCTAATGTTAATGTGAATGGGGAATGTATTCAAAGGATAATTACATTTTTGGACAATATTAACAAAAAAAACATCTAAGGTATACTACTTTACAAAATGTCAACTTCCTGCTACTTTTAAGTTTTAAGTAAAATACATATTAACACAGCTAGTTTTGTAGCTGCAATTTCAATAACAAATAATTCAGTTTCATGCCAAACCTCCCTATATTTGCAATTTCCAGATAAATGATAGAAAGTTATTCTCTGTAATAAAATTATTGTTGTAATAATTATCGTAAGCAGAAATCAAGTTTTCATTAATCACAAAGATGCTAGTATTTTATGTGCTTTGACTTTCTTTATTAAAGTGCAACACATGATAATCTGCTTATAATTAGCACATGAAATAATGTCACTATGAAACAGAATACCTATTAATGTGCAACACATGATAATCTGCTTATAATTAGCACATGCAATAATGTCATTATGAAACAGAATACCTATTAATGTTCCACACATGATAATCTGCTTATAATTAGCACATGAAATAATTTCACTATGAAATAGAATACCTTCCTGCTAGTCTGTTTGTTAATGTTAGTTTTCTATATGTACAAATGTTCAGACCCTACACTTATTAAGTAACAAATTCAGGCAATGAATAATGCAAATAAACCTCCATAATATGCAAGATGAAATTATATATGCATAACTATCATTCTATACAATTATATATGCATAACTATCATTCTGTACAATTATATATGCATATCTATCATTCTATACAATTATATATGCATATCTATCATTCTATACAATTATATATGCATAACTATCATTCTATACAATTATATATGCATATCTATCATTCTATACAATTATAAATGCATATCTATCATTCTATACAATTATATATGCATATCAATCATTCTATACAATTATATATGCATAACTATCATTCTATACAATTATATATGCATATCTATCATTCTATACAATTATATATGCATAACTATCATTCTATACAATTATTTATGCATATCTATCATTCTATACAATTATATATGCATATCTATCATTCTATACAATTATATATGCATATCTGTCATTCTATACAATTATATATGCATATCTATCATTCTATACAACTCATACTGTCGCTCAAGCCACATGTCTCTGTTCACCACAGAGCACTGTTGCTCCAAAAAAACAAAAACCCCACCCCAAAACAAACAATCTCTTGTAAACATACAGCTGTGACATGCACTGGTATCTATTTTTATAAAGTATACAGCTGTGACATGCACTGCTATCTATTATATACAGCATGCCATTGGAGCACATAATCTACTGACTATTTAGCACTGGGGCATAGTTATCCATCCACTTTAATTTAGTTGACTTGTGGGATATGCATAGGCTTGTAAGTTGTTCCATTAGACTCCATATAGACTTGGAATCTCAGGACATGCTCTGTACTCAAACCATTCATCTGTAAAAACTGGTACCACAGTTTCTGCAACAACATGACAAAAATGCAGTGCAAGTCTGCACATGGCACTGGTGCTACTGTTGCCTCAAAAGTGGGTGAAGATACTGAAAATCCTTGAATAGTTCACTTCTAAAAGGAAATTGCCCCAACAAGTATTCAGTAATCCTTACATAAATGCTCTTCATAGCCTTGAGTAGTTCACTTTTAAAAGGAAATTGCCACAACAAGTATTCAGTAATCCTCACGTAAAAGTTCTTCATGTCCTTGAGTAGTACAGCATGTTGTTCTTTGGGTACATTTGAAATCATCTTTTGTGTTGCTGCATGAACTTACATTTGGGAATCAGAGAGATGCTTTGAAGGGTTTGTATAGTTTATGACCAGCAAGCAGCACGTCTTGTCACCTATTTCACTTGCTTTTAGGAACCTTCCATTACAGTGTGGATAAAACTGGAACATTCGTCCAAGAGCAAACTTGTTCTTTCCACTGACCCAGAACAAAACACATATGCAGTTTTGCATATTTAGATCTACCTGATCCAAAGTTTTCTGCAATGGGACATTTGAACATTTTGCCAAATAGGTTGCCTAGCCCATCACAGGATCTGAAATAAAAGTTACTTGCTGCAACATTTTAGCACCACAGGAGTTCTGCTTCTGTGACCTGATCACACAGCAGTGATGATGACAGAACTAACGTATTAGTTTAAGAGGTTTTCTCCTTTTCTTTCTCTTCTTGTTTACATTCTTGGCAATCAGAACCAACAGTAAGGGTCCTCTGACTAGATTTTAAAACCCTGTTTTAGCAATATCTCTGTGTCTGGAGGTTTTAATGTGCTGCATGATTTGAATGAATCCACTGGTATCAATGGAAAATTCCTTACAACATAATATGCAGTATACATTTCTGGGCATCTCTGGAATCTTTTTACACCACAGGCCACCTTGAAATCCTTCACCATCTTTCATGTCCAGCCATTTGTCCTGCCAGGTTGTGTGACCAATTGGTATGTTGATCTCCTCACAGAGTCTACCGTATGTGTGGATTACTAACACTAACTAGAAGTTTCAAAGTTACTAGAGTTGCAATTTGTTACTACTGTAACTACCAGATATTTGCATGGCAGTGGGCAGCAGTTATTTATACACCAAATGATATCAATTAACCAGGCAACTGCTGTACTATATAAAACAATTCAGACTAAACTTTAGTAACTTTTTAGGAAACACAAGCAAAAGAATGCAGTTTTCTCAATACTTTCACTATAAGTGGGTTATCTACAAAAATATGACACAGCCTTGTGTCTAAAAAATCATCTGATAGCAAATAATATGGTACTAGTTTACTCATATGACTACAGATTGAGCTCCAGACAAGAAGCCAGTAAAAAGTAGTTCACAATATTATTTTATTTAATAAATGTTCTAAAATCATTAGATAACTTCTACTCACAACTAATGCATAATTTTCTTCAGACATCACAACCAAAAGAAAAGTTTTATTGTTTCTGACTCCATTGTATTCTTTACAATGGAACACCTCTCACTCTTTTCATGAACTGCAAATCAAACCAACAGATTAGAGCAAGTATGAAAATTGCATTTCTTTTCTTACTACCAAAATTCTTGTCTGAAACTCTTTGACTATATAAGTAAAGGAACATGCACACTTGCTCAGTTAGTCTTAATTGGATTTAAATACTTTTAAAATGCATTCAAAGCACATGACACAGATTTTCTGAACTTACCAATAAGTAAAGATGAAGAAGTACATCATGAAGTGAATGGAGTGATTTCTAGTACAGCAATACAGTCATACAGATGTTAAAATGCTTTTGAAATGGTGATCTGAGTTGTTTCTTCTGTAAGGTACAATCAATACCTGAAAGGATAGTTAAGAACTACCAGCAGTAAATCTTCTTTGATTACAATGATATAGAATTTTGATAACGTCTTGCCAAAAATATAAGGGGATATGCAAAAATATAAGGGGATATGCAAAAATATAAGAATGTGTGGGCATCGTAAAAAAAAGAGGAAATATTGGGTAGGCATTAAAAATGATGGAATATATAGGAATATAGCGGCCACTGGACATACTGCATCTTATGAATTTCTTGCATACATGTATTTTGAGCTTGTGTCACTGTATGGTACCTAACAAGTGCTTGTAAACAATATGAACTGGCAACAAAACCATGACATCAGCATGTAAATTAAATTAGAAGCTAAAATGGAAATGAGACCATATTATGAATCTAATCAAATTCTCATCCAATACGGATGTAACCTGCATGCAGAGTGTATAATTCAAAGTGTGATGGCTAATTGGTTAGACTAAATTCATTTTGCTTGATAACTTTAAAAGACCTTTATCCTATATGAGATTGCAAAGACTGCAGCAACATCCAAGATTACAGCTAAATCCCATGCTCTGAGAAAGCACAGGAGCTATTATAACCTCTGATAGTATGTGTGTCTTAGTCAGGATCCAAGAAAGGGACTGTAAAGGGACTGTAAAGCAGGAGTCCCATCAGTAAAGCAGGAGTCCCATCAGTTTGGCCATCAATTTTTACATGGCACTTCAAAAAGTGTTCTCTACTTAGTAGTTGGATTTGACCTTTAGACCTTTCCAAGGCACGGAAGCTGCCATATTATATAAACACAAAGTTATGTACTAAATAGATTGAATCACATGGACTGAACAAAAAGATAAACATTTCAAAACAATTTGATGAAATTTATAACTAAAAACTTATACAAGGTCAGTTTGTACCATGTGATGCTTATTGACTCATGCTCAGCCAAGTCCATCTGCAAACAAGAGGATGAAATTTGATTGGTTACTCCAGCAGTACACACTGGACATCACTGAAGATTGGTTGCTTCTATTTGGATAATCCCCTTACAATGCATTTAATAAGTACATTGCTCGAAGCGCTGACAAACCTGTTTGCTGCAACAATACTCGCCTACTGGGGTTGATACATTTTGTCTGCCCAAACAATACTCACCTACTGCATGTGAAACATTTTGTTTGCCGAAACAATACTCTCCCACTGGGGTTGATACATTCAAACCAATGAAACTTATTCTGCGATCGAACATACTATCGCAATTTACCAAACTGACTTTCATCATGCAAAACATTTCCAACAATTTTGTTTAAAATTAGATACAAAGATAGAAAATTAGCAATAATATAGAATATACAAGTTTGTCTTTTCCTTTGAATTTGAAATAAGCTAGCATTTATATGGCAAAGACAATTAGATAGTTTATGTTACATACATTATAAGAATGAATATTGCTACTTCAGAACTTTTCCCCCTCAATTTTAAAGACAAAAAGTCATAGTTGTTGTTCCAAGTTCCCTGTTATATATATATATATATATATATATATATATATATATATATATATATTTTGTTGTTCCAAGTTCTCTGTTATACGTATTTTGCATCCTCTTTGATACTTTTAAAGTACCAATGCTAAAGTACTAATGCTAAAGCACCAATGCTAAAGTACCAATGCTAAAGTACTAATGCTAAAGTACCAATGCTAATGCACCAATGCTAAAGTACTAATACTAAAGCACAAATGCTAAAGTACCAATGCTAAAGTACTAATGCTAAAGTACCAATGCTAATGTATCAATGCTAATGTACCAATGCTAAAGTACTAATGCTAAAGTACCAATGCTAAAGTACTAATGCTAAAGTACCAATGCTAAAGTACTAATGCTAAAGTACCAATGCTAAAGTACTAATGCTAAAGTACCAATGTAATGTACCAATGCTAAAGTACTAATGCTAAAGCACCAATGCTAAAGTACCAATGCTAAAGTACTAATGCTAAAGTACAAATGCTAAAATACCAATGATAAATTACCAGTGCTGAAGCAACAATACTAAAGTACCAATGCTAAAGTACTAATGCTAAAGTACTAATGCTAAAGCACCAATGCTAAAGTACCAATGCTAAAGTACTAATGCTAAAGTACCAATGCTAAAGTACCAATGATAAATTACCAGTGCTGAAGCAACAATACTAAAGTACCAATACTAAAGTACCAGTGCTGAAGCACCAATGTTAAAGTACCAGTGCTAAAATACCAGTGCTGAAGCACCAATGCTAAAGTACCAATGCTAAAGTACCAGTGCTGAAGCACCAATGCTAAAGTATCAATGCTCAAGTACCAATGCTAAAGCTCCAGTACTGAAGCACCAATGCTAAAATATCAGTGCTTAAGTACAAATGCTCAAGTACCAATGCTAAAGCACCCATGCTAAAGAACCAGTGCTGAAGCACCAATGCTAAAGTACCAATGCTACAGTACCAGTACTGAAGCACCAATGCTGATGTACCAATGCTAAAGTACCAATGCTAAAGTACCAATGCTAAAGCACCAGTACTGAAGCACCAATGCTAAAGTACCAATGCTAATGTACCAATGCTAAAGTACCAATGCTCTTATGATTTGTTCCTACTCATCTAAAGCATACACATGTTGTGAAACATTCATTTAAAATCTTGGGCTCCACCAGCCAAGGCTGGTCTGGATCCATCGCTGTGTCTGACCATCTGTCAATCTGTCTGTCCATCCTCCTGTCTGTCTGCATGGATGTACTGAATTATATGGTCCCCACTTTTTTTTCAAAAGCCTAAGGATATTATGCAGTAAGTATTTTGTTATGTTTCCTATTATTAGTATAATGCACAAAAGATCCACGAACCCAAAGAAATTCCAGAAATTCAGTTGCCTGATAATTACCATATTGTCTATAATTTTTATTAATCTTTTTTTCATTTTAGGTGTACAAATAAAAACAGGCCAAAAATATCATGATTTTCAAAATGAATACTTTTTTAGTAAAAGTATTTGCAATATCTAAATAAAATTAAATAATTCTCTGTTTGGAAAAATAGAAGATAAAAAATAATTATGATTTTGATGGTCTGATGCTATATAAAGAATTGTAGGAATTGAATAATTAGAGATAATATGGAAATTATACTATATGTGGTGACTTACACTTCCACATGGGTGACATCTTTCAGTTGTTTGGCCAGTACATTCAGGACACTGTTCTTGACCAGATGAGTGGACACAAGGCCACTGGTACTGATGGTGACTATATAATGTAGTAGATTAATCCGCTTTTGTGAAGGTGGTCCTTTCTCAATGACTGACACAGTGTCCAAAATACACTTCAGGTGCTTGATCTGTTCTTTTTCTGCAAGGCTGTGAATCTTTTCAACTGCAAAAATAGAAATGGAACAATTTTAATACTACAGTAATTGCATCATCATTTCTTATATGAGAAAGATGAAGTAGATTTGTGTTTGTAAAATACATCATATCCCAAATGCTACCAAAAAGTCCAAGTTTAAATAATAATAATAATAATAATAATGAATTGCAAAAGGATGACTCAATTAGTAAACTGATAAAACTTGCAAAATTTATTTCAGTGGCACACAGATCTAATTATGTCATCTACATATACATGTAGAAATGTCTAAAAAAAATTCATTTCCCTAGGTGGTTTCTGCTTAGAACAATTTTATGATGATATTATTTTCACCAAAATTAGTCCAAGTATAGAAAGTAAATGATTAATAAAAACAAAAGTACTGTGAATGGCACATTATACACCCACCCCATGTTTAATAGTCCTCTATGTAGATAACTTAAATTTTTTAGCAGAGTCCATTTCTTTCAGTCATAGTGAACCTGGCCTTTGACCCCAAAATCAATAGGCTTCTTCCTTATTGCAAGTGTAAGCCATCCACAAAGTTTGGTCTAGGTCTGTGATGTAGAACTAATGTTCCTGTGTGGAAATAATTTTTATTCTTTCAGTCACAGTGATCTTGACCTTTGAACTTTTGACCCCAAAATCAATAGGCTTCTTCCTTATTGCAAGTGTAAGCCATCCACAAAGTTTGGTCTAGTTCTGTGATGTAGAACTAATGTTCTTGTACAGATACCATTTTTCTTCTTTCAGTCATACCAACTTTGACCTTCTTTCAGTCATACCAACTTTGACCTTTGACATCAAAATCAGTAAGCATCTTCCTTACCCCAAGTGCCAGCTATCCACAAAGTTTGGTCCAGGTATGTGATGTACAACTAATGTTCCTGTGTGGAAATAATTTTTATTCTTTCAGTCACAGTGAACTTGACCTTTGAACTTTTGACCCTAAAATCAATAGGCTTCTTCCTTACCCAAAGTGCAAATTATCCACAAAGTTGGAAACTATAGATATTGGAGAACTCAAACTATTGTGTGGAAACCATTTTTCTTCTTTCAGTCAGTTACCTTGTCCTATGACCTTTTGGCCTCAATATCAATAGGGTTCCTACTTACTCCAAGTGCAAGCCATCTACATGGCTTCTTAATTGTAGATGGTGGAGAACTCAAGTTATTCTGAGAAGCCATATTTTTTCTTTCAGTCACAGTGACCTTGAACTTGCAGCTTTTGACCCCAATTTTTTTTTTTTCCTTACCCCAAGTGCAAGCCATCCACAAAGTGTGTTAACTGTGGATAGTGAAGAACTTGAGTTGTTGCACGAAAACCATTGACATCATAATTAGTCTTTTGGTGAAAACCCCATGTCGATATAATTATCCATCCAGGAGGAACAGTAATAACAAGATTTTCAAGATGGCCACCATGGACCAACTAGACATCATAAAAAGTCTTTTAGTGGAAACCCCATGCTTATACATTCATCCATTCAGAAGTAGTTATAACAAGATTTTCAAGATAGCTGCCATGGTGGCCATATTGGATGTTGGATTGGCACCATTTTCATTTAGGACCAACTAGACATCATAAGAAGTCTTTTAGTAAAAGCCCCATGTTAATATGACCATCCATTCAGGAAGAGTAGTGATAACGAGATTTTCAAGAAGGTCATCATGGTGGCCATAGTCTCAGATCAGCACCATTTTCATTTAAGACCAGCTACACATCATAAGAAGTCTTTTAGTGAAAACCCCATCTCAATATGACAATCCATTCAGGAGAAGTAATAAGATTTTCAAAATTGCTGCCATGGCAGCTACCATATGTACTCATGTATATGCTCGGTCCAAATGCAAACAACATAGACCCTGATCTGCCATCGCATAAATGTGCTAATTGTTCTACTGATTAGTCCTTACAAACTGCATAGACCCAGATCTGCCAGCACACATTGCACCAGCAGATCTGGGTCTATGCAGTTTGCAGTTGCTATCGGCTTATACGCAAGTATATATGGTATGCTGGATGTCTGAAGAACACCATTTTCATTTAGAGCCAACTAGACCTTGGGATGATGTGTCTGTACAGTGTGGCAATCCTCCTGGTAGTTTAGGATAAGTAGCGATAACAAACTTGGTCTAACAGATACTGGATGCAGGACGAAAGGCCATTGTATAAACTCTTAAGGTCTATAGCCAGTAGAGCCAAAAATCACTGACTGTATAAATTTAATCAAGAGAAATCCATGAATGCATATGTTTTATACCTGAGAAAGGTGGTACAGGAAGAGTTTTTGCATCATATTTTGCTGATGATTGTTTCTGTATCTGAAAAAGTAGCAAAAATCAATATAAAGATTTTGTTTATTTACTTATAACACACATAATAGAATACTGACAAACATTATAGAGTGGACATCTATTTTTTAAAAATGTTTTCTTCCTCATACTATATGTACTTAAACAAGAAGCCCAAGCGGACCTGAGATTGCTCACCTGACTGACATTAGCCTGATAACCAAATGCAGGAGCAGTTAACCAAGAAATCTGGGTCATTAGGATGCTTTCTGTTGAAATATCTTCAGTGCTGTTGATTCCACATGTTCTAAATGTTTTAAGGTTTCTCTAGTTTTTGTATCTTCATCGATATTTGATCACACATCAGCATCATTTGTCCAATATTGAAAGGCCCCTATGCCAGGATGTTTTATGTCAAAGTTGCTCAAATTCTATTTAGTGGTTTTAGAGAAGAAGTCATTTAAAGGTTTTCCTATTTTAGCAGTCAGTTTGGTGGATCATCATTTTTTGTATAAATCTGAAAGGTCTTCATACCAGGATGCTTTCTGCCAAATCTGATCAAATTCTGCTTAGCAGTTTGGGAGAAGAAATAACTTATGGTTTTTCTATTTTTAGTAGTGACAGCCATATCTGCTTGCAGATCAGCATCATTTGTATAAATTTGAAAGGCCTTTATGCCAGGATGCTCTGTGCCAAGTTTAGTTGAAATTGGTCGAAATGTTTTGACAAGAAGTTGAAAATAGCAACTGTTGATGGACAACAGACAGATTTTTCTATTTCTAGTAATGGCAGCCATATTTAATGGCCGAATGGCATAATTTGTACAAACCTGAAAGGTCTTCATGCCAGGATGCTTTCTGTCAAATTTGATCAAAACTGTTCAGCAGTTTTGAAGAATAAGTCTTTCAAAGGTTTTTCTATTTTTAGTAACAGCAGTCATCTGGATCAGAATCTTTTGTACAAACTTGAAGGGATCCTCGTACTAGGATACTTTTATTGAGAGGTTTTGGAGAAATGATTTTCTATTTTTAGTACTGGTGGCCACATTTAATGGAGGATCAGCACCCTTTGTAGGAACTTGAAAGCCCTTTATGACAGGATGCTCTGTGCTGTTTGGTTGAAACTGGTGTGGCAGTTTTTGCGAAGAAGTTGAAAATAGCAACTATTGATGAATGCTGGATGACAAATGCATGATGGATGAAGGACCATACTGTAAACTCACTTGACCATATGGCCTGTGAGTTAGCAAATTAAATAAATCACATAATCTATCAACTTCATTAAATGCAAGTTATTTTCACATGATGTCACAAGCGATGAACATGAATGTAAACAATTTTAAAGTAAAATTAATTCCTAGACCTAAAATATTCATATTTTGAAACTAGTAACACATTTTTTGCCAAAAAGAAAACTCATTCACCTCAGTTTTTGTGCCTCTACTTCTTCTTACTTAGTCACAATCTACAAAGCCTAGAGAATTATGTTTGTGACTTTAATGACCTAAATTTTAACACTAACCAAGGCAAACTAAGTCCTGCTCAACTATCCGATCTTTCCTTTTCCAAAACAAAAGTACCATGAAAGGCACTTTATATGGCTACTATGTGTTTAATAGTCCTCTATGTAAGTACTTGTAAGGTATGCTTGACTTTGGAGATTATTGTATCTATACATATATTTGGGTTTAATGGCACCTCAGCACACAAATGTAAAAATGAATACTACAATATAAAAGATAAAGATGTTAATATTCTGTAAAATGTATAAAAACAATAAAACATAATTCAAAAAATATAAAATCCTGAAAATATATGACATGACCAAGGTGTCTCAATGACCTTGACCTTTGGTCAAGGTATGCAGTTTTGCACTGTGCAGAACCATTATTATAGTTACAATGACCATGACCCCTTATCTTTAGACATTAGAATTTATTAGTTTCTTTTATTACCTTAAGTGCAAGCCATCCACAAAGTTTGGTCAAGGAACTTACTCAAAAACCAAAGTTATTTTTCAAAACCAATTTTTTCTTTGAGTCACAATGACCTAAACCTTTAAACTTCTGATCCTAAATCAATAGGCCTCTTCATAATTAAGTGCAAGCCCTTCACAAACTTTGGCCAAAGTACTAAAATTATTATATAAGAAGAACAGTTTTCTTCTTTCAGTTAAAGTGAACTTGACCTGTTACCTTTTGACCCTGATATAAATAGGCTTCTTTCTTACCAAACGTGTAAGTCATCCACAATCTTTGGTCAAGGTACATGGAAGAAAACTGATATTATTGTGCAGAGTCACAGCGTCCTTAACCTTAGTCCTTTTAACCATGAAATCAACTGGGTTCTTCCTTACCCCAATTGCAAGCCATCCACAAAGTTTTTCCTAGGTCTGTAATGTAGAATTAATGTTATTATGCAGAAACCATTTCTCTTCTTTCAGCCACTGTGACCTTGACCTTTAAGCCCAAAATTGATAGGGTTCTATCTAACCCAAATGCAAGTCATCCACAAAGTTTGGTAACTGTAGATGGTGTTTAAGTTCAGTTATTGTATGGTAAACATTTTTCTTCTTTCAGTCAGTTACCTTGACCTTTAACCTTTTCACCCCAAATGGTAACTGTAGATGGTAGAGAACTCAAGTTATTGTGCAGAAATGAAATTGGTAATATACAGATGGACAAGATCATAACATAATATGCTCCACCTTATGGTGGGTGTATAAAAAACGACAACTGTATCCCTAGTTTTTGCAATTTGGTATGATTTGTGTCTGGTAATAATATAAGGAATGTTTATTTTATTCAGAAATGATTTTCAGATTTTACATCTAGTGAACAGTGAGCACAACTTGAGTGAAATGAAGTGAGGTCTTATAACAATGCACATCAATATCCAGATTTTAAGGATTGGATGGATTGAAAATTTGTTGTCAACCATAAGTTTGCTTACTGGTGAAAAAGCAGAATGGCACATAATTAAATGAATTAGTCCGATTTCAATTTTTACTTTCTAATGACACAGTATCATATACCTTTTTTTGGAAACCAGTCCATCAGCTTGGAATAAACTAATCATTATTTTTGATGTACAATAAAATGGAAATTAATTGAACAAATTAATCAACAGATATTCCATGCAATGCAATATCATTTCCCTTGCACAGGCTAGGAATGTTCATGTATGGCAGTGTGACAAATCTCTATAGTGTCATGTCAGTTAGCATACAAGATATCATGAAAATTTGTTCACCTGAAATTGGTTCCTAGGCTTTGTCTATTTCATATTATAAATAGTTCTTCTCTTATAGGGCACCTATTATTTTTTATTTTTTTTTATAATACTGAACCAATTTTTGCTGCTGACAGAGATCATAAAGTTTGTTCAACTACCTTTGGATTATCAACAATTGGTGTAATAGTAAAATCACTAGGATGGTAAATTAGGTCTAGAATCTCATTCTTTGTTTCATCTGGTTCTGACTGGCCAGTTCCAACTGGTTCCCTGGTGGAGAGAGGTGACTGGGTGGCCTTGTGAGGGGATGTATCCGGTGGTACAGCTGTGTGTGGTCTGGCACTGTGAAGGGAGACAATTCATGCAACATTGTCAAATTTGTTAGCAAAATCACAGAAACTAATGGTTATGAGGTAGATCGTACTTCAAGAAATTACATAGACTTTTACATCAGCCAAAACTTATTACAAAAAGCTGTAGACATTTTTCAATATTTCAAATTTTTGTGAAACATAAATTAGAATGGTCAGCATTTCAAATAGTTTATCCCGTAAACATCTGATAAAAAATATGTGTAAGAATGACAAAACTTTGACTACTATTCAACGCCTGTTCTGTTTAGGAATTTTTAATTTGGCCGATCACATCCATGACAGCAGTGTCATTCCAAACAATTTTATGATCACATCCATGACTGCAGTGTCATTCCAAACAATTTTATGATCACATCCATGACTGCAGTGTCATTCCAAACAATTTTATGATCACATCCATGACTGCAGTGTCATTCCAAACAATTTTATGATCACATCCATGACTGCAGTGTCATTCCAAACAATTTTATGATCACATCCATGACTGCAGTGTCATTCCAAACAATTTTATGATCACATCCATGACTGCAGTGTCATTCCAAACAATTTTATGATCACATCCATGACTGCAGTGTCATTCCAAACAATTTTATGATCACATCCATGACTGCAGTGTCATTCCAAACAATTTTATGATCACATCCATGACTGCAGTGTCATTCCAAACAATTTTATGATCACATCCATGACTGCAGTGTCATTCCAAACAATTTTATTCATCACATCCATGACTGCAGTGTCATTCCAAACAATTTTATGATCACATCCATGACTGCAGTGTCATTCCAAACAATTTTATGATCACATCCATGACTGCAGTGTCATTCCAAACAATTTTATGATCACATCCATGACTGCAGTGTCATTCCAAACAATTTTATGATCACATCCATGACTGCAGTGTCATTCCAAACAATTTTATGATCACATCCATGACTGCAGTGTCATTCCAAACAATTTTATGATCACATCCATGACTGCAGTGTCATTCCAAACAATTTTATGATCACATCCATGACTGCAGTGTCATTCCAAACAATTTTATGATCACATCCATGACTGCAGTGTCATTCCAAACAATTTTATGATCACATCCATGACTGCAGTGTCATTCCAAACAATTTTATGATCACATCCATGACTGCAGTGTCATTCCAAACAATTTTATGATCACATCCATGACTGCAGTGTCATTCCAAACAATTTTATGATAGCAATCTCTTTTCTTCATTGATTGAGAAATAAACAATGCTTACCCTTAGAAACTACATGTACCTAAAAAAAATATCATCAAGGAGAAAATTCTCAACAAATATTGGTATATTAACATTGTCCATCAACAATATATCTAAGCCCTACAAGTTGATGATAATTTACTTCACCTGGTGAGCTCATCTGTGAGTGAATATAATGTCACATACTTTCCGCATGGCTATTACCCTAAACCATTACCTTTTCTTTCTTTTTACATGGCTTATCTAATAGAGCTAGCAGATAACAGCCAACTGTTCTGAATCTGCAATGAAGTGTTTTTACTTTTTTAATACATGCCAGGTGTAAATTAAATATTCTACAACTGGCAAAGGCAGGTATACAAAAGTTTTAAAACTATTAGTATTCTCAGACACCTGTTTAAAACAGACAGAATGAGTCAGTCCCTCAAGTTTCCACCAAAAGTAGATTTGGCTGCACATTTTCTATTACAATATAGAAATTGCACACAACTGTTCAAAACAGATTGAAAGATAAATAATAGCAACAAAATTAGTGGCACAAGGGTTCTGCAGAAGAGTGTCTTATCTTTTTCTGAGTTATGAGCTTGCACAAAAACTTTAACACTGAGTTCATGCTTAGTCCGATAAGGATGACATCAACATTACTATGTCTCACACTTTTCACTGTAAAAGGTGAAAGAACAATTTTCTATGAATTGAAGAAATCCCATACATAACTCACCTCAGAGTAAAAAGTGTAGCTCCACCATCTGACCCTGGGGCAGTCTTTGGACGTAGAAATTCACCTACAGCGGTTCCTGTAAAATATAACCAGAATTCTTACGATTTTTTGAAACTGTGTTAACAAATTACACGTTGAAAACGTTAATAGTCAGTACTGGATGGTGATTTACAGAAACATTTACTTGTACATGAACATTAATAATACATACATTTCGAAAACACATTTTCACAGATTTATATAAAATTACAAACAAGAAGTATAAGTGTGCCTGATATCACTCATCTGGGTAGTTGACATATGACAGCTTGTGAATGCAATTCACACATGTATTGAAATTGTAGAGGGGAAAGAAAAGCTTGAAGCACACAGTTGCTACATTGTCTATAAATGTTGGGGTCATTCTTCCACGACCATATACATAGGATCACTTTCTCTGCATAAAAAGGACAAGTCATTTATACAACCAACAGTCTCCTCTGAATCTCTCCCTGCCATGGGGACTAGATCTTGATTCAAAACTTTGAAAATGTTCACAGCCCCACCTTTAAAGTACATACAATTACTGGACATTATAAGAGGAGTTAATCTGTGTAGTCAGCATGGATTACTGGGACTGTCCTTATCCCACCTGGTCCTGTCCCTGGAGTCATAACTTCTAAACCATTGAGATACCCATCCAAGAATCTGTGGTGGCTCATTGGTTAATGCATTGGTCTTATGACCAGATGGTTGTGGGTTAAATTCTCACCAGCTGTCTGAGCTCATCTAAATTCTTGATGATATAAGCTTACATATCAAATCTGATCAAAATCTGATCAGAAAATGGTCGCTAGAGTGTTTACAAGCTCAGCCAATCAGATACAAGATCAACTCATTAATATGTGTGGACACTGCTCATAATCAATATCACCCAAAACCCTAATGATATAAAGCCTAAATACCAAATATGATCAAGATCTGATCAGAAATATAGCCTCTCAAATGTTCATAAGCTCAGGCAATCAGATGCAAGATCAACTCATTAATATGCATGGATGTTGCTCATGATCAAATTCATCTTAGATCTTGATGAGATATTTTTTACATACCAAATCTGATTAAAATATGATCAGAAATATTGCCTCTAGAATGTTCACAAGCTCAACCAATCAGATGCAAGTATACCTGATTAATATATGTGGACATCACTCATAACGGAACTCCTCAAAGGTCTTGATGATATATGTTTACATACCAAATCTGATCATGATCTGATCAGAAATATGGCCTCTAATATTTACACAAGCTGACATTCAGATGCAAGATCATCTCCTTAATATGCGTGGATGTCGCTCATAATTGAACTCATCTGATGTTTTGATGATTTAAGTTTACATACCACATCAGATCAAAACGGATCAGAAATAAAGCCTCTAGAGTGTTCACAAGCAAGTGTTGACAGATAGATGACGGACAAAAGGCCACACCATCAGCTACTTGGCCTTTGGCCAGGTGAGCTAAAAATTTCAAAGAAACAAACAATTTAAGATCTTTATAATCTGTGGTGATTTATATGCAATTTCTGTACAAGGTTATAAAAATAAAGTGCTTCAGAACATAATGTACGGTGGCGCTGACAACCCATTACATGCAGTATCTTGAGCACACTTACTAATGAAAGAGGACAACTAAAACACTGCCAGCAGGATCTACACATATTAAATCCTTATTCAAAGTGCCTCATAAAATACCATGTTACAAAAATTCAACTTTCCGAAAGGTTCTATCTACATGATGTAATATTTCTTGGATGAAAATATTGACTGTTGAAAAATAAACTTGTTTTTAAACATTTTTAATCTCAATTATATGCCTTCCCAAAAGGTCCATCATAAAATATATATAAAAAAACTAGAGCTATTAGTGATGGGTATACTGCAATAAGCCCAGCTCACTACAATTTGTTCTTTAGGGTCTTAAACAGAGGAAATTCTGTGGTGAAACCAAAGTTTCGAGAAGATGGGCATATGGGAGCACTTGCTCCTGTAAATGAAGATGTGGAATTTTAAAAATCCAACTTCCTCAATGTATCATCAATACAAGTAACATCCTATATAAAGATGGAGTTGATTGACAAGGGCCATAACTCTCTCCAAAATGGAGTAGATGAGACAAAACTCATAAGACACACATATAGGTCTATGAAATGATGTTCACTTCAAATTGCATCAGAATATGCTGAAAGGTTCTTGAACTATGCTGATTACGAGATGACTGACAAGGGCCATAACCTTTTTCCAAATGGTGCAGTTGAGACAAAACCCATAAAAAGCACATCTTGGTGTAAGTGATAATAATCTTACCAAATTCCACCAGAATATGTTGAATGGTTCTTGAGCTATGCTGACTGCAAGCAACATTTCAAGTTTCCATGTGAAAATAAGAATGTGCTTTACAAAATGGATTAGACAAAACTAAACCAATAAAAGGCAAATGTACGCCTATAAGACAATGTTCATATCAAACTGCATCAGAATATGCTGAATGGTTCTCTAGCTATGCCAGTTACAAGCAACGTCTCATGTGAAGACACAAAGTAGTTAATTGTCAAGGGCTAACATTCCATCCAAAATAGACCTGACAAGATAAAACCCATAAAGATCACATCTAGGTCTATGAGACAATGTTCATAGCTAATTACATCAGAATATGTTTAATGGTTCTTGATATATACCAGCTACAAGCAACATTCTATATGAAAATATGAAGTTAATTTTCAAGGGCCATAACTCAAACCAAAATGGAGATGATGAGACAAAATGCATGAAAGGCAAATCTAGGCCTATGAGAAGAATTATACACCAAATTGCATCAGAATATCTTGAATGGTTCCTGATCTGTGCCACTTACAAGGATTTGCTATAGTGGAGATTTAAAATTGATGGAGAAAGGGCAAATAACTCTATCAAAATTGGACTTGACAAAACCTTTAAAAGGCACATTAATTTATATTAGGAAATTCACCTACCAAATAGCATTAAATTTTGTGTAGAGGTTGCAGAGCTTTGGTGGTTACAACAAATGTGAGTGGACAGACAGACAGCTGGAAGATGTGATTACTACAGAGCTCCTGCATCTTGATGTTGGGACCCAAAATAATCAACTTCTTAGATAAGTCAATGTATAACTTTACTGACTTAATGTATCCAGTAAATGTATGTTTTGATCTCAAAAATTAATATCATAAGGTTAACAATATAAAATTATTGACTTCTGATGCAGTTGCTACAAGGATTTATCAACTCCAGAAAAATAATATTCAATGTGATCACATAACTTTGTATCATGTTTCTGTAGCAACAAAAATAATTGTCAATGTGGCCACATTACTTAGTATCATGTTTCTGGGGTTGATACATCCTTGTAGCAACAAAAATAATATTCAATTTGGCCACCTAACTTATTATCATGTTTCTGGGGTTGATACATCCTTGTAGCAAAAAAAAAACAATATTCAATGTGACTACAATGCATGTGAATGCAGAAAATTTTAAGTATAAATTTACACCTCTCTATTCAACTTGTTTGACATGTGTACCAAGTTTGGTTAAAAGACCTTGAACACTGAGTTATGATACAGAAAAAAAATGTATACCGACAAACAAACAGATGGACATTGTGATAGCTATATTCCCCCTATTATATACAAAGACAAAATAATATAAGATCCTTCCAATCCTGCTTTAATAGCCCTTATATTGACAGATGATGCATGTAATTTTCAATGCTTACACTAACTGTGGTTGATCAATGTCAAATGTTTCAATGAAACTTGTTGGATTGTTTTACACAGTTTCTATTATTTCTATTGTAGTTCATCATGTAGCCCCATCAATTATCTCACACTTGTAAGTGAAAAAGACAGAGTTATCAATATTCAAGTCTCTATTATTGCTACTGTAGTTCATTATAATGTAGTTCCATGAATTATCTCACACTTGTAAGTGAAAAAGACAGAGTTATCAATATTCAAGTCTCTATTATTTCTACTGTAGTTCATCATGTAGCCCCATCAATTATCTCACACTTGTAAGTGAAAAAGACAGAGTTATCAATATTCAAGTCTCTATTATTTCTACTGTAGTTCATCATAATGTAGTCCCATGAATTATCTCACACTTGTAAGTGAAAAAGACAGAGTTATCAATATTCAAGTCTCTATTATTTCTACTGTAGTTCATTATAATGTAGTCACATGAATTATCACACACTTGTAAGTGAAAAAGACAGAGTTATCAATATTCAAGTCTCTATTATTTCTACTGAAGTTCATTATAATGTAGTCCCATGAATTATCTCACACTTGTAAGTGAAAAAGACAGAGTTATCAATATTCAAGTCTCTATTATTTCTACTGTAGTTCATTATAATGTAGTCCCATGAATTATCACACACTTGTAAGTGAAAAAGACAGAGTTATCAATATTCAAGTCTCTATTATTTCTACTGTAGTTCATTATAATGTAGTCCCATGAATTATCATATACTTGTAAGTGAAAAAGTAAGCAGTTATCAATACTGAAGCCAATGATTTCTCAATAGCAAATGGAACATCTAGATTACTAGTGTGAGATATATATCAAGTGTTACTAGTGTGAGATATATACCAAGTGTTACTAATGTAAGATATATACCAAGTGTTATAGAAATATATCAAATGGTTTTATATACCAAGTATTATAGAAATATGTCAAATGGTTTTCTATACCAAGTATTATAGAAATATATCAAATGGTTTTATATACCAAGTATTATAGAAATATATCAAATGGTTTTATATACCAAGTGTTATAGAAATATATCAAATGGTTTTATATACCAAGTGTTATAGAAATATATCAAATGGTTTTATATACCAAGTATTATAGAAATATATCAAATGGTTTTATATACCAAGTGTTATAGAAATATATCAAATGGTTTTATATACCAAGTGTTATAGAAATATATCAAATGCTTTTATATACCAAGTGTTTTTACAGAAATATATCAAATGGTTTTGAAGTTATGCCCCAGAAATAAAAGTGTAAATGATTGATGGATGGACAGATAGGCAAATTGACAAAAACATAACAGATATTGAAACTGAAGAATTCCTAATAGCATGGAGTTTTGCTCTAAAAATGAATGTGTGCATGATGATGATGGATGGATGAACAGTCAAATGGACAAAGACATTAAAAATATTTAAACTGAAGAAATGTGAATAGCAAAAGGCACATCTACACCACTAATTGAAAAATGTACTGAATTTCACATAGATATAATAAATGATTTTGTAGTTCTTACCTGGAAACAAAAGTGTGAATAAAGATGGATGGACGGAAAGACAAATTAACAAAAACATTAAATATATTGAAACTGAAAAATTTTGAATAGCAAAAGACACACCAAGACCACTAGACTAGTATATGTACCACTAGACTAGTATATGTACCACTAGACCAGTATATGTACCACTAGACCAGTATATGTACCACTAGACTAGTATATGTACCACTAGACTAGTATATGTACCACTAGACTAGTATATGTACCACTAGACCAGTATATGTACCACTAGACTAGTATATGTACCACTAGACTAGTATATGTACCACTAGACTAGTATATGTACCAAGTTTCAAAGAGATATCTGTAATGGTTTTGGAGTTCTGCTCTGAAAATGAAAGTGTGATAGATGGATGAACACAGATAAAAACATAAAAAATACTGAAACTTAAGAACATGAACTGCAAATGGCACTTCCACACCACTAGTTTAATATATGTACCAAATTGTATAGATATATCATAAACAGTTATGTAATTCTGCCCTGGAAATGAAAGTGTGGATAATGGATGGATGAATGGAAGGATTGACCAACAAATGGACAAAAACATTAATAGTACTGAAACTAAGAAATCTGAATAGCAAAAGGCACATCTGGACAACTAGTCTAATATGTGTACCATGTTTCATAGAAATATCTTGAATGGCATTGGAGTTCTGCTCCAGTAACAAAAGTGAGACGGACAAACTTCTTATGCTACAATTTGTTTTATGGTAACAGTATCAAAACACACCATTATGCAACATGTTTGACATGTGTACCAAGTCTGGTTGTTTGAATGGTCAGAGAGTTATGTTGGGCAAACAAAATGTTTACCTGCAGACAGACAGATGGACATCATGATAGCTATATCCCCCATATTACATACCAGGGAAATAATAATTTTTATTAAAAGAAAACACAACAAAGTGCAACAAAAGATGGACCTTTTGTTTCAGTAGGTAAAATACTGATAAAAATTTGATTTATCAACATCATATAAAAATAAGAAGCTAACAGTAAAAATATGGAGAGAAAAAAGTTTTACTTTCTCTAACAAATTCTAGTTTTTAAACTTTCATTTAAAGTGCAATTATGAACAGACAAAAGGAGGGCTGGGAAGAGGCATATGGACATAAAATGAACAGATAGAAAATATGTTGTCAGTGATTAATAATATATGATGCACACTGGAGGAGAATTTCATGCTCTGACTAGATGCTCTGGTGATAAGACATCAGGTGAGCCATTGGAATCTTAAAAACACCTCACATGCGCATGTGAGGTTGCCATAACAATTTAGCAAAGACAGCAGATTTTTTTTTAACCAATTAGAAAACAGCATGCTTCAAAGTCATATAATAAAATAATTTATCAACTCATGAAAGATCAATTTGTTTTCTTTAATTACATTCCTGTCACACTAATTTGTCTTACATATAACTCACCTGGCCTTGATGTGGAGGCATCTACAGCATCCAGATTTGTCAGTGGTCGCTCCATACTTCTGCGCAGTTCCACTGTCTTGATTTTGCCAAATGTAGATGCAGTGCCCTCGACAAATATACTGCTGCGTGCAGTGGTGACCATACTGCCCTGAAGTTCAGATGACATGATCAGATCTTTGGCCAGGTGAGTCAGTTTGTCCTGCCAGAACAGATGTGTCACCAGACTTGGCCAGCCCATCCTGTGGTCAGAAAATAATGATCAATTGCATTGTTATGAGAAGCATCTTACATAACACTGCATCTTTCATGGTAATAGTCAGTTGTCAATAGTTACTGTTACATATGATGAAAAATCCTGTTGAAGAGTGACCAGTTTAAACACGGTTCATAAACACTTATTTCACGCGATTCTTTAAACCAGGGGTGTCAAACTTATTTGCTATGGTGAGCCAGATTTGATATAAATAATAATAAATAATAATAAATAATGAGTCTGGCGGGCAGTATCCGGCCTGCAGGCCGCATGTTTGACACCCCTGCTTTAAACCAAAATGTTTTCTGTCACAAACCCACCGTTTTCAATTTTAGAAGTGACAAATAATATCAAAGCATGTTAAAAAAAGTGTTTTAGAATGTAATGTGATAAATTTATTGTATTATTTATCCTTTTCTCCTATAATTGGTTTTGTTTGATATGTATGAGCTAAACCACTTGCCCTGCACCTCGGCCATTATAAGTTCAATCTGTGATACAAGCATGTACAAAGCGTTTTAGTCACCAATCTGTTTTGTGTGATTTCTCCTGGTCCTAAGCTACAAAATGTACAAAGAGCTAAATGAGTTTTTGAACAGAGGCAGAAAATCCAATGCCTGGCATCTCGGAACAACCATATTTTAGCTTTGGGCAACCAAGCATATCTAAGTCACATCCCAGCCAGGCAACCAGATTTGATGGCTTTGGTTTATAATTTGATTACTATGATGCAAAATTAATTAATGAGATGCCTACAGGTCTGTTGGCATTATTCTTGCCAGGTGTTAATATTTATGAAAAATGTCATAGAGATGAATTATAACTTTTAAAATTCTGATGAATCATAACTTTTAAAATTCTGATGTTGATTAAATCATGCATTTGTTTTTAGTAACATTTACTGTTGATTTTTCATTTTTATTAGAACTGTGAATATAAATATCTGATCAGACAACCAGATGATTTTGTTGGGCAACCTGATTTTGCAGTCTGGTTGACCAGTGGGCAACTATGCTTTCTGAAAAATTTTCCACCTCTGTAACATGATGTACACCTCTCCTTCAATAACTCACACACAGCAAGGTTGAAAAACATAGACTGCAACATAAGTGAGGGCACAAGTTACTAAGGGACCTCTAAAAAAAAATATGAATGCGATGGAGATCAACAGTGAGAACAGAGTGAGAAAGAGTCAGGTGGCATGGTTAAATGGTTGAATACTCATTTTATAATCATGTTGGGAATAATTGTGAATAAATAGCTATTTTCTAATTAAGTTAGCTTGTCATTATAAATTACCTTTATTTTCAAATTAGCCAATCTTTGAAAGATTGTTAAAATCAGCATTCCAAGAGGTTTCAATACACATCACATGTGTACCAGCGAAAACAATGTGTATTACATCAGTGCTTTTTGCATGTGAATGTGGAAACATTTTTGTGTTACTGTTGATTCAAAACAGAACTGGATTCTTTTTTAGCAAAAAGATGGACATTTATGTACAGAAATAACAACATCAAAACTGATGTGGTTTTATATTTTTCAAGATGTACTTTCAATCAATACTGAAGCTATGATTTCATTGCAAGTAGTTGCATAATTTCTGCTCACACCTGAGCAAAGATCTGAGTGCCAACTCGGGAATTTTAAGTCACAACAAACTTCAGATCTCGCTTTCCTTGCTATACTTGACGCACCAAGTACAACTTTCACATACTTCCCTTGCTATACTTGATGCACCAAGTACAACTTTCACTTGGATCCCTTGCTATACTTGATGCATCAAGTACAACTTTCCCTTGCTTCCCTTGCTATACTTGATGCATCAAGTACAACTTTCACTTGCTTCCCTTGCTATACTTGATGCATCAAGTACAACTTTCACTTAGTTCCCTTGCTATACTTGATCATATTTGTAAATGATTAAGATAAACCACTGATTAATGTTATATACTTGAACGATGTTACTTACATAATAATATTTAAAACAGTGTTTGATTGCTCATTTAAAATGAGTTAACCTGACACACAACCATGACCATTAGCTCTTACACAGGTAGGATTTTCATGCCTCTTAACCTATTTATTCTACCTCCATTGCTTAATTTAATACAAAACACATAATTAATGTGATAACACAAAGCAGGTCTGCTTTTTATTGACTGAAATAATGCAACAAACACTTCCGCAAGTCACAGATTAAAACACAGTCGACACCTAATTAGGTTCTCACAGGAATGTCACTGGCATCGCTTTGATGGTTAATTGACACTTAAAAGAGGGCATATCGCAATTTATGATTATTACAATGAAACCAAAATAAAAAACTGAAACATGAATTTCACTTGACAAGACTTATTTAACTGGTATTTATTTCTTAAAGTTTTTTCACTAGCAGACATTACTAACATTTTCATTGATCGATATTTCATCATTTTTTGTTATTTACAGTGTAATAAAAAAAAAATTTTAAAAAGAAAATTTAACAAAATATGATTTCTATTAAAACTTGGACATTTCCTGATGTTGATTCCAAATTTCTGGGCTCTAACTGTCGTTTTTGACTATAAAATGAGCAATATATCAAGTTTTCACTTCCCAGGTCTGATTGAGACTTTATTCATGTTCAGCAAATAGGGACCTATTTTGGTGTAATTTCTATAGCAAAAAATGGGATCCACACCTGCTCCAGCATTATAAGCAGGTTCACAAGTTACCTGGGTGCACTAAAATGAGGGAACAGCATATGTAATGTAAAAAAATGTTGCAAAATGTATTGCAATTCAACTAGAAACTCACCTTTTGTTTGGATCCTTTGTCAATAAACCTTCAATCAAACTGAGAAAATCTGGGGATGGCTTTGCTGAAAATCTTGTTCCTAAAAAAAAATTCATTGGTTTACCACACACAAGTACATATATAGCTAAGTACAATTAGGCTGGAAGTTTAATTTTCAGGCCCCATCCTAAAATCTTAATCGACATACAGTGTTATCCTTGTTAATCCACTTGTCTGTCTGTCCAAATGAGTTTTCAGTTTAGATCACTGTGGCATGTCATTTATGTTCCATGAACACTTTTTAAAATTTTAAATGTAGCTTGTGAACACTACGGTCATTTGCGAAAGAATTGTCTTCAATAGTTACTGCACTTTCTACAAAGACCCATCAAATTAAGTTCTAGCAAAGGAATTATATGGGGATCAGACTACTAATTCATTTCCCACAGAACTTAATGTTAATGTATTTTTAAAAAAAAATTCTACAATAGGTTGGCATACAAACCACACATGCTTCCATTCAACAGAGGTAGAGAAATTGTTTTCAGCCTTGAAATACACATGTTTCACAGTTTTACTTGAGCCTCATGCTTCTAAACAGGGAGACTCACTGGTCTGCACCTAATAACATAGCCTCATACCAATAGGCCATATGATATTTTGTCAGTAGGAAATTAAATACAGGATATCAAAATAAAAGTAAATATTTGGTTGTCAACAATAGTACACAGATTGAAGTTTATGAAATATATAATGGAAGAAAATTAAATCCATTTACTAGGCAATGCGTGCATCTCAAAATATTGAGTACTCTTTTTTTATGTCCCAACCAGTAGACTAGTTCTCTGGCAGTAAAATAATAAGTGGTCCGATACCTATACTGAAGATAAATTTTTCACACTTTTGTATATTGACAACCTTAGACACCAAGTATGCGCTACACTTATTTGTGCGGTATTCTAAGCACACACAAGGATAATAATCAACACTTATGCAATGCTGACAGATAAGAATGAATGTTGCATTGCAAGAAATGTTTATGATGTTCATACATTATAGATGTTGATAACTGAATAAATGTTGTGCTTTTAATAGTTTGTCTCATGTTTTTCTTAATTCCCTGTGTGTCTGCCATATGCATGTGAATGTATGAAATATGCACCTATGGGCATTATGTAATTAGAGGTATCATATTACACAACCCCCCATGTTTTCATCAATTTCTGGTGCAAAGATGATATTTTGGATGCCTAAAATGTTCTTAATTATAGTTTTTGTTTTCTTGAATCATATCTTAAGAAATGTTTACAGAGCTAAGAGGTTAAGTTTGCTTTGCATAACTTGTCACATGAGAAATTTATGAATATTGAGGTCTGCACCCAAAGGCCAAAAATAGATGTGACCAGACTGTCAGCTGATACTAACTCCCCTTGATACAAATAAATAATATAAATAGTGCAAACTATAATTCTAACAATACAAAATAGACACTGCAGTCACAATTTGAAACTCAATTCATAAACTACAGTCATATTACAGTGTCAAAAATGACATAAGTAAAGAGGAAAACCAAAGGTTGTTTTAATAGGAGGCACTTTCATTTCAAACCAGGGAATATTTCTTATAACAGGGGTGTAACAATTGACACAAATGTAGAGAACGATGTCACAAGAACACAATATGAAAGACTTTTGGAGGAAAAGTACAATCATGTTATAAAAAAAAGGTTCAGACTTTGCTAATGCCAAAGAGTTTTGATGCAATACAAATTCCTAAGGCTGACTAACACCAAAGATTTATAAGTTGATCTGAATGCCAGGGACTCTGAACAAAGGAGGTAAATAGAAACTCATAATTATTCAATCTTACAAAAAAGCACTAGAATTCAATCTGCATGTACTGATTCATAAGGCAAAGCAATATAAGTCAAAATTGAAAAAAATAAATAAAATAAAAATAAAATAACAAAACAAAACAAAAAAACCCAACAAACTATGAATAATATGAAAAAAATCATTCAACATACAACTGATAAGATATTGCACAAAAGATCCTTTATTCTGATATACAGGGCTCTTCACACAGTTCTAATTATAATTTAACAATTGCAAAATACATGCACCATTTTCAGGTTCAGACAGATGGTCTTGGGAAATGTAACCTATCCACACCAACTAATATCTTCGCACAGAGAGTTTTTAAATTAAATTAAAATTTAAAGCCATTTAAAAAGCACTGTGCAACATAACATATGATAAATGTTAAATTCTATGTGACAAAAAGGTAATACATTTATAAATTTCATGTCAGGTTCAGTGTTAAGAGCATATACAGGAAAGATGTAGCAAAGATCTGAGATGAAATCAGAAAAGTAAATTTGTGCAAGGTGATACAGAAAGTATCTGCATTGAATGTGATATATCCAATAACACAGTGAATTTAGGAGTTGGGAAAACACCATTCCACCCTGCAACTCAGTGCTGTTACATTCAGGTAGAAAATGCAACTCAGAATAACAAGGTGATTAATGTGGTGACCAAAACCAAACTCTGACCCTGTGGTCAATTTCATACATGTCAGGAAGTTGTTAACTGTGCCTATAGTGTAAATATAGCTGTTAAACTGGATATTGGTTATGAAATATCATGCTCAGTAGAGGATCTATCAGAACTTAAACTTCAGTCTCATATGGATGTAAAAAATCTGACCATTGATCCAGATTGTAATAGCTACTGGCAGCTGTAAAGCTTCATGAGGCTTATTTTCTATAATTATTTGCATTTTCACTTGTATCTGCTCTAAATTACTCTAGAAAGATCCACTGTATTGTAATGTCTCATAAATCAACTAATGACACTGAAAGGAATGCAAAGATGCACATAGTTGTCATGGATACACACACAACCCCAAACCCTATAGGGATCGGACGACTAATTCATTTCCCATAGAACTTAATGTAAATATATTAAAACATTTTAAAATAATTTCTTCATTAGGCTGGAATACAAACCACACATGCTTCAATTCATTACAAGTAGAGAAATTGCTTTTAGCCTTGAAATACAGGTGTTTCACAGCGTTTTCTTAAGTCTCGTGCTCCTAAACAAGGGGACTTCCTGGTCTGCAGCTAATAACATAGCCTCGCACCAAGAGTCCATATGATCTTTTGTCAGTAGGAAATTAAATACAAAATATCAAAATAAAAGTAAATATTTTGTTCTCAACAATAGTACATATATTTAAGTTTATGAAATGTATAATGGAAGAAAATTAAATCCATTTACTAGGCAATGCGTGCATCTCAAAATATTGAGTACTCTATTTTTTATTAACCCACAAGCAGAATGGTTCTCTGGCTGTAAAATAATTAGTGGTCGGATACCATGAACCTATTTAACAAACTCTAAAACTTAGTCCCAAATTTTAATGTGCTTATACTGAATAATTTATTAAAAATAATAAAGTAGACAGCTTCCAAAAAATACAATCATGTATATCAGTATCTGCATAGTTTGTATTTGAGAAATTATCTTTCTCACCTGTAAAAACGTACTAATGGTAGACTTCTATTCTAAATTCAACAGAGTATGTAAAATTACCCCAATAAGAATCATAACCATGACTTGAGTGCTTGCAATGACTTCAACTCAATAAAATAACCTTTACTGCTAATTGTTTCAAGAAAACAAAATTACCTTTGACTTTAGGAGGTGGAAAGTCTTTGTGCTGAATTTTATCCTTAAGTTGTTCTTCAGATTCAGCTAGGAATGGGGGATGCCCTGTTAAAGGAAACAAACATAAACAATGACAATTATTCCCAACTGACACATACTGTATCACATCAGTACTCATACACGGAAATCAAATCATTACTTCATTGATTTCTTATGACTGTATTTTTCTATTTTATCTTTAGATTTGCTTCAGTGGGAAAGAGAAAGATGGTATATAGAACAAGATTCTTTATTAGACACTTAGGTTTTCTGGGAAAAATTCATGTCATTTACTATTAAATATCGTGAATATAGAACCTAATTTGAGTTTCCAAGATGGTTAATGCTGTTTCATGTTTTCATAATACTAGTAATTGCTATAGAGTACCATTTAACTCAACACAAAACCATCACAGCTGTCAGATTAAGTTGATACTCTTTAAAGTGTTTAAATATTCTGCAAAAATGATGGTATTCTACAGATCTTGCCCCTCTTCCCCCATCAACCCCCAATCCGTGCCAGATTTTCCTATCAAATTATTTTTTTTGGTAAGATTTGATATCTAGCTTAAACATCCTTGTTAATGTACAAGTAAGTGAGTAAGCTGATGACATGGACATGATAATGATATTCTAACAGATCTGTGAATGTAATGTACTTTCTGATTGGACGAACATAAAAATGTGCAACAATAAAATTTATAATATACAATCAGAGATCCTGACACCATCAAGACATCATTACTCTTCCTGTGATGTACGAACAAAGTGCCAGACAATTACACATTCACCAATTTTTCAACAAAATTCTCCAAAATGTGTTACAATGGGGATAGCAGTCTTTTGTTTGAGAATCTGAGAAGGTTACTTATGGTTTTACTATTGCAAATACCTATTGTTTACAAATTCAATTTCTGACAAGAAAACCACCGTTAACATATTAAACTCCTGAAATATAAGACTATTATACCTTAAATATAAATATGAATTTAGGACTGTGTGTGGTACTTTACTTCCATTCTCAGAAGGAAACTGAACCTGTCATTATTTATTCATTTCTCTAAGAATATAACATTTAAGTCTAACATTTCTATTACAAACACAGAATTGTTACTAACATGGATTTTAACAATCTCCAGAATAATAAAAATAATTAGTTACAAATAAGTTATGAAGAAAAACTGAGATGTCTGAACTAGTAGCTTCATAGTTTTAAAACCAAGTTTGTCAGACAATAATTTTGTATTAATTTAATTTGTTTTTCCTTGCCTGTCACTGCAGAGAAAAAAGCATGGCTAGACCAGGGCTTGAACCTGGGACCTCCCTAAATCTAGATGGGTGCCCAAACACTTAAGCTATGAAAGCAAATGCACCCAACCTGTTCCTGTGACATGATACATAAAAAATATTTCTTTGTACCTGTGAACATCTCATAGAAGACACACCCAAGAGACCACAGGTCACTCATAATGTTAAACTCCCGTCCCTGGATGACTTCAGGAGCCAAGTAATTCAATAACCCTGAAAAATTAGACAAACTCTAAAACCAACATGTCTAGCATGAACAAATTAGATTTTGAGTGACATTAAAGGCTGTGTGGCTATATTCAATGTCCACATGCTGTTTGAAAAATAACTGAAGACAATGCGATTCTGTCCATATGATGCATTTGTGTCTAATGTCACTCAAATCCTCTTGTACTGTTTATAAATCATGTGTAAAACTTTTGCAATTTAAATTATTTAGCGGTACAAATATTTAAGGCCAAATAGTCAATATTTTACGTCCAGAATATATTCATATTAAATAGCAAAAATAGGAAGGCATAAAAAGTAGATGGACATGATAATAGTTTGGTGCTATGGGCTTCATTGTAATACAACCATCTCAATCATATTTCTTATATGATTCAATGGCATTTTTCCTTCAATGAGATGTTTGTACAATATTTTATCTTTTTCTTATATTCATATTTTTTAAAAACTTTGCAGAGATATTTTTTGAATGATATAAGCTTTTAGAAAAATGAAAAAAAATTAAAATTTCACCATGTTTGAAAGGAATCTGCAGCAATCTTTTTATGTAAAAAATGCACAAAAATATATTGATTATATCGGATGTACCAATACAGGTCTGAATATTTTCTTTATTTCACCAGGTACACATAAATCAGTGAATCGTTTGATTCTTGAAGATTAATCAGTTTAGTAAACAAATGTACAAATTGGTTCAATTTGAGTCTTGACAGAAATTTCTGTCAAACCTACATTCAAGTCTGAAACCGCACTCACTAAAGACCATTTTATGGTATTTCATAAAAAGACTTGCTTGATTTTAAAGCAAATTTAATTGAGGTAAATATTTAATGTATCAACTTGTTTCTATAACAAATTCTTTTCTGTTTGTAGCTTTAAGGTACAAAAGAATTTGTGTTCATAATATTGATATAATAAAACCTGCCATAAACTGATCATATACATATGAGTATATTTCAACCTTAAAAGAAATTTCCAATAAATCAAATCTTTATTTTAATGAACAAGCATAGAGTTTAACTGATCAAAACATATATTTCAAATACACCATTTACATGCACCAAAGTACACACATGTGCAAACTGACATATATATATATATATATATATATATATATATATATATATATATATATATATATATATATATATATATATATATATATATTTACATACTTAAATAAATTTCATCTTGTAAACGGTAGAGTTGTTTCTAAATCAATCACAATTTTTTCTATGGAGATGTGTATCATGATGCAGACCAAAACTATCTATACAGGATGATAGTAGAATGAAACATGTACTAAATGATATAAACCATTTGAAAGGAGCATTTTCTTGTTGTCTTCTTTCCCCTTCAATGAATTAAACAACAATTTTTGTTTTTGATGGTTTTAACTGCACTTTCAACACATTATAGGTTATATCATGCTGAGGAAATGGGACTTGTTTCCTTCCCAATGACACATTGAGGCAGCCAATCCGAGCTGGCCTGGGCAGGTATCGAACCTCTAATCCGTGGATTATGAATCCCGTGCTCTACCAACTTAGCTACCGCAGTTCCCAACATGTATAAAAACCTCCTTATACCTGCAATATCTATCTAAGTAACTTCTACACCCTCTGTCGGGACCAACTAAACATCTTATGAATCTTTTAGTGAAAGTCCTTCTCATTATCAAAACTGATGCTACCAATGGCACATTATCAATACTGATGCTACCAATGGCATAATATCAATACTGATGCTACCAATGGCACATTATCAATACTGATCCTACCAATGGAACATTATCAATACTGATGCTACCAATGGCATAATATCAATACTGATGCTACCAATGGCACATTATCAATACTGATGCTACCAATGGCACAATATCAATACTGATGCTACCAATGGCACATTATCAATATTGATGCTACCAATGGCACAATATCAATACTGATGTTACCAATGGCACAATATCAATACTGATGCTACCAATGGCACATTATCAATACTGATGCTACCAATGGCACAATATCAATACTGATGCTACCAATGGCACAATATCTATACTGATGCTACCAATGGCATAATATCAATACTGATGCTACCAATGGCACAATATCAATACTGATGCTACCAATGGCATAATATCAATACTGATGCTACCAATGGCATAATATCAATACTGATGCTACCAATGGCACATTATCAATACTGATGCTACCAATGGCACATTATCAATACTGATGATACCAATGGCACATTATCAATATTGATGCTATCAATGGCACTTACCATCTTGTATCCTTTCTCCTTATAATGACTATAATTTTACCCAGCAAAATCATCTTTGTACCTAAAAATTGCTTATTTGCATACCTGTCATAAAACCCAGGTTAATACTTAGCAAATTTGCTAATACAAAAGTGTGTGAATTTGCACAAGTGCAAATTTTGTGTATGTGAATGAATTCAGTGACACTTTGTATACTACATTTCCATCCTATTAAGGAAAAGTATCTCCAACTAAGCAAAAGTATACACAACAATAGGTTAAACTTATTTTAAAGATATTTAGACAATATCGAAGCTAGCATGACAATGTTTGAGCTTAACAATGAATATGCTGCTAACAAAAACCTTCACAAAAACAAATCTATGACAAGATGTCATCCCTATTTCACAATCACTCAGATGAAAACCTTGCGTGCAATAGGATTACCTGTGGTCTTCAGTTTTCTATCCTCTGTTTGAGACTCAGTTGCCCAAGTCTCCCCAGCCTCTGCAAACTTTTGGAAGAGTTCCTCAAGGTTTTCTCCTTCAACTTTGGACAAACCAAAGTCTGCATACTTCAGGACACCTGGTCCATCCAGCAAGATCTAAAAGAAGTTAATACATGGCAAGCAGTCAATACAGGGCAAGCGGTCAATATGGGGCAAGCAGTGAATACAATATGTATAAGTGAACTTTTTACATAATTTTAACTCTGATTGTACAAGTTCTAATGACATAGTATTGATGTTGACTGTAACATTTCTTTCTGCTGCACTAAGGCAAACATTCCTGCTTATAGTACTTGTATGCTATAGTCTGTTTCTACAACCAGCTACAACAAATCAACTGCATACAAAGTTGTCTGTCAGATCACAAAAATGTTCATGCTCATTATGGTCAAAACTACACCACAGTGTTGTGAAACAGTTTTGTTGCCATAACATAATCAAGCTGTAAAACAAATAGGCCATACAAACTTTAAGCAACAGAGACCAAACACATATGAGGAAAATACATGCACAACATCTAGTATGAAATCAAATTTATATTAAATACTCTACTTGAAAAACAAACAGATTCAAGGCAAGCCTATGAAATAAAGCTAAGCTTATCTCGTCTTCGTCAAAACTATATTTGAATACTACATAAGTTACGATAACAATGCACTATCTAGGGATTGTTTAGGGATCTTCAGGGGCTAAAAAAGATCCTGATCCCAAAGTAAATGGGCTCCAATCCCAATGTAAAAATTTCAATATCATGTAGAATTTCCAGTTTCAGCAATTTACTCCTGAACATTGTATACCAAACTGATCAAATGTTTGCCTAAAATGATGCATCCAGGCTTCATTCACAACTGAATAGCCCCAAACAAATCCCCATTATTAGCATAACTTGTCACATATTTGGTACACTTTACATAGTGTTATTACATAGCTTATCACATATTTGGTACACTTTACATAGTGTTATTAGCATAGCTTATCACATATTTAGTACTCTTTACATAGTGTTATTAGCATAGCTTATCACATATCTTGTACACCTTACATACAGTGTTATTAGCATAGCTTATCAAATCTTTGGTACACTTTACATAGTGTTATTAGCATAGCTTATCACATATTTAGTACTCTTTACATAGTGATATTAGCATAGCTTATCACATATTTGGTACACTTTACATAGTGTTATTAGCATAGCTTATCACATATTTAGTACATTTCACATAGTGTTATTAGCAATGCTTATCACATATTTAGTACACTTGACATAGAGTGTTATTAGCATAGCTTATCACATATTTGGTACACTTTACATACTGTGTTATCAGCATAGCTTATCATATATTTGGTACACTTTACATACTGTGTTTGCAGTTTATTATTTTCAATATGTCAACACATAACATATCACTTTCTGTGAATCTGATTGGTCCAAATAAGCCAATTTTTACACAGTATTCTCAATACTGATTGGCTGCAACCATGAGAATTTTTACTGTTCTGCCTACTAGAACCATTCTATTATACTAGTACTATCAATAATATGGCACCTGTCTTTCCAATTGATAGCTGAGTGAACATTTAAAAACATGGGTGACTATCAAAGAAATGCATAGCAAAGGTTACGTATATCAGAATATGGCCCATTTACCTACATAAAAATCTCCAAATACCAAACTAAAACTACAACATGAATAAATACACGAGACATTTGACTAATTAAACTGAAAATGGGGGATAACCGAGAGAACCCAGCAGCCTACTGTAATGCAGTCCCCTTTACTAACCTAAAAAAACACAGCACCAGGAAACATTTAATTCAAAAATTCAATGAAACTGCATACTTCCAAATCATATCATGCAGGTATCCGACCATAAAAAACATTCAGTCAGACAATAACTACAACCATCGGAATCCAGCAAACTCTCTTTCATTTCAAGTAAACACATCCTGCAAAACTTCCACATCCAGTGACAACCCCTTAGCTCCAATATCCCCAACCTGGAAAAATGCTGTTGCATCTACCAGGAAATTCAACACATTTTTTGGTAGGAATGTGCACAGCAGTCACATTGAGATACATGTACATGGCCCTACAAGTCCTGTTCTTGACCTGGCAGACTGAATTAAGTTATTTATCCAGGAAATTCCAGTGGAAGTGTTGGACACTAAAATTATGTTTTCTTGTTAACTGTTCAATGAATATTAAAGAAGGTGTATTTCTTTAAGTATTATTTTTAATAACAGCTATTTAAAAACATCATTTGATCTGTTAAACTTAATGTCAACTCATGCCTGGGACTGTTTTTTCTTTGCGCAGTAACTTTGTATGTACAATGTTTCAGGCACCTGTAAATAATGATGAAAATCGTTTGTTCTTCTATCTCTTTACGTTTATCTCTTAAAATACCAACAATGTGACAAAAAGAATCTCAAATGAGCAATGATTTAATACTGAATTTATGAATACAGTTGAATAATTTCAAACTTTTTCATTGCTAAGGCTCACAACTAGTTTCATAAATTCAATATTAAATCCTTACTCATTTTACATCCCCCTATATATTTAAAAAAAGGTCTGATATTAGACTGATTGAAAAAGGATATTTCAAGAGTTACATAGTCCATAAGGATAAACAAGAGGTCCAAGTGGGCCTGAAATCACTCACCTTGGCTGATATCTACCTAAAAGTGGAATGCATGGATAGTTGGCCAAGAAATCTAGGTTAGTATGATTCTTTCTAACATTTAAAGGTTTATATCCTTTTTTTGTACTGGCAGCCATACTGGATGCTGAAACAGCAACATGCACACTTAAAAGGCCTTATGCCAGAATGCTTTCTGTGAAATTCAGTTCACTGGTTTTTGAGAGAAAAAATAATATAAAGGTTATTATTTTTAGTAACAGTGGCCATATTGAATAATGGATCAGCATCATTTGTGCAAAATTGAAAGACCTTTATGCCAAGATGCTTTCTGTCAGATTTTGTTAAATTCTGCTAAACAGACCTTGAGAAGAAGTCATTTCAAGTTAAGTTTTTTATTTTAGTAATGTGGCCAAATTTGAAGGCAGATCAGCATCATTTGTACAAACTTAAAAGGTTTTCTTGCCAGGATGATTTTTGTCAAATCTGGTTCATTTTGTCCAGCACTCTCTGATATGTTGTTTGAAGATTTTTCTACTTTTAGTATCAGCAGCCACATTTGACAGAAGATTGACAAATTTTGTCTGCTTCTGTCATTTGTAATAAATCATTTAAAGTTTTATTTTCTATCTTCAGTAACACTCACCATATTTTACTGTGGATTGGCATCATTTTGAAAAAACTGAAATGCCTTCATACCGTGATATTTTCTGTCAAATTTAGTCCAATTCTGTCTAGGAGTTTTTGAGAAGAAATAGTTTTCAAGTCAATATATTTTTAGTAATCATGGTTGCCTTATTTGAGGGTAGATTAGCATCATTTGCACAAACTTTGAAGGCATTTTATGCCAAGACACTTTCTGTCCAATTTACTTCAATCTGTTCATCAGTTTTTGAGATGAAGTTGTTAAAAGGTTTTTCTATTTTTAGTAATGGTGGTCATATTTGACAATAGACTGGCATCATTTCTACTCAACTGAAAGGTCTTCATGCCAAAATGCTTTCTGTCATGTTTTGTTAAATTGTGTCCAGCAGTATTTTTTTAAATTCAGTTAAATGTTTATCTAGTTTTAACAATGCTGGCAGTAGTTTATGGTGGATGAGAATCATCTGTATGAATTTGAAAGGTCCTCATGCCAGGATGTTTTCTGTCCTCATGCCAGGATGTTTTCTGTCCTCATGCCAGGATGTTTTCTGTCAATTCTGGTCAAATTCTGTTCAGCAGTTTTTGGGAAGTTCTTTAAAGCTTTTCTATTTTTAGTAATGCTATCCATATCTGATAGCGAATTGGCATAATTCATTAAAAACTGATAGGTCTTCTAGCCAGGATGCTTTCTGCCAAATCCGGTCAAATTTTGTAGTGCTTTTTTTTAGAAGAGTTTTTTTTTTTTATAGGTTTTTCTATTTTTAGTAATGTTGGCCATATTTGATGGTGGATCAACATCATTGTAAAAATTTGAAAGGTTTTCATGCCAGGATGCTGTCAAATTTGGTTAAATTCTGATCAACAATTTTTAAGAAGAAGTCATAAAGGTTTTCTATTCTTAGTAACAGCAGCCATATTTGATGGCAGATTGGCATTCATACAAATTTGAAAGGTATTCATGCCTAGATGCTCTCTGCCAAATTTGTTTGAAATTTGTACAATGATTTTTTAGAAGCTGAAAATAGCAATTGTTTATGGATGCCAGACAATGTACACTTGATACAGGACTCACTTGACCTTATAACCAGGTAGCTAATAAAATTTGTAATTAGCCGAGAAGTCAATATCATACCAAATAAAAAATAATCTAACTTCCAATACTTAAGATTAATAGCATCTGTTATATCAGCATGTAGATTTGCAATACATCTAAATATGATATCAATTTTATGGATATTTATGTACTGTAAATACTAGAAAAGTTGGTACCAATATCTGGACAACAAACAGCATTTAACCCTTTTTTAAATACCTCCCTCATCAAGTTGCAACTTACCTTGGATGGCCGTAAGTCACAGAAAAGAATCCCCAGAGAGTGTATATAGTGAAGTCCAGTTACAAGGTCAAAGCCAAATGTTCGGAGTGAGCTTTCCGGGCAGTACTTATCCTGTTGTATCAAGGTGTCCAGGCTTCCTCCTGTACACAGCTCTACCACCAGCCACAGATGGTTACTTGTTTCATACCATTCATAGAATTTTACCATGTTATTGTGATTAATGTCATGGGTCATCCGCACCTGAAACAAATAGGTAGATAAGTGAAATTTTATGTGAAATTTTGAGTGACAAAGAGGCAGTGTCGCAACTAGGATCCCAAAGGCAGGGGAAACTGTGTCCCTCATCCTCCAAATCTGGGGGACACACATTTTTTAAAGGGACAAAGGAAAATAGCAACTAGTACTTAATGCACTAGAAATGCTAAACGACAAAGAGATTTGCTCTGATAGTTTTGCAACATTAACTTTGTTGACTGCAATGTACTATCATCTTTTCCTTGGCTACTAACATTCATGTTTTATGAAGTACGCAAGTAATTCATAAAAATACTAACATGTCTGAATATCTGATTCACCTCAAATGAGCTATACTATGAAATTTTCTGTTCTGGATATTGCACTTATTTAATTGTAGTGTTGACTCATTATCTACCAGCATTTATTATAATAATTCCCATTTTTTTCTGAATTACTTTTCTTTTTCAATTTGTAATTCACTCATTAAATGACAAACTGCGTGTTTGCATAAATTGTCATTAATTCAACCTCGAAATAAATTAAATCTTTGTCGCTGTGTGCCTTCAACCTTGAAAATACATTACTCTTTTGGCCATCGAAGACTTTACACTGCATGTTGGCAGACTACCACAAACCATGAATGTTTTAATTGCCAAAAATGTTGTTTAAAACGGATATTATTTGCCATCTTGATAGAACCAACATAGACATGGATCAATGTGCACTAACAAAAAGTAGTAGATGTATTTTTAATTTTTTTCCTGACAAAAAAGTGTGCGCAGAGGGCACACAGCAGTCAAAATTAAGGTACAACACTGAAGAGCTAAATACCGGTAAATGAAACGTAGAGTCTAGAATGTCTGTAAGTGGTAGAACAGTGAGTGGAGATTATTATAAGATATATGAATTTTCTAAGGGCTTCTCTATTTTGTAAGTTATTATTTTAACATTGAACAACTATCTATCGTAGCCTATGAGGTACTCTTGATCATGTTTTTCTGAACTGTGATAATCAGACTGGTCCTGCATGTATGGCCATTCCTTGCTAGAATAAGCTCTTTGCTTAAATATGTAGGCATGGTTAACCCTATATGTAACAAACACAAAACACAGGCACAGAAAGAACAATTTAAATGCGACATTTCATGACAATTCTGCAGTCTTGATAGATTGACAGAAATGACGAGAACCTGACAATATCTTGATGCTAAAATCTGGGCATAAACATACAATTTACCATCACTGGATCATTGGAGGTTCAACAACTTTGCAAGGCATAATAGTCTTGCTTTGAACAACTTAGATACACACACACACATCTATCTATCTATCTATCTATCTATATATATATATATATATATATATATATATATATATATATATATATATATATATATATATATATATATTTTATGTTCTTGGATACATGTTGCCTCTGTTATAATGTTATAACATCTGAGTTTAAATTCCCCAGCTAAATTTGTATCTAATATTAATTCCAAAGGCTTTGTTATAACTTTCCTTTGTTACAACACTGAATTGGTTACATCATTTGATTTGTGTGGTCCGCCTGAGAAAATCAGCCTAATTATAACATTTCTATCATCTGACGCTCCAAAGCTAGATTTAAACAACAAAGGCGCCAGGTAACAAAAGCACAATAATCTCACATCATTCATAATCAATAAATAACAAAGGTGCCAGGTAACAAAGGTGTGATAATCACACCTCATTCATAATCTGTACTGAATCACGGGTTGCTGGTTCAATGTACATTTTTGAGTATATAATTTAGAAATATCCTTTAACTATCATTCTCTACCTGTATGTCGACTAACTGAGTACAGCTTGAAGTAAATCTCTCTCCTGTTCATTTTGAATTCTGAAAATGGCTGAAAATTTGTCAGTCAGAGAAAAAAATCTCTTTAGATACATAGCTATATGAGCATTTGTATGTCATTGAAAAACATATCAACAAAAAATCTCAGATTAATGGAAAATAGATGACTATTGACAATTTCTTTCCATCCAAAGAAATAAAGTTGTAAAGAAAGACGTTTTCATAATAAAGTGATTTTTATGATTCACCGGCTGATACATATACATGTGTTGACACTTTCATCAGATGGTAAAACTTACTGGATTATCATTTTTTTTCTCCATGATAACATGTATTTATATCAATGTATGTTGTTTCTTGAAAATTGTATTACCATTACATACAAGTTCTAATAGTAACCATACCAGTGTAAATTGTTTACTACATGGATGTCCAACGTCACTGACATGGAAAAGCACATAAACATTTTGAAAACTAAATGAATTTGGATATAATGTTTCTCAGTTATAACGTTCTAAAATCCCAGTCCCCTCGGAAACATTATAAACAATCTTTACTCTGTGTGTGTGTGTGTGTGTGTGTGTGTGTGTATATATATATATATATATATATATATATATATATCAATTAGAAGGCTGATCTAACTAGATTATTGATCAACTTACTGTATTTGTGACCTCTGGTCTCTTGCATTTATCAATACAGTGAATGGCAACAAAATTAATAGTTCCTTTTCGTCTTCCTTTGTAAATTATTGAGTGCTCTCCCCTTCCAAGCTCTTCATAAAGAACAAAATTTTCCATGTTTGAAGATAGTTCTTATCGCTAGGTTCTGCAAATACAAAATTTTACATTATTGATTTATATTTACTTGGTGAAAATTATGCATCATATTAACACTTGGAATTGCATTTTCTCTGATATATTGACAAAACATTTCATACTTTCCATTTAAAGTAACCAAATAAGCTGTACAAAAAAACTACATTCATTATAGGTGTAAAATAGACCAAACACATCTGGGTCTTTTCCCAAAATGTAAAAATTTCAATCTTTTTGTGGATTTGTAACAAAAATATGTAGTATATGTAGCAAATATTGTTCATTGATAATTTTCACAGGCAAATTCCCAGCATAATTGGGAAAAAGTTTGATTATTGGAGCATTTTATCAAGAGTAAATTGCTAAAATTGCAAATTCTGCGTGATTCTGAAATATTTTTCATTGGAATTGGGTCCATCATTGGCCCTCAAGGAGCCTTTAATAAAAGACTGTATCTGCTGCCAAGTAAGTGGCATGTTATCTTAATGCTTCTGCTGTTCTGTGATCAATTACATGCATAATGGCTATTCTGTGGTCAATTGCATGTAAGAATGCTTGTGTTCTATAATGGCTGTTCTGTGGTCAATTACATGTTAGAATGCTTGTGTTCTATAATGGGTATTCTGTGATCAATTACATGCTAGAATGCTTGTGTTCTATAATGGCTGTTCTGTGATCAATTACATGTAAGAATGCTTGTGTTCTATAAGGGCTGTTCTGTAATCAATTACATGTTAGAATGCTTGCGTTCTATAATGGGTATTTTGTGATCAATTACATGCTAGAATGCTTGTGTTCTATAATGGCTGTTCTGTGATCAATTACATGTAAGAATGCTTGTGTTCTATAAGGGCTATTCTGTGATCAATTACATGTTAGAATGCTTGTGTTCTATAAGGGCTGTTCTGTAATCAATTACATGTTAGAATGCTTGTGTTCTATAAGGGCTGCTCTGTGATCAATTACATGTAAGAATGCTTGTGTTCTATAAGGGCTGCTCTGTGATCAATTACATGTTAGAATGCTTGTGTTCTATAAGGGCCATTCTGTGATCAATTACATTAAGAAATGCTTGTGTTCTATAAGTGCTGTTCTGTGATCAATTACATGTTAGAATGCTTGTGTTCTATAATGGGTGTTCTGTGGTCAATTACATGTTAGAATGCTTGTGTTCTATAATGGGTGTTCTGTGGTCAGTTACATGTAAAAATGCTTGTGTTCTATAATGGCTGTTCTGTGATCAATTGCATGTAAGAATGCTTGTGTTCTATAATGGGTGTTCTGTGGTCAATTACATGTTAGAATGCTTGTGTTCTATAAGGGCTGTTCTGTGATCAATTACATGTAAGAATGCTTGTGTTCTACAATGGGTGTAAGTCAGAATGCTTTTACAACTCAATCGGAATTGAATGAAACCATCCATGCATGTACATGAAATATGCTATTAAACCATCCATGTATACAGACAATCAACATGAAAGATCTAAGAATTAAAATAAGAATAATAATAACAATAAATTATATAATAATAAGGTAATGTTTCAGAAGTGGTTCAATGAAAATATCCAGCACACTGCAAGTATTAACCTAACAACATCAACTGTTGAATTTAACTGACCTACATTTCAATCAATCCCAGCAAGCAACAAGGCACATTGCTGCACAGAATTTGGTAGCCATGACAGTCTTATAAACTTTAAGTAATATAGTTGCAAGACAACCAAGTGGCATATACCAGTTAAGTTGATGATAGACAGAGAGACACTAAAATTTACTTACTTTCAGTTACTATTATAAAAATAATGACAGGTACACCTTGAAAATGATTTGAATCCACTACAGAAGCATATATGAGAGAGAGGGAGTAATCTTTATATGACTGCAAAAGGCCAATTGGTAGCCAAAAGTAATGTTGATTCCTAATATAATTGTTATTTCTTTTAGATAAATCTCAATGACTTGTGAAATGTCTAAAGGTTGTCATATCAATTAATTATTCATTTCACCCAAGACATATATTGTGTTAATTCATATGTAGGTTTTGTTGTTTCACAAAATTTGCAATTGGATGTGAGCTGACAGGTTTCAATGATGAGTTGTGGTTAATTTATCACATGCAGTTGAACCAGCTAATTCTTCTTTATTTTTGTTGGTTTTAATGGCACTTTATTGGCTATATCATGCCAAGGAAACGGAAGCTAAGGGCCTTTTCCAAGGACACACCAATCCAGTCGACCCAGGCTGCATGTTGCCAGTATCAAAGGTGCGACTCCAGATTACAAGTCCATTGCTCTACCAACGGAGCTACCACAGCTCCCTCAGCAAATTCATATGTAGAGGCGTGTTTCATTAACTAAATGTATGTCTAAGATTTTATGTGCTAATTCCAGGAAAACTTAATGAGACCCAAAGCATGTGCATTTTGAAAACAAAATGAAAAATTTAAAGAGATATATTATAGAATTCGGCAATTACTAGATTCAAGTTTCTTACTCAATATTACATTAGCCTAATAGTGCTTGTTGTTTTGTATTTTTAAATTTACAAGTCCATGTCAGTGAGGAAATCTAACAAAATACCCAAATGATAAAAAACCAGTAAGTTTTGACATGTCACTTTAATGCTCAAAGGTAGAATAGGAAGAATACAGCGTAGTCTGCCTCAAAGGCCTATTAACACCTTGGCTTGCACACTGTGTTACAGCACAGCTCTTAAGATATTTCCTTTCTCCGCTCATTGCAGTGGGGGTGGAGATAGCATAGAGAGGATTAAGAAAAAGTCCCTCCACTATTTCTCCACACATTCTGATGGGGCTTCATGCAAAGAATAGCTCTGCACACCACACTTTCTCATGGAGTCACATCTGCCAATCACAGTAGAATTGAGGTAGTGTTGATAAAATGGGGATGGTTTACTGCTTATGACCCCAGCAATCATAAAAGTTTCATTGAGAGAGAGAGAGAGCATGGTGGGCAATGAGTCTATGTCGCTGCCCTAGTAATCTAATGGCCATGGTTTTTTATTTTCCAAATCAAATTTTTGATAACTTTATTAATGCCATATACTGCATGAAGCATAAAAATGTCAGTTCTTTTCTCTTTTTTTTAAATCCAAAATTATCAGAACCACAGCAATTTAATTTCTGGTCATGGTGGAAAACTATTCGAAAGCTGATTGACAAATGGACACCGTCAAAAAAAGGAAATTGTTTGATTATGTTTTATTTGTTGATCTCAAATAGATTAAAATATATGTTAAAACTTGTGTGACACTTTCAATTAGCAGGACAGATGGTGAGTTACAAGTATTGTGTGCAATTAGGACTAACTATATATAGGACAAAAGCTGGTGATAAATGTTGATTACAGCAATCTTGGGGGCAACTGCAGTAATTTACCACGCAACCAGAAAAATCTGCTTGGCAACCAGATTTTCAAACCTGGTCGCCCAGGGACAACCATAGATTTTCAACAACTTTCATTCCTTTTTTTAACAGAATCTCTCTCTCTCTCTCTTAGATTTCCATATCGACATGGTACTTAAAATCATTGTACTCAATATATTTTTGGAAGCACCTAACAATTCTCAAAAGATTCATTTGCTCTAAAATATTGAATATTGAAAAGCAGTGTACAACTTAAAAAGAGAATTTCACCATGTCTACTGTAGCTCAGAAACAATACCCTATTGAAAATTGCCCAGAACTGCTATTATTTTGAATACACGCAAGACTGCCCATGCGGCCATATATGTCACATTTGGATATAGTCTATCTCTGAAACTTTCTACTGATTTGTATTCATTAAATAAGAGGCTGCTTTTAACATTTTGATTTGTTAATTCGTATACTGATATCTAAATAAAGTCTGTTGTGTGCAAACATTTTCCATTTGCAGCAGTTTGCACAATAGCACTTATCATCATAACAATGTCATATACCTAGTTTTACATGATCATGCAGGACATTATAAATCCACCTGTGTGACACATGGGACATTCTCAAATTCAACTCAGTCAAGCTCAAGTTTCCAATGTACTTGCCTGTGGGCAAGTCAGGTAGCAAGTGTGAGAGAGGGTGTGTGTTTGTTTTTGTTAGTTTTAACGGCACTTTCAACACAATATTATGCAGAGGAAATGAAAGCTATGTGCCTTTCCCAAGGACACACAAAGGCATCTGACCTTGATGACCCTTGGATTACAAGTCCGATGCTCTACCAACTGAGCTACCGGGAGGGGGGGGGGCAGTTAGTAATGCTTTATGTTTTGCAAATTTTATACTTTGTGATCATGTCACAGTACATATATCAGCACCTTTATTTACCATTTATATGTACTGCATTCTTCTACTACATAAATGCCTGCAGTTTCTTTCATCTATCAATCCTTTATTTCACATAATACTCTGTCAACGTCTGTCATTTCAATCATATAGTCAATGTGTAGGTCAGTCTCACATTTTCTCACGCCAGCACGATAATGAAAATATTTACTATCTGAAGCAAGTTTTGACAAACAGGAAATAAATATTTTTATTTTCACTTAACAGTTACATTTTAATTATCTTATAGGCCAATAATATCACACCTATGTAAAATCAATATGCACTGGGCAGAGCTAACAGGTCACTGATGTCATACTTAGGCGTGCATAAATGAATAAAGGTTAGATTGTTTTGAGTTTATCTTTGACGTTTATGATAGAGGAAGAGAGAATCAATTATGACTTGATTGGATTAACTTTTGATCAAATATTATAATTATAATCAATTAGACAAAACTGGGGGAAATATGGTGGCTCATGAATCCAGTTGTCAAAGGTTGTAGACAAACTTTAATTGTGTTTTATTGGTGATTAATTTACTTCAATTGTCAAAAAGTTTAAAAATTCAGAATTAATTATGACTTAATTTAATTAACTTTTGATTAAATATTGACATTTGTTATTTCCCATCAAATTATAATCAATTAGACAAAACTGTGGAAAATATGGCAGTTTGTGAAGCCAGTTGTGAAAGGTAGGTGAAGGAACTTTAATTTTATTTTATGGGCTATTAATTTCCTTCAATCGGTTAAATATTTACAAATTCGGGTGTTTCAATTCATGTATCATTCAGTAACAGTTTATTGGACAATACACTCAGTGATTCATTTCGTGCTTTGGAATTACTCGATTGAATAATGAGATGGAATCATTTTTATATAATAGATGCATTTGTGAACTGTTAAATCACAATGGCTCAAAGAAGCTCATGGACAGCAGGACTTAGAGATTATCTGTGAATGGCTTGGGCCAAAGGGAGACCATGATGGACTTATTTATACTGACAAAATGAAACAATGTTTTCAGATTAAGGCAGAGCTTAAGAACTTCCATGGAAATTCACAGAAAGGTGTGTGTCAGGAACTAATTAACCAATACACTGACATATTTCCAGATTTGTATGTACTGGCCAAGTATATTCTGACAGCACCTCGTACAAATGTGGCTAGTGAGTGCGACTTTTCTAGCCAGAATCATTTGAAGACAAAAGCAAGGTCTACACTTGATCATGGGAAGTTAAACTGGTCAGGATATGCGAAGAAGATCCATCAGTGGAAAACTTTGATGCAGAGATTGTTCTTGCTAAGCTTGTAAAGAGTAAATATAGGAGGAAATAATTAACTGACATGTTGTTGACAGATGATTCAGAGTATACAAAGTCACCAGTTGTGGGATATGCCTTGTTCATGTTGTTTGAATGCATTGGTTTGATGCATGATCATACTGAATTGGTTATGATATAGAAAAATTAGAGATTTTATTTATATAGAACTTTCATAGTTGTATGGGTATATTTTTGCATTAAAAATAATTTGATTAGTTAAAAACAGAATATGTTGTGAAGTTAAAAACATAATAAAGTATAAAATAATCCTTTTCTGTGTAATATACCAAATATACACACAATCATACTTAATAAGAAAGAAACACTTATACAAAAATCAGTAATGACCATGTCAGTCTCACTGTCTGCTTATCTGTTTCTTATGAAATACTGAACAAGTGTTTCTCTTTGTTCAACATGAGACAAGAAATCTTAAAACCAGTTTGCTCCACGAATAACGAACAATCCCAGCTATGAGTTCATGCCTATCGAAAAAAAATGACTCTTGAGATTTCACTTTAACTCCTGAGATTTTCATTTTGACTCTTGACATTTTGGGGTCAAGGGTCAAATGACTTCAGTTTTTAAATCTATTGAGTACCCTGATTGTTAATAATGTTACTCATGAGATTTCTCTGACGTGTGTTTGGAAATCACTCATTTCTAATGATTAGCCACCTGGATTTCTTTAAAAGTGCAATCAATGTACCAAAACTCAAGCACCCGTGTTTATCATCTATTTGTTTACATAACAATTACAATAGACTGATACATAATTTCTGTTTGGCAATATTAAAATGGATAAATATAAGTGTTCCCAAATCCTTCTCAAAAGTCAGCTTGTCAAACATCGTTTTGATATATGTCATCAATTTCAAGGTGACTTGGTGATAATTGTTAAGTAAATGGATACAAAATAAGTGTCCTCAAATCATTCAGTTGTAAGTATATATAAATCATTACAAAAGGTCTAGCTTTCATTACTGTACATGTAGCTGAAGAGATGAATCTACTAGTGTAACAAGGCAAAAAAATAGGAAACCTGACGAAGTTTCCACAAACAAATCTAAACAGCAGATAAAGAAAAATGTTATGTTATATTAAAACATGATTAAAATCAAGTTGAAACACAGTGTTGTCCCCAAGGCCTTTTACCGTAGCGGGCCCACTACGCTATCGTTTGAAACCCCGATAACCCCCGATGCTTTAGAAACTACCTCTACGCTATGCTCTTGTGCCGCTAGGCTTTAATATTTCCCACTACCCTTATAAAATGAATCTATTAAAAAAACATCCTGTCGCCTAATTCAGAGCCCTGTTACTCAAATGACACCTGTTCTTACCTCTTCTTGGGTATTTTATTAAGATAATCCAGGATAATTACTCACTTGCTTTATCATTAGCTTTTGTACCTGGCTTGCACAACTGCCAGTGAGCGACCTTTGGTGAGGGTTTCGTCTGCACAAAGTCACGTGATTGGCCATTGACGATGGGTCTACTGGTAGTGTGTTGTGTATATTTCAGTCAATTTCACTACCAGCCAAAGCAGTTACACATATTACATAAAAAATTATTGTGAAAAATGAACACACTACCTTCCAAGAAACATAAAATTACCCAGCGCTCGGCTAACCCCATGCTGGCCTGCTTACAAAAATCAGAAATTGGCGTCACCAATAGTGGCAGTGATTCCGATAGCGTCAGCATGATTTCCACAAAGAAAGGGATCAAGAAACGAAGGATGGGATTTAACAATGAATGGAAAACGTTATACCCATGGGTGGAAATTGCTGGATCGGATGGTAAGTTTTCCCTATTGCTAAATTTTGGTTCAGATCTACTGGGGGGAGGGGGTGTCGTAATATATTCTTTTATAGTAGTAACCAGTAGTTGTAGTTGCAATTGTTGTCGTTCTTATTAAGTTGTGACGAGGAATGAAAGTTGCATTTTATTCACGAGTTGTTATTATGTTTACATAAATTACTCTGAGCAAGAGAAATATAGTTTGGTCAGTACACCTCAACTTAAGTGGGTGCTGCCCTATCAGTTTTTTCATTTCTCTTTTCTGTCTATCCAAGTAATAAACGGAACAAACTTTATCTTCCAGTTTTACCTCTTTTGAAAAGATATAAATAAGAAGTATTCCTTCATAAATATAACTTAAATAGTTTCATCCATATGGTCACTAATTAATCAGTAAAGTCATTTTTTAATTTAATTTAAACTTCTGAACAAAATTTAAGCTCTCTGACATTGATTCAGTGAAGAAATTAAACAATAACAAACACTTTGATATATTGTTCTTAATGGAAAGGAATATTATTATCTTATTCTGTGATGATTATTTGAAAACACATCACTGTCTTGACTCTTGAAGAATTTGTCCTAGGTAATTCACTTAAATAGAATTCAGGTAGTTTTGTCTCTTTTTTTGTATATCCAATAATAAATTTTTTTCCATTTTTTTTTCTTCTTCAGATTGTAAAAGGCCATTCTCCTCAGTGAATAGAATTAAGAGTGTTTTAAGGAACAGGTTGAAACAGAGGGTACTGAACTACCTGATGACAATCAGTACTAAAGGACAATCCTTAGACGTTAATTTTGATGTCACAGTCAGTATATATGGTGAAAAGAAGAATATGATTTATTTAAATTAAGAAACAAATGATAGACACTAAGCCATGTTATAACCTAGGTAAATAAAGAATACTATGTAAATATATACACTTTTTTGATTTCATTGATATTAATTTGTTTCACTTTTATGATGTTTCGCGCACACTTTTTAAAACATTTTATGACCCTAACGCGCTTACCCCGATGCTATCGAAAATTTCTGGGGAGATCACTGAAACAGATTCTGTTCTTGGTTATGTTTAATTTTTCAGTTCAAGATCTTTTATCTAAACATACATCTTTCTCTCTCTCTTAAAAATCTATCTATTTCCAAAAAACATTATCTATCTACCCATTTAATAATATATATGTCTCTGCTCTTCTAACAACATATGCATTCTGAACTGTTTACATATATTCTTTTTTGATAACTTTAATTATCGGCATGTGGTTTTAACGTGGAAACAAAGATAACAAGAAAATAAAAGTTGTTTATTTGTAAAATAAATATAATGCAATTTCCAGAAAACATTGCATATTCTATTTTATATTTCTATTGTCAAGCCCTGTCACAAGACAAGTTTTGCCCGTGTTTAAAATGTTGGCAGTTCAAGATGAGTTTCATATAAGTGCTCTCTCAATTTTGATATAGCTGCTCAGAAAATAAGCACAACAAAATGTCTCATCCAACTTTCAGTTTTCTGAGGCAGACTTTCATACCAACATTACAATTAGTTCAAATGTTACATGGGTCAAATGCACACAATTTTCCCGAATACCTGCTGTACAGCCTGCAAACGGATCTCCACTAGAATGAAATATAAAAATCCATTACAAATTAATCACCCCACCCCCCCCCACCCCCCCACAAGTCGAAATCCCTGTAGGGATTATTGCAACACTTGCTGGAGAGAGAGAGAGAGAGAGAGAGAGAGAGAGAGAGAATCAGAACTTGCTGGGGGGAAATTACTAGTTTCTGGGATAGAATCTATCACTGCATGGCTAGCGTAGCAATGTCCATATAACAATGAAAATGAAACAGTGTTCAAGCTTCAAAATAAATAAACAAATTCGGTGAATATGTATCGAAAATTGGTAACGCAACTTTGAATAGGTAGATTTCATCCTATATATACATATTGAATAAAGAAATATCATATTTTGATACATAACCTCAACATTTTTGTACTTTTAAATATACTTGGAAATGTCAAAAGTTTGTCACTCTAGAATGACATCAATTATTAATCGTAGTTACTGGATTCTACATGTTTCCCCCGTTGGAATTTGTTTGATTCAGATCAACTGATCTGGGTAGTCTAGGCGCTTGGCCCCGCTTAAACATTTAACCTCTTAACCGGATATATTTCCTGCGCTACAAAACCCAAAATTATTCGGCCACACAAGTCAAAACTTTCACGTACTGCTATCCTGAAGAAAATCATTATTAGTAGTAGTAGTAGTAGTATAACTACTACTACTCCAGCTACTATTACTACTACATTCTTGCTTCGTTATTATCTCACTCGATCTAATATTGAACGAATTCTGCCGCTCTATTAAGATCTCTCTTAATTAAAAATTTCAAAGCAGGTGAAAAGACCGGATTCAAAGCATGCATTACCATCATAAGCTAATCAAACATGGAGTCCGCACTAGAAACAACATAATTTACATGATTGAAAATGTTCAAAAGCGTGCCACCAAAATTATCCCAAGTCTCTTAGAGTTGTCTTATGAAGACAGGTTAAAGAGATTTAACATGCCCATATTTTGCATACAGAAAAGTTAGAGGAGACATCACTGAAGCACACAAGATTTCAGGAAAGTAAGACCCAAAAGTCTCGAACATATTTCTGCTGCTAGAACAATCCACAACACGAGGATATCATTTAAAGTTATATAAGTTTAGATCAAGATTAAATTCAGGAAACAATTATTCTGCTTTAGAGTGGTGGATATATGAAAAGGATTACCTCGAACAGTGGTGGAATATACAATAGTACTTTCATTTGAAAGAAAACTTGATAAATACCGGTAGAGTCAAAAACTGCTTTACAATCAGAAGAGTACAACATCAAGCTGATACAAGAGATTACCAACAGCCTTCTGCCAGAAGATTTGCGAGTATCATCGTCATCGTTGATTCAGGTGCTGTTATCTTTGTCGTCATCGTCATCATCATGATCATCGTGTTAAACTGCCAGATAACCATAGTGTTCCATTCCCCGAGTTAAATTTCCATAGTGGGCCATATCGTCCCATCCACGTTAAACTTCCACACTATGGCCCGCTATGTTAACTGAACATGGATGGGTCGTTATGGGGCCCTATGGAACACTGAACATGGATGGGTCGTTATGGGGCCCTATGGAACAATGATCATGGATGGAGGCACAATGGGGCTTACGGAAAATTGTACATGTATGGCACACTATGGAGAGAAAGGGAAATTAAACAATGCACTCAATGGATTTTGTGGAGGTTACAATATTTGCAAATTTTTTTTAAACTTACATTTTATCTTAACAAATTAAAGGCAATTTCAAATAAAAACTTGCTTGATTAAAACAATTTCACGAAATAAAATAATCAACAAATTAGAATTTTAACTGAGATCATTTGATTTAGAATATTGAAAAGATTGCATTGCAAATTCGATGCCAGATGAGAATTCGGGTAAGTTCTCTTCTGATCTGCGTATCAACTGAGCTATAGAGGGACGAGACCGCAACATTAATACACTTTGAAAAAAACAAGGTAACAAATTGAAATTCGCCGTAATGTTTCGTGTACTTTTTATATTGAAGATAAGTTATATTATTTAAACAGCAAGCAAAAGAACATTGTTTTTTTTAAGAAGATTAGAATGGTAGTCGAAGAGTGTCTGTATGGTAAAGAAAAGAATGATTTTATCCATAGCTGGGAAAAAGGGGAAGGAACAGAAACATTGCCCACTCAGTCGCTGTTGTAGCAATATTGTTTGAACGTTTAGAAGAATATATATATATATATATATATATATATATATATATATATATATATATATATATATATATATATATATATATATATATATATATATATTAAGGGATGAAGAGATGAATGGATTAGAGAACAAAGGAAAATACAAATTGTGTAATTATAATTTATCAAAAGGAGCGAAGGGGTATGGTTTGATAATAAACACACACATACTTACGATTCAACACTCACACACTTACAAACAAACTGATATTGGAAAGGAACGGGGTATGATATGGCGAGATAACTAACACAAATACTTACAAACCGACACTCATCCTTACAAACCAGTGTATAGGGAGACAAGGGGTATGCTATCGTATGATGACTAACAGACACTCTTAGAAACAAATATTCGTTCCAACAGTTGCACTGAAAGGTGAAAGAGTTTGTTGTCGGGTCTTTATATAGAGAAAGAGTACAGTCGAATACAACTGTATGCTATAAGCTAATGTCATCATGAAAGTATCACACAACTCTGTCGAGCAGCTCGAAGTGAAGCGACGGTGACGACAAGAACGCTCTGTGTCGCCCGACACAGTGAGAGCGGTCTTGGCACAAGTGCAACCTAGCCATTTCGATGATGAGATGACAGATCTGGATGCATCACCACCACACTACCACGATTAAGAGTTAAGATCGTCCAAGAGCAAACTTTATGCTTTTGCGCCTGAGGATTATTTCCGAGAAAGCTGACTTTCAGGAAATTTTGATCGACAACATACATTTACACTGTCAGATTCAGGAATTCTAAGTCAGAAATCTTCTCAAAGAAATCAGCCGCTTTTATCACTAACTTGTTTTATTCTATATTGTTCGAGTTGAAACGACCGTGTCAGGCCGAAGACAGAGATCGCTTTAGACTTTGCATCACATATGACAGATTGAAATCTCCCGTATGGATCGAATTTAGCAGACCTGCTGAATTAACAGCTTCACAAATCATCAACAAATTCAAGATATCCAACAATCCAACGACGAGTCTGACATCACAGATAGAAATGCGATCGTGAATCTGATTCACATGTCGCCTCTCTTAGTGTTACCGGTTTATCAACTCCCGGCTCACAAAAGAAGTATAGACAAAATTGACAACGACAAATTACAGCACGTGTTTAGCTCGCGCCACTGCGGTGGCTAGAGCCCAAGCAGACAAAATCAATACACCAGAATGATAGCGATTATGGGTGACCATTAGAAACTCGCACGTGTTCAAACAAAGGAGGGAATCAGAGGCTCTTTTGAACAAGCAGATATTTCTAAAGAGACCGTATGATGGCATTACGAGATGCATGAAATTCAGTAGATGTTATCCCCTCGCTATACTTTAAAAGTTCACGCAAAGGTTATACTTGGACATCTCCGGCTTTGAGGACCCGATTTTCCAGACGGAAAACAAATACATCAACGTGTATCGTAACCAAAATCATTTTGACTTCATTACCAATATCAAAGGATTTCTTTGATAGTTATGCTGTTGTGAAAAATCTGATGAAGCATTCAACAACCGGGAGCTACATTTACATTGTGGAAAGAGACGTCGTCACTGCTTGGCGTCAAGTCCTTGTGTTCTCGAGGGAAAAGGAATGATTCATTGTTCCACATGCATATGCAGATTTGTGAGTCAAGCTTGTTACGACCGCCATAAAATGAAACAGATCGAGCAAAGGAAAATCGGTTGTAATTACAGCAAGTTTATCCAAAAATATGGACAGAGTCTTCGTTTCATTTCGAGAGCCTTGCATGTTTGTCCAGGACAGAAGCAATGTCAGTTTGGTCGTCGACTTAGACCATACGTGTTACATTCAGCGATACTGTCATGGAATTGTGTGTAGTAAAATATGCATGTATTATATATATGATAGAAAATGTACTCGGGTTTCTTTGCCGCGTACAGCGTTTATTTTTCGGCTTTAGTTATTTCAAAATACTGAGTTCGCTTCATCCTATGCTGCACGAGCAAAGTGACTGCAGTGAGAAACCCAACAACATCGAGTTATCTGGCTACGCATTTTCACCTCAACCAGGGTACTTATAGAATGAATTTTCGACGTGTAATCAAAACACAACGAGTTTTGTCAGGAAGCTGTCCATTTTACAGGAGCAATTTTCAGCTGTAGAGGTATGTGAAATATAAAATTGTATTCTTTCTTGTTATCCGTTTTATGTGATAGAATTTTTTTATATATTGGCTGTTTCAGAATTTTTTCTAAATTTTACGGAGAATCAAACCTATGTCACATATCGCCATGCTATCAGATAGACTATAGTCTGTTTCAAGCCAGCCATTTTTATAACTGAACAGATAAATTTAATTGAATTATATCTTGCATTCATTAAATGTTGAGTAATGTTCGAGTTCTTATAATTCAGTGAGATTATTCTTGTCGGACATATATTCATGTACGAACGTGCCTATTATAATAAAAATCTCGCACCGTAGTTCTGGTGAAATGATTTAATGTGTAACGAAGCAAATTCATGTGTGCGCATGCGTAATGTATATTATTGTAGTCTTGCTTCACCGTGTCTCGTGTACTACACGGCTCAGTCAATATATTTATAGCTGTGTTTGTGACGGGGAGTCGTAGAACTCTGTGGGGTTTCGTGTAACCCGTATGCTGCTGTCGATGGTGACGTTGGCTCGGAAGACAGTACTGGTTTACTCGCAGTGAGGGACCAAAGCTTCCTGACCAACGGGTCTGTATGGAATAAGGAGGCTCTTGAGGGATCCTTCAGCAGACTGGGTGGGGCGGGCCATGTGTGCTGGCTCCTTGGCCATTTGACGAGAGCTGTGGAACCGGAAATACATCGTGAACGTCAACTGGACGATACGAGATACATATTTTCCACTCTTGAATCAATATCATTTAATATCATTGTATGAGTGAAATCAATAATTCAATATCGCTGTATGAGCGAAAATCAATAATACATAGATCCTACTTGTGGATAAAATATACATTATTCGTATTTATGTATAAATTCTGTACTTTGATCACCCTTGGTGATAGAATCATACATTGTTCATATGTGTGTATAAATCCTATACTTTGATCACCCTTGGTGATGGAATCATATATTGTCCATATTTGTGTATAAATTCTATACATTGATCGTCTATGGTGATAGATCCATATATCAATCATATTTGTTTATAAGTTCCATTAGTTGATTCTAGTTTGATTACTCGTTGAAGTTACATGTTCTGATTAGTTCCATTTAGGAATGATATAATTTCTTTATATCAGTTGTTGAACTCGGTGCGCATCATTCTGTCATTCTGTTAAATCCATTGTTGGACTTTATGCGCACGAGTATGGTGTCAGGTTCATTCATTGTTCAATTACATTATAAATAAACATCTCATTCATGAAATTGCTTTCAGCGTCTTCGCTAAATCCAATCCCAACCCGGCTTCATTCTGTTACAGATACATCAACGAACACATGGTTTGGACAACCACAACAACAATAACAACAACAATTAACATGAACATCGAGTGGACTTCATCTGTCTTTACTTTGAAAGTTCACAAGAAACCGGCATTCACGTACCTAAGTTTAGTGAGTCAAATTGTGCTTGTAGGGGACGTATTCAGGAACGTTTATTATGTCCTTTTCAGAACTACAGATTGCTCCCGGGCGGACTAGAAAAGATATTTCGTGGACACAAGACTCGTCACCAATTTCGCTTAGTGGATCTTTGACCCCACCGACGACCGGGACGAAGAAGATTTAGATCGTTACGGCAACTGTCACAAGTACGCTACAGTGATAGCTCACAATCTGTCTGAGTACGACGGGCGTTTTCTCTAGAGACGTTTTTCAGAAAAGGGAACAGAATACCCGCAAGTGACCACGAACGGACCAAAGATCATTTGCATGAAAATACAGACATTAGAGTGCAAGGATTCTATGAGTTACATGGATATGACATTGAATAAGACGCCCAAAACGTTTGGAATGACTTACGTGGCTAAAGGATATTTTCCTAATTTTTTCAACCCCAATTGCCTGGCGCACTATACAACTACCCAAACGGTATGGGAACGAGCAGCGAGAGGTTTTCTGCACATGGTATCAGAATCACTTTTCGCACGCCTTTACTTTCAACAAGAAATACTCCAATATTGTCTGTCTGATGTCGACATTCTATGACGTTATTGTGGAAAATTTCGATAGTTGTTTACCGAGCACATTGGTATTGATCCTTTGAAGGAATCATCTACCATCGCCAAAGTTCATGTATTGATATCCTGAAAGAATTTCATGCCCGAGAACACGCTAGCTACTGTGCCAAAGTATCAATCTGTGAGCCGCTGATATTCGAGAAAGGCTTTGCTTTGGTTAAACTACTTATGCAATACCCAAGACAAGTATATACAGCATGCCAGAAACGGTGGAGAACAGAAGATTGGTCCTTACTCTCTCAGTGGTTTGGATTTGGAAGACACACGTATCGTGTGCGAATTTCATGGGTGTCTATAGCACGGATGTGAAATTTGTTTATCCTCACTGAGAACTGCAATCTCCATATCCCGGTTTTACCATGGAAGACCTGTACGAACTCACCAACGACGTCAAAACTTGGAGACCCAAGGTTCCTGCGTGGTGGAATGTGGAAGCACGAATACGACCGACTTATGAAAAGTGACTCAAAATTTAGATGACTACGACATGCTGGAAATAGATTCTCTGGACCCTCGCGACAGTTTGTTTGGAGGACGTACCAAATACCACACGTCTGATGTGTGATGCAGATAAATCTAAAGGAAGACAAATCAACTAAGCTACTGTTTCCATTGTGTCTCAAGTGATCTGAAACCTGAAATCAACATGAACCCTGCCGTCACGACGACAAAGAGCGCGCTTTAACAGGAATGTTGGTTAGTGTGGAATTGCACGATGCTCTCGATTGTGAATATCAGTTATTACGAGTGCATGCAATCTAGCACTTACCCACCACGTAATAATACCAATATGACAGAGTCCAGACATTTTTGTCCCCGGGATACATCAGCGAGTTCCTAAAATTGAAACATGAGGCCCTTTTCTATCTGACGTGGTGTCACACGGAAGAAGAAAAACACTCAAGCGATAGTACCATCAGTGGAGGGAATTGAATTGGAACATGTCGCTGGAACACTTTGAGCTCAACGAGGGAAGACGTGCTTTTGCCAAAGTCAGTTTAAATTGTTTTTTGGGAAAAGTAGCTCAAGATAGAATACTTTACGGGTCCAAGCTGATACTTTCACTTGTTAGACGATAAAGGAAAACTCATCAAAAGCATCCAAATTTGTTGGACCACTTTCCTTACTACTTCACAAAACACCCCCACATTTCCAGACCCCATACTGCTGGTCCACTTCCTCAACAACTGCATAAAAACAACAAAACCACCATCTTCATAGACAACTCTGGCATTTTTGATACAACTTGATTTTCAGAGATGTAAGCCATAACTCTCATATACCTTACTACTGAAATGCTACCATACTAACGTGATATTTGAAACGTGACTTTTTATCTTCAATGGAGTTGATAACATTATATTATTGTAATGCTGAAAAATCACAAAACAAAATAATCTGAAATGTATTGAACAAGATAAATGACGCAGCAAATCTACATTGTGATCAACTCAACAGTTTTCAGAAAGGTGATAGAGATATTCAGTGAGTTTATCATAAAAACAACAACCTCGATATCAAGAGACAACGTGTACTTGTTCACAAATTTTTATTGGTTTCAAGTGTGGTCAATGTTAGATGTGATACAAAACAACATTCTAGAGAAGACAAATTTTGGTTTGCCTATTTCAAACATCAAATAAGATATCCTATAGCGTTTCAGAAAAGATGCTGTCTTACAGATTGCATTCAGTGATGAAAACATTGAGATATGTAGTATCATCCCGGATATTAACATGATCAAAACTGTGCAGTACGAGGAGGGATTAAATTACGTATTTGATGTAAACAAATATACAAATGTGCTTACGGCTAAATGTACGGCACAAGCTGAAGATCACATCAACTTTAGCAGGTAAATTTACAGCAATTCGTCAAAAACCAGAGATAGAATTTGTGGAAAGCAAAGTTACATTCAAAACAGCATATGGCGGCTCAGTGTATCAAGTAAATGTTTTTGAATCAGCTATTGGAGCGGTTGCACGTGGATTTTATGTTGGCTTCTTGATCACACCAAAAGACAATTTGTCAAGTGTGAAGAACTCTCAGGATATCTTTATACCGTTGCAAATATCTAACAAAGAACAGGATTAAGGCACTTTTACTACGACCTTAGAAGTTCAATCACTGATACAAACATAAATTAATTGTGGCAACAAAGTAAACGCCACAAAATGAATACGAAATATGTAGAATTGAAAGAATGGTTAAAGGAACAATCTACATACACATTGCTCAAGCAAGCGTGAAAAATCATCTACAGAAGAGTTTATGTTATTCACATGGATGACCAGTGGCAAGCAAAAATTGTTGACATGCAAGCGTATCAAGTATGGGACGATGGATACAAATACATCTTAACAGTGATATTTTTTTTCTTCAAAATACGCCGAGAAAGGGCGGAGAGGAGACGTATCTTAGAGAAGGTTTATGTTTTGCTGAATACCACTGACCAGTAAGTTGGATTAGAGCTGTGTGACACGAATATGTTTTCACAGAATCCAGATTGCTCAATGTGCAATAGCATGTATTTATTTAGGTAAATAGACAAGTATTTATTTATACTTATTTGTATGTTTCTCAAAGCTTTTAGAAAGAGTAGGAAGTACAGATGTCGATTGAATATTAATGGTATTAGATCTGGAATCGCCCTCAGAGATGGGGACAATTGTTGTTGATTTGTAATCATCAGGAAAGACACCCACTGAAATGCCTTTGGTTATTAAATGTTTTAAGTTGGGTGATAAAATATCAGCTGCTAACTTACGTATTTTAGGGATAATTCCATCAGTGTCGGTAGTTTTGGCGGTACCAAGCTCCATTAGGTAGGTATAGACATCAGTCTCTTTATATAGGGAATAATAATTTCTACACTCGACAGTATTTTCCCCGTCAACAAATTTAATCGGTTTATCACGTTTACAGTGTTTCGAATCTCTGAATGCTAAGCTGGTTGCAAACTTTACCAGGAAGGTATTGAGTTGTTGTTATATTCTTTTAGGGACTTATGTTGGTCATTATTTATTTCAAGTTGTTCGGGTAAGGTAGGTATTTCTTTCTTGTAGAATGTTTTCAAGTGATTCCACAAAATTTCATATTGTGTTTATAATTGTATTTTTGCGATTGCTTCCGAAAATAAATTTCCTTTAGATTCGATAATCAAAGCTTACTATTTTATTTCTGTATTTCTTATAGTTGTCCCGAGTCTTTTTTCTTATGGTAGTAATATCTTTGTTTTTGTAGTGCAATTATATATTTCAGAAGTAAACCGATCTGGAAGTTTTGAAGACTTTACTTGTTTACGTTTGGTGATAGTATGTTTGTCCAGAACTGACAGTAAGGATATACTCCAACTTCCAATATTTTCATTGATGTTATGACGTTCTAAAGTAAGTCCCGACAAGGTTACGTTTAACTACGATCAATCCATTCAAAACCACCAACATGCAGGAGCTGCATCATTGTCCACCGTACAAGCTGTTTATGTAAAGATACATGACGTAACTGTTTGGTTGGTTTTGTCATATCTGGTGATTTGTGGATTATTGGCTCTAGCGTATCGATGACTCGCCATAGAATTTCCGCTTGGAAGTGAGCGCTCAATAAACAGATATTGATCGATATCGGTGAGCACTTCCAACTCCACCTTGGTTTTCGATAACAAAGCATCCCAAGCCATTCCCGACTATGTAAAATAGTGCGCGGGGTCGAGATTGTACACACGTATGACTGTATCATGAAACGCCTCAAAGACATCCGCGAGCAAAAACATATCGATGCGTAAATACAGACCATGATAGTCACCCTTGTTTTTACATTCAAATGTGTACCAAACATTGTTCGCGTGTGTATAGTCGTTGGCGGAAATACCTTCACATACAACGACGAATAAAATGTCTTGATCGACAAACTTGGTCCAGTCGCTCATGTACTCGTAGGGATACAATCCTTTACGAGTCAGCAAGTTGAACTTCTCGGAAGCACCACTGAATCGACGAGTAATTGTAAAACTATCATCAAGGTTGTATACTAGTGTGTCTAGTGATGAATCTAAAAACTGGATCAAGTCGATGAACTGCAGTTGTCCTATCCTAAACGTCATATATTTTTCCATATTGTTGGGAATGACGCTTATTGTTGCATTCGATGCCGTTGCGACTCCTTACATTATTAAGTGGCCATCATACCCGCGCAGGTTATGAAGCACTACATGAACTTTTATTTTATTTGGTTTAATTTGCAACCGCAGATTGCATGCACTATGTGCGGCTCCTCTATACGCGCCAATGATATGACAGTGATCGTGAACTTTCGCATCAGTGAAACTGAAAGCACCATTGCAGATCCAGCAATCATTGGCCGCGATAAACTTATTATTATCATCACGGGTAATGATCATGTCTACAGGTGAGTAAAGCTGTTGCGGATCCATTTCGCTGTAACCTCGAGCAATTTAAGAAATATTTCAACCGAATCCTTGCCACGATATAATATTGGTGGCTCAGATGCTCTATCGCATCTAATAACAATATAGTTAAACCCGCATGGGATATATTTAGCTATTTGTGTTGTATTTGACTGAACCTCAGTGGTTTCCACGGGAACATTCAAACATTCCAAGTCCGCGTAGATGATATATGGGACTATCATTTGTCGTTGCACCGCTGCAAACTTTAGAATGTTTTTGGCTGGTTCTGGCATGATTGTACGCTGCGGTTTTTCACTAATTCCACCGCAGTAAAAGTCATGGTTTGGGAGTAGCTGTTGGGTGCTAAAAGAAATGCAGGCAACACCAACAGCAGATCAATCTCGGTCCGTCCATGAGAATTTTTGCTTTGTACATGTGGGGATAGTTCAAGCGGATAAAAACTTTTGTCAAAAACAAACACATTAAGAGCGATACCCCGGTTAAGTTCTTCGAACTTTTTGAGGATGGCCTGAGTAACCTGCAGCGGAAATGCAATGTTGCCAAAATTAAGTTCACCCAAGTATTGTTTGTATTTTCGAGGCAGATCTGTATTATGGCTCGCGGGATGTAACTTGGATAAGAGCGACCATTCAAAACATCAATTGTCACCTTTTTTTTTTTTACATTTATCACTGACCGCGGCGGAACGTATTCTGGTGTTGCTATGTAATTTGATCCGCGAAATGGTATGTTTGGGGGAATACGCAATTGAACTTCCGCATATCTGTCGAGAGTCCATCCCGAACCTGCGTTGTTGTATTTTTCCAACGTATGGAGAATCTTTTCAGTACCTTTATCAATTGCTTCATTGATAGCCTCGGTGTCTTTGTTGTTCAGGTATATAAGTGGACCACCATGAAGTCACGTGGTAGTGGTTTTAAATCCATCCTTATCTGATGACTTGCTATTAAACGGCATAGTCAAATGTGCATGGATAACAATATCCGCTTTAACTCCGGAGGTGCCAAAGCGTTTTAACATTGATACCATTTCCGGGGGCTTCATCGATAAAAGTTTCATAACGTCTTTGCTTGGCGCTTACGCGTTTGGAATAATCGCATGGTAATCTTCATGATCACCCTTACGCGTGTGAAACTTAAACTCGGGGGCTTCTTGTTCACGAACATACGCAGCAGCCTCAGCAGTAATAACAGATGCTATACGCCGCTGGTCTTTTTTATGAACATACTCGACTGCCTCAACGACGATAGTAGCTGCGACGTGTCAACGGTTTTGTTCATATTGGACTATATTTTCAATTTCCGCACGCTTGACTCGTAGAGGAATTATGATATTGAATCGTGCTGCAGTTTCACGAAGCTGTCTCACGGTCTGGCGCGGTTCGACTATAATACCTAATAACGCAAGTATGTCAGCTTTTCTTGCACCTCTTGGTATTTGTATATTATGCTCGCGCGCGAATTGTCTCAGTTGTCGTACCGTTGCTGTTGACGGTATAACCGGTTGTTGCACAACTAGCTGTGGTTCAGTTACGGGCCCTACTAACGCAAGTACGTTAGCTTTTCGTATACGGCTTGGTATTCGTATCCGACGCTGCTGCGCGAGTTGCCTTTGTTGAATCACAGTCAGCAAATTTGTTATATAAGGGGAAATCTTTGTCTAATTACAAATTCCGTCAATAAATTGTTTAAGGATTTTTACTTTACAGGGAATGGAAACTGCAATTGTTTCAATCCTAGCTATTATTTCATTTTCTTCGGTATCATGTTCAACTACGTTGATGTTGATGTTTTCGGGTGTTTCCTCTTCGCCAGCGTGCACGATAATACTCGCGATTAGATTCACATGGTCGGTAAAACTGGTTACGAGACTTTATTCCGATACCACATTTAAGATATGGGCGAGGACCGATGCCAACACGTAACGCGAGCAAATGTGATTTACAGTATTCGTAATGGCATGTTGTGCCGCAGAGTTCACGTTTTCCAAGGCATACGCCTTTACATTGATTGCGTCCGAATGCCATTAAACTTTTTATCTATTTACAAATTTTATTCTCTAATAGACACATTTATCTAAGTCCTCCATTGAGATAGAGTTGTAGATATAATCATCTACGTTTTCGATTGATGGTGAACATAACGTCAGGCGTATGTGATCCTCATCATATATAAGGGGTTGTAAAGATACTCGCAGTGGATAGTATTTGATTGTACGACCATTTGCTGTAAAGACTTTTCATTTTTGATAGAAATTCCCAAACTCTTGGCAGTGTGGTGTAAACAAACTCATGCACCAGGCGCCATCGACTGAGGATCAAACTCAAATAGATTTTTGTGTTTTAATATAATTTTATTCAGTTCGATATTTGGCCAAATCATTACACGCTGACCAGTACAAAGTACACCATCTCGTAAATGACCACTGCTTGTACAATGACATCCGATAACAGTAAATACCTGGCACTGCTTGTATATTGACTCTATAGTTTCTGTATCTTTGCATATGAATCTCTTTTTGTAAAACTCCTTCGCTTAGAATTAGATATACTCATATATTCTTTCAACATACTATACGCGTCAATCAGTGAATTTGTTGCCATTTATATATACCGCGGTAATTGTTTAATATCAAATATTCTTTGCCGTAGTTGGTATAAAATATTCTCTGCCAGTATAAAATATTCTCTCCCGGTAGAAAATACTCTGCTACAGAGAAAATATTCTCTGCCAGTATAAAGTATTCTCTGCCAATATAAAATACTATGCTACAGAGAAAATAATATCAACAGAATATTTTACACAGTGTAGTGGCGATCAATAATCTTATTCCTGCAGTCGCACAGAAAAGTGTAGTATAGCCACAATCAATAAAAAAGGCCTGACTGCCAGCAGATTTTTTTGCAAAGAGAAATATAAAGAGCGACAATAATAATTGTAATTGGAAACTTAATATCAGCTAGCCGCCGATTTTTGCTACGCACAAAATCTTTCACGCTAGCGTTTAGAATTATATTTCATAAACCCACATCGCATGCACTAATACGTGACGATCGCAATAAAAATAGAAAAGTCATGGGGTATAGAAGACGCTGACCTATCTCGACCACAAAAATCTAAAACGCACAATCTAACACTACTTCAGGATATGTATTTAAAATATTCAATCATTCCAAAAGTAAGACAATGTCTGGAACTTTTGTGAATTTCCTGTACATAACAAATTCACTGTAGAGCAACTACACTTGAAAAATTTGGATTCACACCCAAATATGCAATTCAATGTTGTACAATGTATAAAAGTGTCTATATACCCGACGAAATAGACCATGCACATAGTGATCTTTTACCAGAGAAAATAAGTTACACACACACACACGCACGCACACACTATTGAATATATTTAACCTATATCATCCAACATTCATTCATCATATCACAACGGACTTACCATAAACATTTCCATGCTTGCTTACTATTCTTTGATTTGAAATGTGCAAAAAAGTATACCACCGCAAGCCAGCAATTACAAAATAAATGTATGCGTATCTTTTTTGTGTCAGATATATTAACTATTGGTTCTTCACGAAAATGTAATTTAACAACTCTGATTTTATTAAAATACAGAACATTGCGCCTGATTTGCCATCCTTTACAGGGAACATCAAGGGGCTCAGTATTATTGATACATACATTCCAAAACTAAGGGCGAGATATATTGTAATTTGTGTGTCTTTTAATCATAATACACACTGTCACCTTTCGTTCCCATGTATCCGCCCCACGTTTGTCTTTCGTTGGGCAAGAATGTCAATGTGGTGATCCGGTTTTCATTTTGTAAATATTTCATCTTATCATTTATCGTGACGTTTACGGGAGTATACAGTTCATTCTGAATGGCGCTTTCCAGATTAATTTTGAAAATTTCCACATTAAATTTCATTTTAACAATTCTTGCATTCTCGTCTCGCAGAATCCCGTACGAAACGAGATTTACAATAGCATCAGGAGCTCCATCCCCGTCCACATCTCCAACTGCTCCTGAAAAAACGAAAGGTAAATCTCATTAATCATTCCTATTCGGTTTGAACGGCATATGGTCCAAAATATGAACTGTTACCACTCAAGAGTCCAGTTTGTACACACACAGTGAATATATCCGAGGGCAATAGCGATAGTTTTTCGCCCGAGTGTGTGGCCTTGGAACTGGGTTTAACGACGTGTAACAGATGCAATAGTGAAGGCCACTGGTCACAAAATCAAGTTCCACAGTCACACACTCGAGGACAATCAAATATCGTTGGCGCCCATGGGTGCTCTCTCTACATGTTTTAGTATTCAGTCAAATAAAATAATCTGGCGACAACATTTCTTTTGAAAATACTGTTACGTAACTGATGTAGAACTGACTGACGTTACGGCATGTTTGTTTAATTCGATGTGCCTAGACGTGACGCTGTCGTCGAAGGCACTAGTTCGTCACGCGGAGGTACTAGTTCTTAAGGCGAAGGCACTAGTTCTTCTAAAGGAAATAGTTAATTTGCATTACATTGGTAAAACCTATTTTTTTCATTATTTTTTTAAAGTAAATTAAATCACGTGGTTTGAGTTCTCTTCATTAATTGGTTCATATGATAAGAAGTATACTAATAGTTTTTATAGAGCAGTGGTCTTTCTATGTAGGTAATAATACGTAGTTATGCACCAACCATTCAATTCTGTAGGTGGGACCTGGGATTTTCTTTAGAGCTAAAATATATTTTTTTTGCTCCCTATAAGGACGGGATCTTTGTTTTCGGCTAATAATATTGGACATATGGATATAATAGTGGAACCAATTTAGACAACTGAGCAATTTAGTTCCCAGGCGGATCATTGTAAACAATTTTCCCCCAGCAAATGAGGGTTGGGAATTATTATTATTATTATTATTATTATTATTATTATTATTATTATTATTATTATTATTATTTAATCCGAGCCAACTGACACCGCACTCCCAATTAAATGATTACATGATCAGTGCCTTACGTACATATTCAGCTAACTAACTGAACTGATAGTTGTTTGTCGCGTCAGGCAGGCGTCACTATACATTAAATTTTAGATGTAACATTGGAAGGGTCAACAAGTTGCGGTAGCTATGGACAGGCTGTCGTTCGATACAGTGAAAGTGGTTCCTACACTTGGTCTAATCGTATACTGTAACCCAACTTTTTTTCGCGACTACACAATTTCGCAGATTCCCGATGTCAAACCAGTTCGCAGCAATTTAATTTCGCATATCTGTCACTGCTCATGTATCTGATTACTTGCAAATATTTAATTTGCGGATATCTAATTTCGCGAATGTGATCCTTCCACGAACTCTGCGAAAATAAATTTACAGTGTCAATATAAACATGATACTATCTGACAAAACGGCTTGAAAAATTGTTGATTCTACTCAGACAAACCCTGCATTCAACATGTAAAATAGGAAGAAAAATCTTACTTTTCCTCGTAATAATTTGAGTCAAATACGACTGAAGAAGGTGTGGAAACATGATGCGTTGCCGAAGATTTCTTGATATTAATCTCACGGTTCAATATACCTGTTGTTCTATCGTCCGGTTGAACGAGAACACAGAAAGGTTTATAGTCAACTGTTCGTTTACCACGCCACGGAGTCTCGCTTTCGGTCATTGTATGGTTGGCGCCGTATTTTTTGGTAACTTCATCCGCTAGTTTACGGTCATCAGCTGTTAGTTCTTGAAGAGAAAAAGTAATATTTAAAAATAAATAAATAAATAAATAAATTAAATTCCGCCGCACTATTAAATTTCCCTCAATAGTGATATATTTTTCTATACAAAGTTTTCACTTTAAAAGTAAAGCACAGCAAAGCCAATGATTACTACAATAGAAAGTTTCCACTTTCAGAATAAAGCACTGCAAAGCCAATGATTACTACAATATAAAATTTCCACTTTTAGAATAAAGCAATGCAAAGCCAATGATTAATACAAAAGAAAGTTTCCACTTTCAGAATAAAGCACTGCAAAGCCAATGATTACTATAATAGAAATTTTCCACTTTCAGAATAAAACACTGCAAAGCCAATGATTACTACAATAGAAAGTTTCCACTTTCAGAATAAAGCACTGCAAAGCCAATGATTACTACATTTACGATAAAAGTCTCACAAGTAATACAATATTTTGAAGAATGTTTATTTCGTCTTCACATGTATAGCAGAGAATGGCAACTTTTGTGCACTTTACTGAGTAATGTCCTCTTCTATTCCATGAGTAACAATTGAGACTTTGTCGTGCATGCATGAGTAATAGTACCGATGGTCCGTCTTAAAGGAGAATGAGATGGACATTAAATACATATAATGGACGGGACAAGGAAAGGGCTTTGTGAAAAAAATTATATGAAAGAAAATGGGCATTATAAACCTTCGGCAGACTCATGTTCGTCAAGATTCATTGCCAATTGTGTCTGGATGTTTTTATCACTGACTTTAAAATAATGTTGGGAGGTTATAACCTGATGGACATATGCATTATCATTACAGATCCGTCGAAATAAATTTAGATTTTTTTTTAATCGTAGTAGCTTGCAGCTTGTTTCATTTGTGAATCCGTGGTATTCCCACATAAATGGGTATTATTGATAGTTCCACTATTTGCACTAAGCCACGCCCACACTCCAAAGCACAAGAAAATCAGTACTAATTAAACGACGATTAGAAAATCAGGGTCTATGTCGTTTGCATTTGGATGCTAATTATACGCGAGTACATACGGTAAATCTGATGAAAAGCGAGATCTACCTACTTACATCTGACATACATCCATAAATTATAATAAGTACATCTGACATACATCCATGATACTTATAATAAGTACATCTGACATACATCCATAATATTTATAATAAGTACATCTGGCATACATTCATACTACTTATAATAAGTACATCTGGCATACATCCATATTACTTATAATAAGTACATCTGACATACATCCATAATACTTATAATAAGTACATCTGACATACATCCATAATACTTATAATAAGTACATCTGGCATACATCCATAATACTAGTAATAAGTACATCTGACATACATCGATAATACTTATAATAAGAACATCTGGCATACATCCATACTACTTATAATAAGTACATCTGACAGACAACCATAATACTTATAATATGTACATCTGGCATACATCCATAAAGGTTCACATTCTGGTGACGTTTGGAATTCCCAGTTCACTTATTTTTAGTAACGTATCAGACAAGGGTTGCATTTCGTGTTAGGGAGAGTTATTGTTAGAAACATTATATTCCGATTGACGTTTATCACTGTCTTAGATGTGAAAGCTGCAATTTGGATTGACGTTTATCACTGTCTTAGATGTGAAAGCTGCAATTTGGATTGAAAGGTCAGCAGAACATGACCTCGTATTGGTGTCCATCAGATCTCCGTTATCTCAGAGATCATGATTTTAATCAGACTGGAGTTAAGGAATCAATGTGCTAAGTAAGGCCGATTGATATGGTGAGCTATAAATTGAGTCATTTGTCTCAAACTTTATTCATAAAATGCCGGATTGTTCTTACTAACTCATTTGGAGTATCAGGCATGTAACTTTTTACTTGTAGTGAGGCTATCCCTTCTATCAAGGAATAAGAGTGAAACCATTTTTCTCTCGTGATCAAGAAATCAAAAGATCTAACAAAAGATAATCGAATTACAGTGTGACTACTTAATAATAACAAATAGCTTAGTTACTATAATAGTATTTTTCCGACCCTTGTTCCCAGAGTTTAATCGGAGCTTTCATAACCGTGCGATCCAGAGCGAAAAGCTCCGCAAGGAAAACTGTTTGATCCAGTTCGCATTCTACATAATTTTTGTCTACCACTGTGTTAGTCTTCCTGTGTAACCGGAAATGACTTTCTGGAAGTAGGACACCCTCGTGGTCAATGTTGTTCTCGTTAATCAGAACATCTTCTAGATACGACCTCCCATCTTCCGTTGCTCGCTTGTTTATCTAGCAAAGAGAGATATATGTTAAAAAAAATAGAAAAAGCATATAGATTTCAAATCTTAACAAGCGTTACAAATCTAAACTTATTTCTGCACACTCTCTTGAATCCATTTGCCCGACATTTAGATAATGCACGCATGATCCATATAACCTCGCAAACTAAAATTTGTACATTTTCTGCAATAAGAGCATGACCTTACCTGTGCGTATTAAAATTATTTTGGATTTACAAGCGTGTAGTTCGGCGTTAGTAGACATAGGAAACCTTCATAGTCTGTTCAAAGTCGAATACATTAAAATGCTAAGACTTTCAAACATTCATCGTAAACACGCAAATTTTATGCTCATGGAAGGAATTTGAAATTCATCTGTGGTAGGAACGTTTTTGTATATCCTGTAAGTGTCATACATCTTGACTAGTTACCAACAAATTGGCACTACATCTGCTCGTCTTTGACTGGGCCCCGGTTTCAAGAAATTTTTTAAAATGTCTCCTCAGATCGAGACTTGACATTATTATACTTATGATATTTCAGACAATAACAATATATTTGTCACAGTTATAGATAGTGGAAAGGATAAAAAAAATCACCATATAAAAAAAAAAATTAGCAAATGGAACCATTCTAAGTTTTGAAAAAAGAGTTGAAATCTCACCATTTCCTCAAAGATAAGGCAAGATGTCTTTAAGGAAAATTCAAGGTTTTATGACCGCATTTTAATCATTAATGCCTGCTAAATGTTCTGTGGAAAAACCATTGTTACTGACCAAGAACTAAGAAAGATATTTTTAACAATCTAAATTTGAGGAAGAAATTATGAGATTTTGAGTGAAACTCGGACCAGCCCAAGTTCCCGAATTTCACTAAATATCTCAAATTTTCGTTCTCAGATCGAGATTTTTTTAATACCTTTCTGAATATCTAGTTGACAACAATGCATATTTCACTGAAATCTCAGCAGACATAAAAAAAGACAATACAGTCACTAACTCTTGAATTCTTCCGAAATGAGTATAGTTTTATTGTCGAGAACAGTATTACGATTCCCTCAATTTTGAGGTTTTCCTCAACCGTTTCTTTTCAAAAATTAAAAGATTCCAGGTGTACAATTTTTAAACTAAAGAGATGTTTTTCACGATTTCTACTACCTTTGCCAGAGATAAAAAGTATAAACATTTTAGATGTATTATAAGCAAGATAATTTGAAATCGCACTTTATTTGAAAAATTAGTGAATCCAGGACTAGGTAATTCATGCTTAATGACGCTTTTTTAAGGATCGCCATAAACGGATGCTGAAGTTATTTAACCATCAGCAAATAGCGGCGTTTCAATTTGCATTTCAGCTGACTCGTAAGGAAAATGCATATATTAATGGAGTATTACTTGATTTCTCGCCAATCACATTTTTTCTGGCATTTTGATATTTCTGGAAAATGGCGACAGTCGAAGAAGGTGGTCATCTTGAACTTCTTCTTATTTCCGCTTATTTAAATCAGTTTGACAGAAAATCCCTGAAAGAAGTCTGGTTATGATTGCTTAATGACACACACTGAAGCGGTTTTTTGGCAAACAAATTGTGTGAACTTGCACATATCACTACACCTAACATATTTTATACTCGGATTATTGGAACGACCGAGAAGTTACGACTGAATTCCTCGCATGCTGAACGAATTACGATACAGCTGACAACTTCTGAACGAATTTTTTTTTTCTCAATGCTGAATTCCACAGGTAATGCGCTGAATCGAAAAGTATCGACTCAATCATGAAGTTTTTATCCTTTTTCTTCTATTTTCATTATACTAGGATCATATATCGTTGAAAATACTTAAAACAAATTGACCAAACCGCCGTCATGTACTAATGGTGATGCTTAAACTCTAAGATTTACAATTCTCTGTATGCCAGAAGCCCCATGAACCGCCCCTGTATTTCGAGGATCGTATCCGTTTCTGCCCTGGGCTCGGAACAAGAAAACGTCTCTGTTGCGTGCAGTTGTTCTGGCAACGACGTCGGACGTTACGTCGTAAATGTGGGTAGTAAGGTTCCAGAGCACTGATCCGTCTCGACCGTCAATGATCATTGTCTAGAATAAGAAATATACGTCATTTTGAAAACCGTCAATTTATTTAAGAAAATGACGGCAGAGCCATGAACACCAAAGGTACTTTGCTCGTATAATGCGCTGACGGTTTTCACAAGTAATATGTCGTCCGTTAGAAATTTAGATGGATAGATAGACAGACAGATAGATCGATAGATCTTACTGCGGTTAAGTGGAAAAGATATATAATGATGCGATATTTCACTCCATAATAAAGCTTGAACACGATTATTATAGTAACAAACCATGATCACCATTGAGGACAAGTATATACAATATTTTTGTCCCTGATTATACATTAAAACAATTTATACAAATTAAGAAATGATAATAAACTGACCACAAAACCGTTGCTAGCGTAATCCTTTCTAACCACGTTACTAAGAATGTGTTATGGCAGAGCAGCAGAGCGTTGGTTGCTTGTTTGTTTAACGGCATTTCAATTGGCTATAGCATGCCGAGGAAATGTTAGCTAAGTGCATTTCCCTAGAACACTCTAAGGCAGTCGACTAAGCTGGCCTTGACGGGTATCAAACCCGCCACCCTTGTACTACGAGTCCGACACTCTGCCAACAGAGATGAAAGTCGTATGCTTCAAAAATATCGAAATGAAAAAAAAATAAACAAAATATTATCAAATATATAAAGATATACTAAGCAGAATAGCAACGTACGCATTGTATAGAAAATAATTTAACGGTCCATGCGCGGTTGTTTGTTTTATGTATTTATGTATTTTTTGTTTTATTTTGTTTTGTTTTGTTTTCTTTTCTTTGTTTTCTTTTCTTTAACATGGTCTTCTGTATGATGGGTAATACATGAAGTTAGCAAGGCAAACATGTAGTCAAAGAAAGACAAACATTTATGAATGGTATGTTTATCCATTTTAAAATTACTTGTGTTTTTATTGTGCTTTCTGTACGCGGTCAAACAGTTTGTACTACTGAAATGTAGCATACGTAACTGCTAAGGACTCGTCATAGGTTTTAATATATTTTTAATTTACATCCTTTTCTACTTTCTATTTACACATTTTTTCACTTTTTTCACCTACAAGACTGTTGATGGTTACACTAACATTCATATTAAAAAGCATACTACAATAACCAGTGATAGACAGACAAAATTAAGACAAAATGCTGCTTTTTAGTATTTTTTCTTCCAAAGGCATTTTATGTGTAGAGCAGAGTATAGTAAACTTTACTCACATCAGTGAAGTTGTACATGGGCCACGCCCCCTTGCTCCAGTGTACCATGAAGTCAATCGTGTCATCATCATTGAAATATCCTGGCGCCGGTGTACTGAATAACAATAATAATAATAATAATAATAACTACAAACAAACACACACCAATAAATACATTAATAAATTAGTGAATTAATTAAAATAATTCCCAAAATATGAAAACCTTATTTTCTCATTTCTCACCTCAAAGGATAAAATATCTCAATATTATATATATTTTTTAATTTGCATCGCCCTTTCCCAAGACCAGTAAATTTATGCGATCAGTTGGATATGGCACTGAGAGAATTTTTTTTATTTATTCCAATGGTTTGGCCTATCGTGATTGAGGGCAACTTTGCGTGTTTTGTCCCTTTTCGATTCGGTATTTTGATTGTGAATCAAACCACGGTTTAACAGTTGGGCATATTGTTAGAGTTTTAGAATGAATACACAAACTTAAGAATTCTAATAATTTTGTGATAAATATATCAGCTGCAGCATCAATATTACTGGGAGTTAACAATAAATATATCCAGTTTGTTGCTGCTATCATAGCGTTGATTATCTTGAAATCAGCTTTGCTGTAAATCCAGACAAAACGCTTATAGGCCGCTTTGAGATTCACGTTAAAACAGATTGCTATATTAGAATTTTCATGGTCACTAATTTATCTATAAATTTTCAAAATGTCAATGTGAAGCATAGTGATACCACTACTTTTATAGATTGGATGGAGCAAGGTTTTGATAGTAGAAGTAATTCGTGTAGGGTTTGTTATCACATTTCGTAGACCATATCTTGTCATAACATCATTTCATTTGGCAAAAGTAGAAGGTCTGAGTAAATCAATGTTATAATCCCCAATAATAATAATAATAATAATAATAATAATAATAATAATAATAATAATAATAATAATAATAATAATAATAATATGTTTGTACGTGTCGCTTAAGATATCAATTGAAGTTTCAAAGCTCAACCAAAGTTCGTATCGTTCAGAAGTTTGCCAATTAGTTTATCGGAAACGTATAACATGATGCCGCCTCCATGACAGTTTCTGTCTTTTCTAAAAGGTTCTTTAAATCCATCGAGTTTTATGGATGCTAGAATTTAAATTGCGTTTTAAGAAAGCATAAAATTTAAAAAGCTTCAGCTAGACTATCAAAATAATCAAGTTTTTCTCGGATCCTCCTACTATTTAAATGAAGTAAAGAAAAGTCACTATCATAGTTAGGTATGGTGTTTGTTTCAATATCGCCACACAAAGTCAATAAGAGGTCAATCAATAAGACGAATGGAATATTTTTGATGAGCGGCAATACAGCAACCACATATAATTGCTTAAAAACCATATTTCGAGACGTATTTATAAACAAAAACGTTAATTTTCATGCTTTTATCACTAAATAACAAGGAATGATTATTCAATATCCCAATCGAGATTCTATTTTGTGTTATGGAGTTGTCCATAATCATTAGGAATTTTATTCAGTTGAGACTGTTCCCCATTGGGAGTATTCGCCATTAAGACAAGATATGGAAAAATCAGATATAAAAGTCTACATGTACAGCACTGTAATACGGACATTGTATCCGGAGGAAGAGAAGAGAATGTTAGAGAGAAAGAGAGAAATAAATCAATAGATGAGAACATGCTTACAAGTTTTTTTCATGTGATTCAAATAATTTCATGGTTTATTTGGCTTAAAACTGGGGAGATGTATTTTCTTTAAAATAGAATCATAGACTTACCGTATATACTCGCGTATAAACTATGTCCAAATGCAAACAACATATACCCATATAACAAACAATTTATTCTAAATAATTAATGTGAAAATCAAAATACACTTACAGTTTCTGTTATTAAAATCCAAATAATCCAACAATTATTAGTGTCCTAATCACAAGTCCTGTATATATAGAAACTATAAAATGTTCCAAATGAATGAATGTTCCAAGTTAATGAATGTTCCAAATGAATCTTCGTAATGAACGAATGTTCCAAATGAATGAATCTTCGTAATGAACGAATGTTCCGAATGAAATATTGTTCCGAATGAATGAGTCTTTAATGTTCCGATGTACCAACGATAATGTAATCCAGATCATCTTTAAGAATGCTCACGGCATCCGAGAAAGTCCTAAATATAACTCCAGGTAGCTCTGATGAATGGTCCAATAAATAATTCCTTTCGAATTATCTATACAGAATGGCATTACAGAACTCCAGCAAGGCTATAATTTAAAACAATCTGATGATTCCAAAAGCTGATCGTAAAAACAGATCTTTTCATCTCAAGTTTTAAAATGGAATCAATATAATTCGTATTTCCTGGTCTTTTATACATTTTGCAAATGGCACATTTCACAACAGGAAACGTGTCATATTTCGACCCAGAATGCAATACTAAATGCGTCTATTTCATGGAAAAGTACTCTAGGTACAGTAAACAACTCTGACCTTGAACAAAGGGTCAGTAAACATGTTATTGATTGACTAAAGTACAACTTAACCAATCTTTAAATATGACTCACTATTTGACACAATTTTAAAGTACATTCATAGGCCAAAAGTTTAAGCACATTATAGATTCCATATACATAATTCCGTGACAGTTTGACCTAAGCAATGGCGGATGAAACGAAATAACTCGTCTCAAAGAGTGATAATTGGGAACAATATATGGTGACTTACGTCTAAAGTGAGTCCACTTCTGGATCAGAATTGTTGAGACAAGCTGAAACTGTATTCTGCCCTCTCGTGTATGTACAACTGTCTGTTATACAGCTTTAAGTATTTTTCATATATGCTTTAATGAACGTATTAACTAGGGAACTCGTCTTGGACCTTGTAGGTCCCTAACTCAGTTTCTGGTTCTTCTTTGTGCGAGAGTTATTGGTCGCTCATCCAAAGTGGGTTGATTTCTCTGGGTACTCTTCTTGCTTCTCATTCAAGGACTATCTCACACCATAACTTGTGTCGTTAAAAGTACTTTAAATGTCGTATAGGTCAAGTAAGAAAGAAGGATAAGAGAAAGAAAGAAAAAATATGACTGCACCTGTACGACTCTTTGCCCTTAAATTTCAATGACCACATGGGTTCTAGTGTCTCGCCATTGATGAGCTCCATCGTTCCCTCAAAGCAGGATATAAGGATATCCCGTACGCCGTCTTTGTTGACGTCAACCAGTACGGGTGGGACCATGTTCCCCTTCTTTTCACTCCTTTAATTTAAAACAAAACTTTTTTGCCTAATTTCCTTTTAGTTCATATTATGCCTTTTTATTTTTGTTATTTATCTGTTTTTTTTGGGGCGGGGGGTTTGTTGTTTTTTTTTTGTGTCGGGTTGGGGTGGGGTGTAAGAATACGTAATTTCGTACATTGTTCAGTGTGTTGTATATTGGATATTACAAGGCTACCCAGATTCCTTTGGAAAGACTAAACAAATAAAAAAAATAAAAAAAGTGAAAAAACCCCTTCCTCCTCAAACATTTAGGGGACCTTGAAAGTAAAGATACTTTTTTTAAAAAAATCGTCCTATTCCTGCGACCAGCCAGCGTCGAAAATAAGCCGTATAATATATTAATGCATATTTCGCATACGTGTAAGTTAATATATTTAATGCATATTTTGCATACGTGTAACTTGGTATATTTAATGCATGTTTTACATGCGTGTAAGTTAGTATATTTAATGCATATTTTGTATGCGTGTAATTTAGTATGTGAAGAGAGAAACTTAAATCTACCCAGAAGAACCCAATATATATTTAACTATCGTCGCGTCCCTTGGTTTTGACGCTACTTCGTTTTGACGCAGTGTCATATTTATTCCCTGTTCTGGAGCAAACGCATCTCTCAGTGACGTCATGGCCACAACATTTGTTTAGACTGGTTCATATGGGCAGAAAATGTTTTCGAAAATCCTGTCATTATCAGTTGTGAATTGAAATAAAGATACATAATATGATGAAAAAAAATCACTTCCACTGATTTTGATTTTTCCAATCAGTAAGTCATCATAAAAATCCATACTAACTACTGTGACGAGGTAAATCAACTTCCCGCCATCATTCAGTCAGCTACACAACATGTGATTGCAACGTGAGTAACACTGTTTAGATTGGTAGACCGATCTATAAATTTTCATGTGGAGCTGCCATCACTTGTGTTCAGGGGTGATTATTTGTTATTATAATTTGTGCATATTTACAAGAAAATATACTTTTTACCGTATATTTTATACTTAAATCAGCATCCTCTACTTTTTCTTATTTAGATCAAAGTATTAGTCTTTTCTATCTGATGGCAAATAAAGAGCGGATATTTGAAACGAGTGAATAACGGATTTCATCGAGTAGGTGAAAAACTCAGTGTTAATACTTAAGTTTTTCACCCACGAGATTAAATATATCCGTTATTCATATTCTCTTTATTTTATGCTCAAGCGTATTGTCTAGCAATTTGTATAACACACTGAAGTAGCTGATTTCTTACTGTATCATGCGCGATAATGACAGCAGTTTACCGTTTATGTTCTGCTCTTTTTTGTGTATATTTGCACATAAAATATCAGTAGTTACATAATGCTCGTAAAAGGTAAAACAGCAGATAAAAAGAAAATGGAAAAAATGGAAGAAAAAAAAAAAAATAGCCATAGTGGATTTGAACCCGGTTCGCCTGATTGCGAAGAGGCGATCTTTATCTTAACACCTCGCAAGCGCCTTACAAAATGTTTGAAATTTCTTACTTATAATGTTATCAATATCTATTGACGGCCAGTGAAAAAATACGATAATTTTTCACTGCAGTGAAATATCACAAATATTTCACTCAGAAAATCCAGTAATTCACTGCCTAGCCTAAAATAAGTATTTTTACTTTACCAGTACACTTTTTTCCTTATCGTTTAAGTGAATTTTGATATCTAACTTATTCTGGCTTTTGTATTTTCTTTATTTGTAGATTGTGGTAAGAAAGATAATTAATTAAAAATAAAACCCTTTTTATGAACTTCATGTCTTTTGTCCCTGATTATTTGCACATCTAGAGAAATGAGTTATGAAGAATGCAAGACAGTTTACAAGTTCTAAGAGAAAAGAGTTATGTAGAATGCAAGACATTTTTTCAAGTTCCAAGATAAATGAGTTATGAAGAATGCAAGACAGTTTTCAAGTTCCAAGAGAAATGAGTTATGAATAATGCAATACATTTTTCAGGTTCCAAGAGAAATGAATTATGAAAAATGCAAGACATTTGTCAAGTTCCAAGAGAAATGAGTCATGAAGAATGCAAGACAGTTTTCAAGTTCCAAGAGAAATGAGTTATGAAGAATGCAAGACAGTTTTCAAGTTCCAAGAGAAATGAGTTATGAAGAATGCAAGACAGTTTTCAAGTTCCAAGAGAAATGAGTTATGAATAATGCATGACAGTTTTCAAGTTCCAAGAGAAATGAGTTATGAAATGCATGACAGTTTTCAAGTTCAAAGAGAATGAGTTGTGAAGAATGCAAGACATTTTTCAAGTTCGAAGAGAATGAGTTGTGAAGAATGCAAGACATTTTTCAAGTTCCAAAACAGTACATTCAAGAGAGTGATGTTCTTCATCCCCACATTGTCAATTTCATTTTTTTAAAATAATTCATATGCGAAGAATACTTTTTGCTTGCACGTAAACAATTTACTTATAATACCACCATGATTTTTTTTTCCAGTTTGATTCTTTTAGCTCTTGAGAAGAAATCTCTCCCAAAACCAAAATTATGATAAATATAAGAAAAGGCTTTCGAATGCAAAATTAAATTTCTGTATGTGATTTTTCATATAAACTTGTGCTTTCTATGTGCTAGGTCTTTCTATGTGCTGCTATTCATGTTGATCTGGCACATGTATTTGTCACAGCTCAAATGCACAACAGTGTAACAAGCTGAAGTACCGTCTTTACTCGCGTATAATTCAGGCCCAAATGCAAACAACATATACCCTGATCTGCCGTCGCATAATGGGCAGGCAGATCAGGGTCTATGTTGTTTGTTCTACTGATTAGTCCTTACAAACTGCATAGACCCAGATCTGCCGGCCCATTACGGTAGATTCACGTGAATTGCGTCAAAACAAGTCACGTAATACACGAACTTTCAGACAATAGGTCGTTTGATTGTAGGCAGGACAAGAAGATAATGAGGGAAGATATCATTGATATTTGAATGCATGTTTTACTAACATAACAAATGTTTTAAATGAAATGAGAGGTATCACTTTGAATTAAGTACATGACTGGAAAGGTATATGTAAGCGCTTAAGTGCGTCAAAACTGATGACTCCAGGGTATATGTGAAAACATTCTTGTAAAATGATATAACAATTGACATGGAACTTGCATATCCTCCATCAAAGGTGAAAATATGAATTAAAAATTATTACGCATTCTTGTAATATACATAAATCATTATCCAATCGTCTACCGATATTATTACTTGAAATTCCGTCTACGTCTAAAGCAAGAAGTTCTCGAAAATAAACCGATCTAACATTTCTAATGATTAATTTAAGCTTCGGCTTTATTGGAATTTTTATTAAGATTTGTGTGATTGTAGATGATTATATTTTACCTTTTATTTGAGTTTCATTTTTATACCAAAAAAATATGAGAGAATTCTGTAAATGTGCTTACAACCTGATAATAAGCATTTAAGGAACTGGATAATGGAAAGTTTTGATAATCACATTCTTGAGCTTAAAAATTGAATAGATACGCTAAGCTAACATTGACAGGGTTTCGATTAGTCAGAGTTTTTGTCTGGTTCCAATTATAATCCATTTTTTTTTTTTTTTTTTTTTTTTCTTACTGTCACTCAAAATCCACTAACTTGGGTAAACTTTGAATACCACAAAAGTTGGTCTGTTACACATACAGAATTACAAAACACATTTATAAATGTTTCATACACTAACTAAATCTTGTCATTCTTTGTCATCAATATATAAACCGGAAAAAGTACTTCCTGTTCATGCGAGATGAGTGCAATTCATGATTCCTGCCAAAGTTGACCTCTTTCAGGCTAGTGTTTACCAAAATTCACCTGGAACTGACCATTGAAGACAATCCACCCATGTCATGAACTGGTCTTGTATGAAAGGCTCTACACGGGTTGTGTCAAATATGAAAGGTTCTACACGGATTGTGTCAAATATGAAAGGCTCTACACGGGTTGTGTCAAATATGAAAGGCTTTACACGGATTGTGTCAAATATGAAAGGCTCTACACGGGTTGTGTCAAATATGAAAGGCTCTACACGGATTGCGTCAAAGATGAAAGGCTCTACACGGGTTGTGTCAAATATGAAAGGCTCTACACGGGTTGTGTCAAATGCAAAAGGAGTCTATATAAAAATATTTAATAAGCCAAAATACCTTCTTTTCTTTCATGACATATATTTATTGTATTTTTATTCATTTATTTGTGCATACAAATCCAAAGATGTGCGATTCAATATATTAACTTTTCATTGAAACCATTTTTAAAAATTATTTTTGTGTGAGCGGGTACTAATTGCTCAGCAAAATATAGATAACAAAGAAAGCAACGTTTCAAGATCCAAAACGTTTTAGCTACTTACATATGCCAATAGCAATTAATACGATATTTTTTAAGGTTTCCTGAAAGAAATGGATTTTGATAAAACTTAAAGAAGAAAAAAAAAGAAAAAAAAAATAGGTACTCATTGGAATCAAATGTGCCTAGAAATTTGAACAATACGTATTCCTAATTGAATTATCAACGACAGCAGTATTCTCCAGTTGAGCGCTATCTGTATTTTGTATACAATTTGCTTGAAAAAAAAATGTTGAGAAAGTTGCCTTTACCTAAATATTTCAATCTCTCCGTTCCTGCTAGGCTCCTTGGATCCCCATGGTGTGTAGTGTCCTTTGACATTTGGAACCGGGTGGTTTTGGTGTTTGTCAGTCACATAACGGTAGAAATCGGGGATGGATATGGTTAGCAACAGACCTTGATGGAAAACGTGAAAAATATTAACATATTTTAAGTCTATAATTTTATGATTATTTACGCCTTTTTAATCACCTAATCAGGCTATTTGTCAACTCTATACCTCTCGATAAATTATTATTATTAGTAGTAGTAGTAGTAGTAAAAACATAAATAGGCAGATATTCTTTTAACAGTCGTCAGAAAAGATGGAAAGCAAGACACCGTGTAAGGATGATGATGTCCGTGATAATTTTCTTATTCTTATGTGTCTTGTAAAAGTATTTTGTAACACCAGACCGTATTTCAGTAACTTTCCCTTGAATATGTTTATTCTTCTGTAAACTGTCATACATCAGAGTTTTAAAGCACGAGTGTATTATAGTATGTATCTATAAAACCTGACCATACATGAGAAAGCTAGAACCGGAAGGAAAGAAACAGAGTTCGACATATGAATTAATATCAACTTTAGGTACACTCTGAACATTTCATATAATAGTGTTAATGACCTATGTGTAGGGGGGTTATCATACCTTCGTCATAAAACTTCACTCATCATTTCGAGTAATAAATGTCGTCCCAGATTGGAAAATCTTACTCGACATGTATATATACAGCTATTTGATTGGTCAGAATATTTCCAGTAATATAGTATTCAAGTAAAGTAGTATGACGAAGGGGCCTGGGTTGTGCTTTGGCGCACTGGCGAAAGCTCTATGTTAGTCAACAGTCTTGTTCGTATGAGTAAACGGTTAGAGTTGAAACCGCGACCTCCTGCCCACCATATTGCTTTAGTGCCTAAATTATGGCAAAACATGGTGGCTCCATGAGTTCGTCATCTTGATTCTGGCCAACCGAATATGCATACTCCTCACTGTGAGTTACCGCCATTTTGCAAGGATAATATCACTGCCACAACCGAATATACATACTCCTCACTGTGAGTTACCGCCATTTTGCAAGGATAATATCACTGCCACAACCGAATATACATACTCCTCACTATGAGTTACCGCCATTTTGCAAGGATAATATCACTGCCACAACCGAATATACATACTCCTCACTGTGAGTTACCTCCATTTTGCAAGGATAATATCACTGCTACAACCGAATATACATACTCCTCACTGTGAGTTACCTCCATTTTGCAAGGATAATATCACTGCCACAACCGAATATACATACTCCTCACTGTGAGTTACCGCCATTTTGCAAGGATAATATCACTGCCACAACCGAATATACATACTCCTCACTGTGAGTTACCGCCATTTTGCAAGGATAATATCACTGCCACAACCGAATATACATACTCCTCACTGTGAGTTACCGCCATTTTGCAAGGATAATATCACTGCCACAACGATGTAAATTTGGTGGTGAAATGCCACCTGGATACAACCGTACACTTTGATAACTGCATCAAACTAAATTTAGACTGTATTTTTGGCAATATTTTTTTCAATGGCTTTAGGGCAGAAAGTGAAGATTTTTGCCTGATACGTAGGAAGATAAAGTCAAGAATTCTTTATTTGCAATGCTTACGACTTTTGTAAAAAGTATAAAGCATAAAGGAGAAAATAGGCAAAACTTTTACGATGATCTAGCGTGACGTGTTTAGTACTTATTCCAGGTGTAATTTGGGCGTAATCCGCTCTAGCCATTGTACCTTCTACGTCTAGAGATGAAAGGCCGTAAAGAGTAGACTATTCTCCCTCTCTCTCTCTCTCTCTCTCTCTCTCTCTCTCTCTCTCTCTCTCTCTCTCTCTCTCGTTTTCGAGACTTGAATACGCGATATCGAGTCTCGAATATGTAATCTAGAGAGAAAACATGCTATTAGAACTAACTTTCCGATTTTTTGTCTCAACATCGCTTGTTAGAGCCTCAAAAACGTGAATTCCAGTTGTCGTCAATACGTGACAATGAGATTCAAACGACTTTTCAGATTGGCTCTTTGGATATCGTGTATTCGAGATTCGAATACACGCATTCGAGCTTTGAGAACATGAAATGTTTTCACGTTTTGGACCTATTGGCTTGCCAGGTAGTTCTATTACACGAAGTGGGGGTTTCGATTTGAAAACTGGATTAGGCGTAATGAAGAGCTCGATAACGTAAGTTACAAAAATCAAGTGATTGAAAGATATCTTCTGATTGCCTCTCTCGAGCTCACATACTCGAGCTTCGACATTAGTTTAAATATATTTTATTGCAACACTATGGTACAATGCGATTGGGCACAAGTTCTGAAAACCTTCCTACATGATCCAATATTTCAACATATTTCAACATGACAACAGTGTAGTAAAACTAATATTGAAAAATAATTGGAGACAGACATACAGAGACAGACAGACATACAGACAGAGTGGGTGGGGAGCATAATGACAGCATTCATGATTTGAATACATTTATCATTTATATATTTGCTCACATGTTGTAGAATTCTATACTTTTCATTTTGCATCGCCCTTTCTCCAAAGTAGTAAATCTAAGCTATCAGTTAATATGGCAGTGAGATTAATCTTCTCATCAACTCAGTTCGTTGCTATCCTTCCTGTCAACAAGCTTAACACGATAAAGATCAGTTTTCAATGTGCTTACATTTTGACGCAGTCTACTATGGATAATATCTAGGTCTCGATGACTAAAACAATTGGCATTTTACTAGATTAAATTGATATGCTAAATTGGGTATCCTGTTCAAGATTGTTCACACTGCCGTTGTTCATCGTATAAAAGATGATTTAGTAAAATTTAGCCTGAAATTTAAAGTGACTAAATTATTTGAAGGTGTTAATTTGTTTCTTCGGACACAGGAGGAGGGAGTAATTTAATAAGATAGTCCGGAATTTGCTTCGTTTCACTTTTATCATGTTAATATTTGTTGTCTCTTTCGTCTAGATTGCAGACTTTTCCAACCAGTTTATAAATAAAGAGAGTGCCTACTCGTGTATTTTAGAAGTCCGGTATTCTTGCACTTCTAGCTATAAAGGCATATTCCAAGGGGCCTGATATAAGTTATATACTATTTAAATAACATATGCCTGCTGTGTGTGTATTTCAGTTTTCGAAGATTGACTTTTCGAGATAATGTTGTTTTTACAATGGTAATAATATGACAAGTCCCATTTGATATTTGATGAAAGTAGTACTCCAAGATGGCGATGAGAATCCACATACTTAAGATGAGTATTTTCCAAAACAAGTTCAGGCATAGTTACTACTTTCTTGTTCGTAATAATAGCCACTGATGATTTTTTTCACATTTTTTTTCTTTCTGGAATAAGCGATAAAAGTCATTGCTTGAACTGTTTATGCAGTTGTATTCAATCATTATTGATTAGTTGTTCTAAGAAAGTGAGGAATGCAAAAATGAATCATCTGCAGAGACTGATTAGAGAACTCGTACCATCACAATAGAGTACAAACAAGAGAGGCCCAAGAAAGGATCCTTGTGGTACAACATCATTTATAATAGTTCCTCGTGAATAAGTATTGTGTATAAAGATACTTTTTATACTATTATTACTTAGATAGTTTCAAACCATTTCAGCAAATCATCTGCAACACCATATTCGTTTAGTTTAATTCTTAGGCCTCTGCGTCAGACCCGATCAATTGTTTCTGATAAATCACAAAATACAATACAAGAATACTGAGATTGTTCCAGTGACTTACATACATTATGATACTATGATACAGTTTAATAAGTTGAACAACAGTGGAGTGACCGGGAAGGAATCATAATTGGTACTTGTAAAAAAAAGACAATTTTTATTAAAATAATTATGGGTATACACATGTTTAAAAGTGCATCTTTCAAATTTTTGTGCGACATAGATAAGTAGATATATAGGTTTATAATTGTAAACTTCGTCTCAAAGCGTTTCCTCATTATGAGTCCGATGGTTAGGCATACGAGCTGGAGATGGTGAAGATGGAGTAATCGAGAGTGAGTGGGAGAGTACGAGAAAGAATTTTTGAAAGGGCAATTTAAGGGGAGGTAACAATCAGTGATTTAAAATACGACAACGAAAATAAATAAAATAAAAAATAGAATGTCAGGAAAATTGGGGGAAAGCACTTTATTTTATTTTTTATACAAATTACATCGCTTTATAGAAAATTATCTACAAAGTTTAAATAACACATATTGGCTTTTTTAAAAGTCTGATTCGATTCAGGAACACAATTTTGTTTGTAAATGCCTTTGCGTGCGTGTGTGTGTGTGTGTGTGTGTGTGTGTGTGTGTGTGAGAGAGAGAGAGAGAGAGAGCCTTCCTTTGACTGCTCTGCTTCAATTTCGAACTTTCTGAACTTAGACTGTTTTGTCTGCAATTGGAGCAAACGTATTCTACAGACGCAAATCTTGTATTGGGTAGAAACCGAAAGTGGAACTTTCTGTACATAATGCACAGTTGAATAGGAGCAATGATCCTGTTAAATTTAATTGACAGAAAAAGTAAAAAATCTAATTCAAATCATCTGATTATTTTTCCTCTCTAGTAGGGTGCATTTTACTTGCAAATGTTTTTTCCGAAACCATAGAATAATTTGTGCTTTATATAGGCTTACCAACTACACATATACATCAGACGATGAAAACCTTATAATACCTGGTTTTCTTTTCTTTCTTTTCCTTTTTTTTAATTTCTTTTTTTATGTGCATAAGATAGTTAATACTCATTGGTGGAGCATCAATAAAAAATGCAACGAGGGTTACGACAGATTTTTTGTGTGTGACACTTGTACCTTTTCAGTCTGAAAACTGTTACGAATTGGACAAAAGAAAACAAACAAAAAACAAAAATTGAAAGGCAACAATTGTGGATAGTTGCGAAATGGAAAGTTACAGACGTTATAACCTCCACATCGTTAGTGAGTTTTACAAACAGAACTTCACAATTTCTCACTTTTCCTATTTTCTAACGGATTTTGTAAAAATAACTTTTGTTTACATTTTCTCCACAAGTGATATTCAAATATGCGCAGATGAAATTAAAGAACCGAAATGCGCAAATAAAAACTGTTTTTTCTTTTGCTGCTTTGTTGCGTTAGCAGACAAATAAAATATGTGCAAATGATAGTCCAATGTGCGCTAATGAAAACAAAACAAACCGTAGCCGTACCCATATTTGTAAAGTTAAATACATCTGATTGCTTTGAGCCATCCTGAATTACTGTGCAGAAAATGTGCAAGTACGACTAGCACACGAAAAAAAAAAGAAGCATACTGGTATGTAATGGACATAAAAAATAAAAAGCTCTCATTCACTTTTTAATTTAATTTAAAATAATCTAAAACGTTAAACTATTTATTTTAAGTCCAATGCATAACATACTCTATAAAAATTCTCTCTTGACAGCTAAGGAATTGTGTGTGATATGTTGGTTTTTTACGGTCGAGGAAGCCTAAGAACCCGACGTAATATGCTCCTACATAGCAAATTCTTGTCCTCGAATGAGTCAATATTTAATTTGAACTTCTTAGGTAAATGTCTTAACAAACTTTAAAGTCATGAAGATGTTAGAATTTACTGCCATGGCGCATTTTTGCTCAGTTGATTGGTATTTTTACCTGCAATATTTCGTTTTTTGCTCTTGTTTTTTTTATATATTTTTTTTATTTTTTTAATTCTCTTATAGAGTTATTCATATTTCCAATTAGTTCTTGTTCTGTCCCACTCGCTCTCGATTACTCCCCCCACTCGCCACAAAATCTCTCCAGCTTGCCCAATTCATTTTCCAGTTTTATCTCGATTATTTGCTATTGATTACTGTCTCTTGATCTCGATTACTTTTTCTTAAAATTATTTTACGATTTAGCGTAGCAACCGGGAAGAGGGGTAGACCCAGTGGGGGCCCAAAATTATCATCAAACAACTATTTTATTAGGACGGGGTCCTAGAATTAAAGTTTTGCGGGGGGAGGGAGGGGGCCGTCTTTCTTGCTACGCCATTGGTCGTTACTTAGCAAACTGGTTTGGTGTGCATGCAGTTGTGCCTACGCATGGGAAAGGCGATTGCAGAGGATAGGTTGATTGGTTGGATAAATGGGTCGTAGAGAGTTGAAGCTGCATCAGCCCTACCTCCAACGGTTTCGCCGCCACTCCCATACAGGATATACTGGGACCCATCCATTCGCTGATGGATGACGGGGGACATGTAGGTCTCCTTATCCTCTGGCATTTCAAGATGTCGTCCGATCATCTTCCCCGTGGCCCCGGATACCATCATCAGCCATCCGGAGTGGCGAGTATGGATCTGGAGATAGTAATACAAAGCCCTAACTTATCACAGTTATAATAGTCAGCTGATCTCTCGGCTGGTAGCAGCATAGGTCAATTAACCATCGCATAACGAACATTTAAATAAACTGCTGCCCAATTGGATCACCCAGGTAGGTGCATTTTTACAGGATGACTGAAGTTGTCGGAAGAGAGTTTGTCCAACCGAGTGGGTCACCCAGACGGGTCTAGCTATATCACATGTACAATTTTAAAGCTTGAAAAACTTCGAACTCTTTCGTCAGATTTTCATGAAATTTTCAAATCTAACTTTAATGTGTTCTATGACCATGATTTTTTCTTCAGGGAGATAGAGCCAATTATGAATCAATATATATGCTAATTACTGGGAGGGGTATTCTCCTCAAATCTGAGAGGTAAATTACGTGTTTGCTTTGTTACCTGTACGATTGGGCGTGCTACTTTACTCCCCGTAGAGGTCATACTATAATACATGTTGTGTTTTTCATACGAGGTCGAATAAAGGAATAAATAAGGCTGTCGCGTACAAAGAACATATTAATCTTTTCATGGTCAAGTTTGTAGACCGACCATTTAGGTTATAAAAGGTTGATAGCATATGTTTCGCATAAGGTGATTATTTAAGATAGATGAAGTTTAGCCATCAACCTGTATCAAAAAAAGCTGTGAAAAACCTGACGACTATGGACTGATGGTGTACTGTGTCATGGGCTAATCAACATCAGTCTACAGTCAATGGACATAGCCAGGTGATCGATAAGGGGTTCAAGTTTCACCTGTCAATCCACTGAGCATGAGGCCAACTAGCCAACCAGATTCCAATAATGAGCAACTTTCCTCAGTTGTATAGTTCAGACTTGGCCCAGTGAAAATCTGTTCCTTGTTATAATTGAGTATTGGCCCAGTGAAAATCTGTTCCTTGTTATAATTGAGTATTGGCCTTTAAATCCTTTCTACCAACAAGCAAACCTTAATAGACATAACCATTTGTTTATTTTTCTTGTCATATGGAAATCTGTTCTGTTCTTTCTGTAATGTTTAATGCTTTCACTGCATCATTTTGAGTACCAATAAAAGTGTGTTTTGTTTGCAGGTGCCTTTTAGTTTTACAGGATCGTTTTCTTTGCTAATCGTCTATAAAAGTCTCCAAAATGATAAATTAAAGCAAAGTTTTAAAAAAATATATTAAAAATATATTTCTGCAAGCAGCATTAAAAGTGTCAATTCTCTTTTCTATTTTTGGGGGTGGGTGGGGGTGGTCAATCCTGGTTTGACCTAGCAGGTGTAAGAGGTTAACTTTGGAAACTGTTTCTTCATACAGAAGATAGCTAATATGTGTCATTTATTTAACGATGGCCCTATCAGAAATATACATGATGCACTGTTTTTATTCACTATCTAGGTTCAAAGCGGCGCGGCGCGATCCCTCCCCCCCCCCTTCATGCGATGACACACGTTCGTACATGAGACAGCTATGATTGATAAAGGTACAAGAGTTCACATGATAGCGCAATTAAAGTTTTCCAAGTAATTTACACCCTCCAAATTTTTACAAGAAAATCTTGCAATAGCTCTTCATCAAAACTTTACTGAGACAAACAGGACGTCTCTGAAAACGGATGGCTTTGAAAGTGATATCCATATACTTTATGAAAAATTAAAGAACAGAAAATTTGCATTTTTAGCGCGGAGGCTCTTTGCAGTCAAGGTATTCAATTACATAATGCAAAATAGCGTTAGCCATTTATATATCTTCGTTTAGTAATTTTGCCAAATTATTAGTTTATGTCGTATATACTAAAACAGCCGCCTGTACAATATATGGTTCTTCATTACACTGCAGTACTATTTTATCAGTATAGGCACAGATGTATGTTGAGCATTTTCAAAGGATAAGTTACGTAGTACTTGTCCTTGCCTTCTTGCTTACTATTCCCCAGTCACTTACTGTACCAAACAGTCTTTTATGTATCTGTGTATTTACTATTCCCCAGTCACTTACTGTGCCAAACAGTCTTTTAGGTATCTGTGTATTTACTATTCCCCAATCACTTACTGTGCCAAACAGTATTTTAGGTATCTGTATAGTTACTATTCCCCAGTCACTTACTGTATCAAACAGTCTTTTAGTTATCTGTATAGTTACTATTCCCCAATCACTTACTGTACCAAACAGTCTTTTAGTTATCTATATAGTTACTATTCCCCAATCATTTACTGTACCAAACAGTCTTTTAGTTATCTGTATAGTTACTATTCCCCAATCACTTACTGTACCAAACAGTCTTTTAGTCATCTGTATAGTTACTATTCCCCAATCACTTACTGTACCAAACAGTCTTTTATGTATCTGTATAGTTACTATTCCCCAGTCACTTACTGTATCAAACAGTCTTTTAGTTATCTGTATAGTTACTATTCCCCAGTCACTTACTGTACCAAACAGTCTTTTAGGTATCTGTATAGTTACTATTCCCCAATCACTTACTGTACCAAACAGTCTTTTAGGTATCTGTATAGTTACTATTCCCCAATCACTTACTGTACCAAACAGTCTTTTAGGTATCTGTATAGTTACTATTCCCCAATCACTTACTGAACCAAACAGTCTTTTAGGTATCTGTGTATTTATTATTACCCAATCACTTACTGAACCAAACAATCTTTTAGGTACCTGTGTATTTACTATTCCCAAATCAATTACTGTATCAAACAGTCTTTTAGGTACCTGTATATTTACTATTCCCCAATCACTTACTGTACCAAACAGTCTTTTAGGTATCTGTATATTTACTATTCCCCAATCAATTACTGTACCAAACAGTCTTTTAGGTATCTGTATAGTTACTATTCCCCAATCACTTACTGTACCAAACAGTCTTTTAGTTATATGTATACTATTCCCCAATCACTTACTGTATCAAACAGTCTTTTAGTTATCTGTATAGTTACTATTCCCCAATCACTTACTGTACCAAACAGTCTTTTAGTTATCTGTATAGTTACTATTCCCCAATCACTTACTGAACCAAACAGTCTTTTAGTTATCTGTATAGTTACTATTCCCCAATCACTTACTGTACCAAACAGTCTTTTAGTTATCTGTATAGTTACTATTCCCCAATCACTTACTGTACCAAACAGTCTTTTAGGTATCTGTATATTTACTGTTCCCCAATCAATTACTGTACCAAACAGTCTTTTAGGTATCTACTAATTTACTATTCCCCAATCAATTACTGTACCAAACAGTCTTTTAGGTATCTACTAATTTACTTTTCCCCAATCAATTACTGTACCAAACAGTCTTTTAAGTATCTACTAATTTACTATTCCCCAATCAATTACTGTACCAAACAGTCTTTTAGGTATCTGTATATTTACTGTTCTTCTTGTTGTTTGTGTTTTATATGAAACTACTGGTTTCTCTACGATGTACAGCAGTTGACGTGTAATACAATTTAGAATGGCCCGCCTCAGATTTCTTTATTTGTATGGTATACTGTTGCGATAATGTAGGTGGTTTTGAACTAAAATGTATATTTATATCAGGGCCTGATTATGGGAATATATGCGGTCAATTGTTATAACCATCAAACTCACGTTCCAGTCCTCGTCTCGCTAAACATATACGTGTCTCAAATTTAAACAACTGCGTTAGAATCACTGCATATAATATGGTACTTATAATATATTTTAATATGTTACTGTTCCATATCATACATGATGTAATATCTTTGAATACGTTACTGTTCCATATCATACATGATGTAATATCTTTGAATACGTTACTGTTCCATATCATACATGATGTAATATCTTTGAATACGTTACTGTTCCATATCATACATGATGTAATATCTTTTAAAACGTTACTGTTCCATATCATACATGATGTAACATCTTTTAAAACGTTACTGTTCCATATCATACATGATGTAATATCTTTGAATACGTTACTGTTCCATATCATACATGATGTAATATCTTTTAAAACGTTACTGTTCTATATCATACATGATGTAACATCTTTTAAAACGTTACTGTTCCATATCATACATGATGTAATATCTTTGAATACGTTACTGTTCCATATCATACATGATGTAATATCTTTTAAAACGTTACTGTTCCATATCATACATGATGTAATATCTTTGAATACGTTACTGTTCCATATCATACATGATGTAATATCTTTTAAAACGTTACTGTTCCATATCATACATGATGTAACATCTTTTAAAACGTTACTGTTCCATATCATACATGATGCATACAGAGGCATGCAAAGGGCTTATATTTACGTATTTTGTTGTGAATATGACAGAAAATGATTTTGATAGAAAACAAACTACGTTTATATAAGTCCTAGAAAGTTATGAACATCGTATGACATTCACAACATTCATGTGCACTTGAACAATGTCTGAATTTGAATGATATGGAACTCATCTTTTTCGGACTGAACAAGTAACTATTTTTGACTCGACTTTGCCTAGGATGAAATCGAAAATGAATGAACAAAACAGTCATGACAGAGTCTTCTCATGCTTAAAACACATCCGTGGGTTCGGCTGTTGGTCTGTCCATTGCATGTTAATAATCGCCTGGAACTGATAATTGTATCCTTTCTGCCACCCAAAATTTATATGGCGACACATTTGGTTGCAAAAATATAATATTTTCTTCCTAATCTTTAAGCAATGATTCACACGAGAACCAAGGAATCTCAGAATATGCTGAAGATACGGGAATTACATACACCATGTTGAAATATGATCTAGTTTCACTCGGAGTGATTGGTTTTTGCCCACAGGGGCAATCCAAAGATAAAAGCGATGACCTGACCACACTCTGCGGCAATTTTCTAGCGCAGTGAATAGTCCAGGGCAAGTTGTCATGTAGTTGCCTTCCGTGGGATTTTAGTGAGGAAAGCTGACAAAATATATAATTGTAAGGCTTTATCATCAAGGTCACAGTTCCTCTTCCTCTGCCTAGCTATAGCGTTTATAAATGACCTAACTGAATGTATTAAATCAAGGATAAGACTCTGTGCCGATGACTGTGTGATCTACAGAAAGATGACATCAGAGTAAATATTCTACAAGAGGATTTAACCGAAGGTGTCAAATGGGGAAGAAGCCTGGGTATGTCTTTCAATACGGAGAAATGTAGCGCATCCTACGAGCATACAGATCAAGAGCTCCCATAATCTTCCAGTGTTCACTAAACGGACACCATCTATCACCACAAGATTTGGCTAGATACTTAGGGGTGGAAATCTCACGCGACTAAATAAAGCATATAGCACGTTGTGGTTTCTGAAATCTAAGAATCAATAACGAACAGACTAAATCAGCAGCCTGCTTGGTACACATCCCTAGAATAATGCTCTACCATGTGGTGCCCATATACTCAGGACATGTATAGAGTAGAGCTGTCAGCTTCGTTACCAACCTCTACCGACATACCAGCAGCGTAACATCAATGCTCGGACATCTTCAGTGGGAATTGCCTAAGTCACGTATAATAGAGTTGTAAGGCCAATATCACATTAACCTGAAGAAGTCAAATGACTTCTTGCATTGTTTCACACCAAAACTTCATACCTTCATCACAATGTATACGTTATTTTTACTAGAAGCTGTAACAGACCTATTACAGTTAAATCTTGAAAGTGAAAGATCGATGCCAATGTAGTCTGAAGAAACTCTCATTTGCAATGCTTTCTGAGATTTAGTTTCAATTTGTCTAGGTTCAGGGATGAGAATTACTTCTACACAGAACAATCTAAAACTATCTAACCCTCTAACACAAACATAATTTTTCAGCAGATCGGACAGAGTCTGAATTCGACGTTTTGAACAAAATAGGACATTTGCTCAACAACTGAAGATTTTAATCCCTGTAACTGCATTGCATTGCCTCAAGTACTATTAGTATCAACACATTTTGAAAAACATACAGGTAAACCATTAAACCAAAGAAACCTTACTTTTAATACGAAATCAAACTTACCAATGGATATTGGAGGTAAATATTTTTAAAGCTTTCATAATATTCATGCATGCCATGTGAAAACTGTATTGAGTATCATATGTGTGTTACTCTTTATCTTTTTAATAAGTTGAATATCATTTCACTATCTCCACATAGTACTTAAGTTATCTTCACATCTATACAGCATATATGTTTGTTTGTTTGTTTTTGTGGATTTAACGCCACTTTTCAGCACATGATTGGCTATACATGGCGGCCAGTATATTTGGTGGAGGAAGAACCACCAACCCACGGGAAGCTACTGGCAAACTTTCTCACATATCCACCTTTTCCGAGCCGAGACTCGAACCCACGCGGACAAAGGTGAGATGTGTGAGTGATCTGTAAAGGCGAGCGCCTTAGACAACTCGGCCACCCCCACCCACCTACGCGCATATATAAAACATGAGTCTTCAAATACTGCAACAAGCTTATCACTGTGTTCTCTTTCTTCGTCTAACTATGGACTTCTTCTGAAAGTGACGTTATGATTCTGCAGATCCAAGGTATTAATGGTATAAATCTATTACAAGCTCTAAGACTCAAACAGATCCACATAGTCCATCATGAATTTCTGTTCAATCAATAAAGTTTTCTATGCCATGACTAGTTCTCATCACAAAAATTGTATTCACACGTTCGTAAGACATACATTTTCTTGTGATGTGAGTGTGAGATTCATTTACATCACAATTTTGTTTCAAATTATCATAGACATTGTCATTTGTAGGGAAGGACAATTATTTCGTGGCTATGAAGATTGTTAAATATGGTTCCAAACTCAGCGCGTTTGATACAGAGGTAAGGCGATGAGCCATTAATAAAGTATGGTAATGTTTTCAAGAAATACGGTACCTGAATCGTTATATGCACACACACACATAAGCGAATCTAAATAGCAAAACTCGTAAGACACGTTCCCAATGTTACATACGTTTATTTTCTCTATTGTAGTTCTACAGTATACATTCAGTAACCACAATACCTATATGCAATGTAGGCGGTTCCGTTTACACTGATGGATGTAGGTTAGTCATATTTGATATGGTATTGCACTAGACATGGCTTCTTCTATATCATATATGTGCCAATGAGATTCAAGATTACTTTAAATGTTATGAATTCCGATTTATTGCATTATTGCGCATTCAGTAAATTCACCTTGTTAGCGACGTACAGTTTTCAGATTCCCTCATTTGCATGACATATATTAAAAAATTGTGTTGTTATTAACGTAAATGTTCACAAATTTAGTTATTTTACTAAATTATTGAAAATCTTGTTATTTGTATGATATAAATTGCTAAGACATGACCAAAGATCCCTCGTCTTACCTCCGCTTTTATCGTTGGATCGCCACCGTGGGCAATCACGATATCATTCACTCCATCGTCGTCCATATCGAGGATGACGGCCGGAGAGTAGATGTTCCAGCCATGATTCAGATACTTCTTATCGGCCACCCACAGTATCTCACCTTAAAGGTTTAATGAAAACTGTTTTAAACTGATTAAATGGTCGATTATTGTATGTGATCTATTTGCAAGAATACCTTTGTGAGGTATATACGTGGTCATATTCGTTACTGTATATAAAATGCTATAGGCCCTTTTCACTGAGATCATTAGCAGACGATTTTAGCCTCAGTGGTAGTAAATTTACCTGTATGATAGATAAACAGCTGGTTCTATATAAGTTATCTAAAATTTGCCATTTTCTCAGGGTATACAGAGACAAAATCAGCACGCAAATTACTGATACAGATAATGACAAAAACAAAACAAAAAAACTTTCTCTATCTTATCATTTGATGTACGTTTTATATTTTCTTGTGATTTAAAGAGAATGTATTTCAGCTGATATAGATTCTACATAATGAGTAGTAAAGTCTATTAGTCGTCTATCGATATGGCCGCCTGTCACGTCATTTGAAAAGGATTATTGCAAGCTCGACTTTCATGAACTTTCACAGGCTTTGTCTGTACTTCCAATAGAAGATTATTACAAGCACTGGTTAGCATAGTTGGATGGTCAATTATTCGGATTCAATTTTGTATGGTAGAAAAAGAAACAATCTCGGCCAACTCCTTTCCATATGATATATTAACTCATCCAATATTCCAATATTTCAGGCTGTGAAATGAGGACAGTCTTGCCCTCTTGATTTGTAATCTCCACTGGGCAAGACTTCCTTTAACAAAAAAAACAAACAAACAAACAAAAATAATAAAATAAAAATAAAAAGGGATCTTTTTACAGTACCGTTTCTTGGATTCACTAGTCTCATGTCCGCCAGACGCCCACTGGCGATGCACTCATCAATTCCATCTTTGTTGGCATCGATGCCATGGCAGTTCAGAGCAAAGATCTCACCATAAGCATCTGCCTTCCAGAGAAGCTTGCCATCGAATCCCCGTAGTGCCACCACTGAACCAGCACAGGGAGGCTTAAGACCTGATAAGCAATACATATAGTCTTTTGACCGTATGAAGTAGAGGATTCAGCCTGTCTAGAACAATGACATACTCTATATTGAGACAAAGTTACAGCATCACTTCTATATTAAAGTAAATTCGGTTTTTGCAGAAGTAAAAGGGTCACATATATACATACTGTCGGTTCCAACTGGTTTGATGTATATAAATTTGTTACATCAGCTGTACTCGAACATCGTTATTGCATGTGCCAATAGCTTACTTTGTTGTCGATTTAATAAAGCTTGTATGTAATTTGCATGTAGCTGTTTCATTGTGAATTCGATCCGTACAAACGACTATTGCGCTTTCTTTAAGGTTGAAAGTTTGCTGGTGCACTCAGGGTAGACTCTGAACCAGTCAAATTCTTCCCCCTGCCAAACGTTTGTACTAAGCACACCGTATGCGATCCCGATATACAAAATTAAGAAATAAAATACAAACAACTGCGTAGTTTACCTGTCAGATTAAAAGTTTCTGGTTTTTTATTTTAAAAATTCAGCGATACTACAAAGGGAAGAAAATAATCTTAATACAGACAAACATACAAACTCGTGGTTGTTCAAGAGCTGAATGTGGAACTATACCTTGTTTCTGACAGAAGTTGTCCATAGTCTCCTCTGTTAACATTTGACTAACGCCTTTTCCTAGCGCAAGACCGATAATTATGTCAAGAAGACCGTCACCATCAGCGTCAACTAGACGTATAGCTGACTCCGTACCTAATGAGAGTAAAACACCGCTTTTGTTAAGAGTAGGATTTAATGCAAAAAACATTTGCAGATCGTAAACTCGATTGGATAGTATCGTGGAAACGAAATGTTTGGCAAAATATCTAGTTATTATATGTTTCTTTGACGTTACACCTCCCCCCCCCCCCAAAGAAATCATCCCCAGATGAGATCTATTGCGCAATCACTGGCAAAGAAATCAAAAATATTTGTTTCGTTTATTGTTCTTTCTATTGTTTAAGTTTCACCCTGTGTTTCGTTTCGCTTGACTTTCGAGTAATTGTAATTACCTAATTCCTGGAATCGAGTGTGATTCTAAAGCACGCGATATGATGAAGCCAAAATATACTTTATCAAGTCAAGCCTTTCTTATAAGCATTCTACTGAATAATTTTAATTTTCATTTACAAATATAGAAATTCTCACCCCAATCCGCCATTTGTACGCGCCAGTTTGCCGATGTTTTGTGCACGACGGTCTCGTTCTTTGTTTGGAAGAGTTGCAGAGGATTCCAGGACGTCAGGACACCAGTCATGTACCCAACACCAAAACATAGCAATATAATAGCCAACAGTACAGCCGCACGAGGCCCCGTGCAAAACGAATCCTCTCTTCGGTTTTTCCGGGATTTAGCAAATTTGTACTCTGCTCCTTTTGACCCTCTGTTGTCTTCGATAAGATTTTCAGTGTCTTTGAAAGAAACATGTACATCCGGAGCGTATGCTAACCGAGTGGATTCTTGTTCTTCTCCGTCTTCTTCGCTGTCATTTCCCATTGGTAGTAGATGTTGGTATGTGCCACCATTAACTTGTAAAAACGAAAACAATGTTTAAAATATTAAAATAAGTTCTTCCGAGGCATTGGCATATTTTTTTTTTTTTTTTTTCAAAAGACAAAATTTGTACAAATTCGGTGTCGTCGTTGTTGACGCCGTCCGCATGATAGTTTCGTCGTCGTCGTCGTCGTCGTAATAGTAGTAGCAGGAGCAACGGCAGCAGCAGTAAGTGTGGTCGTAGCCGAAGTAGCAATAGAACAAGTAGTCCTTTCAGTAGTAGTAGATGACTTAGCAAGTCGTCTCATAAGCCAGGTATATATGATCAATCATGCATTACAATATCACTATACAAACAAAAGAAGAAATTAATCTTTATTTTTGCATTCGTACTTATGCGAATATATTGTGATTGGTCATATCCATCCCTTCGAGTGTCTGTGTTTTCCTTGAAACCTCAACTCAATCAACATCAATTGAGAGAGGGTTATCTTTATTGGTATAATGTTATATTGTATGAGTAGATGACAAAAACGTTCTCAGATCCTGGATACAGACTTCCCGGGGTAGGAGGGGGCAGGAGTAAAAGGTGAGATTTTTCTAAATGATATATAGGCGCTTCATGTAATCTGAACCCCTCCTACACTGACTGAAGAAGGAAGATCATATTTGATATGGCATTTCACTAGGGTGAGTTAATGCCAACGAAGGTTTTGGATCCTGGATGCAGCGTCTCAGGGAGAGGAGAAGGTGGGGTCAAAGGTAAGATCTGTTATGTAATATAGACGCTTTTTGTAACCTGAACTCATCGAAGGAGGATGATCATATTTGATATGGTATTTAATTAGAGTGAGTAAATGCTAACGAATGTTTCGGATCTTGTATACATCCCTCGGGTGAACATAATTTGGAGCAGTCAAGGGTCACATTTACATAGGTAATATTAGAGCGGTCAAAGGTCACATTTACATAGGTAATATTGGCTCTTCATATAACCTGAACTTCATCTACACCGATTAAAGGAGGGTGATCATATTTGGTGCGATATTTAACGATGATAACTAGATGACAACTAAGGTTTGAAATCCTGAATGCAGACAGGGCATGGGGTGGATGGTACAGAAGGGGGGGGGGGGTAAAAAAAAAGATTGAATATTTGTGATGGCTTTCATCCCTAGTTTAAGCATATTTCTTTGTACTCTAATATGTTAAAATCAGGACCTGTATTATATACATATTTAAAGCAATACATTCGAAACTGAAATTCACAGTATAAAAGCAACTTTCGCATTTGGTAAGTTTCGTAGAATGAAATTTAAGGTGGAATACTTTCCCGATTCTCTTCAGTACCGTTTTTCTTCTTGTTTGCAAAATGTTCATGTGTATCCTATGTATAGTGTCTGATTTTAGATTTTAAACTTAGTCTGAATTTCTTTTACAACAAATGTTGAACATTTAAAGTAATACATCTTCTGTGCCTTTTACCTTGACCCATGATCAACTGAGTGAGCGATTGTGTTGCATAATGAATAGTTTTGCTTTGTAATGAGACATCCCAAGTATGTACATATTCCAAAAATGGGTAAAGGAATTACGTGCAAATTAAATATTTCTTTACAAAAATCTTAACGCAAATTTTCTATGCCTGCGACTTAAACGCAAACCTTGGTATGTATGAATATAACTTCATTTTTAAAAATGATAAATTCCTTTTCTAGAATATTCATCTTACCTGTCATTGTGCTGAATTGTAAGTAGCTATATATATAATGGATCAAAACAAGTAATTCACGTTGAGTGTGGTGACCATTTCAGTCCTTTGCAGTTGTGACGTATATACTATTGAGTGGGAGTACATATAGGTTGAAGCTTATCAAGTTTTACACAAAGGTCATGGCCTATGAACCCATGTTCAAAGTACTGCTGTTCAACTACGTTTTTTCAAAGCTACTAATTTTGCTGTTAACATCTATAAATCTTCATGCTGCTATTAATGTTTCACGGAACTTCCATTCCTCTAAAAATAAAATTCCTGTAGATGATTTATCGTGTGCTATTTGTTAAAATTTTCAGATGTTTTCCTACATTAAAATCTGCAAAAGAAAGTAACATGGGAATAAAAAATTTACAAACTTTCATAGATCATAAAGCAAATCTGTGAACTTGACCCCGAAGCCAAATGGGTGAGCTAGTGCATTGCGGATTAAATCGTCTTTTCTTCATTGTGAGACATCCCAAGTATTACATGAGCAGAATAAATGGTAGAGTAATGACAAGCAAATGAAAAAAACTGTAACAAAACCCTCAAAGCAAATCGTACGTATGTGAGCTTGAGCCAAGATCAAAGCTGTGAGCGAATGTGTTGCAGAAAATAAAATTCTTTGCTTCGTAATGAGACACTCAGAGTGTGAACAGAAACAATGATTGGATACTGGCATAGAAGGAAATACAATGATTGGATACTGGCATAGAAGGAAATAAAATGATTGGATACTGGCATAGAAGGAAATAAAAAACGTCAGCCAATACCTTATTGCAAATCTGTTATGTTTGTGACATTTACCCAAAAATTTCGGTATGTATAAATATCAATTAATTTTTTAAGATATTTGTGCTGAATTTTGAAGTACTAGTATCTATATCCCTTGAATATAAATAGGTAATTGTCTGTCAGTGTGGTTTCCCTTTCAGTTCCTGGCGGGTTGAATGCCAGATTGTGTAGAGTGGAAGTACATCTAGAAGTGGTTTATCAAGTTTTACAACAAAACCGCCGACTGCACGTTGATCCCATACTCAAATTATCGCTGTAAGGCTATTTTTATTCGAATGACATATATATATATATTATTAAATATTATAGTTTTCGTTGTTCTTAACAATTGTTTAGAAAATAAATAAAACTGTACCTAACTAAACCTCTATAGAGTGTAACTGGTGTATAACCCGATAATGATAACACTATTTCATTTCATTCATAGTGTTCTTATCTGCTCTTAGTGCACCAAATATTGATTACAGTGAACCTGACACCGTTTCAAGCACTAAATTAGCAATAAACTGCCTACTTACGTTGGAAATCCCAACCTGCGACCATGCCCTTGAATTTGTACTATAAGTTCACTAGGGATCATTCAGTACCCCTAATGCCTAATGGAGAGAGAGAGAGAGAGAGAGAGAGAGAGAGAGAGAGAGAGAGAGAGAGAGAGAGAGAGAGAGCATTTCCACTCGCCCAGTAGTATAGCTTTACTCCAGAAACAAACATTGAAATGAACTTTCCACACATCTTACACTCTTGAAACCATGAATGAATTATAAATCTTACTCTGGAAATCTTGAATGAATTATAAATCTTACACTCTTGAAACCTTGAATGAATTATAAATCTTACACTCTTGAAACCTTGAATGAATTATAAATCTTACTCTTGAAACCTTGAATGAATTATAAATCTTACACTCTTGAAACCTTTAATGAATTATAAATCTTACACTCTTGAAACCTTTAATGAATTATAAATCTTACACTCTTGAAACCTTGAATGAATTATAAATCTTATACTCTTGAATCCTTGAATAAATTACAAATCTTACACTCTGGAAACCTTGAATAAATTATAAATCTTACACTCTTGAAACCTTGAATGAATTATAAATCTTACACTCTGGAAACCTTGAATAAATTATAAATCTTTCACTCTGGAAACCTTGAATAAATTATAAATCTTACACTCTGGAAACCTTGAATGAATTATAAATCTTACACTCTTGAAACCTTGAATAAATTATAAATCTAATGGGAAGACTGAAGAGATTTTGCCATGGAGTAAAAAAAAAAAGGAAAGAAAGAAGAAAAAGAAAGAAAAGTAGCAAACTAATGAAAGCAATAAAAAAGAAAAGAAAATCATCTTGTCTCGGTTTTGAAATGGAATATATTCGTCGTGGGCGAGTGAAACATCCGAATAGAATATTCTTCCACATACCGGGGGAAAAATGTTGTCAAAGCTGAGTTGTGGTTGTTTGTTTGTTTCTTTTATTAATTTTATATTTTTTACATCAAGGCTTGAGAAATGCGATGAGTTTTATTATTTGCATGAATGTTGGTGCCGAAAGTATGGATATACAGATGTTAATGATATAATTTAAGTTATTATACAGAGGAACAAAACAATTAGATTTGTGTTTCTGAAACACGTATACCTCCACTTTTAGTCCAAAAAGTCAAAGTTGAATTAATAAAAAAATATATATAAAATGGGAAAAATTGCCTTAGAGACATGAAAATCTCATCAAACCATCTACATAGGCGTATAAATATATCCATCAAATTTTATTTGTCTATGTCAAGTGGTTTTGCGCAATTCTGTTAACAAGTTTTATTCCCCAAAAAATAGTCTAAGTTCAAAACTTACGGACGGAGGAACGGACGGACAGGACCAAATCAAAAGCAAACAATAGGGGAATACAAAGTTGGATTATTTGTACTATGGAATTGTAAAGACACGTTTTCGTGGTTTTCAGTCTAATCTTTTGTTGTGCCGGCAAAAACTTGGCACATCGTGATAGGGCAGATATTACTGTTAAATCAAAAACAAATAACTTGAGAATTTGTATTGATTGCCAGTTTTTTGTATGTTTTGTAGATTTTATGTCGATTTTCATAAGTGAAAATTACTATGGATTCCCCTGAAAATCCGTGGGCAAGAAATGATGATATTTTTAAACTTTTTTCTTTACCTCTTTCCAGCCTGTATAATTGTGGTTTCTGCGATTAGAGATTATCAATGTAAAACAATAGTTTATTTTAGGAATAGTTTGCAGTTGCAATAGACTAGTTCACAATTCCACACTACGCATGCCCGAAACTCTTATTCTCCTTCCCCTAGCTTTATAGAACACATTGTGATTTAGGTCATTCGAACACGAGGCAGTGTCAACTTGCGAGTAAACAAACTGTGGTAGTCTTTAGTAGCAACCCTGTGGCACCGTGTATGTGAAGTGCAAAACTATATGTTCTGGGAATGAGTCAATCAAAATGACCGGAATGCATTGCAAACTGGAGATAAAAACCCGTATAAAATTTCTTAGTGTATTCAAAACAATAGTCAACTAAGGATAACTAGACCTTCCATTCATTCACACAAAACGTCAAGAAAAGGTTTGATTACCCACCTTCTTCTCTCTCTCTCTCTCTCTCTCTCTCTCTCTCTCTCTCTCTCTCTCTCTCTCTCTCTCTCTCTCTCTCTCTCTCTCTCTCTCTTTCTCTGCTGGAACGTTTACACATGTAAACGGTTTAGTTTAGTTTACTGCCTGTAAACGTTACATACACGTGGCTCTCAGTAACGCAGGAACTACCCATTCCAATTAAAATATATATTTCCACATCTTAAAAACACTGTTTAGTAGGATTTCTGTTAATTCGTTTCCTATATTATGTATCATTTTCACCTCGAATATAGCATCTCAAGGATAAAGCCGAAGTAGACGAGAATCGGTTGTAGCGCACGTTATAGCTCAGGATGACTTATTGATAATGCTGATACAATTTTATGTAAACTACATTATTTTGTTACGACTCTAGGTCTTAAAAAGTATGTAACAGAAAGAAAGTTAAACCAAGAATGTAAGTAATATCAACAAGCAATTTATTTCCCTATAATACAAAGTGAAATTCAAGAGATACTTACAATATTGTGAATCAAATTCCAAATAATCCGAAATGTCGTAATCACAAGTCCAAAACTATAGAATGTTCCGAATGAGTTCCAATAGTCTTGAATGTCCTGATATAACACAATGATACAGTCCAGAATGTCTTTGAATGAATTCACAAAAGTCCAAAGTAATGTGTTACTTCAAAAGTCAATGAGCACTTTAGTAATTCCAGTGAATATATTAAGTAAATAATTCCTCTCGAATTATATCAGATTTCAACGACACAAACTATAAAATCTGATCTCAAATGGATTTCCACAGATTGATCTAAAACAGGAATGAATTATTTGTTTACTAAATCCCTATTTATACACATTTTCACTTGACATATATCAACAGGATGTAAAGCAATAAAATGGAAAGAAAAAAAAAAGTCTAACTGTCAGCAAGACAACCTCTCCTAGAACATATACGTTTCTTTTGTTATAACAAGGATTACCAGTGGGGAAAATCGGGGGATACCCTTTCTTTACATTTATAACCGTATGAACATTTAATATTTGACTACTGTATTATGTACAACACTGCACGCCAGCACTCTCAGAGGGTATGGGATGCAATTTCACCAGCGGTGGCTACCTCTATAGGTGGCGCTCTCCAGTTTCGTACTTTGCATAATGTTAGATTTTAAAAGAAAAAGAATTACCCAGATTTTCCTCACAGGCTGTCCTGACTATTTAAAAAAGACCTTGTATATCTTAGGTATTGTTAAAAGAACTTTGAATTCCCTCTATTTTGATGTATGATTGATGGGTGAAATTTGGGTTATAGAGTATACAGCTTGGTCTTACTTAAGATGTGCACTTCTAAAAAAACTGCTAGCTCTGCTTGGTCATTTTCACTTCCTGGACTTCAAAGGTAAATTTTAAAAAAAAGAGCCGATAAGTTTTTTTACTTTTTAGATATTTTGTAATTCATTCATAGTACTTTCAGAGGCTGGTATTGTCTGCTCTGGCAAAATTCGTTTCCCTATTTTAATAATTGCTGAAAATAGTGCATTTTTGACTAATTCAGGCTGATTTTTCGAGTACTTTGGAGCGGTCATTTTGTCTGCTGTGTGCTTAGATCATGTCCAGTTTCCACAAGTACAATATGTAAAGAAATTTCAGCCACAGTACATGAAAGTAACATAGAGGTATGCCAACATTCTCTCCATTGTGCATGTTGCAAATGCAGAATACTTCATCTTACACCTGTCACTCTCTCAGAAGCATGTATTATTGGTAGAGCGCCCGCATAGATGCCCTCTCATAAGATAAAGTCGAATTACATGCTTTATTTGTGGTATTGGCCTCTGTATGTAGTGTGATGCTCTAATAACAAATAGATGATACCATCGTTTCTTGGGCAGATATAAGGAAATATTTAACTATTAAAATTGTATTGTCACGAGTGGCAAAGACATGACAATACAAAATGTTTCAACTTCACAAGTGAAATATTTGCTTATATCTACTAAAACAAGTGTAGATTTTCTTTTATTATATACTTTTTAATGCAGATACCGTCGATTTGCATGGATTTTTTTTCTTCTCTCCATTCTGTGCCAATGCGATTAACGGTTGCATTACTACATCGATAAAAAGATATGAATTTTTTTTTAGGACAGGAATTTTATACAAATTTAGGTCCTACATATAATGTTTCGTATTTAAACATCATTATGATTGTGATGAGAGTTAAAATCGTTGTTTAAACAATTGTATTACTATATTTAATCAGGAGCTTTTCCCTAAAAACTGCCATTTTTCATAAAGTTTAACAGGTATACCATACTGTATGGGTGATATGAATATCGAATAAAAACAAGTCATGTAAGTTAAGTCACTGACAATTAGCACGATACATGTTGACAACTGCTTTTAAAAAAGTTAATACTTGAAGCCTACTTTTTCTTGTTTGGAGTTCGTTTTTAGGCATTTTTTTGGGCACCTCCTCATTAATTACTTAAACATATACTAAAGTTTGGAGTTCGTTTTTAGGCATTTTTTTTGGGCACCTCCTCATTAATTACTTAAACATATACTAAAGTTTGGAGTTCGTTTTTAGGCATTTTTTTGGGCACCTCCTCAATAATTACTTAAACATATACTAAAGTTTGGAGTTCGTTTTTAGGCATTTTTTTTGGGCACCTCCTCATTAATTACTTAAACATATACTAAAGTTTGGAGTTCGTTTTTAGGCATTTTTTTTTTGCACCTCCTCATTAATTACTTAAACATATACTAAAGTTTGGAGTTCGTTTTTAGGCATTTTTTTTTGGCACCTCCTCATTAATTGCTTATACTCAAGTTTTAACATATTCTGTTCATCCTGAGAGATTGATTGATATTCTTGTATTCCTCCATTTTCTGAAGATTTTGAGATAATTTAAAGAATGCAATACAATACATAAAGGCAAGAAAATATGCAATTCAAAACTTATAAAGCCCTGTGAATTATTTTTACATCAGGACTAAGCAAAATTATACGTAAATTTATCCCGACACTTGCAATTACATATGCTTTCAAATATTACACTTGAAATATATTTATTGTGCAAGGAATAATTTACAGTCACTTGCTTTGAGTTTCTATCAACTGAGATAATGTTTTCTGTTAAATCATTTAATATCAATCAGATATATTTGTATTATACTTTTACAATACTACACATCAAAAATAGTTAATATACTACTTGCTTTGCAGTTCAATACAATTATTTCTTGCATTATATTCTGTGTAAGCTCTCTAATCAATCGAATATATAATATCATTTATCTTAATGAAATACTTGGTAGATAGTCTTATCACATTTATCCATGAATCGAGTTCCAATTGTTCTGAAATATTATTTAAACCACCAAGTAGCATAATCAGTATACTAACATCTAAGAGAGAGAGAGAGAGAGAGAGAGAGAGAGAGAGAGAGAGAGAGAGAGAGCAAAATATGTAAATACAAATTTCCATAACATAATAAGGGCAGACATATTTCCTAAACGGGAAAAGAAAGTAGTTCCAACAGAGATATTGACACTTTGATGATAAAAGTGGTATCGCCACTGTGACGATATAAATTTTCTCCCACTGATACTTTTCACTATCTCATTATGTGCAGATATAAGGAAATATTTCACGAGTGAAGTGGAAACATTGTATTGTCATACTTCATTATATCTAATAAAACAAGTGTATATTTTCTTTTTATTATATATTTTTGTAGGCAAAACCGTTGACTTGCAGGGATTTCTATTATGTATCAATGCGGTTAACAGCTGTATTGTCACATCGATAAAAAGAAGTTCCGAAATTTTACAGTAGTTTAGGACGGTACCATTTTTCAGATTTATCACCAACATATAATACCTAGGATTGGGTACTTTTTCAAGTTAATGACTTTGCACACGAGAAATGAAACGTTTTTTTAAAAATATTTTTTTATTTTTGCGAACACATTTCTTGCGCGGATTAAAACAGTGAACATTGTTGGCGTGATGGAATAAAGGGGTGGGGGAGAACAAAATAATTAGGCCTAAATATGGCAATATATGATACATTAAAGACAGAGATATTTCCTAAGTGGGAAAAGTCGTTCGAGATGTGATATCGATATAGTGGCGATACCACTTTTAACGCCACTGTGGCGATATCATTTTTTCGTACGCCGTTACATTTTAACATCTCATTATCAAATATATAATACATTATAAAATCTACAGCGCCTACCGTCATTGGTCGAATGGCTAGTATCATTCAAACAGACTCTCGCGTGACTCCATGAGATCTCCGCCATACGAGGATTTTGCTGACAACTGCGTACAACTTCCGCTGCTCGTGTACCAGCCAATACGAGGGTTTGGTAACATATTTCGCTGATAATTGGTCTAAACTGGCAAGCCAATATCATAGGCCGGTAACTAGTAAAATCGTTCTCTCCCGACTGGTTAGTCATTGACGTTATTCGCACAACAGTGACATTATTCCATATGTAGCGCTCCTCACAGTTCATACTCTTTCCAGATATATCGCTGCCAAAAAGCTGTTTGACCCCTGGATCATCTAAATCTTAGTCCATCATTTCCGCGCACGAGGACATGAGTACGTTGACTGAATTCTGCTGCCGTACTTCTCTCGTCACAAATTCAAATCCTATCAAAAACATCAGAAACAGAAATAGACTGTCGATGGTGGCTCAGATGCACTTCATTGTGATATCATCGGTATATTGTGACGTCTGCCACGTGTTACCTTTTAACATCATCAGCCCATCACTGCGAGTAAATAATTCCTTACTTTTTCCTCCTACGTATTTCGAAAAGTCTTCTCATTCTGCGCTAAAGCCATTGTAGAGAAAAGATCGCAGAAAATGCAGTCAATCAAAATTGAGTGTGATGCAATTAAAGCGTACCGTTTTCTCCAGGTGGCATTTTCTCACCAAATTACAACGTTGTGGCAGGGCAGTGGCGTTACATAACCCACTGTGAGGAGTATGTCCCAATCGGAACATCGGCGGCCTTCTCCATCAATCCGAGAAAGAAACCTCGGATATTTTAATTGTGAACTGTATTTGGAACTACTTTTGTTCACAAGGCACATAAAGGCGGCGGAAGGAGACAAAATCGCAATCAGACCATTGTCTACCTTTTCTATCGCAACATATGTGGTGTACTCTGTCGGAGGCGAATCACCAAACCCATCAAATTTAGGTGTATTCCTACAACTACATCTGAGGTTATTTCTCCACTTGACAGAAATGGCCGAGTGATATTCCGATTGGAGTATGTCAAATAGCGGCTAGCTTGGAAACTGCCTCACCCCCTTAACAGCAACGAATATAATAATAATAATAATAATAATAATAATAATAATAATATTTTCTGAGGATAATACATTTGGTTCGGAAACAATCAACCAATCTTACATGTAGTCTTCAATAATAGAATATTACAACTATAAATGCAACGTAAATGTACAAATATAACTCTACTTAGCACAGTATCTGACACACTCACATAAGTAATCATAAAATAGACATAGACACACACATATATACATGCGTACGTACATACATACATACATACATACATACATACATACATACATACATACATACATACATACATACATACATACATACATACATACATATATACTAAAACATACATTGGTTTGTAGCTTCACATCGGTACGGTGCATGATGGTAAAATTGTTGTACTTTTTTCAAGTGTGACGTAGCGAAGTAAAATGCTTCATTGATCGCAGTTACCGACAGATGGCGCATTGGTCACAATTTGTAGAAGCGAAACAACAACGACATTTCTCTCCATCTCAAAATTTGCCCAAATATACTTTCTGCAATCATACATACTACAATTCTTTTTGTAAGCTTGAAAGGATATAATTAAACATCACTTTGGAAACAGGCGCCGATGCAGGAGGCATGTCTCAATCAGGGAATGAAACTGTTAATGTTTACACCAAACACGACGTAATCTCATCATCACAATGGCGTATTACGTCACCTCATCTCATCAGCCAATCTAATCGCATTTTCAAATTTTGGGAAAGCCTCGCTCTGGTGTTACCAGGAAAACTCCGGTTTAAACAGACTTCCCTTTGGCGAAGATCTCATGACGCCACGAGAGAGGTCTCATTGAACGAGACTATCGAATGCCATTTCTATTACCGTCTCAGTCAACTGCAAAAACGGCCAATTGATATTTACCTCCCGATGTTGTAACCAACTCTCAAAATCGAGTTCCAAAATCCATGGGAAGAAAAAGAAGAACAAAAAGCCTAGGCTCTTCTAGATCTGTGTGGCCGTAGATGAAAAAAAAGGAAAACTCTAAATGATTAACTTACTACGAAGACATAGCAAATAGAAAATGGATTTTAATACAAGGAGAACATAAATATCACGTTGTACTGTAAATTCACTGAAAACTTGTGACCCTGAGATTTATTCACCATTTTCCGATAAACTGTAACTTAATCAACATGACGTTTAACACAGACGTTCACAAACTGTAAACCAGGAAATGTTTGAAAGCCCCAATGAAATTGTGTCGAATCTTTCAGGGAACCTTTATTGGCGATAATGTCATTCGCCTTAACATATGTAATGCATACATCTATTACAATCTAGTACATAGTAAATGCAATTACATTATAAGGAAAGGCATATTTGCGAAAATTTTATGTCGCAAATATGTTCCAATGATATAATTCGTGAAAATGAAAATGACCATAAAGTCAACAGTAATATGAATTGGCTAACTGAACGCAATTAACGCCCAATTTGCCGTACCTTACAGTTGACAACAAGAGCTGTAGCAGTATAAAACAAAGACCCATAATGACATTGTATTTAACAACCCATAATGACATTGTATTTAACATTCCATAATGACATTGTATTTAACAACCAATAATGACATTGTATTTAACAACCCATAATGACATTGTATTTAACATTCCATCATGACATTGTATTTAACAACCCATAATGACATTGTATTTAACAACCCATAATGACACTGAATTTAACAACCCATAATGACATTGAATTTAACAACCCATAATGACATTGTATTTAACAACCCATACTGACATTGTATTTAACAACCCATACTGACATTGTATTTAACAACCCATACTGACATTGTATTTAATAACCCATTATGACATTGTATTTAACAACCCATACTGACATTGTATTTAACAACCATACTGACATTGTATTTAATAACCCATAATGACATTGTATTAACATTCCATAATGACATTGTATTTAACATTCCATAATGACATTGTATTTAACAACCCATAATAACATTGTATTTAACAACCCATAATGACATTGTATTAACAACCCATAATGACACTGTATTTAACATTCCATAATGGCATTGTATTTAACAACCCATAATGACATTGTATTTAACAACCCATAATAACATTGTATTTAACAACCCATAATGACATTGTATTAACATTCCATAATGACATTGTATTTAACATTCCATAATGACATTGTATTTAACATTCCATAATGACATTGTATTTAACATTCCATAATGACATTGTATTTAACATCCCATAATGACATTGTGGTTAACAAGTGGCGAGATATATTGTATTGTACTATGTCTTACTCTCAGTCATAATACACGCTGTCACCTTTCATTCCCATATATCCGCCCCAAGTTTGTCTTTCGTTGGGCAAGAATTTTAATGTGGTGATCCGATTTTCATTTTGCAAATATTTCATCTTATCATGTATAGTAACGTTTATGGGTGTATATAGTTCATTTTGAATGGCATTTTCCAGATTAATTTTGAAAATATCCACATCAAACTTCATTTTCACGTATCTAGCATATTCGTCTCGCAGAATCCCGACCGAGACGACATTTATAATGACGTCAAGAGAGCCATCACCATCCACATCTCCAATTGCTCCTGAAATAACGAAAAGAGATTTATTGATTCATTAATCGTATATTATCATTCCTTTACATTTAAAATGAACTTCTTCGGTTTAAAAATCTTTGCATACGATAAATAGCTCGAAATATAGGTTATTTTCCGCTCATTCCGTCGTAGAAAATCCAAAGAGGTATCGAATGATAATTCACTTACATACCTGTATTAAACACGTAGAAATGAAATTCTTACTTTTCTCGGTTTAAAGTGTTGCTTGTCTATCTTTCTCTTTGTATGTATGTATATTCCACGCTCGTTTCCAACAGGCTGGATCTGAATCTGATATACTTTTTTCATGATAAGTAAAGAATCAATTGTGCATCTTGACAGCAGAAAGCGTTTCTTTCGAGGTTTTTGCATATTTATCCTGGCTACAGCATCGCAAATATTCAAAGCTATAATATCGAGTACAAAAAGCCCGATCATCGAAATCCTCTTTATTTTAACGAAAATCGTGCGAAAATAACAGACCCGCTCTGTACGCATACTTTCGTAACCACTCAGAAACCGAAGGCGTGTGACGTCAGAGTAGCGAGTCCATCAGTGATAGCGTATTCAAGAATGTAACAGTGTTAAAAACTTATCTAATAATAACTTTCTCTTGGTATAATATCCATTACCAACCTTGAATGGTGCCATATTTGCAAACATAATTTCACATGCAAATACCGTATTAGACACCGACTTTTGGCAATTAAGTCACCTGTGAACCTTCATTTACTTTTTTTCTTATGATAACAGCTGTATGCAGGAATTAGTGTTAGTATTCATGCTTTGCAAACTATCCATAAATATTATTGCGGATGTCTTTATACTTAGTATTTCCCCATCTCATAATTAACACTCATTAGTATTTCCCCATTTCATATTTAACACTCATTAGTATTTCCCCATTTCATATTTAACACTCATTAGTATTTCCCCATCTCATAATTAACACTCATTAGTATTTCCCCATTTCGTATTTATCACTCATTAGTATTTCCCCATCTCATAACTAACATTCATTGGTATTTCCCCATTTCATAATTAACACTCATTAGTATTTCCCCATTTCATAAGTAGCACTCATTAGTATTTCCCCATTTCATATTTAACACTCATTAGTATTTCCCCATCTCATAATTAACATTCATTAGTATTTCCCCATCTCATAATTAACACTCATTAGTATTTCCCCATTTCATAATTAGCACTCATTAGTATTTCTTTCAAACCTTTTTATAGATTTGCACTAACAGCTTTTGGGAACAACTACTTTCTTTATTTTGATAAGAACCCCTTTCCTCTTATAATGACGGCATTAGTGCACAGGGATCCGCATTATATATATATATATATATATATATATATATATACATATATATATATATATATATATATATATATATATATATATATATATATATATATATATATACATATATATACACGCACGCACACACACACACAAAGTAAAGTCGATCTTTTAACTGTAAGATAAGAAAAAAGCTTTCTGATACTAGAGTTTGAGAATTACATAGTAGTAATGTCAAAATTGAAACAATCAGCGAAAACAAAAAGAAAGAAAACAATTCAACAACTTGTATATTTGTTCAAATGCAAGCTTCGCGCGGAAACAACTGATATTATGAACACTATAGTTAAACCAAACGTGAAACAACTGATATTATGAACACTATAGTTAAACCAAACGTGCATGGTGTAAACTAAAAACGTACATGATGATGATGAATTGTAACTGTCATCATCATCATCATCATCATCATCATCATGAAGAAGAACCGTCATGAAAAAATTGTATCTATCATCATCGTCGTCGTCGTTGTCATTATTATTATTATTTCGTAATATAAATAAATTTTTAAGTAAAACTGTAATTTTAGGGTTAATCACATCATAAAGTTTAAAATGTATATGATTACAATTTATGTTTTCAATGATAGAGAGTAAGAATTACTACACTCAGCATAGTTACCATATCAGTTTTACATAATACACCATACTCTACACAGCGGCATCAACGATCTCAAATAAAATCGGCACTGATGTCTTGATTGCTAGTCGATCAAATTAATGTGATAAATTCCATAGTTCACATGTTTTAACAAAAACGTAACAGGGATGCAAATACTATGTTCCAGTGAAATTTTATAAGAAGTCCTTTCTCCGACGTCACTGCGTCATGTGACCGGCCTCTTTATTAATGTTCGGTGAATCGACTGATCGCGCAAAGTAAAGGCACGGCTTTTCACATTTACAGTGGATTCGGGTGCACGTAGGTACGGGAGGGGTTGGTAAATACATACTTACGTTAGCTATAAACTAGCACACGACAATTTAAAACCTTGATAGAGACCTTACAAGGATAATAATTTGCATAGGTAATGCAGGTACGTGATGTTGGATGAATAAGTATTACATATGTGTTGCAAGTGCACTCCTTTTATTTCTTAAAATTGTAAACGTCATAGTTTGGCATCAATTTAATTTTGCTGATTTAGTCTAAATGGGGTTACATTTAATTTTGTGTTTCTTACTTTTGTGGATTCAGGTATTTGGTGATGAAGGTGTTTCTTGTTTTCTTTCTTGCATGCATTTTGATTTTTAGAAATCTGTAATGTTCTTATGTTCAAATTAAAATTATTGCGGGAAAATGATGGGGTTAGTGATTATTCTTTAGTTTCGAAAAAAAAGTATTCCCATGATGCTATGTTAAAACGTTTCAATTGAACTGAAGTGGCGGTATTATTGCTAATGTAAAAGTTTCTCTCTGATACTATTGGTATAGTGTATTAGAGAAGAAGATATTTTGGTCGTTTTATTTTTTCAGGGACACTTATATCAGTTTGTAATTTTTGCCTTTCAGAGAGACCCCCTCCCCCAAAAAAGGAAATTACTAAATATTTACCTACAACCAAATTTACAGAGTTATGATATATTTCGCTCCATAGATGTACCGATGTTTCTTTCAGAAACGTACAGACTATTTTGTCCCGCCCGTCTCTGCGCATTTGCCTTGTTAACGTGTGCATAATGTTATGCGATTCTTTCAATGTTGTTAAAATGCTATAAAAATCTGATATCCTTGACTTGGATTGGGATCTCGTATGAATTTGCATATAAAATCCTATAATTTTCATCCAATCCCTCGAAAGAAAACGAAGGAGAGTCAATGTCATATTTGGGCATTCGAGTGGAGTGAATATACCGATGGAACAATGCGTGGGGACTTGATGCTTTGCCGCAGGCTTGCAAGATATTAACATAGCGATTCTATGTACCTGTTGTTCGTTCGTCCGGTTGAATGAGAATACAGAAAGGCTTATCATCAGCTGCTCGTTTACCGCGAGACCATGGCACCTCGTTTTCGGTCACAGTATAGTTCATGCCATATGCTTTCATTGCTAACTCCATCAGTTGATGGTCGCTAGCGGTAAGCTCTGGAATAAAACAATATTTCAGTCTTATTAAAATTAAGATCTTCGACATAACGGAGATCTGACGGACACCAATATGAGGTTGTATTCTGTTGACCTTTAAATTCACGAATCAAATTACAGCTTTCACAGTGAAAGTGACAATCGGAACATATCGTGTCTCGCTCTGTACCTCTGCTATCTGGCAATTTACTATCCAATTTTGGATATTAACCTCACGCCTACCAGCTTGCCGGATATGTATGTATATTAAGTGTCTAACAAAATAGTTCCAAGCACTTGGCCCCTTTACATTGTTTTGTTGTGATGACTTGCTAAGGTCAATCTAATAAATATCTTGATTGTAATTGAAACTAAGTAAAATTCTTCATAAAAGTGTGTTAGTATGTGTTTTTGCATGACTTAAAATTGCCCATGCTCATTGAAGCACTTCCTTTATCAAATCTTCATTTTCGGAGGTGCGTACTTTTTGCAAGTTGTCAAGCTCTTCAATTTTTCGGAGGTAAGAAAATATTGCATTTAGTCCGCAATCCCATAATGCCTAAATGGAAGTGATCGGTTTTGAAAAACACCAGAACTTCTGAAGTTTGATCCTGTTTAACGATAACGCTTAGCAACACGAAATACAACGCTTTATCTGATCAGTTACAACAAGTTAGTGGACTGGAAGTTCCAAAAGTCACCAGAATGTGAATCGTTTTCGGTGCTTGACAAATATATTTTTTTATAAGTAGTTCTTGATTTTAATCAGATTGACAATATTTTTCTTTTTGTTTTAAGAAAAAGAAATACAAATTTTGGCCGTACATATAAACCATGGTGGCGGTGGCGGGAATGAATTAATTTTCTTTTGTTTCCAAAGACAAACGGTAATTTACAGCGGTCTTGAACATCCGTACTCTAATAAAACAAACATTGCAACAGTACATTTAAACAATTGATAAATAGTCATTACCGATACAAAAGAAGTTTTTGAATTTTAGGAACCCTATCAAACTTTATCAACGGTCCTATTTCTTTAAGACATGCATATACTTTTGTATGGATGATGCTGCATTTAATAAATACGTGGCTCGCAACTAAATACAGTGTATATTAATTGAATAAAATATTTAGGCGTACCTCAGGTATAAATCTGAGTCTACTTGAAGTCATGGTCTGGATTATATATATATATATATATATATATATATATATATATATATATATAGAGAGAGAGAGAGAGAGAGACAGAGAGACAGACAGACAGACAGAGACAGACAGACAGCTGTGTGACGTGACACCATTTGAAGAACAAAGTATGTTACTTACTATAATAGTACTTTTCGGAGCCTTGTTCCCAGAGTTTAACTGGGGCTTTCATGACTGTCCGATCCAGTGCGAACAGTTCTGCGAGGAAAACTGTTTGATCTGATTCGCATTCGACATAGTTTTTGTCCATCAATGTTTTAGTCTCCCTATTAAACCGGAAGTGACTTTCCGGAAGCAGAACTCCCGCTTGGTCAATGTTGCCCCCATTAATTGCAACATCTTCTAGATACGTCTTTCCATCTTCTGTTGATCGTTTGTTTATCTGGTAAAGAGATTAGAATGAAATAGGAAAAATCTATGGAACGAGCCCAACAGGCTGACACGTATAAATTAACTGCTATTGCGTGATGTCATAGAGATTTGTCACAATGCGGAATATGTACGTTCTTAGCCTATGAGAAAAATAAATGATACCAGTTGATTTGCACATAACATAAATTTTGTCCTAATGAATGCTAATTTTGTGCGCATTTTTACTAATTACAGTTCGTTTTATCCGAGTTGTTAGGTGGACGAATTAGTATAAGAAAACAAAAGTTGAGTAAATAGCATCATTTGATAAATAGCGATTGGGATCAGTCGCCTTCATTCGAAAAAGCTTAACTCTCTTTTGACTGATTCCCTAATATCAGTAAAGTTAAATAATTTGTGTGGAAGAAAATGTATTATTTTGTATCCTATTACTTGCCCATGATTTTATTTTTTGCTACCAAGGTATGTACATGATCGTTTAAACTATTCATACTCAGAATGATTTGTATTAGGATGAGACAGTACAATTATCAAATTGCGGGTTCTAAAAAAGAAACCGTTTCGTTCTAATATTGATGCCAGAACCCAAAGATTTACAATTCTTTGTATGCCAGAAGCTCCATGAACCGCCCCAGTGTTTCGAGGATCGTAGCCGTTTCTACCCTGGGCTCGGAACAAGAAAACATCCCTGTTGCGTGTAGTTGTCCTGGCAACGACGTCAGATGACACGTCATACTTGTGTGTAGTCAGATTCCAGAGCACAGCTCCGTCTCGACCGTCAATTATAATAGTCTTTAGAAAAGAAAGAAAACGTGTTCTAAAACATGATCTTGAGATAGGATGTGATCTTACCCGCTCGGACGTGAGTGCATGAGCACGTAACGTCACCTGACTCCTCCTACACCGTTCAATATAGAGACTTTAAACGTGGCCATATGATTTAGGTGGTTTGTAGACTGTACGACTTTTTTTTTTCTTTAACAAATGTCATTCTATTCCAAAGGGGCGGATCTTGGAGGGAGTCATTTATGCATATATGTATAATGGGGCGGTGGTTGGGGTGGAGTGGGATAATAGAAAACAGCGTGAAGATAGTGTGCTGCTTTGCTGCAGACTTTTAAGATAACATCTTCGCAACTCTTCGGCCATGGATTTGACAAAGATGTATTATTTAAACCTCAAGACTAAAATGGTAATGTCTCCATTGAATATTTAGTAGTACACACACACACACACACACACACACACACACACACACATATGAATAGAACGAGAGAGAGAGAGAGAGAGAGATGCACGCGCGCGCACACACACACACACACAAGTTGATAACGGCGCAAATACAAAACAGTTTCCCAACAGTTCGAGCTAAACAAGCTCTTCGTCAGGGGAAGAAACAATTAACATCAACAAAACAAACACTTAGCACAAAACATCGCGAGAAAATATTGAACTCATACACGTTTGAGTGACAGGGGGAATCTATAAACAAGGGTTAAATAATGGAAGAAGAAATAATTGAAAAAGGGTACACTACATGTCTATTCAGCGCTGCCATCAGACCAACATAGTTCTACAACAAAAATCAAAAGTAGAATGATTGTATCTAACGCGTAAGAACCCAAATATTCTTATATAGATAGAAAGTTGGTGCTCCTTACGATTAACACGTAATTACACAGATTAACCCATCTTTGATTATTTTGTTATTAATGTTTGATAATCGGACAACAAAACGAAACTGATATATTGTTGCGTTCGATTTGAGGTTTATTTTCAATGGAGTCAAGAGATTTACCAGATGTATGCAGCGTAGGATCGTCAGCGAAAAGATCTGTGTTAGAGTGCACTAGATACAAGGCTGTTGTTACACTTTTTAGCTCTTGTTTATCGATTCCCCTAGTCATTCAAACATGTAATAGTCGAAATGTTGGGAAACTGTTGCAATTGCGCCGTTACCAATTTGTGTGTGTCTGTCTGTCTCTCTATCTCTCTCTGTTTCTCTGTCTCTGTCTCTGTCTGTCTGTCTATCTGTCTGTCTGTCTGTCTCTCTCTCTCTCTCTCTCTCTCTCTCTCTCTCTCTCTCTCTATATATATATATATATATATATATATATATATATATATATATCGGTCATTGTCTAATCTTAAAATATACAAAACAATTACAATAATTAGGTGCATTATAATTATTGAATTTGGTTTATCGATCGATGAACTTTCTTTGTATAAAAAAATGGTAGCCACAGAAATACACGTTTCTTTGTAACATTAGTTAGCTGTTTTTAAGATTTGTGTTTATGGCGGTTCAGAACACACACACACACACACACACACACACACACACACACACACACACATTGATACAAAAATTGATAACTGCGCAAATACAAAACAGTTTCCAAACTTTTCGAGCTAAACAAGCTCTTCGTCTGTGGAAGAAACAATTTACATCCACAAAACAAACACTAAACACACAAGCCAAAGGATAAACAATAAAAGAAACGAAGAAGACAAAATTAAAATAATAATAATAATAATAATAATATAATAATAATAATACATGTAAAGAGTTACCGAATATTTACTTTGGTAAATATTATCGCAAAAATTGCGTACGTCTAATAAACGGATGCCTGGCTGTAGTTTTGATAAGACTGCATTAGGAAGGTTAGACTTTGTGATTTATGACGAACTCCAGGTTAGAATCAAACTGTATCGAGGGACTCGACTGAATGTTCAGTCGAGTTATAGTGGTTGACGAGTTTCGCGTTGATTATATTGCGAATGTGGCTCTTGAGGTTATTCATTCGTTTTCTGAAATCAACGGTTTCGCCAACATATTGAGTGCCACAGATTTTGCATGTTAGAAGATAGATTACATTTTTGGTTCGACATCCTAACTCCTGTCGTCGACGAACTTATAAATATATATATATATATATATATATATATATATATACTATATATATATATATATATAATATATATATATATATATATATAGAGAGAGAGAGAGAGAGAGAGAGAGAGAGAGAGAGAGAGAGAGAGAGAGAGAGAGAGAGGTTTGCGACACCTTATTGGTGTTGCAACCCCGATGACACAATGTCTCACTGGGGGTTGAAAATGCGACCCCTTATTATAGTATTGCAAGCCCAATTGATGATTTGTAAATGTAGTTATATTATTAGGGGTTCCTACACATGTCGACTAAGAATTAATACAGTTTTTGAACCATATCCTAATATACGAACGTATCTTAATCAACTACTCACATCAGTGGTGTTGTAAAACGGCCATGCCCCCATGCTCCAATGCATCATGAAGTCTATCGTGTCATCTTCATTAAAATATCCCGGTGCCGGTGTACTAGAAAATAATAATAATAATAATAATAATAACAATAACAACAACAACCTTGCAAACAAACAAACTAACGAATAAAACGATAATTAAATAATTAAATATTGTTTTCAAAGCTAGATAGTCCAACACAGTTCATTTTCAATAGTTCAAAAATTAGGGAAAGTGACAGTCATAAAAGGCTCTGCATCGAAGCACAATGTAAGATTACTCGGCACGATCTATAACTTTATCAAACTATAGTAGAAGATATTCCCACCCCACACCACCCCAAAAAGCCACAACTGCGTCTCTTAGTGTTCACAACAAATTGCATCAGGATATGTTGAATGATTTCTGGGTTATGGTGGTTACAAGCAACTAAAGAAGTCAGGATATAAAATTGATCGACAAAGCCCATAACTCTGTCAGAAATGAAGTATAAGAGACAAAACCACTTAAAAGGGACATTTAGTCCGTGTTCACGACATATTGCAACAGGATAAGAATTATAAGGTCGCGCATTCATAGTTTGCGGTCGTGTCCGGGTACTCCTTGTTTCACACGTCTCCCCCCACCATCACCACCACACACACTCACACACACACATACACACACCCTAAGACAACTTTACAGCAGCATCTTTGCTTTCGAAAATACTAAGAAGACACTATTATTTGTGTGAGCGAAGAATTCGTACCTGTATGATTCTCTGCCTTGAAATTTGATTGACCACATGGGCTCGAGTGTCTCGCCATTAATAAGCTCCAATGTACCGTCAAAGCAGGATATAAGAATGTCCCGCACGCCGTCTTTGTTGACGTCAACCAGTACTGGCGGGACCATGTTACCTTTCTCTTCACTCCTTTAATGAATAAAAAGAGAGATTTTAAATATCTGTGTATATATATATATATATATATATATATATATATATATATATATATATATATATATATATATACTCAGTCACGAATTTGTCAAAATATGTCATCATTCTGAGTGAAATCGGAAATAGGTTTGACGCTATTACGTTGTTAGCGTATTTTATGAATTCCTCTAAGATTTTATTGTTTGTGAAATATATGACGTTACTGATAGTCTAATGACGTACGTTAATATAGGGATCATACATGCTTTTTTCCGGTATCAACGTTCGCCGAATCCTGATGGGGTCGTTGCAGCCGGATCCCGAAAGGCAAGCGTTTCAACTTGACTGAGGGATTCGGCAAACGTTGATACCAGGAAAAAAAAAAAAAAAAAAAAATGGATGATTACTATTTTTACATAAAAAAAACCCCCACAAACTAACATTGACATTTTCAGGTGCAATTCAAAGTTTCCGTAGTGAAGACGCCGATCCGGTTTACTTCATTCTTTTCCGCGGCGTTGCGCGCTCCCTATCAGCTGATGTTATACGGTTGATGTACACGAGCGTCTCGTAAATGGGTCAACTTCGAGATCTGCAGCATGTTTTCATCCAATATACACACGATACGGAATGCAGAGTCTTTTGTTTTTGGTGCGGCCCATAAAAAGGATAAGTATGACAACATACCACGGTATCAATGCTGTGTGAAATCCGATGTTGATATATGGATACGACCACATTCAAACACCTCGTTCAACAGTGTTGCGCTCGCGTTTTTATGTAAGAATACTAGACTACTGACTGATGTTATTAATAGCATATTGACGGAAGTTATTAGGAGCATATTGACGGAAGTTATTAATAGCATATTGACGGAAGTTATTAAGAGCATATTGACGGAAGTTATTAACCTATAGACTCAGCTTGTGACAATACCGAGGCTGCTATATCTCAACGCAATATTTGTTTAGAATTTGTACGCTAAAACTTTTTTTTTTTTTTAAAGATTTCCAGATGGTTTCCTCTGAATTATATAATCACAAAAGCTAACAGAAAAATAATCATACTTACATGGCCAGCTGCGGTAGCATATCACAAGTGAGTGATATTTGTTTGTATAATACTAATGTTGCATGAAAAAGCAGCCTTTACCTGAAAATTTCAATCTCCCCATTTCTGCTTGGTTCTTTGGATCCCCATGGAGTGTAATGTCCTTTCAGGTTTGGAACCGGCTGGGTTTGGTGCTTGTTGTTCACATAACGGTAAAAATCCGGGATGGATATGGCTAGGAGTAGGCCTAAAAAGAAAAATGTAATATACAAATATCCAGATACTTTCGTAGAGAGGTTCATGTGATATACAAATATCCAGTTACTTTCGTACAGAGGTTCATGTGACATACAAATATCCAGATACTTTCGTACAGAGGTTCGTGTGACATACAAATATCCAGATACTTTCGTACAGAGGTTCGTGTGACATACAAATATCCAGTTACTTTCGTACAGAGGTTCGTGTGACATACAAATATCCAGTTACTTTCGTACAGAGGTTCGTGTGACATACAAATATCCAGTTACTTTCGTACAGAGGTTCATGTGACATACAAATATCCAGATACTTTCGTACTGAGGTTCGTGTGACATACAAATATCCAGATACTTTCGTACAGAGGTTCGTGTGACATACAAATATCCAGTTACTTTGGTACAGAGGTTCGTGTGACATACAAATATCCAGTTACTTTGGTACAGAGGTTCGTGTGACATACAAATATCCAGATACTTTCGTACAGAGGTTAATGTGACATACAAATATACAGTTACTTTCGTACAGAGGTTCATGTGACATACAAATATTCAGTTACTTTCGTACAGAGGTTCGTGTGACATACAAATATCCAGATACTTTCGTACAGAGGTTCGTGTGACATACAAATATCCAGTTACTTTGGTATAGAGGTTCATGATTTGCACCTAAGGCTTAGATATTTGGTAACGTTTTAAATGTCCCCAATTCTGGCCACTGGTTAACATTCTCCATTTAAATTTTTTTTTTTTTAAAAACCTTTTATCGCTAGAAAACCAATAAGAATTCTAGAAGTAAAACCCCACTCTGGCTAATAACGTCAACATTCATGCTTTTATCTTTGTGTTTCAAGTATTTTGTGTGAGTTTGTTTTCTTCTCGAAACCAGACCTTGTTTCATGTACAGTTAAATATGTCCAAGGTTGGCGGTTCTAAGAAGTGAGAAAAGTGTCCTAAATCATGTAATTGCTTTATAGAGCTTTATATCTACACTTTTATTGCGTAAGGAAACTTGAACATAACTGTTCGAGGCAGGTGGTTGCTTAATAGAGGTGATCTTTAAAACAGGTATGGTTGTATTTCCTGTGGAATGAAAGGCTTAAATTTAATCGTTCGGTTTGTCCCTTAGAAAAGGAAAAAAAAAATGTATGCATCACACGGGATGTGTTCTGATGGGGGGGGGGGGGGTCTTGTTTGAAAGAAGATATTTCGTTTTGGCTTAGAAGACCATATTTCTTTTTTTTACCTTGAAAAGTATAATGCTTTTCCTGGAAATAAAGGGCTCAGTCGAACCTGGCGATCACCCTCTAGATCCATCTCTGCATCGAGCATCGAAGACATATTTACACCAATAACGGAAACTGAGCGTTTAAAATTTCGAGATTGGACCCTAAATTATAATGGACTTCAAAGTTATAAAATGAAGAACTTCACCGTGACTATTAGCTATTACAGCAGTGGAAGAGACAAGGGAGATCACACACCATAACCACTCGAAAATCATTCTAATCTTTTTTTCATGCCCAGCCTCTTTAATAATCTGATACTATGTTGTTTTTTATGGCTGAGGATAACTTTTAGACAGAACAAGAACTCAAGAAAAGCTCAAGATGTTATGTTTCTGATACTGAAAAGAATCATTCCAGATAAAAGCTAGAAAACGCATGTAGAATGTTTCTCTTCTGATAGTAACAGTAACTTTTCCTTTTTTGACGGTGTATGGAGTGGAGGTTTTGGAGTTATACACAATACTATTTGGTCTGGCCTTGCAATAATATATTTTGATATTGCAGTCATTTAAAACAGGGTTATGGTCCATATGCTGTAATCTGTCACGCCAGGAGAACTATAACTCGTACAATTTTCACACTTTGAGGTTGCGCTCCACTGTTTGTTTTTTTTTCTTTTACAAAAAAAAATTCACTTTCTAGCACGTATGTCGCCTGCTTGAGGTTAAATCTTTGCGACGAAAACTATCACAAACTGGGATTTTTTCATCCATACGATCGAAAATATAATTCGCTATCAGCGTATTTGGCGATTTTAACATATTTGTAAGTTGGACTTATTCTGCACCTGTTTAAATCCGCTTGTGAACTAGCAAAAATGCTTTAAAAAAAAATAGCCGAAATTTAGTATTTGTGCCCTGTCCCTGTTCTGACAAACGAATTTTTCTACACCTACACTCATATGGAGATTGAAGTGCCATAATTTACCTTTCCCAAGACGAAGCTTGTAGAAAATCTGACCGGCTGAACTTTTTTAAAATTTCATCTCAAACATGTGGTGGTACATATTTTTGCTTTCTAGAACTGGGCGTTCACTTTAATTGCATAGTTTCGCATTCGAACGCTGTGACAATCACAATGACCTAGATACATGCAGTATCTGTTACATATTGAATGCCTAAATGAAACAGATTTACGCCAACATAAGCATTCCCAGATTCTTCGTTAAGGTTAAATAGCATATAATCCTACAGGTCAACTGTATGAACTAGCTTTTTGTTTAAAAATTAAACCCTGTGCAAAATACGAAAATGTGGAGTGAAACCTGAGACCTGCTATAAGTGCATAAAGAGGATGGTGATGCTGGTAGAAATATTGGACTGGAGGAGACTCTGTGTCTCAGTGGTGAAGTCGTTTGACTCTTGACCAGACGGGTGCGGGTTCGATTCCTACATTCGGGTCAGCCCGGATCGCTACCATGGTGTGTGCTTGAGCTAGGTACTTTACTCTACTTGTCGCGGCAAGGTATAACCTTCAAAGTGTTGCTGTGCCGTAAAACACCAAAAACAAAGATTGAATTGCTTTGTAAGCGTATCAGCCTTACCCCCGACGGTTTCGCCGCCACTCCCATACAGGATATACTGGGACCCATCCATCCGCTGATGGATGATAGGGGACATGTAGGTCTCCTTCTCCTCGGGCATGTCAAGATGCCGTCCTATTGCTTTCCCCGTGGCCCCGGATATCATCATTAGCCGGCCGGCGTGGCGGGTGTGGATCTGTAGGTAATAATAGAAAACTAGCGTACTCAAACAACAAACAGCAAAAAGAAAAATCCCCATTCGGAGTTGGTCTTTACACAAATAAAATGTTAATTTATCCATTTGTTAAGATAAGCGCTTAATTTTGGAAGAGGCCGTGGTTATTGAGTGATTCTGCTCGTTCGCTGAAGCAAGCGCATATTGGAGCGCGCGAGCGTTTAGAATATTATAGTATTCGCCTACCTCCCTCCCCCCCCCCCCCTTGCGATTTGCGATTTTGAAACAAAATGCATCAATGATGTAAAAAATTCAGAAAACTTGGTCATTTAATTCATTTCTATCGTGATTGTCTCCAGGAGGTCCTTAACACTGCCGTCTTGTTCGCGTTTCAAACAAAAAGGAAGTTTTCGGTGTAAACTACCAGCCTGCTCACTGTCCTTTTCCGCTTCCTGGAAAAGTCAATTTTTAATGAAGGTGTGAGGTTTCTTGGACTACACATACATAGTAGGTAAAAACTATGTCGTCTGTATCCAATATTTCCAATGCCTAGTTTTAATATTTCTATAAAAAAAACGAACAAAATCAACAAAATAAAAAGGGTAAGTGGTGTAATTTTTATGTACATGGGTTCAAAGTGATGTAAGTACCAAAGTTACGGAAATTTACGGAATTATTTGAGCTTATAGAAGACGATGAACAACATTACTCCTATCGTCTGAAAATATAGACTCGCCCATATGGTGGCCTTGTTGGTAAAGAAACTCCAGTTAGGTTTGAAACGTTAACAAGATGACAGTGTTAGAGACCCCCTGGCGAAAATTAGTTTAGAAATTATAAACTGATGAATGAAATGACTACGTTTTGTTAATTTTTTTCATATCTGTGATGCTTTTGGTTTTTAAAATCAGTAGGGGGTTTCAAACAGCCGGGGTGGGGGAGAACGCCGGGGGATTGGAGCGGGTAGGCGAATACTATAGTTGCATATTAGTTTACTGGGTGTGAACTGGGGTGTACGGAATGTTATAACTGTCTTGAACCCTATAAACGCTCATCCGGTCATAATATTCCGTACACCCCAGAAAACTAGCGCATAATGAAGTTATTACCTCATAAACCTTTTTAGGCATCCTTTGCTAGTGTGCTTGCAAATCTCTTAGAATGCGCTGTTGGCTGTGTAGACAATTGTTTACAAAACAGCACGCTAGTTGTAGCAGTTACTTCCCTTGGGTTGCAAAACAAATCCTGCCGACTGATGAATCTAGCCTTCGTTTTGGGGATAATTTCCACTGATAATAAACTACACATAACTCTCTCTCTCTCTCTCTCTCTACATATATATATATATATATATATATATATATATATATATATATATATATATATATATATATATTCATTACGCGATAATACAATGTCTGCTGTGTGCAAAGGTTTTATCGGATCTCTAGGCATTGGCTTTGAACAATTGGTTTCTAACTTTTCGCTCGTGCTCTGGCAAATGTGTGCACACCCAGTGGCGTACTAAGGGTAAATGGCGCCTGCGGCGACGATGACGGCACAAAGGGCCAGAATACGAGCCCCGAATTTGTATCAGCTGTTTTGGCGCCCCAAGACCTTTTGCGCCCGGGGCAACTGTCCCGTCGGCCCCCTCCCCCCTCCCGTTAGTACGCTACAGCGTACACTCCATAAAACTATATGTATTGCCAGTCGCCACGTGAGTTACAGTCCGCTTGTAAGTCACATGATCTTAATTATGACCCTGTTGGTGTTCTTACACCCCGCTACTGGATTTGAAATCGTGATAATTGACCAATCATATTCCCAGAATTTTGTTTATGAAATAATAATGTGTCATTCCAGCACCAGCAGACATTGTATTATCGTTATTCTTATATGATCAATCACTAGGTACATAAAAAGTCTACACCAAATACATACAGAGAGAGAGAGAGAGAGAGAGCTTTTAAACACGAAAAGCCATGTACTCAAGTAGTACGTAAAATCCGGACGCTAGAGTACAACTGATGTCACAAAAGCGTATAATTAAAAAAAACCGGAATTGGTCCTATCATGTAAGAATGTCACTAATGTATCACAGTTAAAGTGATTGACCCTTTAAAGCCTTCAAATCAGCACTTCTCCTTATTGTTTGATTTTCAAAATTGAATATTTAAACAAAACTAATTTCATTGTGAATTAGTGTGTCTGTGTGTGTGTGTCTGTGTTTGTGTGTGTCTGTGTTTGTGTGTGTGTGTGAAAAAAGTGTACAAATTACAATTATACAGCAAATAACAATCTTTCAACAGGCACCGAGTCATTGAGAGATCGTTGTGTAAAAATTACGTAGGAAGCAAACATATCGAAAGCAAGATGTAGCAAGTCTGAGAAACTGGAGATCTGCGGATCACTTTTTCAGTGCGGACGACACAAACAAAATAACAATTACAAACACAAGAACGTAAACAAAATAGCTATTTAGTACTGTGGCGTTATTGAAACCAAAATCAAATGATATAATCATAATATATCCTTTAAAAAAAGCAGAAAACTGTGTACCTTGAACTATTTACTTGTGACAAATCAGGCAATTCAATTTGACAAGAAGATTCTTTTGTGTTTAACTAACCCGCAGGTGACCTATTTAACTGACTGAAACAAAGGAAACGTTACAGGTTAAGGCAGTGATGCCGATGTATGGCTACCCATAACATTTGTCCCTGATAACATATTGTACAGTTATAATCCAATTAATAATTTAGATAACGTGATTCCAATATTGTGAATGAGATGGTACGTGTGTATTCGCGTTTAACGGCACCTCAGCACAATAAAGGTACCAATTAAAAGAAAGGTTAAAAACATGTACAAACCAACAAATGCACAAAAAACTCTCGGAAGGTAAACAAACAAATGTAAACATGAAGAGGGAAACGGGTTTCTATTCTTCTTGATTCAAGCTGCCTGGTGTGTGAGTTCTGATACGGCGAGTCCAATAAGTTTCCTTTGCTATTCTGGTTTTGAGGTTCCAATTTCGATTGTGGGCTAATCCCGTCATGATAATGTCATTGAAATGGTGGCCAGGTGAAGAAAAGTTTTCTGCACCGGAGCTTCTAGCATTTGGTCTTTGGCTTCTTTTTTTTTTTTGGGGGGGGGGGGGGGGGCTGCCAGTCGAATCTATGCAGATTCGTCCCCCTGTTTAGTTTTTCGGTCTCCCCCACATGTTATTAAATATATCACATTGTGTGTTTTGGTGATGGTGCTGCTTTAAATACTGAGTTTTTCGCCTGTTACTGTGCTGGATAAATCGCCAGTTGTGATCGTCTTTTGCCATTTCGTGCACCTTTTATCCCCACACGGTTCAGAGGATCCATTTGTAGTTTGGTTTGTGAGAGGTTTTAGTTTTGCTCTTTTGGTCTGCGATATGCTATGACTGGTTTGTTTGGAAAAGATTTTTGAGGGTTTCAGATGACTCAATGGTAGACCATTGTTGCTCATTGATTTTGCCTGCTGGAGGGAAATATGGATGGAAAGTCAGGACGTATGGTATCTTTGCAATATTTTCCCTTGTTTGTTTCTTCAAATTTCCTTCTTGGAAGAGCTTCCTGAATAAACAATAAACACTTTTCTGAGAAAGGACCTGCCTGACAAGATTATACAAGCGGTAAAAATAGACACTTTTCTGAGAAAGGACCTACCTGAGAAGATCATACAAGAGGTAAAAATAGACACTTTTCTGAGAAAGGACCTACCTGACAAGATTATACAAGAGGTAAAAATAGACACTTTTCTGAGAAGGACCTACCTGACAAGATTATACAAGAGGTAAAAATAGACACTTTTCTGAGAAAGGACCTACCTGACAAGATTATACAAGAGGTAAAAATAGACACTTTTCTGAGAAAGGACCTACCTGACAAGATTATACAAGAGGTAAAAATAGACACTTTTCTGAGAAAGGACCTACCTGACAAGATTATACAAGAGGTAAAAATAGACACTTTTCTGAGAAAGGACCTACCTGACAAGATTATACAAGAGGTAAAAATAGACACTTTTCTGAGAAAGGACCTACCTGACAAGATTATACAAGAGGTAAAAATAGACACTTTGTACCACAGGCACTCATTTCTGACAGTAAATATAAGGCAAAACTATTTATATCATCCACTCCCCATCTTCCAGTTAATACGAGGTGACTTACTCGCGCGGTTCAAAATGTGAACCCTCGCCGCTTCCATGCTAAATTTCCTATACCGTCGGTGCGTTCAGCGACTCATAAGTTATATCACAACCAAGAATCCATTCCAAACGTTTTCCCTATGTACGGTTTAAGTATCTTAGTGATCTTTAATTACCATTTTTTTTCGAAGTTTCTCCATTTTGTGTGTGTGTTTGTGTGTGTGTGTGTGTGTGTGTGTGTGTGTGTGTTGTCTATTTGGATCAGACTTGCAGGTATACACGTCCGTTATGTCACGCAGTGAATATCTATGTTCAGTTCTGATTGGTTGTAAGGGTTTGGTACCAATATATTCCATTCCTGAATAAACAACAACCACCAATCAGAACTAACTGCAGCAATGCACTGGTTGACATAACAAAAGTGTATACCTTCCAAACAAGTAGACAAGACACGAAGCAACGGAGAAACTTCGAATAAAAGTGACTATTCAATTATCAGGACGGTATCAGAAAATCAGCACGGAATCTGTGAGAGGTATGATTTCGAATCCGCACGAGTTAGTCACCTTGTGTTAATTGGCTGATGGTTTGTTTTTAGTTTTGTGGGATTTAACGCCATTTTTCAGCACTTGATAGGCTCTAGATGTCGGCCAATATATTTGATGGAGGAAGAACCCGGAAAAACCCAGGGAAGAACCACCGACCCACGGGAAGCTACTGGCAAGCTTTCTCACATACCCACATTGGCCAAGCCGAGACTCGAACCCACACAGACAGAGGTGAAATGTCAGTGATCTCAACAGGCGAGCGCCTTAGATCACTCGGCCACCCGGTGCCCCTGATTGGGTGATGGAGAGTTGGTGTTATCAATAGTTTTTGATTGTTTTTACTGGCAATAGTTTTGTCATCTTTTACTGGCAATAGTTTTGCCATTTTTTACTGGCAATAGTTTTCCCATTTTTTACTGGCATAAACGAGTGCCTGTGCTTTCTACCTCTGCTTTAATCGTTGGATCGCCACCATGTGAAATCACAATGTCGTTCACTCCGTCCTCGTCCATATCAGGGATGACAGCTGTAGAGTAGATGTTCCACCCACGATTCAAATGCTTCGTATCGGCCACCCAGAGAATCTCACCTACAAATTTTTGGGGAAAAGCGTTACCATGCTTTTAAATTCTTAAAGAACCATCAAATAATTAGATTACTAGTTATTATTTGGAATTATATTAAGCGAGACCATTTATCTCAACAGTATAATACATAATACAGAATTAATGACATTCTAACGTCAGCGATCCCTTTCTTTAGTTCAACCTTAGTCCACTCCATGGAAAGCATCTGGTGAAAATATATTCAATTTACCATTTCTTGGATTCACTAATCTCATGTCCGCCAGACGCCCGCTGGCGATGCACTCATCAACGCCATCTTTGTTGGCATCAACACCATGGCAGTTCAGAGCAAAAATCTCCGCATAAGCATCGGCCTTCCAGAGAAGTTTGCCATCGTATCCTCTAAATGCCACTATGGAACCAGCACAGGGAGTTGTCAGGCCTAAATAACGCATGGAATAGAAAAAATTAAAAATATGAGCACATTTGATTGTGCACAAGTTATAGTGCAAACTATAGATATTCATTCCCTGACAGTGAAACCTGGTTCAGCACGTAGAGAACTGTCTGAGCACAAAAAAGAACCCAACTCATATTTAAAGCTCCAAAAGCCCTGAAGCATTGTTTTGGATTAAGGTTACAGTCATGAAATGTTAATTATTATCCTATTTTGTATCACTACATACATGACTAATTTCGGTGATATTGGGAGATTCTTGGTATTGATTTTTAGTTTTGACTTTGCAAGTCTGATACCAGTTTTTACTCTCCAACAATTTCGTGTGCAAGTCTGATACCAGTGTTTGTTCTCCAACAATTTCGTGATCATGGGACCAGACTTTGCGAAAGATCAATAGTTTCAGATCGAAAATCAAGACAACGAAACTCTGCGTCACGAAAAGATTTGTGTAGCCTCAAACTTCTTTCAAAAAGTAATGTATAATCAGGCTCGTTATATAAAAAAATACAAATGTTATTATTAATAATATACTAATTTCTTTGTCCCTTGTTTATTTTCCGTAGCTTAAGACATAATATATTAATTAGGATTATTTAGTGAATACCCACGTCCAACAATATATATATATATATATATATATATATATATATATATATATATATATATATATATATATATATATATATATATATATATATATATATATATATATATAAATAACCTTGGACTGATTAAATTCCGAACATTGTATCAGTTCCATTCGTCTGGTACTAAATGTAGACCACATTTTCGCAAGCCACAGGCGATAATCTACGTTTCTTTATCACCCGTGGCCGCCTGTGCTGAAATGTCTTCGTTTTGCATAAATATGCATAAACCTGCTTAACCAATCACTGTGGGCGCGAGTAAATGTTTCTCGGCATTGTCCCCCAACATGACCTTTCACACTGTTTGAAAGCCAATCAAAGTTTCTCTTCCAAGCACAGTCACTAATCTATCCTTAAAACAGGCAATTTCATTGGTGTATGAGACTGTTGCATTGTGTTGTTGATGACGTATTCTTGTGTATGCAAAACGAGGAAATTTCAGTAGAGGCCGCCACATGTAATAAATGAGCGTAGCGGACTATCGCCCGTGGCTTTTACGATGTGTAGACAGTACACACGTAGGTCAGTGTACTAGTTTTACGCAATGGTGTTAAGTATGGGGCAGAGGTAAATTGTGTCAAATTATATCAATGGAAGATAATAGAGAGAAAAATATAAGAAAAAGAGGAAGCGTTACAAAATTTCTTCAGTATGTCAAGACCGAAATATTTCATGTTTTTCTTCTCCTCGATGGATCGTTGCAAATAATTCTTTAATCGTGGTATTTTGTTGACTGTAATATGTTGAACCTAGTATATTTTTGTCAGCTATTGGTACATGCGTGTGTGAACACGATATAAAAGTAGAAAGACAGAATTACCGAGACTGACTTAATATTCCCTAGGTAAAAGTGAACGAGAGTTTCTTCAGTGATCGACAAGGGTAAATACGTAGTCATTTAACGTCATCTTTCCATTAGGAAATTACCACAAAATATAAATGTGAAGTTTAATCATTTTGTTACAAAATAATGATGATGTGTACAATAATTAAGTATTGGAGGATTGCGCAAGAGTGCACCGTACTTTTAATAAGTATAGTGTCCTCATATAAGAATCCTCATAGGTAAAACTTATAGATTCCTCTCACGTACACCTCTGCTAATTGTATATAACTAATCCAGTTCATTTCAATATTGTTTTCTGTTTCCTTTGTCTGCATCCTTATCTCTGAAAAGAGGAAATAAAGAGTAATGATGATGAGTTATCTTTATCTCCTATGAAATTGTTCTGATTATTCACTTCTTCGGTCTTTCTTGGAAGACCTTCTCTAGAGTGACAATAAAATCTATTTTTCAACTTCTTTTCACTCAAAAAGATTTATTTTTGTAAATAAAATCACTCTACAGTACTGCCGTAAAATGCTCACATCATTATTTAAATATAGTATTTAATCATGTGGATAATTACAGTAACAACAACGACAACATAAACAACCACAGCAATAACAAAAGACCCATAGCAGCATTACGACAACATTAATAATCACAGGAGAAACAACACCGCCACTAACACAATAAAATAATTGACTACTATGCCCGTAATCTGTGGAATGTATAATCTCAGTTTTGCTCAGAGCTCATGTAAAACTATCCTTGGGGCAGTTTATACAGCTGTTTTAGAAGTGGTTAAAAGGTCAGAGATAAACAGACACCTTTCAGAGATTTGCTGTATTGGCTCACAATAGCTAGGGTTATGTGTCGTGTCAAATCCTTTTTGCACTTCTGAGGGAGAGCCCATTAGGCTAATTTGCATAGGTAAAGTACACTAAGTCGAACAACCCAATTTGTCTGAAGTTAAGTACATGTGAGAAAGTCAATTAGTAGATATATAAAACTGTTATCGAACAGTTCTGAATATATATTTTGGTTTAAAGTATCAAAAGAATTGCTCAAAATAAAAGATGATTTCATATTTGAAATTGTTTATATATCTCCTGAGGGTTCAGAATACTCTTCAATAGATGCTTTTTTAAAATGAGGATGAGCTACTGATCAGACTTCATGAAACTCAGCATGTGTTCTTGTTAGGCGATTGGAACAGCTGGACATCAGATATTGATGATTTTATTACATTATCGACAACACTGATAATCTTGATCAAACCGCTTCTGATTACTTAAACGACGTACAACGTTTCAGTAATAATGATATTCCAATGAAACGACATACCTGTGATAAAAAAAGGCCAAATAGCTATTGCAATCGCATGTTAGAACTTTGTAGAAATTGCAATATGTATATAGCCAAATTAAGAATGGGATATGACAGAGGAATAGGCAAATGTAAAAGTAAAGGTGTAAGTGTAATAGACTATTTAGTTACCACTGTAGAAGATTTTAATTCTATCACAAAATTTTGTGTTCATGATGTCTGTCCAATCCTCTCTGACATTCATAATGTAGTAACATTCATGGTAAATACTGAGGTGAACACGTGCTTACCTGAGGCAAAATCTGTCAAAAAACGATTGTAGGGATCTGATACAAAAATATGTTCATAGCAAGCATTAATAGAGACTCGGTGGAAGCATTAATTAACAAAATACATGACTTGAGAGAAGCTACGAATATCTATAAACAAAAGGTGAATGAGATTTCTGATAAAATTGCAACAATACTATTAGATAGTGCTAATAAAACATTTGCAAATAGGAACAATAAACAAATATACCATAATAAAGTACATAGTATACCATTATGTGGGTGAGAATGTAAGCTAGCTAGAAATAAATATCAATCTCCTAAAAAAAATTATCGCAACTCAAAACACCCCAAAGTCAGAATGACATGCTTTCTGCTAGTAGAAATTACAAGGAAACAATCAGAAAATGTGCAAACTTGCATAACAAGAAAACCCAAGATAACCTAAGAAACTTGCAAACAACAAATCCAAAACAATACTGGTCAATACTAAACAGTTTGACTAAAGCAAACGATGACATACCTGTCGAAATGAACACCTTTTATGATTATTTTGGGAACATACATTCATCCCATGAGAATAATGATGAGACAGACGAAGATGAGGAACCATTAAATATAGAACATTACACAGTACTAAATGAACCAATCTCTTCAGAGGAAGTACTCAAAGTACTGAGAAAGTTTAAATCTAATAAGTCGCCTGGTGAAAATTCCATTTTGAATTAATATTTTCAATGTACAAGAAAAGCTTTTTTAACCTGATTTTAAATACAGGTGTTGTTCCAGAAACGTGGACTACACAGTTGATTAAACCGATATATAAAATTAAGGGAGATAAATCAGATCATACCAATTACAGTCCTATTACTCTACTGAGTTGTCTTAGTAAGGTCTTGATTGCCCTTCTTAACAACAGAATTTCGCTTTTTCTAGAAGAAAAGAATTTACTATATGAGGGACAGGCAGGTTTCTGTAAAGGATACTCCACAACTGATAATATTTTTGTCTTATATTCCTTAATAGAACTTTTAAATAGAAGACATCAAACACTGTTTTGCACTTTTGTGGATTTTTCTCAGGCTTTCAACAGGGTATGGAGAGTTGGCTTATGGAGAAAATTGATTAACACTGCTCATCTGCTAGCCCAGTGCTGATTTGTAGAAAGGATATGTCCATCTTATTTTTGTCATCACCTGAGAATAAAGATTTTATTTCTTCAGCTCCATATTTATAATTTCGCTTAGCACAACGACAGGTGTTGGTTTTCCAAATCTCTGATGTGTAGTTTATGTTATTCAAGTCCATTATTAATCAGATATATTATTTTATATTAATATATCTCCAGTTATGATAAATATGAATTTTTATGTTATTGCAAATGATATAAATTTGCTTTAACTCCATATTACAGTTTGTTGGATTAAAATAAGGTAATGGTATTGAGCATTCAAACAACAGTTTTCGTATTTGAAAATAGATACGAAACCTGTGAATTGATTTTACTAACTCTGGCATACTTGGATCATACTCTGGCATACTTGGATCATACTCTGGCATACTTGGATCACATAAATGCCAGCAAGATATTTCACATTCTCATGTTGCCATCTATGCTTCCCAGTTTAACTGATCTTGCCACAGTCTAAAATCACACGTTGCTCTATATCTTCGTTGAATCATCATTATCAAATGTTAAAGTATAAGTATGAAAATATATAATGGTTTGTATGAAAAATGTTTATTTTCTGTATAGTATATCTTTATTTGTTATAAATCATCTGCTACTCCTTAATCAACTGTAGTATTAAAACTTAGTTACAGAATAAAAAATAAGGTTGATTTGTTAGAATTTTAAAAAAAAATCTGTAGTCCATTTATTTAATAAAATTATTTAAGTGATTAATTAGTTTAGAACAACAGCAACAAACACATTTAAAAAAATTCAAAATCCCAGTCTCGTACTGGTGCTTTGCCCTGCTAAATTTGTCAGCTCCTAGCAGCAGGGGAATTGCTCCTACCAGCACCTAGTCGCTAGTGTGAACGGCTTCGGAGGAGAGTTCAGCTCGCGGTGGCCAACGAGATCATGTTCAGGTCGAAAAGTACCCCCCTAACTCAGACCTGTGCAACCTAAGTCCCGCGATTGGATCCAGCCAGCGACTTAATTGTATCCCCTTATTTACATCATAGGGTGTGGCTTTAAAAATCGCTTACCCGGCCCGCCCCCTGGTGGAAGATGCACATGCCTGCCCTAACTGTTTCTAGATTCTGGTTGAATCCGAACCCAGGTAATGAGTCAAGTCGCAAGTACTCTCATAATTCTTTAGACATTCCTATAGTTTTTTATACGTACACATACATTTATATATAAGCATTTCCTATACAACGTCGTTAAGACTAAGATATACGTAAATTTGCATATATTGTTTTGACGATATATATATATATATAAAATCATATGAAGTAACTGATACTGTATTTATACAATTTATGAAAAAAATCTGTTTTTTAAGTTGATTTTATATATTATTTTGAATTAGTGAATTGATGAGTTACTTCTGCGATACTCAAGTGCTCGTCTTATACAGCATAAACCTAGTAAATTTTAATTTCTTAAAGTTTTTTTTTAACTTTAATCTTATTCTTATCTTGAAAATCTAGGTCCTATGATTAATAGCTTCATATTTTAGTATTTAAGCAACTCGTGCTCAGTTTGAAATAATGGATGACTTTTGCAATACTCCAGGGTTCATCGTACAACCTAATAATCACTGATGTGTATGATTTCTAATACAACTTTTATCCTGATCATGTAGCTTAGGGTTTTTTGACCAAATGTTGTTTGTCAAGTTTTTTTTTAATAAAAAAGATTTAGAGGGTCACCTTCTGGTGGTCTAGTGTTTTTTGACAAATTTAAATTATGGAAGGTCACCTTCTGTTGTCCTAGGTTTTTCTAAAGACATTTTTAAAATAATAATAATACCCCGAGACGAGTGTTTCCTATCAAATTTTGAAAATGGTGTGAAGTCACATGGTAGTGGCATAGATTTTATTGAAAAAATTTAAACCGATTTTAAGTGGTTAAGTGCTCTAGCATCGGCGATATTTTCTACTATAATTTATTGCACTGATGCTACATTGTACTACATATGTCATCAAGGGTCTTATGCCGTAGACTTTACAAATTTAGTAACCCTACTTCTCATTATTTGCTACTATCTTATTTATTCCATTCTTCTTTCATGGAGTATGAGAAATTATGATTTATTTCCAGCATGTGTTCAACAGGCGTGTCTTGTATCTTTGTATATGCATAGCCATTAATGTTGACTTTGTACCAGCTTGATGAGGAACAGCTAGAAAGCCAACGATCTGGAATTATTATAGATTTTTTCCGTGTGTAATATGTGCACCAATATTATTTTCTAAAGAATGACTTATATCAGTATTGAAAATAACAGCCTGCCCGACCGTCCGAGAAGGGCTGTTTTACAAACGGTCGGGAAACGTTTTCAATAAAGTATCCCTGGTGGACGATTACTCTTTGACCCTGTGTTTCCTGTTTAATCTCAGGGCTGGTCTGTGAGAAGGTAGAAACTAGTCAAAATTATATCTCATATCTTCTAAATGATCATTCAGGTCATGTAACATTTCAGTCGGACAGGTAACTTTCTGAAGTTCCCATTCCCGGGGTCTGGTAACAATTTTCAGGGAGTTTTACACTTCTTATATGACACAAATCACACTACTCTTACAGTATCTTTGGCCATGCATCGCTCAGCTTTACAATTACATTTTTCAAAATTTAGATGGGATACCTAGTTATCTAGCACTCAGTTTGAGGTTATTTAACCGCTATGACCCCCCCCCCCCGCCCCGGACATCGGACTCCCTATGCAAGTTTATGAATTAATTTCTTTATTCCTTTGCCTTATCGAAATACATGTTAGTGTCTTACACTATTTAACTGACCGTGAAAACTGTCAAGACTACTCCTAGAATTCAATACTAAAGCTATTATTTGTGGGCATTAGTTCATATGAAATAAAAAACTAACTAGATTTGAAGCTTTTTCTAAATTTAAAACTCAAACACGCGACAATACACTCTCTTGTATCGGAGAATGTGTTAGAAAGGAGAACGGTTATGTTGCCGTCCAAATCACCATTTCCTCGATATCTATGTAAATTATTGGACCATTACATTGAAAACATACAAACAACCAATCCGTTTTTGTTCTAAAAGTAAAACAACAAAGATGACAACAGAAGATCCTGTAAATCAAGGAATAAATTAATGTTATTTGTTATTTTAAAAAAAGCGAGTTTTCTTTTTATTACTAAATTTATACAAAAAATTCAAAATACAAAATACAAACGACCGATTTTCTTTATTTTCTAAATTTTAGGATCATAGGTATAGTAGTCAGTAAAAATCACATTATCCGATGAAATATTGAAAATTAAACTTTATTTCGGTCAGATATCTAAAATGAAAGGAAGAAAACAAGTGCCTTACAGAACCCAGTGTATCACCTGCTTACATGCAATGATGTGTCCTACCCCGATCCCATACCTAACGTGCAATGATGTGTCCTACCCGCATCCCATACCTAACGTGCAATGATGTGTCCTACCCCCATCCCATACCTAACGTGCAATTAATTAGTTTAGCACAAAACTATACCACACAACGTGATGTTGATTGCGCTGCTGCAATCGCCATAGGATTAGTGATGCCCATGTCTCAAAATGCAATTGAGATAAATAGAAAAGAATATAAGGATGCACGACACCCCTGGCGGGTTTTCATTATAAGTCACTTGTAATAAAATAGAAGGTTTTGAAACGGCCCCTTGAAGTACGAAACTAATATTGGACAAATACAATTAAGGGACTGATGCAACTATCTATTTGCAACACAACTATATATTTGCCACACGTGACCAAATAAAAAAAAAAATAAAAAAAAAAAGGGAGGAAGAAAATGGAAAAGGCGTTAACAGCCTGAAGTATCCCGATTCACGCTCAATTAATCGCCTAATTTGTCGAGTTATTTTCGACGTTAGGTCGATTTACTTGGGTAATGCAAGTGGTTAAAACGGATGGCACATGCTGGGATTATACGACCTTTGGTCAACTTTTCCTGTTTATAAGTCAACATAGAAAAACCGTTATGTCGCCTTAAAATTTAGAGTAGTCAGCCTGTTTCGCGTCTGAAGACGACATATCTGTAGTTATGTCGACAAATTTGAATGTCTAAGACGGCTAATTTAAGTGGATAAGTGGCAAAAATATTGCCACCACAGATGGCATAAGTGGGCATTAACACAGTCTTTGGTCAAATTATTATGTTATTAAGTCGACATAAACAAATGGATATTCGATTTAGATTTTACATAAGCTGACTTATTTCTCGCCTTTAGACGACTTATTTATAATTATGTCAACATATTTGAATGAACAAGTCGATTTATTTAAGTGGATAAGTGGCAAATTATTGGCACAAATCTGCCACCATATATTTGATATGGAGTTTCTGGATATTTCCTACACTAATTATATATATATATATATATATATATATATATATATATATATATATATATATATATGGGGTGTGGGGGATGTGAACGACTTTTAAATCTCGTTTGAACGAAATTTAAACTCGTTTTAACGAGATTCTAACTCGTATAAAAGTCGTTTATAACTCGTTTGAACAAATTTATAAGTCATTTGAACAAGTTAAAAACATGTTTGAACGAATGTAAAAAATTCGTTCGAACGAGTTTTAAAATCGTTCAAACTACTTTTTATGGCAACATAATCTTTTGCAAACTAGTTTAAAAAGTCGTTCAAACGAGATTTAAAATCGTTCATAACACATTCTAAATTCGTTCAAACGCCTTTTCTTTCGGATGCACTAAATGGACTTCCATATATTCTCTTGAGAGGTCAAGTTTTAAGGAATAAATCTACCTTGCTTCTGGCAAAAATTGTCCATAGTCTCGTCTGTAATCATTTGGCTTACGTCCTTTCCTAGTGCTAGACCTATAATTATGTCTAGAACACCGTCACCATCGGCGTCAACAAGACGTATACAGGATTCCGTACCTAAAGAGAGACAAATGTCTTGTTAGATGAAGGTGAGCATTTTCTTGTTAGCTTTCTTTTATCAAATAATATTTGCATATCGAAGGATCGACATAACAGCATAAATGTCGCTTGAACCAGCAATACTTATTTTTTTGTTTTGTTTCATAAATAATATTATAAATTGTTTGTTTGTTGTTTTTTTATTTTGTTTTTTTGTCACCAACAGATTTTATAATTCTGGTTCTGGTTGTTTAAATTCGAAAACAACATTTTGTAAAAAGTGCTTTCTCTTCTCTTCTAATACAAGATCGCGGAGATATTACCTAAAATGTTGTTTGTTTTGTTGCGTTTTGTTTGCAGTGTTGTACGGTGCTTCGCTTTGTTTGGTTTTGACTTCGTTTGTTCTTGACGAGATAGCTGAAATCAGTACATAAAGTAATGTCAGATCTAGAATAATTTAAATTACATAATTCCGGAGAAACAAACGGGTTACTGCGTGATGAAGGTGAAATTGGCTATAATCAGCTTAGATTCCCTCGAGTACTCATATATTTTATACTTCAAGTTAAGCATGACATATTTTACGTCGATTCTTACAGAGTATCTGACATACTCTATCGACTGCTGAGGTGTTGGCGTAAAGTATAATTGTGAGGTGAAGAAACCTGAGACCAAAGAGGAAATCACCGACGTTAGATTGGCAACAATTTACCCTAGAATCAAACCCGAGACCATAGAGATGCTAAGCATGAGTGCTTTCCTGCTTTATATAGGTCCCAATGGTAAACCCGTTATTGACAAGTTTAAAGTTCTTACCCCAGTCTGCCATTTTCACGTGCCAGTTTGCCGATGTTTTGTGCATGATTATGGTCTCATTTTTTAACCAAAACAATTTGAGAGGATTCCATGAAGTCAGAACACCAGTTATATATCCCACACCGAAGCATAAGAGCACAACAGCAAACAACAAAGCCGCACGTGGACCAGTGCAAAACGAGTCATCTCTTCCATTTTTGCCGTTTTTACCGAATCTGTACTTTGTCCCTTTTGATCCTCTTTTGTCTCTTGGGAGATTTGCAGTGTCTTTTGCAGTAGCATGTACATCCGGGGTGTTTGCTAACCGAGTGGTGTCTTGTTCTTCCCCGTCATCCTCGCTGTCACTTCCCATAGGTAGAAGATGTTGGTATTTCGTACTGTTATCTGATTAAAAAAGGGGAAAAAAGGGACAAGAGTTCATTTAAATAATTCGCAGATTTTTTCTCACAATTTTTGTTCAAAATTACTTTTCAAATACAGTTTTGTTTTTCATTGTCATAGTAGTATTACAAGAGGTAGTGTTGTAGTACTTATTTTTGTTAATGTTTTGGTGAGTGGGGCAGGGTTGGCGGGGTGTGTGTGTAAATCGCTATGCTTGATATTTGATTAGTTATCTACCTTGGTAGCTCAGTTGTGCAATACATTAGGATAACTTCATCAAAAGTACTTACAACTACCGCTTTGTCACTTTATTGTAGTTTATTCGGCACCTTTACTCACCAAAATCTTGAAATATCTTTTACCCGCTAGACACACTTTTTGTTGCCAAAAAATTAAATGTGGTTTCTTTTTGCTGAGTTGGAGCATAATTGCAGATTTCTCAGAAAATATGGGCATAATTGACTAAAATTGTGTTATTCTGTTCTTGACAATCAATGATAACAAGATACAAGATACATCTTGAAAAGGAAGATTGGTGGTGACGGCATCGGTTGAGGAGTATTAAAGATGCTACGACTAGTTGTATGCATAGCTTGTAACCTGTGCGCGATCTATACAGTGTGTGTGTGTGTGTGTGTGTGTGTGTGTGTGTGTGTGTTATTTTAACACAAGGGAAGATGCATTTATTAACCTGGCTTGGATGCTTCTATGAAGGCTAACTTAAGGCTATGATGTGACTTTTTTAATTTTCGAATTAGGTGTTTCGGACTTGTGTTGTTCTTGAAATTGATGTGAGGTGTGTACACCTCCCATAGTTACTTCACAGTATCTAAACAGTGAAATACCAATGGTCAGCTAGGAAGCAGAGCTAGCCACCCATAGCAGTAGTCGCGTGGGTTCAAGGCAAGTAGAATATCTATAAAATAAAACGGCCTGGATGGTAACTATTTTTAATTGCATCAAGCTGTTTAGTACGCAATGTTTTATTTTTTTTTAAAATATCACATTGGGAAAGAGCTTGCGTTTGCACTGTGAGCATCACTTTGTGTAAAACATGACCTTCAGACATGAAAAATGCATGTATGAATTTGGGGCTGGGGTGCATAAACTTATTTTGCTATGAGCTTCCATTGACTTGTCAGATCAAGTGAATAATATTCTTATGTTTTGTTTTGTTATAGTTATTCAAAAATATGGACCTTTTTGACCTCACTGATGTATTTTATTTTTTAAGAATTGTTATATTAGGCGATTTGATGCGGCATCACATTTGTGCTTAAAAACTGTCCCTGGAGCCATCGATCGAAACATCGCTCGGCCATTTCAATCAGGTCGTGAAATAACATCGGATGTATTTGCATGAATACAGGAATACAGTTGAATTTGATGTGTTTGGTGATTCGCTTCCTGCGGAGTGCATCACATATGTTACGACAGCAAAAGCGATAGCATTCCGATTGTGACTGTCTCCTTCCGCCGCCATATTATTCGAGATGAACGAAAGTAGTTCAGAATATAGTTCTCAATGGCGACGAATTACATCCGAGGTTCTTCCTCGACTTGGTGGAAAAGGCCGAGGATATTCCGATTGTGGCGCCCTAAGCCTTGGGCAAAGATTAATCCCGTTTATAAATAAAATCCATCAAGGTGTTAAGGAAATATGAGCAAATGAAAAAACTTAAACCAAAACCTTAATGCAAATTTTCTATATCACTGTGACCCAAACATCAAAGAGACGAGAGTGCGTGTCGCAGAATGGTCTTAGAGTTATAATGATTCACCCCAAGTATGAAGAAAACCCATCCAGGGCTTTAGGAAATATAAGCAAATGAGAAGAACAAAAAAAAATAAATTATTTTACAAAAACCTTAACGCAAATTTTTCTATGACTATGGCCATGACCTTAAGGTCAAAGGGACAAGCGTGCATGTCAACAAATGAATTATCTTTGCTTCTTTATGACTCATTCCAAGTATGAACAAATCGATCAAGGAGTTTAGAAAATATAAGCAAATGAAAACACTTTAACCAAACCCCTAATGTAAACTGTATATGATTGTGACCTTGTCTCCAAGATCATATGGGTGAACAAGCATGTCGCAGAATGAATTGTCTTAGCTTTAAGCGTTTCCAGAATTACTTTTTTTTAATTTTTAAAAATATTTTGTTCGTTTTGTTTTGTTTTTTTTTTTGGAGGAGGGTGAGGGGGCGCACTGGCTCCGTCGCTTATGCCAAGTAAATAAATTCTTCCTCGTCAGTTTTGAGTTGTCTCAATAGTAAAACGTCTCCTTAATGATGTAATAACCTAACCACACGACTTCGTCGAAAAATGATAGTAGATTTAAGGAAGTAAAATAGTCAATGTGATTGTCCATAAATTGATTCAAGGTTATATTAAGTAGAAAGTCGTTTTACTAACTTATATAGTTACAGCTGCTAGCTAATTCGATAGTTCGCTAAGCTCCTTTGTTACCCGTGGCTGTCTGTACTGAGATTTCCTCGTTTTTCATGAGTACGCATAAACAAAAATACGTCATCAACAACATAATCTAACAGTCTCCTACAGTTCAATGAAAGTGCCCGTTTTCTCGATCGATACGTGACTGTATTTTGAATAGAAACTTTGATTGGCCCATTCAGACAGCGTGAAAGGTCATGTTGGGTCACAATGGCGAGAAAAACCTCCACGCGCTCGCAGTGATTGGTTAAGTGTTTTATGCATATTCATGAGAACAGAGGAATCTCCGCATCGGCGGCCACGGGTGAAAAAGAAGAGTAGATGGGTAACAGCCCGTCGTTTTCGACCACGCTTAATTAGTGCCGTAGCACTAACTAGAGCTAGTCGAAGTCACATTCCAGTGAGCAAATTCCATCGGCAAATCCAGAACATCGACTAACTCCAGGTGCAGGTCTTACATGGCTACCCTTGACTGCAGACCATACCGTCACAAAGGCAAATCTAAATCTGATACTATCCACTATTCTCATCAATCGACGGCGTTAAAATAAATTTTAATTAAAAAATAGGTACGCGAATAATCAAAGTGAGCGTCACTTATATTTCTAAAACATTTTTGCTAGAAAAAGAATCTGATTTATGCAATCCTATGGCTTACAAACATGTTTCTCTGAAAAAAGATACTATGTTGCACGTTATCAGTCTGGTCAACTTTACTGACCATAACTTAGTAAGCATTATCTTTATGATCAAAGAATAGACATGACTGCAGACAAATTTACTGGACATTTTTTAATTATGCACTCGCAAGAAATATTCGCCGCCGTATATAAGTTTTCGTGCAAATTTTGCAATAACATGCATTTCTTTGTAGACGAATATATATATATATATATATATATATATATATATATATATATATATATATATATATATATATATATATATGTGTGTGTGTGTGTGTGTGTGTGTGTGTGTGTGTGTGTCTGTGTGTGTTAACGTTTTCTGACAATGTTTGTAGATAGATAGATAGCGGTGTGTGAGTGTGTGTTTGTGTGTGCGTGCGTGTGTTTTACAAAATTTAATCTTGAAATGTGTGACTTGCCCGAACCTAAATTTATTATCATGTATTAAATTGTATCAATGAATAATAGTTCGTACAAATACCATTATGTTTTTAATGTATCCCGTTTTAACATATCGTCTTACCTGCCATTATCTTGTATTTGAAAAGTCTGTATTACTTGGATTAAAATCGAGTCACTTCTAGGCAGCTGTTGTTCAGTGCGGTGACCATATAAGCTCCAGGCAGACGTGACGGTGACCAAGTTGGAGTGGAAGTACATGTACGTACGGGCTTATCATATTATAAAATGGACTTCCATTGATAAGGACTCTTGACATAGATGACACCGAGTTCAGCAAGATACTTATATTTGTAATATTCAGTCTGACAGAATCTAACTAAAACCCAATGAACTATTAGTATTCTTCTGGTATTTATAAAGATATATATATATATATATATATATATATATATATATATATATATATATATATATATATATATATATATATATATATATATAATAAAAATAAGGAGTCCTTGTAGAAGGCAATTACAAAACAGAGATAAACAACACAACCAATAAACACAAAGGAAAGCTCTGAATTTACAAAATGTTACGTGATTGTATGTTGAATGGAAGTGTCGCTCCTTATCGTGCATTTTGTCATTGAAGTTCAAACCATTGAGAGTCGAAAGCACTTAGGCTACTTTAAATTTAGTTTTATACAGTTCGTCGTCAGCTTTTTACATTTATCATAATGAATCCTCTGATACACGCGATCCCTTGCTGACCCAGTGCACTTGAAAGGCCTGTTATTTGCCATATGATCTGTATTATTTTTACACACACACACACACACACACACACACACACACACACACAGAGGTATCTCTTTCTCTCTATCTCTCTCTCCCTCTCTCTCTCTCTCACTCTCTCTCTCTCTCTCTCTCTCTCTCTCTCTCTCTCTCTATATATATATATATATATATATATATATATATATATATATATATATATATATATATACACACAAAGGCGCACGCTACAATAGAAATTGAATAAAGTATCTTGGCATGGAGTTCATTAGGCTCTGAGTTTGAGTGTGACATTGAAGTTACATCTGTAAAGCCCTTTGTGATTGGCTTACACAAAATATCAAGCTCAGAAGTTTTATGATTTCTAAGCCTGGAATTTGGTGCAGTGTACAAATCTTTTCCTGAGTATCAAAATATACAAACGCGAACATTTTTTCGTGATCTTAGGGAATTATATGACCAATGTTTACGAAAACAGCCAACTACTAAATTTTTTTAAAATAAAAATTCGAAGATATCATTGTCGTTTCTAATGATGATGAAAGTGCAAAGTTAATGGTATTGAATTTCTAATGATGATGAAAGTGCAAAGTTAATAGCATTGAATTTCTAATGATGATGAAAGTGCAAAGTTAATGGCATTGAATTTCTAATGATGATGAAAGTGCAAAGTTAATGACATTGAATTTCTAATGTTGATGAAAGTGCAAAGTTAATGGCATCGAATTTCTAATGATGATGAAAGTGCAAAGTTAATGGTATTGAATTTCGAGACGATTATGAAGTTTTGAAGTTTTGTTGCCTACAGTTTCCTTGAAGTGTTATCCTAGTTATATTAATTGTCAGAAAAAGTCCACGTCTGCTCACTGCATTCGACACCAAGAGCAGGAATCACCAAAGCTTCTAGTATTGTACGTCGCCGGCAGCATTGTCTGGAATGAAATAATTACCAAAATAAAATACAAAATCATGAATTACAGTGAGACTTTTCAGTACCGAACACCTTGGGGACCAAATGAAAATTACGGTTTTGAGGGCGTTTTGGTTTATAGAGTTAATTTAATTACCAGAGAACTATATATATATATATATATATATATATATATATATATATATATATATATATATATATATATATATATATATATATATATATTTGAGTTTCAAGTGGATATTCCGGTTTACTACGGGTTCGGCTTTTCATTTTCTTTCTATCTTTCTATCTGTCTTTCATAATTTGTTCAGAACTGAGCACAACTGGTGTTCATAAAACCTCTAGAGAGTGCAATCGGTGTATGATAGGGTAACGATAAGACTACATCAGTGTAATCGCCGTGCTTTTATCTGGATTCCAAATGGCTTTGTCTGTTGGTGTGTCCCTTACAGAAGGTGCCACAAAGTACAGCAAGGCCGATTGTACTCGACTAACTGTCACGTACACCAACTGAAATATTAATTTTCTGCTTGGCGACGGAAGTTGACCTATGACATTTAGATCCGATGATCATACAGGGTGTTCCATTACTCCAGACTTGAAAACAAGCAAGCAAACAAACAAACAAACATTCATGCATTACAATAATTCTTATATAATCCGATTTATTTAAGATTAAAGAAAGGATAGAATAGAAAAGATAGTAAAAAAGAAAAGAAAAAAAAAAGGAAAGAAAGAAAATAAAATGAATGATAAAATATAAACATAAAGTGAATGCAGGTAACCGACAGACTGTTTACCAAATTGTCTAGGATCCATTTTCCCTTTAAAACTACGATATTTAATCGTGGGGGAGGCTTAAATAAGTATCCACATTTTCCTAATCTTAAAAAAGGTCCCATAATCTTTTTCTTTTCGAGGCTGGTCAGATGTTCCATATTTTTCGGAATTTTTAATGAAAGAGCGGGAAAATTTATTATTCGACAGAAGTAGTGTGCTTAATTTGTGATCAAAAACTTGATGTGCATTTGTTTTCTTGTTTTTTTGTTTTTTTTTTTTTGTTTTGCATCTAGTCTTTAGGTTTAGAGACAATATCCAATTATTTTGGAATAGGTGGATTGCTCTCAGAGTTATCCTTCAGATATTGACATTTATTACATATTTTCATACGTTTCGAGTCCTCTTTCTTTTTATTGTCTCCCGCCTTGTAGCGAAAAGCAGAGGACATAGAATTTGCTTTTCCGTCTCTTCGTCCATCCTTTCGTTTCCAGATTATAACTTTAAAGCCCGTTTGAGATTCAGATATTAAATTTGGCATACTCATATATCATCACTACAAGGTATTTGAAGTCCTATCTTCGAGGTCAATGCCACGAGTCAATATTTAAAGTTTTCCGTCACACTATCCTTCTGCTTTATAACTTTACAACTATTGAGATAAATTAAAAAACTTTGTGAACTTATATATGTTACTAGAAGGCGTGTCGTCTGCCACATTGGGAATCCACTTTCAATGGCAACATTGAAGGTTATTCTTCACACTACTCTTAAAGCTCAGGTTTCGGTATTATTATTGTAAAAACTAAAATAGTATGGTTTGGAAGTGAGGAGAGATTGTATCAGAACTACCAAATTATTTTGGAGATATAATGAGCTCATCATACCAGAAGTGAAGTTTTCCACCAATTTAGAGCCTATGGTACCAATAAACATATGGTAAGAACATTAAAGAAATAAAACATTGTTAAATAAATGGCCTTAAAACCCCCCCAATTACTTTTGCTTGAATTACAGTTGTGAAAAGTATGAAATGGAAAAAATTAATCATCTTTTATTATCGTTATCTTCACCATTATAAAAACCTAAACAAAATTACTAATATGTTTTATAACATTGTGCGGAATGGTTCAGTTGACAAAATAAAAAAGCAGACATAAATGATAACAACTGAGGAAGCCAGAAAATGTTGGACATTAAAGCTTTTGCAGAGTCCGTAAAGTTCATTTGGACAAATGATAACCACATCTTCATCATGGAAATATAACGCCAAGATATATCCATTTCCATTTGGATAAGACAAATGATAACCACATCTTCATCATGGAAATATAACGCCAAGATATATCCATTTCCATTTATCCGGAATAAGGTTACGCTAAACAGTATTCATAAAATTGCACTTTCTGGCACGTATGTCGTCTGCTTGAGGTTATAACTTCGCAATAAAAACTGCTATTTATTTTGTAATTTCATTCGATCCAAGATACTATTCTCTATCAGTATTGCGGGTGATTGTATCGTATTTTTAAAGCCAGACTTAAAACTTGTAAACTTGCAAAATAATTTTTTTTTCTAAAATAAAAAAACAAACAAACAAACAAACGTATTTTCCTGCACATACACTTGTATAGCGATTAAAATACCTTAAAATTGCCTTTCTCAAAACGAAATTGGAAGAAAATCTGACCAGCAAAACTCTTTTAATTTCATCTCAAACATTTGGTGCACACATTTGCTTTCTAAAACTCGGCATTTGCTACAGGCTATTTCGAGCAGACAAATTGAATCTAGGCAAAAGTACCAGCAACCAAGTTTCTTATTGTCCAAATTTTGCAGAACGTTTCATTCCGTTGATGTACGTCTTTTTCAGGGAACTTTATCCAAAAAAAAATAAATGTATTTCTTTCAGTGAATAGTTGCAGAAGATCTCAGTGCAATACATTTTAAAACAAGAGATACTGTGGTTGTCTCGGAAACTTTTTCTTCCAATTCTTATAGGAACTTTGATTTTGTCTTCAAAATGAATGCTGTAATTTTCTTTGAAAGTCGTATGGCGACATTAAAACGTTTAGAAAACATGAAGTTTCTGCACTGAAATATACAAAACCCTTCGACAAAGCAGAGGAAATGTAATTGAGTTCAGTTAAAGAAACAAGATGCGCTTGGTAAATCGGCATGGGCAAGCGGTCATTCCGAATCAAATCATATTAATACAGTACTTGGAATGCACCCTTTTTACGTGTTTTGCCCTCTGAATTTACTGTTTGCATGGTCATTGGTTTTTTAGACTAAGTTGAGAATGGTGATCGTTGTTTATTAAATCGTCATTTATCAACGCAAAATTTACATTCTTACGGGAGTTAATCGGTTCATATTACTACCAACCTTTGTCTAATCTACTTGATTATACCGAGAGCTTCTGGTTACGTTCCTCAGTGTTCACAAATGTCACTGTTAGGCACGTATGACGTCGGCTTCAGGTAAAATCTTTACGGTGAAAACTGCAAAATATTAGAACATATTCATCTCATACAACTGAAATTGAAATTCTTTATCAGTATAGATGGTGATTGCATGGCATCTTGAACCAGACTTATTGTGCACCCGTTTAAATCTAGCTTGTGAATTTGCAAGAATACTTAAAAAATAGCCGAAATTCGGTATATTTACCCTGTCCTGGTTTTTACAAACGAACATTATATACAGCTACACTTGTATGGAGATTGAATTACCTTAATTTGCCTTTCTCCAAATGAAAGTTGAAGAATATGTCAGGCTAAACTTTCTTATTTTATCTCAAACATTTGGTACACACTTTTGCTTTCTACAACATGGTGTTCACTCTGAGTGCATAGTTTCGCATTCAAACGCTGTGGTAGTAACACTGAGCTGGATACCCGCATTCAAACGCTGTGGTAATAACGCTTAGCTGGATACCCGTATTCAAACGCTGTGGTAATAACCCTGAGTTGTATACCCACATTCAAACACTGTGGTAATAACACTGAGCTGGATACCCACATTCAAACGTTGTGGTAATAACGCTGAGCTGGATACCCGCATTCAAACGTTGTGGTAATAAGAATGAGCTGGATACTCGCAGTATCTGGTACATATTGAATACTTAAATGAAACTGATTTACGTCCATATAAGCATACCCAGGTTCTTCGTTAAATAACATATGAGAATTGCACTAGAACTTTTGGCTAAAATATACTTAAAGAAACCTGATGTAATTAATGAATTTATTGATAAATTAAATTAAGCTCATCACCATTTAGAGAGACTTTAGATTAAATTCTATAAAAAAAATCAAACAAAAAAAAAAAAAAAAAAAAAAAATACAATTCATGTAAATTATAAAACTATGAATGTATCGATTATGGAATATTCAGATGTAATTAGTTCGGTAGTAAATGGTTTATTTCGAAAACGCCGAATGTCTGAAGATATACACAAGAATAAACATTCGAGTTCGAGTCCATCTTGGTTTGATGTTGAATGTAAAAAGTAAACGAAGGGAATTTTATCAATGTTGAATTGTAAAAAAGAAAAATGAATCTTGAGAAATAGAAAACGTTTGATTGAGATGCGCTCATTTTATAATGCACATATTAAAAAATGTTGGGGAAAATTTATAGGGGGCCTAACGAATAAACTACTAGAGCTCATAAGCGTGATGTTATAGAATATTGGCAGTTTTTGAATCGATGTGTATTCAACAAATACCTGCTTTATCAATAAATGAATCTGAAGTTGTTCTTTTTTTAAAAGTATGTCAGTATGCCTGATGGTCTAGTTTTTGTTCAGAGGATGAAGAAATAGACTTCTATAATGATTTTATACAAGGTAACTAAAAACTTTTGTTTGATAAATTAAATATTGCCACTTCGGTAGACGAATTTAAAAGAGCAATCAAAGAAGGGTAAAAGCAGTGGCCATGATAATATATTGCATTAGTTTTTGGTATATGGCCAAAAAGTGATAGAGCTACTCCATATACTTATTGCCGTTTTCAATGTTGGTTGCTTCCAAGACCTTTGAGGACATGGTTATAACTATTTATAGAGAAAGGTTTTGTAAATAACGTAAAAAAATTAAGAGGTGTTACCCTTCTGAGTGTCATGCGTAAAATTGTTCACTAGGATTTTAAATAAAAGACTCGTTAATTGGGCGAAGGATCATGAGATATTTGTCGAAGCGCAGGCTGGTTTTAGGAAAAATATGTGCACAACTGATAACATTTTAACATTACATGGATTGAAAATTCATTATATTAATTCAGGAAAAAACAACATGTTTTGTGCTTTTGTTAATTTTGCTCAGGCGTTTGATTTTATTGTAAGGGATGTTTTATGGTATAAATGACTTAAATTAAGAATGAAAGGAAAAATATATTGAAAATTGTACATTGGATGCATGACAATATCAAAGACCAGTGAGATTCAACAATACTTTTTCGAAAGAATGTATGTGTAACTGGCGTGCGTCAGGGAGAGTGTTTATCTCCCCCTCCCCCTTTTTTTCTCAACATTTATTAATAACATTGATGAGAAATTTATTAACAGTGGTGTTCAAGGTGTTTACATACGTATGCTACAGCTAGTTTTGATTGTATACGCAAATGATCTAGTTATATTTTCTGAGTCAGAAAACATGGTCTGCAAAAGGGCCTAAATGCTATGAATACATATTGTGACAAGTGGTGTCTTAAGCTAATACAAACAAAACAAAAATTATGGTTTTTCGTAATGGGGAAGGAATAGCAGATGATAATTCATTCTTCTGTAAAGGTTTAGTGTAAGAGGCTGATAATAACTTTGCGTTTCTTGGAATTGTTTTTACAACAGGCCGTTCTTTCACACTTGCTCAACAAACTTTAGGTGCAGAAGCTTCAAAGGCATTATTTGTAATGGATAAATATTTATACAAGATTGGAAATGTGCCCCCAAGGTAATAAGTGAAATTTTTGGCTCACTAATTTCATCAAATCTTAATTATGGATCAGAAGTATGGGGATTTATTGAAATAAATGCTGTTGAACGGTTCCACTTCACTTGTCGTAAAAATCTTCTTGGGGTTAATAAATGCACTCAAACTGATTTTGTATATGGAAAATTAGCGAGAACACCCTTATATATTAATAGATATTACCGCATTCTGAAATACCGGACTAAGCTTATCTCCTGTAATAATAGAGAATATTGTCACATATAACGTAATGCTTATTGACACAGATAGATGTACTGGAAAGAAAGATTGGGCATCGTTGGTTCGGGATTTATTAAATAGTTTTAGTATGGAGGATGCGTGGACATCAAGGTTTTCTTATCTTTGGTCAACAACGTCTAGCTGACCAGTTTATCAGACACTGGTAATCAAGAATCCGAGATTCTTCAAGAGCTAAATTATATAGAAATTTGTGACCAAATTTGGGCTACAAGGAGTATTATGTTATAGTAACAGACAGAATTTAGAAAATCCCTTTAAAAAAATAAGGCTATCTGATATTAATTTACAAATTGAATGAGGAAGATATAATCATGCACAATCTACCCCACTAGATCAAAAGGAATTGTATATTTTGCATTGTTCTAGAAGATGCATATCACTTTGTATTAGTATACCAATGTTACTTTGTATTAGTATACCAATGTTATTTGCCGCTAAGAAAGGAGAATGGTTGAAACAATTGTTTCAAAAGAAATGTGTGACAATTGCCATAATCATTACATTGATCGGTATGATTGCTACAACTATTGCTCTGCTTTCGGGGGTTGGGGTGTGGGGTGGCGCCTGGGATTTTCTTTTGAGCCAGGATATTTTTTTGTTCTTTGACCTCAAGGTAATTGATTTTTTTCAAAGTATAGTAATGGATATAATAGGTTCTTTTTTCATGAAGTCTGAACAGAAATATTTTTTTCAAGCTAATTTAAGGCCGGAATTGGAATTTTGTTTGAAAAAAAAATTGCAGGTGCCCCTTCCCTTGTAGCAAATTTGGTAAAGGGTTTAACAGGATGTGGTGGAGTGACAATTGCGAGTGGAAGTGGTTGTGGAAAATGTAGCCGAGTCAATCATGGACAAAGTTAAACAATGCCTGAAAAATGTTGCCATTTGTTTAAGCTGTCCTAATAAGCAGTATCAAAATTACCTGTTACCATGGCAGTGTAAACGTCTGAGCTGGACAGGCTATTTCTTTCTAGCTGATTATTTAATTTTCCTTATTCTAACATTAGCTTGCCTCTTGTTTGCATTTTTTATCAGAGATGTAGACACTGCATCAGAAAAGCTAAAACATCATAGCCAATTTCAAAAAGTAAATTACCATATATACTCGTGTATAACCCGGGTCCAAATGCAAACAACATAGACCCTGATCTGCTGTCGCATTATGCGCTGGCAGTTTGCAGTTGGTATCGACTTATACGCGAGTATAGATGGTAGGCCAGCTCCTGCACCCACCATCATGATTATAAATGTTTCATTATCTTTATCATTTGCAGTTGTGATTACAAGACTGTTGCCATTATTGTCCTTTTTGTATACATAGATTTTAACCTCATTCACTTTTATTCTGTTTTCTGTCTTTTGATGAATTGTTAGACTGCTTGTCACCTGTTGTCTGTCTTTTGATGAATTGTTACAGACTGCTTGTCACCTGTTGTCCATCTTTTGATGAATTGTTAGAGACTGCTTGTCACCTGTTGTCTGTCTTTTGATGAATTGTTAGAGACTGCTTGTCACATGTTGTGTCTTTTGATGAATTGTTAGAGACTGCTTGTCACCTGTTGTCTGTCATTTGATGAATTGTTAGAGACTGCTTGTCACCTGTTGTGTTTTTTGATGAATTGTCAGACTGCTTGTCACCTGTTGTCTGTCTTTTGATGAATTGTTACAGACTGCTTGTCAACTGTTGTAATGATAATATTTACCACGTTGCTATTTATAGCAGTGTTCAGCCCTAGTTTAAAGCTATTGGATGACCTTTTCAAGTTGTTGTTGTAGACAACAATGCTATCCATTCTCATCACAAGATTGCTTGACAACAAAAATATACCATCAGCACCAGCAATATAATCTAGTCTAACTTTGAATATATTGCTGGAGTTTAATCATAATATTTTCATGTGAGTTATAGCTTTGTTTGCCTAAAATTAATTTTTCAAATCACTTTTTTGCTCTCTTGAATAGCTGAAACAGAATGTGATATTTTTTAACTTGAGCACCTAAAATACAGATCACATAAACCACAATACTTTGATTTAATCTCACTATACATTATTTTGTAAGTCTGTTTCACTATTGCAGAAGGATATAAGAACAAGGACAATGTGTTGTACTTATATTTTTTAATTTCAAGTCCATTATTTAATTATTAAAAAATGTTCATATATCAATTAAACCATTAAGTATAACACTAGTTTCATCATTGTCATGCATTTTCTTGCACAATTTATTTTCTATGCTTATTCTGTTTTACATTGGTCATCTAACTGTATTTTGCTTTGTGGTACTGTTTCTATAATAATGTACAAAACAAAATTTTGAGGATCATTACACAAATTTTCAACATACTTAAATCAGACTAAATTTACAGTAACTGAAAAAAGTGGCCAGGAATGTTTTTCAGTTATGACAGTTTACATTTACTTATCAGATTTAGGTTAGTAAGTACCAAGATGGATGATGAATCCCTGACAGCACACTTCTTTTTTGGATTGTCTTGATGGAATAGCCATCAAAATAAATAGCATTCTAATAGCTGATTATTGGCTAGGAATCATAATTCTGCTCAATAACTTTTGAGCTTTTTGAGATAAATGGATGAAACTTTGTAGACTTGTATATTGTACTTGAAGGTTGTTTTGCATAATACATTGGTTTCCATCTTCAAGCTCAACCTCACATGTTGATATTTAAGTTGTTTGTTTCTGCCTTATTGCTAAAAATGTCGTTTGAATTACAGGAATGAACTTTGGTAAACTTATTTTTCTTAGTCTGATGGCATGTCCTGTAGCATAGTCAAAAGTCATATCTTTAAAGGTCAAGGTCAATAATCTAATTATTTTCCTTTTTTGCACTATTACTCTAATACTGTTTGAGACAAAGCCATGAAATTTGGTTACTTTCCTTGTCTGCCCAGAAACTCTAAAGATCTGTCACAGAGGTCTCAGTCAGAATTCATCCTTGCACAGCTTTGGTCACTTCACCATGGTAGGTTGTAGACAAAATTTTGCTGAGTATGCTTGTTTTCCTTTGTAATGAACAAGTAAAGCTTTTTCTTTAACATCGCAGACGGGGAATGTAGAAATTTTGAAACTTTCTCTTCCCTTCTTTCTTTCCTTTATTTCCTTTTTTGTGCCTGTGTAAAAACTCCAGAGAACTACAGCAATAACAATGTAGCTTGAGATCTGCCAGAATTCTTTAGACTTGAATATATGATGGTAATGATTATACCTCGACAGAGCTTTAATTTTTACACAGAAACTGTAAACGTTGTTTTCATCAGATATCAGCTTCTTTTATGGGTATGAGGAGATGCTTGAAATAATACAGACAGCTTGTGTGCTTAGTTGATATCCTTAATCCTGGATAAAAGCAACATGGATACCGACAAACCAATTGCTGCCTACATGGAGATGAGAAAGCTAATCCAATTGTCTGTAAATATATTTCCTCAAACATGCCAACATGGCTTCTTAGTGACCATTTACTTTAGGAATACAGATTTGCAAGCAAATAAGTTGTATATAATTGTACTTTTTGCTTTCTCACCATTTTGAGATTTGAAATGTTTTATTCATCTTATTTACTACTATACCCACAAAATAACAGAAAGGTTAAAGTATTAGCGGATAATTGTTAAGAATTTGCTTTCTGGAGCTGCATTCTCTCCAAAAACCAATTTTAAAGTAATATGACCAGCACATTGTTTGTAGTTCATAACTATTGACAATGATTGTCTTCAAGTCAATCATCATCCAATTTGACTTGCTCGCTATTGTAAACAAGCACTCTGTTCGGATGATAGCCTTTTGATTGTGTCTGTAATACCTTCTTTGACTTTTTGTTTTCTTTAAGTCAGAACAGGATTTTGGTTGGGCACAAATCATATGAGAGCTACTGGGACACACTGCTTTGTTGAACCTCTAATTATGGGTCAGCTGTGAAGAGTTTTATGGGACTCCCACAAGCAAAACAATTAGCACAAAAATGATGTGAATATTAAGACATCTACATGTTGTTATCTTTTACATCTATTTATACAAGATAAAGTTTATACATGTGTAAACTGAAGGATATCGGGTTTAGTAGGTCCTGAAAGAGCTCTGACTGGTCTGAAACTATGTATCTAGAAAAAAATTATTTGCCATATTTATTATATATATATATATATATATATATATATATATATATATGTGTGTGTGTGTGTATATATATATATATATATATATATATATATATATATATATATATATATATATATATGTGTGTGTATATATATATATATATATACACACCGCTCCCTCGATAACTCGCGCCCGGATAACTCGCGAACCCGCTTATAACGCGGACCAGACGTGGATCCCATTTTTTTAAAAGTAGAAAATTAAAAAAAAAAAAAAAATAAATAAAAAAAATTGACCCTATTTGTTGAAGGTGAAAAAAATCGCAATCAAAAATTGGTAAATTAAACCTTAATATATCGCTCGTTTTATCGTCAAAACCAGTGGTTAGTACCCAGAAATTTGAATCATCATCATGAAATTTTCGTCTTTTAATAAGAAGTCAAATATTTTTTGTTCAATTTTCTTTCCAAACAACATTCTCAGTACATTATAAATAACAATATTCGACTAAATTTCGATCAATGAAAATGTCACTAAAGCCTACTGGTGGCAACACTTTAAAAATAAATACCAATTAAATAAGTTTTGTCAAGTGAAATATGTGTTTTAGTTCTATCTTTTAATTCGGTTTCAGTGTAATCATCATAAATGCAAAAAGCCCTCTTGTATTCAAACGTGAAAATTAAAATTCAACCGACCCAGCTATCGCCGTGAGTCTTTCCGTGAGAATCTAATTATGTGCCGACCTTTTTTTGTTTTTATCTCCGACTTGCGGAAGTATATGTTGTGTTGTTACACTCAATTAATAGCAGACCTGCTTTGTATTATCACGTTAATTACGTCTTTTGTATCAAATCAAACAAAGGGGGTGGAATAACAGAAAAGTTAAAAGGCGTGCAAATCCTGCCTGCTTAAGAGCTAGCGGTCACGGCCGTGTGTCAGGTCAACTCATTTCAATTGATCAATCGAACACTGTTATAAATATTATTATGTAAGTAATATAATTAAACTACCTTAAATTAGCCTACTCATACACAAATGTAATCAAAGATAGTAAGGCAACCAAGCCAAATGAGTACTTGGAGAATAAAAGCTTTGTTTTACAGATGCGGTCCATTACGGAGAAGCTTGTTCCAGAGTTTGTATTGAACTTTCTAACATGCTACTCAGGGATTTCCTCAAGGATGAGATGAAGTTTCACTGTTACTTGATATGAAATCACGGCATCCATATTTTACTAATGGAACAACAAAATAAATCGAGGTTCGATGTTGACAGTTGTTTCACGAAATAAATGTCAATAGTTTTTGAAAAAAGGAATATTGTTAAGTTGTGAATCAACAACAACAAAAAGCGGTGACGTAATACACAATGTATTGTGTACACGTGTTGTTTAAACCGCTTGGACTAATGTTGTTAACGATCTTTCAGAGGTTCGTTATCTTGAAAATAAAGGTAATTTATACAGAAAAGCAAACAACTACATTAGAAAAAGCTCTTTATTGACAATTATTCCCAATGTAATTATAAAACGAGTATTCCGCCATTAAACAGCCCCGTTACCCACCCCCACCCCCACCCCAACTGCGGTTTTCTTGATGTCCAGCAGGGATGCCATCCCTTTCTTAATTTTTTTGAGGTCCCTCGGTAACTCGCGCCCTCACTTATAGTGCAGTCTATGTTTTTGGACCCCATTGTGCGCGAGTTATCGAGGGAGCGGTGTATATATATATATATATATATATATATATATATATATATATATATATATATATATATATATATATATATATATATATATATATACACACATACATACGTACATACACACACACACATACATATGGCACATCAGCAGAGATCCTAAAGTTTTAATGGCTTTTGCCAGACGTTTTTTTCCTGGTAATTACTATGGTGGCCAGGTATTAGTGAAATTTAATATAAGATAATTCAGAGGATGTATAAGTTATAACAAACACAAAAACATTTATATATTTAATTATTAAATGTACTGGAAAATATCTTGTTTTCAGTTCCGGATTCATTGTTACTTCAGTTTTAGTGTCATCCTTCCATGTTTCACTAGTTTTCTCTCAAAATAGTTATTTATAAAAATGATTTGTTTCTTTCATAAAACAATACTACAGAATTTCACCCAACAACAATATTTTATGCCACTCTATTAACTAACAAGAAGCAGACATATTACCTTGAAAATACATAACATTAAATTAAAGGGCATTTCCAGACAAATCCAGTGGTAAAATTTTATTTGATCAGGTGCTCAAACAAGTGTTGGGAGGATGATATTAAAAACTAGTTGTTGTTGCAAGTATCATTTTGCTTTATAATTTGGGCCTAGGCTACAAATATTTTTCTCTAGAGGTCTTTATGTGACAACACGGTGCCACAAAATATAGTTAAAAAACACATGGTGTAAGGGACTGAAATAATGTCTGTAGTACAGACCCAGGGGCAATCGTTCAATTATAAGGTTTTTATAAGTTCAGGAGATGAGTTTTCACACCTCTCTTAACTTGTGCTTTATGGCTATAGATTGGTTAAATAACTGGGAAAACTGCATGTCCAATGTCCGACATGTCAAGTTGGCAAACGGTTATTTGAACTAATTTTTGTCAGTCATGAACAGCAAATGCGGCCATTTTAGGATCTCTCTCTCATATATATATATATTCTTTATTTAAATCAGGTCATGTCATTCTCAGTTTAAAATTTTCTTTGAAAGAGAGTACTGCTTTAACATTAGAACAAAAAACCTGCATATGACAACTCCTTTAAAATGAATATAGGAAGGGTGAAATTTTACATATTCAAGTATTGCGATGAAGATACCAAAAAATTTCATTCATCTTTGCTGAGTACTTTTTCTCATGATATATTGTAATTAGGAAATCAGCTTTCTGTCTTACATTCACATTTGTTATTTACAGTTTACACTCAACACAACAACAATAAACAAGAGGCCTGATATTGCTCAACTGCCTTACATAATTGAACAGTTGACCATTTCACTAAGCAGGCTTATGTAGTATTGTAAGAAAAAAACCTATGTAAACTGTCTTCCAAACTTTATATCATGTCAATTTTACCTATTTTACTATATCCTGATAAAAACATTCTTTCTAAAGATAAAGCATAATTAATATACATAGTCTTTTGCTCATAATGAAAGTCATCCAAGATCTTGATGATATAAACCCATTTACCATATTTTAAAGAAATTTGATGAGAAGCATAGTTTCTAGATCTAGAGACAAACTCAGCCAATCAGATGCAAGGCATCTCATTAATATGCACACTTATTATGCGACAATGATGAGTTTATTTACGATGGTGGATCAAAATCCAATTGGAATTCAGTCTCCGGAGTGGTAACAAGCTTAGCCAATCAGATACAAGATTACATCATTAATATGCATAGATCTTGCTCATAATCAAACTCATCCAACATCTTGATAATATAAGACTATTTAACAAGTCTGACCAAAATCTGATCAGAAATATAATTTGCTATAGTGTTGAAAAGCTCAGCCAATCAGATGCAAGGTTATATTAAAATGCATGAATTTCACTGATGATCATACTCAACCAAGATCTTGTTAACAAAGGCTTATTTACCAGTTTGATACAAACACTATCAAAAATAGTCTCTTGATTGGTAAAAAAAGACCCTCAGCCAATCCTATTCAAGATCACCTTATAGATATGCAAAGGTATTGCACAAACTAAAATCATCCAACATCTTGATGATGTTAGCCTATTTATCCAATCTGATTAAAATCATGTCAAAAATACAGTCTCTCAAGTGGAAAGAATCTCATCCAATTATACGCAAGATCACCTCATTAGTATGCATAAATCTTACTCATAATAAAACACTATAAACCCCTCCCTCCATAACTCGCAAACCACTTATAACATGGGGTTAGGTGTGGATCCTTTTTTCCCCTAGAAAATACCAAAAGAATTGGTCCCTATTTGTTCAATGTGAAGAAAATCGCAATCAAAATTAGTAAATGAAACCTTGATGTATCTCTCATTTTATTGTCGAAAATGGGAGTTATTGCCCAGAAACTTAGAATCAACATTGTGAAATTCACAAGTTTTAATAAGAAATCACATATTTTGTTATATTTTTTTCTGAAAATATATTTTCTCAATACACAGTAAATAACAGTATACAACAAAATATCAATAAATTAAAATGTCAGTAATGCCTACTGGTGGCAATACTTTAAGAAATAAATACCAATTAAATAAGGCTTGTCAAGGGAAATTTGTGTTTCAGTTTCATCTTTTAATTCGGTTTCAGTGCAATCATCATAAATGCGATATGCTCTCTTGTATTCAAATGTGAAAAGTGTCAATCGACCTCCACGGCGATGCCCACATGCATTTCCGTGAGATCCTAATTAAGTACCAGTGTGTTTTGATCTCCAACTTACAGAAGTGTTGATTATATTGTTACAATCAATTAAAAATTGGCCAACATTGTATTAGCACATTAATTAGTCTTTTGTCTCAAATCAACTAAAGGGGTAGTTAAAAGGCATGCAAATCCTACCTGTGTAAGAGCTAGCAGTCATGATTGTGGTAAGACAACTCATTTAAATTGACTATTTGAACACTGTAAGTACATGTAATGTAATTAAAGTATATAACATTAAACAGTGGTTTATCATACTCCTTAGCTAATGTGATCAACGATAGCAAAGGAACAAGTGCAAGGAAAAGCTAAGTTTCACAGATAGGGTTTATTATGAAGAAGCGAGTACCAAAGTTCATAGTGAACTTAAAATTTCTGAATTGGCACTCAGGTTTGCTCAAGGATGAGCAGAAATTTAGCTATAACTTGCAATGAAATCACACCATCAGTATTTTACTAATATAACAATAAACAAAAAATTGGAGTTTTTACGTTTTTGTTTCTCTAAATAATTATCACTTTTTTGAAATAACAAATCTTGTTTTATTCTGAATCTTCAGTAACATTCAAATGTATCCAAATTCACATGCAAAAAGCAGTGACATAATACACAATGTTGGCACTGGTACACATGTGATGTGTGTTGAAATCACTTGGAGTAATGTTTTAAATGATCATTCTGAGATTGGATCTATTGAAAATAAAGTTAATTTATACAGAAAAATGAAGAACATCATTAGAAAACGCAATTTATTGATAATTATTCCCAATGCGATTATTACCCCCCTCCCTTCCCACTGTTGATGTCCTTCCTTTCTTAATTTTTCCGAGGTCCCTCAGTGAGTATGCCCTTGCTTATGCTGCAGTCTATATTTTTGGACCCCATTGTGCAAGAGTTATTGAGTGAGAGGTGTATATCTTGATGATATAAGCAAATTTATAAGCTAAAGTACTGACAAGCTCAGAATGCATGGATCTTGCTCATTATTGAACTCATCCAAGGTATTGATGATATAAGCCCATATTTCAATTTTGATGAAAATCGAATCAGAAATATGGCTTCCAGAGTGGTAACAAGTTCTGCTAATCAGATGTAAGAAATCACCTCATTAATATGAGTCGATCTTGCTCATTATCATACTTGTCTGAGATTATGATGATATAAGCCCATATTCCAAGTTTTATTGAAATCTGATCAGAAATATGGACTCCAGAGTGGTAACAAGCAATTTTTGACATACAGATGATGCATGGTGGACGACGGACAACACATGATGGCTGCAGGACCATTACCAAAAACTCACTTGGCTTTATGGTCAGGTGATCTAAAAACTGAATCCTTTTTATATTTCACTTTTTACCTATGTTTCTTAAACTTTGCAGTATAAGTGATTACATTTATTAACTGATAAATCAAGAGAGACTTCCATTTTGTGATTCTAATAAGCTGTCATGTAAAAAATATAGTTTATATAGAGAACAAGAGGCCCAAGTTCTCAAGCAGATATTGCTCACCTGGCTTACTTAACTTAACAGTTGATCATTTTTAGTACTCAGGCTTATGTAGTATTGTAAGAACCGCATCCTATGTAAACTATCTCCCAAACATTCTGTCATGTTGATTGTAACTATTTTACTATATTCTGATACAGATTCTTTCTAAAGATAAAGACATAAATATGCACAATCTCTTGCTCATAATTGAACTCATCCACAATTTTGATGATAAAAAAAACTAACAGATCAAAAATATGGTTTCGAGAGTGGTAATAAGCTCAGCCAATCAGATGGAAGATCACCTCATTAATATGCATGGATTCTGCTTACTTCAAAATTGCCCAAGATCTTGGTAATACAAGTCCATATTCCAATTTTAATCAAAATCAGATCAAAATTATGTCTTCAAGAGTGGTAATAAGCTCAATGAATCACATGCAAGATCACCTCAAAAATATGTATGGATCTCACTCATTACTGACAGTCCAAGATCTTGATGATATAAACATATATTTCCAAGTTTGATCAAATTCGGATCACAAATATAGCTTCCAGAATTGTTACAAGCTCAGCCAATCAGATCCAAAATTACATCATTAATATGTGGATCTTGCTCATTATCAAACCCATCTAAGATCTTGATGATATATTCAAAGTCTGATCAAAATCGGATCAAAAAATACAGCATCCAGTGTGGCAACAAGCTCAGCCCTGCTGATACAAGATCACCTCATTAATATGCATGGATCTCACTCATTATTGAACTTGTCCATGATCTTGATCATACAAACCCATGTTTCAAGTTTGATCAAAATTGGTTGGTTGGTTGGTTGTTTGGGTTTAAAGATATTTTTCTGCACATGATAGACTATACATGGCAGCCAGTAGATTTGGTGGAGGAAGAACCCGAGAGGAACTACTGACCCATGGGAAGTTTTCTCACATACCCATGTTGGTCGAGCCAAGACTCAAACCCACACAGATGGAGGTGAGATGTCAGTGATCTGTAAAGGCGAGCGCCTTAGACCACTCATTCACCCAGGGTCCCAATCAAAATAGGATCTGAAATATGGTTTCCAATGTGGCTACAAGCTCAGCCAATCTGACACAAGATCAACTTGCTTTGTTATCAATTTTGCACAAGATCTTGATGATATAAGTATACATTCTAAGTTTGATCAAAATCGGACCACCAGAAATACAGCTTCCAGAGTAGTAACAAGCTCAGCCAATCAGATGCAGGATCACCTTATTAATATGCATGGATCTCGCTCTTTACTTTACTCATCTGAGATCTTTATTATAGAAGCATTCCAAGTATGATAAAAATCAGCAATCTGGTCTCTAGGGTGGTAACAAGGTTAGTAAATCAGATGCAAGATCACCTCATTATTATGTGTGGATATCACTCATTATTATGTGTGGATTTCACTCATTATTATGTGTAGATTTCACTCATTATTATGTGTGGATCTCACTCATTATTATGTGTGGATTTCACTCATTATTATGTGTGGATCTCACTCATTATTATGTGTGGATTTCACTCATTATTATGTGTGGATCTCACTCATTATTATGTGTGGATTTCACTCATTATTATGTGTGGATCTCACTCATTATTATGTGTGGATTTCACTCATTATTATGTGTGGATCTCACTCATTATTATGTGTGGATCTCACTCATTATTGAACCCATCCAAGATCTTGATACTATAGAGCCATATTTCAAGTTTGATCAAAATCAGATCAGAAATTTGGCCTCCAGAGACGTAACAAGCTCAGCCAATCAGATGCATGATCAACTCATTTAGTATGTGCGGATCTTACTACTGAACTTGCTCAGGACCTTAATGATATAAGCATATATTCCAAGTTGGATCAAAACTGGATAAGAAATATGGCCTCCAGATAAGTAACAAGGTTAACCAATCAGATGCAAGATTACTTATTTATATGCATGGATCTTGCTCATCATAGAACATGTATTAGATTTTGATGATATAAACCCATATTCCAAGTTTGATTGAAATTAACAAGCAATTGTTGATGGACGCATGACACGATTCACAATGTACAACAAACACATGACCATACCATAAGCTCACTTGGCCTTACAGACAGACAGGTGAATAAGTGCAAATGAATGTGTAGTAACTGCATTGGCTAACAACATGAAACACAATTCTGGGCAAAACTCACACAACATGAAACACAATTCTGGGCAAAACTCACACAACATGAAACACAATTCCGGGCAAAACTCACACAACATGAAACACAATTCTGGGCAAAACTTTGCATATTTATCTTATAGGTAACATTTTCTTGAAAGAAACAATACAAATTAAAGTTACAGCAATTCAGTCACACAAAATTTACTGCTCTTTTCTCTTCAAGTTTTCACATTTTCTTGAAAGAAACAATACAAACTAAATTTACAGCAATTCAGTCACACAAAATTTACTGCTCTTTTCTCTTCAAGTTTTCACATTTTCTTGAAAGAAACAATACAAACTAAATTTACAGCAATTCAGTCACACAAAATTTATTGCTCTTTTCTCTTCAAGTTTTCACATTTTCTTGCAGCCCTTAATTTTGCTGACCGTGACCTCGGGTTTTCTAGGACTTCTTTTTCTCCAGGAATAATGACCTTTTTACTGATGGATTCCCAGTCTCTATACATGATTTCCGCAACCTCTTCCACTGGATGAATAATGTTGGAATTACAATGATCTCTGTGATAATCATGGATAGAAATGTTCTTTTTTAAGTCAAGATCAATACCATGAAATTTACGTTTAACAATTCTGTCTTCTAGGGAATGAAAGGAGATAACAACACATATTCCTCCTGGTTTTAGATATTTATAAGCAAGTTCCAGTCCACAGTTGAACTCATTTAATTCGTTATTAACAAAAATCCTCATTGCTTGAAATGTTTTGGTTGCAACATGGGCATGGCGCATAAGCTTGTCTCTTCTATGTACTCTGAAAAATATATGTACAAATACAAATTTATTTCTAGAAATATAAATACATATAGCATGAACTCAGTTTTATTAATGGTGTAACAATATTTGTAGATTTTTTGATAGCTTCAAACCCTAAATTTCGAGACCCAATAAAAGGTCTCCTGTCTTTACAGAAACCAGACACCAAGGCACATCAATGAACTACAAACAATATTATTTTTAAAAAAAATGGATACCATAGTAAAAATGAATCCAAAGTACAGTGCTTAGGTTTTATGTATTTGGAATTTGAGATATATTGTAGGATTTGTGGACAATTTATAATGATGACATTTATATCCTCAGATGCAATAGTCTTAACTGCATCTTGCTCCCACAAATTTTAGAAAATTAGTTGCAGTTTCATCTTGATCTTCATCATGATTAAAATCAAACCTTCCCCCTGTAACTGATATCAGACAAATCTTGTTTTAAGAATATAATATTTAAAAAAAAAAAACTCTTCCCAAAATGCTTGTAATTTATAAAAGAATCTATTTGTAAACTTTAAGTCTATATATGTCAAGGACCTATCAGGCTAGAAATATGTCCCACAGATGTCTCCTCCATTATGTCAAAAAGGGGATTAACTCCAGAAATAGTGGTCCCTCATGACAACATTGTTACAGTAAGCCATAAAAAAGTACAATTTAATAAATCAGGTTGCCCTGCACTGAGGTAAGTTTAATACTGAATCTACATTCATCCCAAAAATAGCCCACCTGTGGGACCAGGATGTAGAATAGGCCCAATGTGCCCTCCCACATATCATAAGAGACCAATAATGGAGGCAGAGGCCATGGGGGCTAGTGTGCTGAACTTACGACCAAAGGGTGCGGGTTCAAATCCTACCATTGGGTCAGTCCAGGCTGGACACAATGGTACGTCATTGGGCAATGCACTTTACTTCAGTTACCTTGGCACTAAATAACCTACTTATATTGTTGTGCCATTAAATAGCAAACCAAATCATCCCCATATGGGATCTGTGTTATCTGAGGGGCCATGTTATACTGAGGCACTTTAGGGAAAAGGACCCGTGTAATTATCAGAGCCAATTTGTATTAAATGTCTTGAATTCGAGTACAGTAAACCAGATATAATGAAGAGGCCACTAGAAATCATATCATTACATCAAAATTTTGATGAAACTGAGGTAAAATATAATATAAAACACTGGAAAGAAACTTTGCAATGTTCTTCATAATATCTGATATTTTGTTAGATCTAATTTGTTTATAAATAGTTTTTACTATACACACTCAGCACAAATTCTGGAACCTTATTATTTGGAAAGAACAACTGATAAATTGAATTGAAAACATGGTTTAAAATAAAAAAATATTTGTTACATACTAGCATGTCTTTGTAACATTTTTTAGGTTAAGCTCTGATTTGAGGAGTAGATACTTGAGTTTGTAAGTTTTATGAAAGCGGGGTCAGATCATAAAGAATTTACAATGTAAATATTAGGTCATTAGGTACATTACTACACTGGCTGCCAACTGTTTGCCCAATTTGCCCAAAGCTACAAAAGCAGTTTTGCATAAGAGTTTTCGGAGCTCAATTACTAATTAAAGTACCCTAAATCGTACATGTTTGGAGTAATTACATTTTTGTTTATTCACTAAATTCAGCTTATTAGTGACATAAATTTTATTTGCTCATATTAAATAGACATGTTGATATTTATATTAATAGAATTGTTAATATATTTTGCAAAAATCAAACAATTATAATACTTGTGAACATTTCTGTGATTGACAGGACTTTACTGTTAGGGTATCAGTGTTGATTATGACGTGTCAAGCTTCAGTTCATATCCATCATCAGGTGCTGAATTAGTTCTCCACACAAAAGGTGCTGTTGTCCACACACAATTTTGTATTAAAGGACAAATGAACAAAGCATACAGATATAAAGACTACACTAATATTGTCCAAAATCACATTAAGGTGCTCCCCCTCTATAATGCTGTTGCATGGTCCAAAGTATTTAAAAAATAGACGGGGAAGCCACTCATGACAATACAAAATGTTTCCACTTTACAAGTGAAATATTTCCTTATATCTACTCAAAAAATGTAGATTTTCTTTTTATTATATATTTTTCAAGGCAAAAACCTTCAATTTGCATGAATTTGTTTCTCCATTCTGTGTCAATGTGATTAACAGCTGCATTATAACATCGATAAAAAAAAGTTCCAAAGTGTTATAATAATTTTAGCATGACTTTTTGCAAATTTATACTGTACATATAATGCTTCAACTTGTATATTTTGTCAAATTAATTACCGTTTTCAAACAAAAATAAAGAGATTTTATTTTCGTTAACACATTTCACATTGCTGGGGATGGTCCAGCAGACTTCCGAGCGTAACATTATCAAACATCAAATTTTAATGATTGTGAGTTTAGTTGCAAGGATTTGCGTTTCTATTTTTGTTTATTTCTGCATTCAGACATGAATTTGTGTGTGTTGGCAATTCTGCAGTCTTTTTCAGTAACAGACACTGTACCCAAATTTAGACTGTCACTTAATTTTGGTTTGCAATCAACACTAATCAATGCATGATTACTCCATTATGTTCAGACATGATTATGATTGTGTTGACAGTTAACATCACTACTTAAACAATTTTATTACAATATGTAATCAAGAGTTTTTCAAAAAAAATGTGCACCATTTGTCGTTGAGTGTAACAGGTATGATACTGTATGGGTGACACAGAATACTGAATAGCAACAGGACATGTAAGTTCAGTCACTGACAATTTGCATAATTCATGTGGAAAAATAATTAAAAAATTTTTTTTTAAAGTCTACTTTTTATTGTTAGGGGTTCATTTTTAGGCAATACTGATGGAGCCTTCTCATTGATTACATAAATGTATACTAGAGGGTCAACAGTCTTGACAAATTTTAAGATCTATTCATCCTGATGGGGAGAGAGAGAGAGAGGAAGGGAGGGAGAGAGAGAGAGAAGGAAAAGAAGAAGAAAAAATGAAATGTGCCTAAATATGGATATACAGGTCTGATTAATATACATAATGGCAGATATACTTCCTAAATGAAAAAAGAAAGTAGTTCCAAAAGTTATATCGCCACTTTGGCGATTAAAGTTGTATTGCCACTGTGGCATTTTTCTTCCACCGTTATATTTCAGAACCTCATTATGAAATATGTAATAAAAGTCATATCAAATATATGCAATAACATAGACCCAGATATGCCAGACCATCATGTGATGACAGATCTGGGTCTATGTTGTTTGCAGCTGGATCTGACTTATATGCAAGTATATATGGTAATCTGGCAGGCTCCCATGAAGAAGAATGTGGTAGCCCAGCTTACAATTGAGTAGCCCTGAAAAGGTACTTTATATGAAATTATTAGCTGTAAGAGATCTCTTTTTTCTTGCTCTGAGATACTGTTACGGAATCAAGCCTCCTTTACCTTTTTATAATGATTTAATTTACTAATTTATGATCTCTGTTTTTAGTCTGAATAGGGGTTAGCATATCAGTATAGATACGACTACTGCTTGATCAATAAGTGGTCACATGATCAATTGCGCGGGAAATGAAGTCGACCTGGCTTTGTACTTTTTGGAAATCAACACTGAAAGGTCACTTTCCATACTACAATAACATTATGTTTACTCTTTAAGATTTTTAGTACGCTAGACCTTTGGGTAAATGACGCGTAACCTAGCTCCTGATTGGTTCTTAGAGGGTTGTGTTATTTTGAAATACCATATTATTAAAGACGGAGAAAGGATATTCCCTTTCAATTCTGCGCACTTAGTAAAGATATATAGGGAATAATCTTGGGAATTATCATTCTTTACAATTGCTTGAACGAAGAGAGGTTATTGAAATTATTCAGTTCAGTGTGGAATTTATTTAATTAGTAATTCATCTGAATTACTATACAGCTCCGTGGAATTATAGGACATTATTCTTAAACTTGTGAGATTCCAGACTTGCAAGGATTATTTTGGATTTTATCAGAACTTGTCAGCTTCAACACAGTACAGGTTATTTTTCATTCGGAATACTACATCCAGATTACTCGGATTAACATCAGGAAGTGAACTTTAAAACATTTTAGGACTTTTTAGGATATTCTATACTGTAAGTTATTTTAATTCTTTCACTTTGATTGTTTGTTGAACTATTTTAATTCTTTTAATATTTTAGGAAATTAAAGATTTGCATTTTAATCTTGAAAGCTTGTTTGTGTCTTTTATTCTGTTACATTACCCCTAGAGTCGTAACAATACAAGTAATCCTCCTCCTTGTAAAAAAGTTTATAGTTTCATTTTACAGTTTAGAACAAGTCACATGATATCATGCAGATGTACAATGTGCTACCTGAATTCAATATTTGGTAGCCCAGACCCCACATTTAGGGCACAAGATTTGTCACATCTTGTGTTTACAGGTGATATAAAAGTGACCCATATTGTAAGTGAGGCTTAAAATGCGGCATTGAATGATAGTGAAACCACATTTTAATTGGTTCTCAAAAGCAAAGAACTAAAATGCAATAAAATTAAGTAGCAAAAACATATAAAAAATTTAACACTCATTATAGAAGGAGCTGCAGTATACTGAGGGGATTAGTAGCGAGGGAGCACTGTACTAGTGGAATCATATTAACAAAATACTGCATGCTCATTATAGGAGGAGCAGCAGTTTACTGAGGGGATTAGTAGTGAGGAAACACTGTACTAGTGGAAACATAATACCAAAAGACCACATGTTCATTATAGAAGGAGAAGCAGTATACTGAGTGTTTAGTAATAAGGGAACACTGTACTAGTGGAAACATAATACCAAAAGACCACATGCTCATTATAGAAGGAGAAGCAGTATACTGAGTGCTTAGTAATAAGGGAACACTGTACTAGTGGAAACATAATACCAAAAGACCACATGCTCATTATAGAAGGGGAAGCAGTATACTGAGTGTTTAGTAATAAGGGAACACTGTACTAGTGGAAACATAATACCAAAAGACCACATGCTCATTATAGAAGGAGAAACAGTACACTGAGGGTTTAGTAATAAGGGAACACTGTACAAGTGGAAGCATAATAACAAAAGACTATATGCTCATTACAGGAGGGCAGCAATATACTGAGGGGCTTAAAGATGAGGGAACACTACTAGTGGAAGCATAATAACAAAAGACCACATGCTCATTGCAGGAGAAGCAGCAGTATACTGAGGGGATTTAGTAGCGAGGGAACACTGTACAAGCGGAAGCATAATAACAAAAGACCACATACTCATTATAGGAGGAGTAGCAATATACTAAGGGGCTTAGTAGCGATGGAACACTGTACTAGTGGAAGCAAGATAACAAAAGACCACATGCTCATTATAGGAGGAGTAACAGTAAACTGAGAAGCTTAGTAATGAGGGAACACTGTACTAGTGGAAGCAAGATAACAGAAGATCACAAACTCAGTGCAAGACGGCAGCAATATACTGTGGGGCTTAATAGTGGGGGAACACTATACTAGTGGAAGCAAGATAACAAAAGACCACACACTCAGTACAGAATCGCAGTAATATACTGAGGTGTTTAATAGTGGGGGAACACTGTACTAGTGAAGCAAGATAACAAAAGACCACATGCTCAGTTCAAGAGGTGCAGCAGTATATTGCGAGACTTAGTAGTGTGGAACAATGTATTAGCGGAAGCAAGATAACAAAAGACCACACACTCAGTACAGGAGCACAGTAATATACTGAGGTGCTTAGTAGTGTGGGAACACTGTACTAGTGGAAGCAAGATAACAAAAGATCGGGGCCCCAGGTGGCCGAGTGGTCTAAGGTGCTCGCCTTTACAGATCACTGACATCTCACCTCTGTCTGCGTGGGTTTGAGTCTCAGGCTCGGCTGACGTGGTTATGTGAGCAAGCTTGCCAGTAGCTTCCGTGGGTCGGTGGTTCTTCCTGGGGTTTTCTCAGGTTCTTCCTCCACCAGAAAAACTGGCTGCCATGTATAGCCTATCATGTGCTGAAAAATGATGTTAAACCCATAACAACCAACCAAAAAAAGATCACATGCTCAGTAAAGGAGAGCAGCAATATCCTGAGGGGATTAGTAGCGAGGGAACACTGTACTAGTGGAAGCAATATAACAAAAGACCACATGCTCAGTACAGGAGGACAGCAATATACTGAGGGTCTTAGAAGCGTGGGAAGATGGTACTAGTGGAAGCATAATAAATATGAAATTAGAAGCAGTAAACAAGACTGGGGAAACGTAAAAGGGGAGCTTGTTGTTTAGCTTGGTGGCAAACAAGTCCACCAAAAGAGTCCCCCAAAGTTGGAACAAGGAGTCTGGTATGGCTTGCTGGAGCAACCATTCTGTGAGGACTATCTTCCCTTTCCTTGACAGATTGTCCGTCAAAAATGTGGCAAACTTGGTCATTCCTTCTTAAGTTGCCCAGCAAAGGAGGTTCCAAACCTCAAACCTCCATGCAGAGAGAAGGTGCATGTGTGCCTCCTTGTATCCTGCAGTTTGCCACTACTGGTGTTTGTCGTCGGAGACCTTCACGCAGCGACCTCTTATTTGGTGGATGCACCCCTGAAGGACTAAGAACACTGCCCTCATTTCCAAATTGTTGATGTGGAGGGTAGATTCTTCCTGAAACCATGAACCTGAAGAATCGGTCCTTCCGACTCTAGATGAGTGCCCCACCCTGAATCTGATGAGTCTGGGAACAGGTAGGAGTGGGGTTGGGGGGAGCATGGCATCTCTGACCAGAAACCAGTCCTGATTTGTCCACCAAATTAGAGGATGGTGGAAATCCTGACCTAGAGAAATTGGAGCATTCTGAGGGTCCCTGTGTGGTTTCCACACCGCCAAAACAAGAAACTGGAGAGGATGCAAGTACAGTCTGCATAGGTGAACCAGGTCTGCTGCAGAGTTCAAGGTCCCAAGCAGACAGACAAAAAGATGAGCTGACAACATGGTCTTTACTCTCAGTGCCTCCAACAGGGATAGGATCTTGTCTACTCTGTCCTGAGGGACATGGACTAATTCTGTTTGTGAGGAAATTAATCCTCACATAGACAAAATCTTGAGATGGAGTGAGCTCTGATTTCTCTAGGTTTGGCAGAAGGCCCAGCCTGGTCACTATGGACCAACAGTGACATAGATCTAGTCTGATGGACTCTTAGCTGGCCATTGTGGATCAACCAATTGTCAAAATATTGGAGGATTGGGATATCTAGTGACCATAAAGGGACTGCAACTACTCCCATGACCCTGGTAAAAGCTCTGGGTGTGGAGGCTAGACTGAACGGTAGAGCTCGAAATTGGAAAACCTCCCTATCCAAGCAAAACAGGAATACTTCCTGTGTGGCAGAAAGATAGAGATGTTAAAGTACACATCCTGAATATTGATGGAGACTGCCCAATCGCCAGGTCTTATGGCATTCCTGACTGAGGCTGTGGTCTCCATCTTGAATGGTTCCTCCAGCAGAAATCTGTTTAGGGAGGAAAGGTTGATAATTAGATGGGATTTTCCCCCTGTCCTGGGCACCAGGAAAATCCTGGAGTAGAAGGCTGGAGATTGGTCATTTAACACCCTCTCTACTGCACCCTTCAGAAGAAGGGAGTGAACCTCTGCCTTTAAGTGCACCAGATTTAACTGGTAGAAGAAAATGGGGGTCCTTATTAGAGGAGGGAGATCCTGAAACCGAAGCTGGTAGCCAACTTTTATGATAGAAAGGACTCAACCATCAACTGTTATGCCAGACCAAGCCTCTGCAGGAGAGGGAGCAGAAGGTTCTTACTGTGCTCTATTAAGATCTTAGAAGTGTCCAGAGCAACATCGCTGTGGAGATGGAGAAGCTTCACTGACAAGACCATGGGCAAGGACAATGCAACTCATGCCTAGAAGTTTTTGCCACTGCTTCCAACGATGAACAGCCATTGGTGACATAGATTCCTCTTTCAGCAGACTGAATAAGGCTGCTGAAAAGAGGTCGGCATGCTAGTGACCTAGCCTTTTGCTCTAAGGAGTCTGGAGTTTTCACTGGAAGGCAAGCCCAAGTCCCTGAAGATATGCCCAATTGAGCCGCTTCAGCATCCAAAGTGGGTGGTTTAGTGGGCCAGGAAGGGATATGAACCTTACAGCAAGAAGCAGCTACCAAGGGTCACAATGTAGAGGGGGGGGGGGAAGAGAACACCCTCTATGTTGTCTAGCAAAATCTTGGCCCTTGCTAAACCTTTGGGGGGGGGGGGAGAGAGAGACCACCCTCTATGTTGTCTAGCAAAATCTTGGCCCTTGCTAAACCTCTGAGAGCTCCTTAATCATAACCGAGTGAGGAAGTAACAGGAGATCTGTTTGAGAGTTTGCCCCAGCAAGTTTTTCCAAACTGGAAAGAATTTTAGAGTCACCAGAATCTGAAGGTTTGGACACGTGTCACTGGGCAAGAGGTGGTAAACATCGAAAGACCAGCTCTCTTCCTCCTCTGATGCCTTTACTGATGGGTGAGAGAGGCAGGGGACCCAAAGGGAGGGGGTACCACATCAGTCTGTTCTGTATCAAACTCATGCACATCGATGAGGACAGAAAGGATGTCTTTTTCCTGCTCTCTTTCTTGGGAGGTAGGATTACATAACCCATTGTCTCCCTGTTGCGAATGAGATTTGGGAGGAAGAAGAACTTGAACCAGTAACTCCTGCTGCAGAGCTAACAGACTGTCCTTAGCAGTGGACTCAGCAGGTGGGTGAGGTCAACTCTCCACCTGCCTAGAGCGTTTGGGGGAAGAAGGTCCATCCCCCTCCCTGTTTTTTTGAACCAACTTTGTATGAAAAGGTAGGTCCACTACCCGCAGCAACAACCTCACTACCATGCATCCAAGGTCCAGAAGTCCATTGCTGCATGTAGGGAAAGGGCCAATTGTTTTCCTGTGGCAGAAGGCCCCACATTCTGTAGGGTATTAGAGGGATAATAGGGAAGGGAGGGGATGCTGATCCGATCCACTTCCCTAATCTGGCACCTGTAAGCCAATTCCCTATCCCCTGTGGGTTAAAATGTCAGTCTGGAGAGAGGTGGGAGCTCAGCCCAATCCCTATCCTCGTAATATAGGGGGTCCAATAACCGATGCCCAGTACCCAGTGCCCAGTGACCTGGCAAAGACCAGTCAGGTGACTCAGATGTGTAGGAAGACCCTTCCCCAGACCTGATAGACTTAGATCCGAGCTCTCCCCTTACCGGGTGGCTCGATCTTGTCGCTGACAATGGGGACTGAAAGGATGCTGCCCCCCCCCCCCCCTTATAGGAGTGTGCATGACTCACTCTCTGCTCTTCTGGACAAATGAGGGTGCTGTTCCTTCCTGAGGGGAGGGCACGACTCACTCTGTCCTAATGGAAAAGAGAGGGCGCTGCTCCTCCCTCACAGGAGGGTGCGACTCACTCTCCACCTGTTTATAACCTCCCTTGGGAGGGGGTCCAGTAACCCTAAGAGTCTCCAAAGAAACTTGGGTAATCCTTCTCTCAGACCCAAGGGACTCAGATAACAAAAACCCCGAAAATTCTGAAAAAGACAAGGAAGGAACCTTCTTCCTCGCTTTATAGGTACATCTACACAGGTGAGATCCCAGACTTGTCCGACCATAGGCTGCAAAAAGGAAAACCATCTGTCCTCTCAAAGCCTGTACAAGATAGGCACGTGGGATGTGTGTCCCAGAGGGATTTCCTGTGACCACATCTACCCACACCCTGGTAGGCATTGTTCCTGTAAAAGAAAGTTGAAAAGAAGATTTGCATACATACAAACTTCTAAACACAAGGTAAAGTGTGGACTATGTCTAAGCTAATATGATAATTTCAGTAAGAAGTCACCTTACTTAGGTGTTTTCACAACGTTTAAATGCAAAAAGGAAAGCAATGCTAAGCTCAGTACAGAAAAATACAAGATAGTCAAGTCAACCAGGCTTAAACGAAGCTAGGGAAGACTAAATTAGCAAAAAACTAGTAGGTTCAATTGCTAATGAAAAATGGCAAAAATAAAGGAAAGCTATCCAAAATTAATATTGAAAAGGAACCCGTGTTTGATAACCGAACATGCGATATGAAGGTAAGAAGTGGTGTGCGACCTGCTTACAAAGTAAAAAAATAGCACAATTCACAATACAGGTAATGTGAATTACAATAATTCGTAATGAACAATAAAATGAATCAAGGCAAGTCTGTATGCCACATTTTTGCAAGGATAGGGAAATTTAACAAAATACCTACACTAGCTAGAAAAAAGCACAACCAAATTTGAAACAATAATGCCCTGTGATGAGGAAGAGAGAAAAATAAAATGAAAAACCGTACACGGGACAATGCTAATAACTCTCAAGAAAGCTTAAATTAACTGAGAAAATAACTCAATCTGGGTTATAATCCAAATGTTTACGAAGAATATGCACACAAGAGATATAGTAATTTTGGTTGTTAACCCATGAAGCGACGACAAATCTTCATCGACGTAAACAAGGTAGGCATTACAGCCATGCGACCGGAAAAAGATTGAAGGGCAGTATGTGTGGGCAATGTGTCTATGAGGTGTCCTAGGGGCAATCCAGTGTTCTGGAATCTTCTGGTTCTCCCTAATAAGAGGACAAATTCTCTTCATATGTTCGAAGTATTTTCCACCCGGAAAAGTACCAGCTATGCAACAGCAACAGGTATGGTATTACTATTATTAAAATATCTTACCCTACAAAAACAGATGATACAATATCTGCAAGTTGATGTGTGGATGTGATTTTTCCAAAGGCATATCTGGACTCAACGATGGCATGAGAAATCTTCCTAGCCATCCTCTCTTCACCATACTTCCTGATGATCTTGTAAAGATCTGTCTCATCTAGGTGGTTCACCACATCTGCCACTGTGGGCTGGTTTAGGAATCTACACCAGGGAAAAAAAGGAAAAAAAAAGGAGTTTAAAGGCATAGCATACACTGAAATTTCTCTATCCAGCTTCCTCTGCAGATTGGCGAATAAGGCTGTTTTGATATTAATCAAGCCTCTATCTACTAGATTCCTTTGTTAAATGAACCAAATCTATGGTCACTACTGTCTCTGATTTAGAACGTTTTGCAGTATAATGTAATATAAATGTCAAGACTAACACCAGATTACCGTATATACTCACGTATATACTCATAATGCGCTGGCAGATCAGGGTCTATGTTGTTTGTTCTACTGATTAGTCCTTACAAACTGCATAGACCCAGATCTGCTGGTACATTATGCGATGGCAGATCTGGGACTATGCAGTTTGCTGTTAGTATCGGCTTATACGCGAGTATATACAGTAAGCTAAACTAAGATATATAGATTTTTAAGTCAATTTTTGTTGAAGTTTTGAATATGGCCTTATTAACATAAAGCCACTGACTTAAAAATTTGATGAATATTCTGCTTTAGAATCTCAAAGTACTTCTGGACCTGACTTTGATTGACTCATTGATTGATATATGGAAATACAGTCAAACATGCCAATAGCAGCCACCCTTGGGAAAAGGACAAACTGACCTCTGTACAGAGGTGACCTTTGAATGCAGGTTCACCTTTCAAACTCGGTTTTTGAACACATACCATGCACCAAATAGCATTATTATTATTATTATTTTTACGGTATTATTATTATTATTTCAGGCAATTGGCATGATATACTCTTAAAACAATTCACTGTATAAATGTATCATTTCTGATAGAAAAGGGTTTTAACCCCAATTTTTTTTTTAAAGCTTTCTCTCTATTTTTTTGCTTATATATACAGTAAGGAGGTAGCTAGCTCAGTTGTTTGTATGTTTCACCTGGAGTTGGCTGTCTCTGAAGTAAAAGTCGTACTGAGGCCAAATACAAAAAAGTGTAAACTCAATGATTGACATGTCACCTTTGTTCAAAGACTTGTGATGCCTTTGAAGCTAAAACAGCAGACTTGTCCATACTATTATAATACTTCAGCTGTTTGTTGCTGTTGTTTCTTAAATTACAATAATTACAATCCACTTGTCTGACAGTAATGAGCAGTGTTTGAAAGCTGAATTTCATTTTTGCATTATAAACAAGATGTAGGAAGTGCTTACCACAATCTTGATTCCCAAACTATTATTATGCAGTAAACCATGACAGAAATTGATGAATAAGTCAAAATTGATAATTCAACTAAAGCAAATTTGGGGTAAAATTAGTTTTCTATTAATCTTTTCTTATGAATACATTTAGTATGGTAATCAATGTATCGCTCCCCCCCCAAAAAGGATGGTTTGAAAGGTGAACCTGCATTCAAAGGTCACCTCTGTACAGAGGTCAGTTTGTCCTTTTCTCAAGGGTGGCTGCTATTGGCATGTTTGACTGCATTTCCATATATCAATCAATGAGTCAATCAAAGTCAGGTCCAGAAGTACTTTGAGATTCTAAAGCAAAATATTCATCAAATTTTTAAGTCAGTGGCTTTATGTTAATAAGGCCATATTCAAAACTCCCCCCATAAGAATGACAATTTACCTTGAGTATTTATTCCAACAACGAATTTCTAAGCAATATTCAGACTTTATTCAAATTTTTAAAATAACAATATAATTGATAGATTACTTCTGACAGATTTGACTTGTGTATGATAAATATAAGCAAGATAAGGCATGTTGACACCTCAATTAACATGACATATCTCTACCTAAGCAATGCATTTCTTAGGAAAATGCTTCATTTGCACAGTTAGTACACTTGAGTGTCTGCTTTAATCAGTAAGAAACCACTGCTTGGTTAGGAAACACCTGACTGTTGACTATGGAAAGCAGTGACCATTTAATACATGACTTTTAATGAGGATATTTCATGTGGGGAAATGGAAAATGGGAATGGCTGTTGAGACCAGGTAGCCACTATATAAAAGTGACTGTTAGGACAGGTTTGACTGCATTACTGAATTTTAAGGCTACATTATTACATATCACATGATCATAAATTTTAAGGCTACATTATTACATATCACATGATCATGATGAAACAGCCTCTCATATACATTTACCCTGTACAGACAAGCCAATCAGAAACTTGAGCTAAGGTCAAGGGCATATGGCAGACGGATGTTGCTGATTCACCACCACCACCCACCCCACCAATCTGCTTAGGAATTTTTAACAAGGTCAACATCAGCATGGCATTTGTCAACATTGCATGGAACTTTTTTTTATTTCAAAACTGTTTACCTCTACAATAAACATAGGTTGCCTTTACAAAATACATATGTAAATGTTATTGCATCTTGAGTTCCTTGTAAACCTCAGTTTACCCATGGTGGATGAAATCCAAGTCAGTGGCACACCCAGAGGGGGATTTGGATTGTTCAGTCAAACTGCCATTTTCTAGTTAGAACAGAATGTTGTCAGGCAAAAACAGACAAAAGTAGTAATTTTTAGACAAAAGGAACCACCCCCTCTTTAAAATCAATCCCCCACACCAAAAACTCTATATCTGTCCCTGCTATTAGTCCATAAACAGTGTATTTAAGCCTTCTTAAACTCTGTAAAATTCTCTTCCTCAAAAATATTTTCTGCAAGTGAAACCATTATTGGCCGATTTATTTGCAGCAAACTACCACTCACAACTGTAAGGTTTTATCCTGGTTGCAATGAACTAAAGACCTGTTCAGAATTTACTACTTTAAAAATACAGCCTGGGTGTAAAATGCCTTTGCAAAATCTCAACATGCTGTATTTCTATTCAACCAAAAAGAAGTTAAGGTTCAATCAGAGAATTTAATACTCACACATATTTATTCTCCACTTTCCTTGAATGATGAAGATATTAGGACACTGCATACATTATGATATGAGCCTTGCAACTGTTCCATTATATCTAATCACAGACACTCATAAAAAAATATATATATGTTATTCAATATTTACGGGCAAACAAGTATTCTGGTCTTAACTTCTTTAAGCATTACATAACTTATATACCTGTTGCCATCCATTCTCATATCCAAAGGCCCATCTTTACTCAAAGAAAACCCACGCTCAGGCTGGTCAAACTGCATGGAGGATGATCCAAGGTCAAACAAAATTCCATCCAGGGATTCTGGCTTAATTTGGTTTTCTGCTAGAAGAGTATCCAAGTCAGAAAACCTTCCCAACAATGGTAGGACCTGACCTGGGCTGAAATGAAATTACCAGTAGATATTGTATTTTTGTTTTTACATGGTTTTTAAAAAGTTTCTTTTTTACTCCTACCAAGGAGCGCAATCTATAATACAAAAACTACCAATAACTAGAAACAGTTACATTGAGATACCCATGCTTTGAACAAAGAATCCTAATTTATGGGCTCGAGATAATTTGATGCATTTTAGAACCATATAAGAACCATATATGAAAATCCCGGTAGACCTCAATAGTTCCAAGTCATGACCCAGGGGTCAAGTTCCTGGGGGTAGGGATTGACTCTAGGGTTAATATCAGTTGCAGGTACAAACTTGTCTTTTCATGTCTAGTAGTGTTTATGTGGTTATAGGGTGGATACCTCAATAGTTTCAAAATTATGACCTAGGGGATAAGTCCCTGGGGATACAGATGAACCCCAGGGTCAATGTCAGTTGCATGGATAAATTTGTCTTTTCATGTCGAGGAAGTGTATATATGGTTATAGGATGGGGCTCTCAATAATTTCTGTGTTATGACACAGGGGCTAAGTTCTTGGGTGTAGGAAATGACCCTGAGCATCACCCAGGGGTAACAGTCTGAAATGTGTTGACACTTGGGTCATTATTTGAAATTTATGTCAAATCTCCCCCACCCCCAACCCGTAGGGGCATGATAAAAATTCTGATAGTGTTGGCTCACTGAACCAAGTTTCATGTGTCTAGCTCTAATGATGTAGGTGGAGTTCAATCACAGTCTCTCCATCCATACATATAGATGTATGTACATGCATGTGGCATGTACATATATCCATATGAACAGATGGAGACTGTATCACAATATTCCACGCTTCCTTAAAAGCACTGAGATAATAATGTTTTACTGAAACAGTAGAGTTTAAGATATATCCACAACAGTCACCAAAACAAGATTTTTACTGATCAATAATATACATACTGTTAATTCATTTATTTTCATTGGTATCAATTTTTGTGATTTTGCACCCAAAAAAATATTTTTTTTGGGGGGGGGGAGGGGAAAACTAATTTGAATTATGCAATACTTACCCACTGCTATTGCGAAGCTATTACTTTTTTGTGTGCTGAAAAACCTCATCAGTTTGATGTGAATACATCCTCCCACAGAGTGGAGAATTGTCAATAAGACAAGGTCCACTCGTGCACCTCGCATACCCATGTGTAGAACAGTCATCTTTTTCATCAATGGCAATTATGCCCGGACATCAGAGCAGGGTGGGAGGAGGGCATTCGGCAATAGCGACAGGGAAGTTTTGCATAATTAAAATAGTTTTACTCCCCCAAAAAACTACATTTTAATAGCAACAATATCTCACCCATTGCTATTGCATAGCTGAATCTGTCAGTTAGGTGGGTAGGCTGATGTGTTAAAACTGATCAAAAAGACAGAAAAATGGAAAGTACTCACCCTTTGAGGGAGAGATAAACTTTACTGAATGTTGGCGTCTCTCTGGGCCAGATGTTGCGCTGCAGCTATGGGTCTCAGAGAAAAAAATACCTGCACTCTGTTGTGCTAAAGAGAGGAGGTAGAAGGAGGAGAAGGTAGTATGTGACTGCCAAAATGCTGCCCTTATGACGTCCTCCAAAGAAGAATAATTAAGTAGGCCTATGAGGCAGCAACGGCTCGAACCTCATGGGCTTTAATTTCATAAAGAAGGCCTCTATCAGTAAGGGACTGATAAGTTTTTGATGGTAGTGACAATCCAACATGAAATAATGGATGCCAAATATCAACGGAGCTCTTCAGAGAAAGAAGACTTTTCGACCTTTCCTTTTCCCTTGGAAGCATTGAGATAGAACATAGTGCCCTGACAGGGCATAATAGCCTATCTTGATCATTCTCAGCACAGATTCGACTGAGACTGGGGATCTCTATGGGTAGTGGAGCTACCAACATAGTTGATTACGGTAAAAATCCGGGTTGGCAAAGCAGAAAAACAGAATTGTAATTGCCAATAACTGGAGATGGCCAGTGTCGAAGACAAGGCATAAAGCTCGCTCCTTCTTCTCGCAGACAGTAAGGCAAGTAAAAACAGTCTTGAGTAAGGTCCTGGAAAGAAAGCCTCACTCAATAGTTCATAGAGGTTTTTGTCAAAGACCACAAAACACAAGACAGATTCCAACTGGGCATGTGAGCGGGAGACAGGTCTTCTGCAGCTCAAAATACTTAATGAGATCGGCAAGGTGTGAATCCGAATCAACTGTTGTACCCTGAGATAATTTAAGTTTGTTGGAAATGGCAGTTCTATAGCCCTTGATAGTCAATATTGAACATCTTTTATTCTTGAAAAGAAACAAAAGGAAGTCAGCAACAGGACTTGTAGAGAGACAGCTATGATCAACGTGTTCCTACTGCATCAATCACAGAAGATTCTCCATTTGGCATCACAGACCTCAGACATAGAATCTCTCCTGGCCTGAATGATGCAACTGGTAACCCAGCCCGAAAACTTGTTCTGGCAGATAAATCACTTGAGAGGAGCCAAGCGTGAAGGTGGAGAATGTGAGGGCTGTGTGTAGGAGGGAGCCTCTGTGTTGCGACAGAAGATTCCTCCTCTGGAGTGAGGACCTGTGTTGGTCTATCAGCAGGTCTAGAAGATCGTTGAACCACGATTGTTGGGGCCACAGTGGGGCTATGTTTAACTTGTGGCAGTCGGGACAGTGGGAAGGCATACATGAATAAAATGATCCCACCGGGAGCTGAACGCGTCCAGTGCCCATGCCCTATGGTCCAGAACTGGAGAGACGTAAAAGGGAAGTCTGTTGTTGAGCCTGGTCACAAACAAATCCACCAGAGGCTTTCTCCACAGTGTAAACAGTGACTCTGTTATGGAGCGGTGTAGAGACCGTTCCATGAGGACTATTTTGCCTGACCTGGTCAGACTGTCCACTAATACATTTTTCTTGCTCAGAATGTGGCAAACTTGGGGTGTCCTCCAAGGCTGCCCAGCGAAGGACGTTCCAGACCTCCACACAAAGAGAAGAAGCATGTGTTCCTCCCTGATGGTGGTGATATACTACGATGGACGTATCATCAGAGGAGACCATGACACAGCGACCCCTTACTCTGTCGACGCACCCCTGCAATGCTAGAAAAACAACCTTCATTTCTACACTGTTGATGTGGATGGATGATTCATCCAATGACCCTGGCGGATCAAACCCTCTGGTTCTAAATGAGCGCCCCAACCGGAATCTGATGCACTGGCAAACAGATAGGAGTGGGGTCAGGTGTATGCATACATGTGACAGAACCAGGATTTCAAACCAGTAGATGTAAAAATTCTGATCAGTAGATTGCCTTCTAAAACAGTAGATTTGTTCTTGGCATAAATTTACATGTTTTAAGGCGATTGAAAACAAATCAACTGCATTTTTTGTATTCTCTTCATACTATAATAAAACAGCAAGTTTTGAACATGAATCAGATTCTGATAGTAATGTTACAATAATAATTAATTAATATGAGTCAGTATATTGTCAATTAAATGAAAAAGGAAGAGTTGTTTATCTTATAGTTCACTGCAAAGAATTTTTTATACAATCTAATAGCATTTTTAGTTTCCTTCACAAGATCACTGTCTAGTGACCACTGATGACATTCATGGTGATTATTAAGCTTCACACTTAACAGGCTCTCAATAGTTCTCTGCTCCAGATTTCCCCTTGAATCTCTTTGTATTTTGCGAAGAATGGAGAATGTCCTCTCTGTATCAGCATTAGAATGTGGAAATGACAGGACAACCATGCTCAGCCTGCAAAGAAGTTCTAAGTTCAGTTTTCCTGTTGCTGGGTTTGAAAGGTTGATGACTGCTCTCCAATACTCCTCCCAGCTATGTTCACCCTGAGGAGGAAGTTCCTGACTTGGACTTAAGATGTATTCCTGAACTTCATCCTCAAGGGCTTCTTTCTCTTCATGGCTCAGATCCAAAATCTGTTGGCAAGTTTCACCACTGTAATTAAAAAAATAAAAAAAATTGATTTAGAGTTGAAATAAACAATGAATAAACAATGAAAAAATACGTAATGTATTTATACTTTTAAGAATAATTTATTCCAACTATAAAATTAATTATCCTGTAATATATTTTTAACTGATATATTTTATGTACGCCTTGAACTTAATTTATGTGCATGAAAACTTCAAATAGTTTATGAAATGCAAAAGATGCATACTTTTCAAACAAAGAGTGCAAACTCAGGGCCTTTGCTACTCACCTGCACACACTTAAACTCTGATATCCAAGCATTGTTGAACTTGTAATATTTCTTAGCTGGTGGTTTCTTAGCATTGGGAGAAAGCACACATTTCAGCATTCTGACATGAATTGAACAAAAAATGTAAAAGCTGTCCTTAAATATTCGTCTTAAAATATCTTGAACAATACATGAACAATTAAACAAGACAAAGAAATCAAAATACTTACTCTAGTGTGTCTGCCGAAATCATTTTTTATGGTCGGTCTCTCCATTTTATCTCCACTCCACCAAAGGTTTGCCGATTTTCATCAAAGACTCAAAAGACATCATGGACCACCTTTGATCCCTTTATTACTTATAACACCTAAAAAAAAAACATGCTGCATTTGGCCTTAAACTCCCCAAATTACAACAATAAGGTAATCAATTAACAGCTTGCTGTGTACACCTTAGCTGTTCTTTAACAATTCTAATCCTATTACTCTGTCACGCATCATCACACCTGTTGTTGTACTGGTGGAACATTTCCGGTTCCCAATAGGCTGGTTCTGGCTGGTTTCTTTGTGTTGACAGAATGCGTAAAAATACTGTGTTTGTTTTTTTTTATACATTTTTTAAAAATAAATTCTTTTAATTTTCAAAAGTGGGATATTTCAACTATAAAATGGTATGTGCGGTAGATGGCCTTTAAAATGGTATTTTTGGCCTGCCAGTAGAATCACATGCATGTGCATGCAAGCAATGGGATCCCAGTCAGAAACCTGTCCTGAATCTTCCACGAACACAGGTGGTGATGAAAATCTGGTCATAACAAAATCAGAGCTGAGAGTGAATCTCTGGTGTGGTTTTCACCTTGCAAAAAGAAGAAACAGTAGAGGACGCATATAAAGACGTCCTAAAGGAACCAGATCTGCAGTGGCATTCAAGGTTCACAATAGGGATAGGTAAATGTGAACTGACAACAATGTCTTGCTCGTAATGCCTCTAGAAGTGTCAGGATTTGTTCTATCCTGTCCCGTGGGATCCGGAATAAGTTCTGATTCATGAGGAAGTTCATCCCCACGTAAACGAAGTCCTGAGGTGGTGTGAGCTCTGACTACTTGAGGTTGGGTAACAGAGCCAACCAAGTTACTGTAGGCCAGCAATGGAGCAGATCCTGATGGAGTGACTGAACCTGAACATTGTGGATCAGCCAGTCGTTAAAGTACTGGAGAATCAGAGTTCCATGTAATCACAGGTATGCCAATACTACTCCCATAACTGGGTGCGGAAGCGATTTTTAACGGCAAAACCCGGAATTGGAAGACTTCCTGGTCCAAGCAAAACTGGATGTATTGCGATGTGGAGGAATATCGGGATGTGCAAGGAAGCATCCTGAAGGTCGATGGAGACTGCTCAATCTGACAGCCGCATTGGTTCCAGATTGAGGATGTGGTCTCCATCTTGAAAGGTTCCATCAGAAGAAACCGATTAAGGGTTGAAAGATCAATTATGAGACAAAACTTTCTGCTTTCCTTGGTGACAGGAAAGATTCAGGAGTAGAATGCAGGAGACTGATTGTTCAGAACCCTCTCAACTGCCTGTTTCTATAAAAGGGTGTGCACCTCTTCCTTTAATTTCACTAGACTGGATTGGTGAAGTAGTATGAGGGTCCTTGATAGAGGGGGTTGTTCCCGACACTGTAATCATTAACTCTTGCTCACAAAGGAAACAACCCATCTATTATCCATGATGCTTGACCAAGCCTCTGAAAATTGGCCTAGACGAGGACCTACAGGGACATTAAGAAGAGGAATGGATGGCAGGAGAGGGTACGAGTCCCAAGGGTTGTCCTCCCCCCTCCTTCCTTAGGAAAGGAAGGAAGGTTAGAGAACTTCCTCTTTGGGAGTCTTCAGTGACCTCGCCTTGGACCTGATGGTCGAGGAGGAGGTTTAAATTGAGGTTGCAGGTTGGATGGGGGCTGCATCAGTTTAAAGAACTTTGTGTATGGCCCCTGAGGGCAATTCACATTACAAGTGGGGAGGTTTAACAGGTCACTTCGGTGAATGTTTGGTGTGGATTGGTTTTCTGGGTTTAACACCATTTTCAGCACATCATAGGCTATGCATGGAGGCCAGTATATTTGGTGGGGGAAGAACCAAGCTACTGGCAAGCATTCTCACATACCCACAGTGGCTGAGCTGAGTCTCAAACCCATGCGAACAGAGGTGAGATGTCAGTGATCTGTAAAGGCGAGTGCCTTGGACCACTCGGGCACCTGGGGCCCATTGGGGGAATGTACCCAGTAGCTCAATGCAGAGACCATCAATCTCAAAGGAGGGGGAGGAATGGACCACACTCTATGTTGCCAAGCAATTTCTTGGTCGGTACATAACCTCTGAGAGAATGCTCTCAATTGATGAGGAAAGAGGAAGAAGCAGGAGATCAGGTTGTGTTGAGCCCATGAGATCTTTTCCAAAATGGAAAGAATCTTCTTGGACTGTGCACCTGATGGTTTTGGGCACAAGTCTGTGGGTAAGAGGCGGTAAAAACTTTGTTTACCGCCTTATCAAAGATCTCCTCCTCCTCATCCAACTGAGAGGAACTAGTGGGCCTGATAGGAGGTGGCAATGGAGTTTATTAATTCATTGGAGTCGATGAGGATAGATAGGGCATCATCATCGTCAAACACACTCCGAACAGAAGAGTGGCTGGGTATCACTATGTCCCTCCCTCAGGGGTGGTGGTGACATAGGAGCACACTGTGCCACTGCCCGTAGCTCATACTAGTGAGTAGAGGCTCTGTGTGTATGAGAAGTTTCAGTCGAAAGATGAGACTGCTTGTCTTTCCTAGATGGTATAGATGATGCAACGCCTCCAGCCTTCCTGGCTGATGCCACCTGACGAGGAGGTGATGGCAGTACTGAGCTGCAGCATCACCTTTACTCTGGGTCCAGGATCCAGTAGTCTATGGAGGCATAAAGGATCAATTCCCTTGAGGTGGAGGGCCCCACATCCATAAGGATTCCTATGTATGATGGGAAGGGGTGGGGGATACTGATCTGGTTCCCTTCCCTAGTCTGAACCCAGTGGGCAGACTCCCATTCCAGCATAGGATGTGAAGGTTGAGTGGGGAGAAGAGAGAACCCTATCTCTGTACCCCATCAGCGATCAGTATGAGATGACTGGTGGCGGGTACGATCTGACTGGTCACCGGGATGAACTGACCAGTGCCTGGCACGCGATGACTGGTCACCTAGACGAACTTACCTGTTACCAGTGATTGACCAGTGACCAGTCACCAAACATTGACCAGTGACCGGTCACTGCCCAGTGACATTTGATGCAAACATTATTGAGAAGCAATTGCAAACACACTCCAATAACAATGTGACTCGAGTCACAACAATTATCAATATACAAAAGTGAAAAAACACTGAATTTAGGGTTTAGACAATTAATTAAGAGTAAGGAATATGTAATTCCTGTATGTTAGGGAAGAGCTCTCTGCTGTGTTATTTCCTTAACACAAAAGACTTACCCATAACCAGTATAACTGATAATGAATAAAAGTATACCCTAAACCCTAAGGGGTGAGATAAACTGTGGTAACCTAAGAGGTCCCTTAAAGAACCAAAATCTGAAAGGGAGCGGGGTTTACCGGCATATAAATAGAATACGGAGAGGATAAATGTAACACTGAGATAATATTTGTTGAAGGAATGTGCATAGGCATGTGAAGTGCATAGGTGGACCATGTCTTATTAACAATTTTCCACTCTGTGGGAGGATGTATTCACATCAAACTGATGAGGTTTTTCAGCACCCAAAAAATAATAGCTACACAATAGGAATGGGTAAGATATTGTTGCTATTAAATGAGATGTTCAGTGGGTACTTAAATGTATGGACTGAGGTCCTCTTTTTTCCACAGAAGAGGTCCTCTAGTTTCCACAGAAAGATTATTGTTCATTTGGTATTCATTGTACCCCACAAAAAAGAGTGAATATACAGTAGTATGAATTTACAGTAGTATGGTTGACAAATTTGTTGGAATTGACAAGTTAGGAAGTTTCTTGTCAATAAAAGCCTACCATATATCACAGACTACTTACATTACTCATCCTTTAAAGGCTACAAACATATTACAAAAAGTAAATACATGATGGCATGGAACTACATTTATTTATTTTGCTTAAGTTCAAACATGAAAACCTGGCCCTACAGCTCATAAAAGGCATGAACATAACATTTGAACTCAGACTAAAAAATTATAGAATTTATGTTGATTATATCTGAACTATGCATACAAAAAAATACAAATGATTTTAATAATATTTTCCCCCTGCAAAACTGGCAAATTTCACAGGTAAAAAGGACTTTGAGCATGACTTCTTGTTTTGGCCTCATAAATCTCAGTTCAATTTTTTAGCTCTGTTTAGATTTGTAACTACTGTGGCATGGTTATGAGTTTTATAATACAATACATTTGTTATATGCCCATAATAAAAACAATAATTAGGACATAACAGGATCCATGAGGCATAAGTGCATCAGGGTACTGCAAACCCTTCAAAATGAGGATATAACAGTAAGGAATTCACATATTTTGTATATGCCCATAATAAAAACAATAATTAGGACATAACAGGATCCATGAGGCATAAGTGCATCAGGGTACTGCAAACCCTTCAAAATGAGGATATACCGGTAAGGATTTACCATGGACCTTATTCTGCAGATTATTTTTATCCCCTTAACAGTTTTTTAACAAAAAGATGGGGGATTATGTTGCCCTGCCAAACTGTACTTCATTCATCCATCCATTAACAATGAAGTGTATCTCCTCCTACACAGTTAGAGATACAGACTTGAAACTTTGGTAGTCTGGAGGTGTGCTTAACGGTTTTAAAATGTTGATATCCTTGCAGGTGGGGCTTGACGGTAGGGGAGATTTTTTAAAAATAATCTCAAACAATTACTTAAATATCATAGATGTAGCTCTGAAAGTGGGCATGTATTATCATCCAGGTCAGGGCTATAACATATGTAACAGGTTTGTACATTACACCCTTGGATCTTGCCCCTGCATCAGGGGAATGTTGTCCTTGGGTCATAAATTGGGAACTGTTGAGATCCACATGCTAGTAACTACCTGTACATTTGAAATGAGACAAGGAGACAAAATCAGACCCTTAGTCATGCCCATGGAGATTGCCCTTTGGTCAATATTGAGATCCCCACCCTATAATTATATATAGGTTTGAAAGACATGAGACAAAATCAGACATATCCAATACATGCCTTTGGTCATGGCCCTGGTGTAAAGAACTTGCTCCTTGGTCATAATCAGGAAACTGTTGAGATCCCCATTATATAACCACATATAGGTTTGAAGGAAATAAGAAGCAGAAGTCAGACATATATCCAACAAAGACCCTTGGTCAAGCCCCTGGAGTTGGGGACTTGCCCATGGGTCAAAATTGAGATCCCCTCCTTCTACTCATATATAGGTTTGAAAGAATACAGACCCTGTGGTAGATGACTTGCTCCTGGCTCACAACTTGGAAACTCTATAGCCATATATATCGGTTTGAAGGTCAAAGGGAAAGGAAGTCAAATATATATCTAATACTGACCCTGAGACATGCTCCTGGGGTAGGGGACTTGCCCTTGGGTCATAACTTGGAAACTGTCAAGATCCTCACCCTATAATGGGTATAAGGAGATAAATGCACTTTTTCATCCAACACAGGCCCTAGGTCATGGCCCTACAGTAGAGTACTTGCCCTTGGCTCATAGCTTGGAAACTATTAAGATCACCGTATAACCATATAAACACTAACTGACAATGAAGAGACAAATACACATTTAGAGTACTGCAACACTCACCTTTGGGTCAGGCATAGCTTGGGGATTTGCAATGATGTGCCACTGACATAATTCTAGGTCAGCAAAGTTACTAAAATTTGACAGAAACTCAGCAATATAAACTAGAATTGTTACATGCTTTTTAAACAGGTCTATACTAACTTAAAGAATAAGGGCACAAATAGCAAAGCTGTAATACACTCATTTTGCGCATCTGTGTTTTCAGATTCAAACCCAGGTTTCCAAAAGTGGTAATAAATCCATTAGATTGGTCCTCATCTCTGGAGTTTCCCCTCAAAGATCATGCCAGGTATTGTAATTCATGCATTTTCACTGGTATCACTTTTCATGGTTTTAATTAAATTTGTTCATGGAGCAAAGGTCTAATTTGTACTTCTTAGGTCAATCCTTTGTTGTTGTCTTTATATTCTTGTCAGACCAGATATCCACGAAAATTGGTACCCCAAGAATTAGAGTGAATTCATGGTAATAAAAGTTGTACCTTTAAACCTTAAAAAATATGCTGTGCTGTAACTTTAACATAAGTTATACAAACCTGTAAGATTTGGACAGTTGTGTGGATATTTCATGTGCAGATGGGTCCCTATCAAGAGCAATGATCTTTATCTTGGGGCAGTGATGTACAAGAGACTTTGTGTGACCTCCAGCTCCAAAGGTCATATCCAGTATAGTCTACAATATAAAAAGTATATATATATATATATATATATATATATATATTACAAATCACATGGCAAATAAGTCTCTCGAAATTGCACTGGATCATAAAGATCATGTTGGTCAGGAGAACATTTATACTAAAAAAAAAGGAGTCCCTCGAAGAGACTGATGCTCTAATGAGCAAAAAGAATTTTAGGGAATTCAAGATAAGACCATTTCTTCCTTTTAACTGTCGAGTGTTGATATTCTTCAGTAATAACAAGATTTTAAAATTAGCTGCTGTGGTACAAATATCAGATGTCAGCTTGGCACCATTTTCACTGGGCAAAGTAGACATCATTATAAGTCTTTTGGTGAAAACCCCATGGTATAATGATCATCCATTCAGGGGGTGTAGTGACAACAAGACTTTTACGACAGTCATTGTAGCAGCCATATTGGTTGTACAACTAGCACCATTTTCATTTAGGACCAATTAGGTATCATAAGAAGTATATTGGTGAAAACCCCATCTTGATATAAACATCCATTTGGAGAGGAGTAGAGATAACAATATTTTCAAGATATGACTTTAAATTCAGGAGTAGCACTAACAAGATTTAAAAGATGGCTGCTGTTGTGGCCATATTGGACATCAGCTCAGCACTGTTTTCATTTAAGACCAACTGGACATCACAAGAAGTCTTCTAGTGAAAACCCCATGTCAATATGACCTTCTGTTCAAGTACAGTTGTGATAACAAGATTTTTTTGATAGCTGCCATTGTGGCTATATTGGATGTTAGATTATCACTATTTTTATTTAGGATCAACTAGACACCATAAGAAGTCTTTTAGTGAAAACCCCATGTTGATATGACCATCCATTCAGGAGGAGTAGCACTAACATGATTTTCAAGATGGCTGCCATGGCGGGCATATTGGATGTCAGATCAGCACTATTTTTATTTAGGATCAACTAGACACCATAAGAAGTCTTTTAGTGAAAACCCCATGTTGATATGACCATCCATTGAGGAGGAGTAGCACTAACATGATTTTCAAAGATGGCTGCCATGGCGGGCATATTGGATGTCAGATCAGCACCATTTTCATTTAGGACCTTCTAGACATCATAGGAAGTCTTTTACTGAAAACTCCATGCTGATATGACCATCCATTCAGGAGAGGTAGTGATAACAAGATTTTGAAGATGGCCACTGTGGTGGCCATATTGGATGTCTGAGCAGCACCATTTTCATTTAGGATAAACTAGACCATGGGATGAATGTGTGTGTAAAGTTTCAAAGCAATCCTCCATGTAGTTTAGGAGGAGTAGCGATAACAAACTTGTGCTAACAGACAAACAGACGACAGACAACTGACTATCCCATAAGCTCTTCTAGTCTAAGACCAGTAGACCTAAAACCTGACAAACAATGGTGCAAAACTGGTGTGAAACCAGCCTGAGCACTTTCAGAATCTACTGATTCATTTTTTCAAGGGCACAAAGCCACATAGGATGACTACACAAATGAGACATCATACAAAGTCTTTCAGTGAAAACCCCATGTTGACATGACCATCCATTCTGGAGGAGTAGCTAAAACAAGATTTTCAAGATGGCTGATGTGGTAGCCATATTGCTTGTCTGAGCAGCACCATTTTCATTTAGGAGCAACTAGACCTTGGGATGAATATGTCTGTAAAGTTTCATGGCAACAGAAATCCTCCAAGTAGTTTAGGAGGAGTATCAATAACAAACTTTTTCCAATGGACAGATGGATGTCAGATGACAGACGACTGACAATAGGCCATTGCATAAGCTCTAGTTTATGACCAGTAGAGCTTAAAACCAAATAGTGTCGCCACAGTTATGATGAAAAGAAATGCACATATGAAAATTATTTTAAAATTAGAACTTTAACTGATTCAGGAGAAGATCACATTATAAATTAATGCCAGCAAAGTTTCAGTTTTATTACATTCTGTTCTGCTTATTGATTGAGCTATTAATGAAAAGGTGACACTCATAAACCAATGGAGTCAAATACATCAACATAGTTGGACTAGTTAATTCCTCAAGACAGAGATTTTAAATGACACCACTGTTTTGCTGACAGCACATTGAAATGATTATGTTGTTTGTACTAATACGCATCAGTTGCAATGTTCTGGAACTGAGAAATGTGAGAAATTGAGATTAAGAAGAAAAAAATATGGGCCGAAGAAACAAAGAACAATCAGAAATATGTATGTTTTATTAAAATTCCTCAATTATTTAAGAATGTATCATTGTCAAATTTGAAGATTTATCCACAGATTAGCCAAAGACAAACATTTAGGAGTTGTCTATGGTGTGTGATAATAGATATATGTGGTATTTTCTAGCCCACCTACCTTGTACTATCAAAATTTAAAAAAAAACTGTAGACCACTATTTTCAAAATTTAAAAATAATATAGACCACCATTTTCAAAATTTAAAAAAATACAAATACATATGCTCTAAACCACTAACAGTTGTACTATTTAGATTTTTAAAAAAAAACCTAGATCACCAAGATGTGACCAGCCATCAATTTTAATTTGGAAGAAAACCTTGACCAAGCCTTAACTGACCTTCCATCATTTTTAAAATAAAAAAAAAAACATGATCACCATTTTCAAACTTTTTCAACAAAAATCCCTCGACCACCAATTTTCAATTTTTTTTTACAAAATCAGAGACTGCCATTTCAAAATTGTTCGAAAAAACCTTGACCATCATTTTCAAATACTGAAATAAAAGTTCTTTCAGAAGTTGAAGATTAGTTATTTTATAAAATAATAAAAGACATGCCCTGGAGTCTCACAAAAGTCATATATTAATCCATTAATCCAAATGAACCAATCAATATTAATCCATTAATTCAAATGAACCAATCAATATTAATCCATTAATCCAAATGAACCAATCAATGTCACTTAAATTAAATATTTAAACCCAAACATCCAAGATGGTTATAGAGATAAAAGTTACAGAGATGCTGCCAGGATTTTATCTGAAGGGGGGACCTCCCCACTTCCCACATGTTACCAAAACAAGGGGGGGGGGGAGGGGAGTAGAAAAAAATGGTGGTGGTGGTGGTGGGGAAGGGAAATTGCATAGTTCATTATTTACCCAACACTTAAATATCCGTCTCTTTCCTGCTGCACTCTGGTCTCTATTGAAATCAAAATCCTCATAAGATTCCCCCTCTAGTTGTATAAGCATTAATCTGTTGACTGTTTCTGAGCTTAATCTGTTCCTTATCTGTGTATGAATAGTCTTCTGTGCCAAGTCACAGTCTGACATTTGAAGGGGCATATGCATAGTCTGACATTTGAAGGGGCACATTCATAGTCTGACATTTGAAAGGGCACATGCATAGTCTGACATTTGAAGGGGCATGTGCATAGTCTGACATTTGAAGGGGCATATGCATAGTCTGACATTTGAAGGGGCATATGCATAGCTAGCTTAGCCAGCTTGAACAAGTAGGGAAACTGTTCTTTATGGTTGTTTTGTAGAATTTTCCACAGTTCACAGGTATTGTCTCATGGATATCTCTGCTCCAAAATGCATGTGATCTGGTGACTCGGCATGTCGTAAAAGTTTACATCCTAAAATTCAAATGACTATTTCTAACATAAAAGGGTTACTTTTTCCATAATTTCTGTAAATATTACACAACATAACTCTCGTCTTGGTGTTGTGTTGAAAGCATATGTAATGTAACAGTCAAGATTTTTGAAACTTTGCATCAAATTCTGGTTTCTTCTTTGGTAGGTCATTTAACCCGGCATCTGACATCAGTTTAGAATTACTCTCTTCCGTTTGGCAAGAAACTCCACTTCATCCTTCACTTTCTTTATTCCGCCATTAACTTTGCACATTTGCACCAGCTCTGATGTGAAGTTTAAAAGAATCAGTAATTTTCCACCCAGCCATTGACTATAATCTCACCTTCCAGAAATCAACCAAAGTTTGTGCATGCGCAAATGTGAGGAAAGAGCATAAACTGCAGAACCCCTCTAGTACACTCATTTTTCTGTTATAAATAATTAGCAGGATTTCCAAGCTTCCTTTTGCATTAACCTACATTTGCATATTTTGGAAGGGACAGACGTATTTTAATCAAATAAGTATCTATACTATTTGTTTTTAGATTCTTATTAATTCAGTTTCTTGTACCAGTTAAATAAAATTTTTATACTGCACAGAGTGCATTATTTTATGTGCAACTTTGAACTAATTTGCAGGAGTTCTCATGCATCACTGCTTTCCAAGTGTGCAAATTCATACAATTTTTGCATGATTTGCAGTCATGCATCACTGCTTTCCAAGTGTGCAAATTCATACAATTTTTGCATGATTTGCCGAGTCATGCGTCACTGCTTTCCAAGTGTGCAAATTCATACAATTTTTTTTGTGATTTGCAATCATGCATCACTGCTTTCCAAGTGTGCAAATTCATATAATTTTTGCGTGATTTGCAGTCATGCATCACTGCTTTCAAAGAGCAAATTCATACAATTTTTTTGTGATTTGCAGAGTCATGCGTCACTGCTTTCCAAGTGTGCAAATTCATAATTTTTGCGTGATTTGCACAGTCATGCATCACTGCTTTCCAAGTGTGCAAATTCATACAATTTTTGTGTGATTTGCACAGTCATGCATCCTAGCAGCATCTCTGAAGTTATTTAATTTTTGATGACACAGCCTCAAAGCTCACATGGAGTTGAAAATGTCAGGGGTGAACCTGCCTAAAAAGCCATTCATGCTAGCGACTGTGTGCAAAACCAGTGAAAGCGTTCACCTAATGTTCCTTGGCTGCTGAAGAACTAAAAGATTTAGCTGGGCTAAGCACCTAGTCCAGGACTGGGCTTTTGCAAAAAGATTGCATAAATGACTATAAAATACATATAATCAAATGTAACAAAAACTCTAAAATTTTTACCAACTTTAGACAAAAATTAACTGTACAAAAACAATTCTATTTAAATTAATTCAAACTATTAAATGGAGGTATCACAATTTAAAATTTCTGCTAATGAGATAAAATAAATCAACAAGACTATATTAAGTAAATAATACTTAGAATTGTAAAAAATGCAAGCTAAAGTCAATAACAGCGCCTTTATGCAACAATATTACAAGAATACAAATAAAAGGCACATTTCTTTTGAATACCTTGAGTGGTTTTTGATTAACTGTGCTAATAAGGTTTAAATTAAAAAGGTCAAAGTTCAAAATTTCTAAAAAAGATGTGTAAAACATAAAAATGTTTGTAATGGCCTATAAATCTAATCAGGTCATTTAGATATCAATACAAGTATGCCTACAAAATTTAACATTTTCTGCTCAAGTTTTTTTTACTAATCTTGCTAAAGTATAAAGAGGTTTTTTGTCACAAAGGTTAAAAAGAGTGTAATGAATTGAAAAACTGCTTTAATGGTCTGAAAATCTAATCAGGTTGTCTACATATGAATGCAAATAAGCCAACCAAATTACATTTGTCTAGCTCAAGTACTTAATACATTATCCAAGTCCAAGAAGTTTACAGATGTGTAACAAATTGAATGTTGCTAAAATAGTTTGAAAATTTTATCAGGTTATCTTCATAAGCATACAAATATACTAGCCAAATTTCATTTACTTACACTGACTGGTCTAACAAGCTTCTCTGGACTGATGGATGGGCATGACCACATCAAAATGCCCCAGCTGCAAGCAGGGGGCATAAAAAGACAGAAAACTGAATGACTGTAATTATGACACTTAGTTTAATAATATTCCACACAAATTTCTACTTCCAATTTATATGTCCAGCAGTAAATACTGTTGGAAATGGTGCAAGGCTCAAACTTTGAGGAATCAGCCATGTTAGAACCCATGAGAGATTCCATTTGGGGAACAATGTACATCACTGGGATCAAACTTTCCTAGTAGTTTAGGAAGAGTAGTGATAACGAACTTGTGCTTTTGGGAGGTATATCAATGTAATGTTGCCTGTATTGAGCAAAGGTTTACACTGAAGAACATCTGATATACTGGTATCTACCTAGTGGTTGTTAGGGAAGGTAATAATAATAGTATATTGAAAGAGTTATTTCCCATACATAATATCTTCATAGTCGATATTGTATATAGACTGGAAAGACAAATCTTGTTGTCTTTCTGTGAGGGCTGGATTCAGCTGGTAGAGTAAGTTAATTCTTAACATTAATGTGAGCAGGTAATGTATTTGATGGAGAAAAAAGCACTGTGAAAATTGGACATATGGCATAATAAATACAATAAAACTGCATAATTTTATTTAGCTAAACTTAGAGACATGTGCAGTGCTGCATTGCAGAGCAAAGATACAGAGGTATAAAAGAAATGGACTTCAAGAGATATAAATTTTCTTAATTGCTACTCCATGGATTTAACAATTTTTTATATTTCTTTACATGAGCAATATTGTGTTTTCCTTGTAGTTTGACCCAAGATAAATAAATTTATATTTTAATCAAAGATAAATAATGGAACATGTAACATGAATTTTCCTATTAAAATTGCATTCATTACTGCCAAACAAATACTTTCTCTGTGGCTACAATACAAAATTAAAAGCAATAATGGATCATCTTTAACTGAATATGCTTCATTAAATCAGCAGATGAAAAATATGATAAAAAGTTTTAATTTCTTTTTTCAAATATGTACAATTAATTCATTTTTTTTAAAAATTATTTATTGATGTTAGTTAATGTCCATTTTAGCACTTGTTTTTAAATCACAGAAACTTAATTTTCACAGGCATTTACAACTGTCTTTTTCGTTGAAATTGAATAAGACATACAGTTGAAATGACTGCCATAAGACATACCATCTATACTTGCTTGTAAGTTGAGTCCAACTGCAAACTGCACAGACCCAGATCTGCCATCACATAATGCGCCGGCAGATCTGAGTCTATGCAGTTTGTTAGGAGTAATCAGTACAACAAACACCACAGACCCTGATCTGATGGTGCATTATGCAATGGCAGATCAGGGTGTATGTTGTTTGCAGTTGGACTCTACTTGTAGATCAGTATTGTATATACTCATGTATAAGCCAATACCAACTGCAAACTGCATAGACCCGGATCTGATGTTGCATAATGCGCCGGCAGATCTGGGTTTATGCAGTTCGTAAGGACTAATCAGTAGAACAAACAACACAGAGCCTGATCTGCAGGCACATTATTTGATGGCAGATCAGGGTCTATGTTGTTTGCATTTGGACTTATACGCAAGTATATTAAGTATATACTGGAGGTAATGACTAAATGTCATTTTAAACATTCTGATCTGTCTATGCCTTACATGCAGGCTGTTCTACCTGTCCATCCTTTGGTTGAAGACACTCAATTACTTCATCAACCAACACGGGAATATGCAGGATGGGCTCTTCCTCTTTATGAGCTTGTAATTCTTCACTTGGATCACTCACAGTGACTGCATCGGCATCATTACAAAATGAACTTCCTAAATGCTTTAATCTGCTTGCCTTTATACAGTATGGGTAGACATGTCTTGTATATAGTTCTGTCTCCCTTAAAATGTTATTTAAAGGTCTGCTCAGAACAAAACTGGACAACAGTCTTGATGCATAGGCAAATTTAACTCTTGATATCGTTCTATACCTATGAATAAAGACATTAAATCTGGAGAATGTACACTGTTGACCTAAATGCTGATAGAATCTGTGAATAATCATTTTGGCTATATCTTCTTTTGCAGCCAAATTTCCTGCAAAAAAGAAGAAAGATGAATCCAAATCCCTGCAATGTTTTTATGACATCTTGTCTAGCTAGACCCATATACCAGTAACTCTATTGTGCCTTCCAATAACTCTATACCTATATCTTTTATGTCCTTCAAGAATCTTGTTGCAGACTTTCATGAGTATCCAACAAGGCTTCATTCTACAGAACAAAGTGTCTCAATTGTAAACCATGTTATGATTACATAGCTTTCTGCTTATGCAGGTAATTCTCAGCAATTAAAAAGACAAAATGGTCTTGTATTGAATTCCTGGAAATCAACAAAAAGGGGCCCTGAAATTGCACTCCGAGATGAGCACAAATCTATGATGATATTTAAAGTATCCTTACAATAAAAAAAAGAGAGTCCCTTGAAGGGACTGATGCTCTAATGACCGAAAAGAATTTCCAGGAATTCAATACAAGACCATTTCTTCTTTTTAATTTCTGAGAATTAGTAAACAGTTAACCCATCAAGCTTTTCCCTAGGTGAAAGAATGTTTATGTTTCACCAACTTTTTCAAGCTAATAGATTTTGTCAAAATAATTAAAGTACACATATATAAGCATTAAGTATTTAAAATGAATTTAAATTTATAACAAAAAAATAGCAATTTTATCTAGCAAGTATTTCTTATTCACATTTTAATTATACACTTCAGAATTTACATAACTTTACATTATTTTCAACTTTTTTTTTTTACACAATTTTGGAAAATGGAGTCAATATTTTAAATGATATCTATGTATATAGATTATACAACTGAATATATCAATTAAATTCATTTCTGTCGTTATTAGTTAAGAAAAATTATTAACACATTTCAATACTTTGGTTTCATTGACAGCTTGTAAGACTTGTTATAATCTGAGGTTCGTCTTCTTTATTTTCAAATTTTCAAAAAGAATTTTAGGGGGTAGGCATCTTTTAGATAGCTTCCAATCAAGTTTCTTTCACTGTATGCTGCTGTTGTTACCCTGAGAGAGCACTCTTTGCAGGACAGTGCAAGTTTCATCGTTTTCGACGGTACATCTGCTAAATTTGGACCATCTATCAAGATTTTTCGAAAATTATTTTTGTATTCTTCTTAGGCAATTCAGTGCAACTTTCCACTAGTTCAATGAAAAAAAAATAGTGGGAAAATTTCATTTTATAAAAAAATTTGGCACTGCAAAAATAAATGGAAATAGAGGACATTCTTTTGCACAATCACTACAACTGGATAGTTTTTACTATTTTGCGAAATACAGCGAATACGTTTCTTTAATTTATCTAAATATCCTTCTTTTAAAATCGATGTAATGCAGTTATAATGATGGCATATATACCTTTTATGAAGAAAACGTTTTAACTTTTGGTTTCAACCTGAGTAAAGTTACATGCCATAATTCGTAACGACACTGCCGGAAGTGCAAGCGGGATGGTGCTAAAACGCAAGTTACCAAGTCTGTTGACACCGGCGCTTTGCTGGGCAATCCTTGCACTGCAGCTGGATTTAGTTCAGTGCTACATCATAATCAATGCACCGTGGCGCGTCAAATATAAAAATAAAATTAATTTATAAAAAAAGATGTACCCTTCCTGAGAAGTAACAAATAATGTGTCACACACTGTCTCTGACCCTACTAATTTTGAAAAGGTTTTAATTCGATTTTCCAAAGATTTTGCGGTTCTGAATAATAGGCTTTGGGAAGAAGAAAATAAACTTAACTAAATTTTTTAACTATCCTTTCGAGCATATGGTATCTTGTAGGTATATCGTAGGACTGTGGGATCGCATAACCCATTTTTGTGCTAAAACGCGGAATATCTGCCTGTTGTCAATAACTGTTCATATTTTTCTTTCTTTTGTCGAAATCGTGGTCAGGATGTAATTCATATTTCTTTAACATGGACACTGCAGAAAAAGTATTTGCGAGTTTTGTTTTCACGAATCCATAGTTGGATGAAATTAACACTTATTTACAACTGTCAGCGTTTTAGCATGGAGGACTGCAGATTTATAAGTGATCAGCAAAGTGCCGACGTTAGTAGGCTGGCCAGAGTTTTATCACGACCCGTGAAAGCGTCATCTATCGGTGAAGCTTTGAGTCAGGCGGAAACAAATCCGATGCCAAACAAAAAGATGACTAGTGTAACCTGATTTATTTTCGATCAATACACAAGCCATGTAGACTGGAATGTAGAAAAGAGAAAGGATGAATCATCAAAGCAAGATATGTTTTTTTAGGGTCCTCGTGATCATCGTAACCGCTTTATTATGGGTAAGTCCCACATTATGAGCTGTTTTTTCATGGCATTATCATGATTCGGCAGTGCAGACTGCAACGCTATGAATGCAATCACAACGGCCAGGCTCCGTCAGGTCACAAAACAAATTATGATAATGAAAAGATAATAAATAAACACAGAAATCCGTAGCATGTTCTGATTTTTACGTGTGCAGATTTTGTCTTAGATTACAGTTGACTCTAAGCCTAATGCAAAAGTGTTTATGCTGAGTATAAATTACAATCTGGTAAAATGTGTACAGAGGAAGTTTCATATCAGTAGGGGCGCTTTAAGTTTCTTGATTGAATTGATATTAAAGCTGAAAATTGCGAGCTGTCAACGTATACATGTTGGAAGATGCCTTGATGTTATAATTACCATAGCTAAAAATCCTGTGGCAGTGATACGAATCTGGGTCGTTTCGACTTCTATCCTGTTAGTACCTTGGTTGTTTCGCCCCCAAAATAGTTAAAATTTTAACTTTCAGTTGTAAAATTTTAATTATATCATTTCATGTTTTGTGTTGCAGAGTCAATATTCTCAACAGCACCTGAGTCCAAAGTCATATGCTATATTAAACATTTTTTTGTCTGAGCTTTCTTTATCTGATCCCATATCAGCATCTTATTATCCTATTTATACTTTTAAAAATTCATTTTTTTAAAATTCAAGAACATGTTCTTAACTATTATTTAGGTATATAAAAAAATTTAAGACCTTTATTCAGTCTAAAAAATAACTTTTTTCAAAAAGAAAAATATTGAATTTGCCATTGCTATGATTGTTGCTGTTACTGCAGGTTTATTTTAAACCGTAAAAGCATTTAATATTCCAGTGGATAATGCTATTCTAGAACATATATTTTCCTTTTCATAAACATGTCACTTGAAAATTGTACTGAATATTGATGAGATTTTTAATGGGGAAAATCATTTAATTCTTCCGATTTATGAAAACATCATTATGAACTACTAAACCATGGGAATATACTGCTTGGATGGAATGACAGTTATATTATCAATCTACTAAAGAAAACAAAAATTAGTTTTTCATCAACTGCCTTTGAGCAGCATACCTAACAAGCACTTATCTTTGCTAATTAAACAAGTTGAGTAAAAATTCTCACTTTGTTATCTTCTGTCTCTGAAGACAAATAAGATGTATTTTGTTTTGTGCATTTTGTTAACATTGGTGTGATCAAACAGTACTTATATGAGAGTAATAAAATAAAGGTACATAATAGAAACAACGATCATTGTTCTACAGTTTTGTGATATTGAAATTGACCCTATTAGTATGTCTAATACACTGGGTTGTTACATGTAACTTTGTTTAAAATACAGAGTCAGTGTGTAGAGTTAGAGAGTTTGTGGCATGTGATTTAATTCAAAATCTCACTACCCATAGGCGTCCGGTGGGAGTTGCCCCTTCCCCCCATTTAAAAAAAAATCCATTGTGCAGTATATATTTAGCACCTCTAATTTGTCTTTTATAGTGTTTCTAAGTTGGCAATTTATAACCTTTTATATTAATAACACTCTTGTTTTGTCTTTGTGCAATGATCAGCATAACCCACGAGCACTTTAAATGGTTTTTCTATCATTATGTTGAGTGGTTCGTAAAAGCTTCAAAACCTCTCCCCAGAATTGATGATCTCATTCTTTCTTCTCTTAGACAGAGGGAGAGAGATGGCTGCTAGAGCCTGAATAATCATGGTTTTTAGCTCACCTGGCTGTAAGGCCAAGTAAGTTTATGGTATGATCCTGCATCTGGCATCCATCCAGCATCTGTCAACAATTGTTGTCTTTACTGCTTCTCAAAAACCTCCTGATCAATTTCAACCAGTCTTAGGACATCACATCCTGGGGTAAAATCCGTTCAGATTTGTACAAATGATGCCAATCTGCCATCAAATATGGCCACCATTAGTAAAAATAGAAAAACCTTTAAATGACTTTATTTTTTGAAAACCTGTGAACAGAATTCAATCAAATTTTACAGAGATCTTTCTAGCATGGAGGTCTTTGAAATTTACAAAAAAAATAAGCCAATCCACCATCAAATATGGCTGCCATTACTAAAATTAGAAAAACATTCAAACAACTTCTTCAAAATCACTGAATAGAATTTGACCAAGCTTGACAGAAAGCATCTTGGCATGAAGGCCTTTCATGTTATACAAATCAGGGCAAATCAAATTCATTTTGGGCATGCTCAAGTTTGCAAAGTCCTTACCAGAGGGCTAGTCCAAAAATTTGAGAGAGGGGGTGGTGTTGTGTTCAGTTTGTAATGCTTTTTGTTCTGGAAGTTTTTACTCTGCAATCTCACTACAGTACATATATCAGCACCTTTATTTAGCATTTATATGTACTGCATGCTTCTATTACATAAATACCAGCAGTTTCATTCATCTGTCGATCCTTTATTTCATATAGTACACTGTAACAGTCTGTCTTTTTCATCCTGAAGTCAAGATTAGTCTCGCATTTTCTTGCACGTGTTATAATGTGGATGCTTATTATGTGAAATAAAATTGTTATAAGTTTTATTTTACCTTATTTTTAACTTTTGTTTTGATTTTATGTTGTAATATTTGTGGGCAAGCTCAAATCTCCCAAAAGGCAAGTTAAATTTTCCTGTCAGCTTGACCTGGGACAAACTGACTTTTATTTTAAAAACATTTCCAGCTCTGCAAATGATGCAAATCTGCCATCATATATGGCAGATGTTACTAAAGATAGAAAACTATAAATAATTTCTATATAACCCAGGGATTTCCATTGATTTAAAAAAAATAATAAACTGCTGAACAGAATTGTACTATCTTTGGTAATAAAAAAAACATCCTTGCATATATGGGCCTTTCAATATTGGATACATGATGCTGATGTGCAATCAGATATGGATGAAGATATAATAACTAGAGAAATCTTTAAACATTTGATTTCATAACATGGAATCAACAGAAAGCAGTCTACTGACCCAAATCTTTTAGCCAAGTGCTCTTGCATTTGGATATTAGTCAGATGTTAGTTTGGTGAGCAATCTCAGACGTACATGGGTCTTTTATTTGTGTAGAATCACTTAAATTTCATTTCAAGATATTTATTTTGCAGAAGTTTCTAACATTCTGGAATATAATCTGAGACTGTCATTTTGGGTAGCACATTAAGATTTTACAGCAACAGTTGGAAGCTTTATCTGCAAAATTAATATTATGTCAAAAATTGATGTATAAGAATTTGGAGGTAGCTTAATGAAGCTGTGTAAGTGAAAAATTTATATTGGCAATGTTGAAAATCAGGAACATGCTTGATATGATAAAAAGCTATTTCTGCAATACTGGTATTGATTACAGACATGCAAAAGTATGTAATTTTCGACATATAATATATTTAATTCATATCTAATTTTAGAATTGATATCGGTGTATGTAATCAGATTTTTGATATCCTCACACTTAAGACAGGATAGAAAAATGAATGTAGATAAGTAAATAAGGAAAATGTTTTGTCTCAGAATGAAAGAGAAAATAATAAATAAACAAGTGAATTCATTACTCCAACAGCACTCATAAGCATGCAGCTGGTAAAATAAAATGCTAGACTCCTTTGTTATTACATGTACTTGAAAAACAGGAAGTCTAGATGACTACTGTCAGCCATATCTACATTGCACTCTGTTCTAATTTGTCACTTCATTGTCAATAAAATTAACTTTAAGAGAAGGAATAAATGAAATAATTCTTATCATACAGTAAGGTGTTCCTTGAATTAACAACAAAACTAAACTCACTTTAATAAATACAGTTAACTCTTCTGCTTACACATTACTGTTTAAGTGGGCAAAACAACCAGGGTTGAAATGACATGGGGCGAACCAACTTGTGGGTCAAAATGACCCTTTCCCCAGTGATACTATACGTGTTTTCAGTCATGTGTTTTTAAACAATCAAATGAAAATTGTATGCAGCATATTGTTCCTTTTTAATAAACTGTGATACTTGGAATATATGCATGTTACTTGCTGCAGCTACACGAGAAACAAACATTCATGACAAAGCATTATCTGTCTGTATGGATGTCACATGTACATGTACACATGTAACTGCATACATAATCTACATGCAAAAGATTATAGCCATAGGCAATCAAATGATTGGTGCACGTTTTGATGACCAATGATACTATCAGTAGCATGTCATACTTGACTAAATGCATTGAATCTGATGTGCTGTTAGGTGATTGGTTGTTTCTGTTTCCTGTTATGAGTAAGATGAATGAATGAAAGTGCTAGTGATAAAAACTACTGACTATTTATCTACCATATATACTTGCTTTTAAGTTGAGTCCAACTGCAAACAACATAGACTGATCTGTTGTCACTTAATGTGTTGGCAGATCAGGGTCGGAGCTGTTTGTTCTACTCATTACTCCTAATAATCTGCATAGATCCAGATCTGCTGGCACATTATGCAATGGCAGATTTGAGTCTGTGCAGTTTGCAGTTTGACTCGACTTATAAGCAAGCAGAGATGGTAGGCAGAGAGAGAGGTCCTGTCAGTGTCAAAAATCACAAGATGTAAGGTGTGCCAAATAATAAATATATACATGTATGTACAGTATGTACAGGGTTTAATGGCATACAGTGTATCAGCATAATCCTGCCTATATACAGCAACAAAAATTAGCTAGCAAAAATGGCACACTTCAAACACCTTGTCATGGCATCAGACAGACAAACACCTCCAACCAAAAACAGATGTCCACCACGGAACAAAAGATTACAAGTAAATATGTTGCAAAAATGCCCCCAAAAGGCACACAAAACAAATAAAAAGACAAAAAGGGTAAAATCCCTACATTACAAAGTCAGAATTTTTCAGTATAAACCAGTTTTTTGACTAGTCACAGGATGCATTCAACAGCAAACATTATTCACTTTGTATGACATGCAGGTGGATATGAAGCTAAGACAATTTTTATTACATGACATGCACAGTTGCCCCTTTGACATTGGAGTCAAGGTCACAGAAAATTTGCATTAGGGGTTTGGTTAAAATTGTTTTATTTGCTTATATTCTTAACCCCCTTGATAGATTTTCATTATACATGTACTTGGCATGAATGTTTATGAAGCTAAGACAGACAATTAATTCTGCAACATACTTGTTCACCCTGTTGACCTAGGAGTCAGTGTCATGGTCATAGAAATATGCATTACGCTTTTGGCTAAAGTTTTTTCATTTGCTTATTTTCCTCAGCTCCTTGATGGATTTTATTTGTACTTTGGATGAATCTTTTTATTGAGCTGAGACAATTCATTTTGTGACATGCTACTCAACCTTTTGACCTTATGGTCAAGATCACATATTGTACAGCAATGCTTTGATAATGGGCTTGATGTTGGGGCCTTGGTCTTGTTTTTAATTTCATCTACTATATATTTGCTCAAATAATATTTACTTTGTTTTAATTTTTAATCACATGTGCTGTGATATTTGTATACAAAAGTTATTAATTGCATTGCAGGTAACACCTCAATTTCTTATGTTTATTTTCATCAGTAAATGAATGCTGAAGTGATGTGTATATACAGATAATTTTGAACCAGTTTCTTCTGTCTTGAAGTTCACTTTTATTATTTGGCTATTTCTTTGAATTTAGGCACATAGAGATAGCCAAGTAATAATAAAATAACAGAAAAATATCTTCATGTTGAAGACAGAGGAAACTTGGCCTAATAGATAAATGAACCACATATAATTTTTCAGATTTTCTCAGGGGCCATCAGTACTTAATAGAACAAAAAATAAAACAAAACAAAATCAAAAAGAGACAAAATTAAATACCACCACAAGTAAAGGCTAGAAATTATCTTGTCTTCTGTCCTTCAGACCACAAAGAGTTACCAGTAAATGTAACTGTCCAAGAATATTAATACCTGAGTCAGTAATTCTTATAGAATCTGTTACCGTATTAACTCACGTATAACCCAGGTCCAAATGCAAACAACATAGACCCTGATCTGCTGTCGCATAATGTGCCAGCAGATCAGGGTCTATGTTGTTTGTTCTACTGATTAGTCCATACACACTACATAGACTCAAATCTGCCTGTGCATTATGCGATGGCAGATCTGGGTCTATGCAGTTTGCAGTTGGTATTGGATTACACTTCTTTTCAAATCATTTACTGAATTTCAATTCAAATATAATTATGTAATTAGCCGATCTGTTAAAACGATAGACTTAGTTCATCATAGAATCGAGTGAACAATCGAAGTCATTGCTCCGTATGACTGCTTAGCCTGGTTATCGCTGGTCACTCCAAATCCAATGTTGTTGTCAGGTCAAGATTGATGTTCTCCCCTTCTTTTCCTTCCTTCTCACTCTCTCTCTCTTATCTCGCCTCTTTCCGGCCCTTAAACTTTTTGCGGGTAGGTGGATAGGTAGGTATGTAGGTGGATGGAGCTATTTCCCCTTGTGCTTTCAAGACTCGCATGCTTTTACTGCCAGAATTGTGTCCGTCAACATCCAGACATCCAGTCCCTTGAATAATTGTTTATACGAGAGAATTTCACCTAATTTCTACCTCGGAGTCAAGACCTTTTCTTGGCAGAAAAAACTTAGACTTATTAAATTTTGCAATGGGGCATATTAAAACATGAAATTTCGTCTGGGAAACACGCCCCTTATTTAGCGTAGCCAATCAGATTAAATAGATCTACCGCCTTTTATAAATACATTCCAAACGCCGTTAGTGTTAACATCTAATTTAGCGCTATTTAAGAAACTGATTCTGGACAATCTCAAAAGATAATACTACTTCAACTAGCTCACAAATGGTTTCTGCACCCATTCGAATCAGACATTTTCGATACCAAGACCTCAATTAACCTTTTCCTTGACCGTTAAATAATGAAGGCTTAATTAAGAATCAATCTCGCCCCCCAAACAGGGACATTAACACAATCGCAGTCTAGCGATTTAATACGGTATCTTTCCTCATAAATCTAATTAACTCATTAACCCTTGCCGCCACAATAACTCATCACACTTTGCTTCCCTCATCTCCCAAGTGCCACAATAACATGGTGCAGTTTACCTTGTGCCACAATAACATGGTGCAGTTTACCTTGCTTGAAGCCCGGTGCCTCGTTTGAGTGGCAGTATTAGTCTAGGCCTGTATCCCGCATGACGAGTTAAAGCGACACAAACCATTGGTTGATTCCAGACTATTTCCTAATTATGCAGGCAGTTTAACCAATCAAATTTAAGCTTACATAGATAGAGGAAACATTGCAGCACAAAGGGAAAATAATTTTACTTCGAAAGCGCCAGAAATAGTGGAGTTATTTAGATTTGAAAATGATGCAAAATGACAAGAATCAGCCTCTGGAAGTAGAAACATACCTGACAGACTGATGGAGATATATTCATTTATGTGTGGATTAAACCATATCTTGTAGATCTTTTGAAGAATCGGTAAATAAAGACTTGCTTGTGTTTGGGAAAATGAATTTAGTTAGCATGAGTGTACATAATTCAGAGTTTGTTCAAAGTGTTTCATTAGTTTTTAAATGTTTAGTGGATGTATGTAATTCGGCCACTGTCTATGCTGTTGACATTGCACTTCATCAGAACGATAATCAGCTATAACTGCACTTGTATCGCAACTTCATATCGCGATGGCCTAATTTAACAGTTAAAATTCCAAGGTTACTAACAATCGCACATGCCAAATCCACATTCAGAGAGAAAGTAACTGCATATTTTGAAGAACTGGAGAAAATCATGAACACTTGTAACTTGAAGGAGAAACCAAAGTACATTTACATGTACAACATTGATCAGAAGGACATTTCCGACAATCATACTCCATTTGTAGTTGCAGACAAAAACGCAAAACCAATCGCAATTACCAGTGGAATGTTGTATAATGTGACTGTTTTGTCAGATGGAAATGCTTTAGGTACATCTATCTATTCAAGCCTATTTTATATTTCTGGGAAAGCAAATGAGAAATGAATTGCTTGAGTGTGCAACAACTGGGGTTTCTGGTACTGTTAGTGAGACTTTATGGTCCAATGGTCAAGTATTCAGGAAATATCTCAAGGAATATTTCATCAGCTATGTACAAGGGCGTGATCCATCCCAGCCCCTGCTTCTGATGTACAATGGGCATAGATCACACATATCTTTGACAATCATTGATTGGGCAAAACAAAATAACATCATTCTTTTTGTATTACTGCCTCACACTATTCATGTCCTACAACCACTCAATGTCAGATGTTTCTGTCCATTTAAGAAGATATAGACTAACGAAAGGGTGAAATTCTTGCAAGACATTACATCATCATCTGTTCCTAAGCATGCCATATGTGAGATAGCATGCAGAGCCTACAACTTAAGTCAGTCTGGTACAAATCTTCGAGCATCTTTTAACAAATGTGGAACCAATCCTTTCAATCCATCTGCTATAGACTGCATGTCATTCATATCAGCTACAGTATTCCATAATCAAAGAAATGATTCTGATTCCAACAAAATTACCGATGCCAACCATGCCATCTCTGCACAAAATAACGAATACTTTCATCACAACGAGGACAAAGCAGTAGGTTCTCGTGCTCTGAGTCCAAGCAGTCAAGCTGCTGTCTTCTTCAGCAAGAAGGGGAGCAAGAAACACAAAGTCCTAATGGCTGTGAAAGCCTATAACAGGAAAGCATTGTGCAGGAAATAATAGGATATCTTGAAAGCCAGTCATCAAAAAAATTAAAGAAAAATGTGGAAAATGCAAATCTCTAAGGATTATGTAGTATCTGAGGGTTCAAAAGATTCTGGGGAAAAAGTAAAGTTTACACCCCCTTTTAAGATCCAGTCAGGTTGTGTTAATATGGCTGGTCCATTGGGCAAGCCGGTAACATCAATATGTAACTGAGAAGAAACAGAGGACGCTGAGTCTGTGGAGGATGGTGAACTCTGCTGTGTATGCAAACAAGAACAGCCTGATGCCATGAAACACATTGGTTGCAGTCACAGGGTTCATTTGAAGTATTGCACTGAAGTAGGAGTCTGGAGGCAGAATTAGGTCTTCAATTGTCCCTGTCATCCAGAACTACCAAGGAAAACCATGGCAGGGTGTAGAGATGTTTAAAGAAGTTTTCACCTGTGTACATACTTAATTTCAAAGTTAAAAGGTAATTTTCTTTTTCAACCAGCTTAAAAAGTTATCCATCCAAATTTGTTACTTCTTTTCTGTTAAGAAACTAAGAAGAAAAAAAAATTTTAAAAAATTTTTAAAAAAATATTGATTCATATTAAGATGACTGATTGTTATGTTCGCCATTGTTGCCATTTTGTGTCACCATACTTTTCTTGTCTCATCTCTATGATGGGCGCAAGTGGTGCTGTGATCAACTGCACCGAAACAGATGACGTTATAAACAAGGTACACGAAACATAGTACTCATAAATAAACCATTGTGGAACAAATGTCTGCAGCCATGAATAGTTTGAAGTTTTGACTTTCAGTGCAGGTGTAATGATGATTCAAAGTGTAAATGAACTTTTAATAAAACTTACATTGTTTACAAATTATTCAGCAATTTCTTCTTAAGGGCTTTGAAACTCATACTGCTAGGATACTTGGAGGATTGGCATGAAACTTCACACACACAGATTCATCCCATGGTTTAGTTGGTCCTATATGAAAATGGTGCCACTCAGTCATCCAGCATGGTCGCTGCAGCAGCCATCTTGAACATCTTGTTATCACTACTCATCCTGAATGGATGATCATATCAACATGGGGTTGTCACTAAAAGACTTCTTATGATGTCTGGTTGGACCTAAATGAAAATCCTGTCATGACGGCTGTATTGAAAATCTTGCTGTCACTACTCTTCCTGAATGGATGGTCACATTGACATGGAGTTTTCACGAAAAGACTTCTAATGATGTCTACTTGGTCCTAAATGAAAATGGTGCCAATCTGATATCCAATATGTCCACCACCGCAGCTAATTTGAAAATCTTGTTATCACTGAAGAATATCAGAGATGGTTTCAACACTCATCAGTTAAAAGGAAGAAATGGTCTTACCTTGAATTCCTGAAAATTCCTTTTACCCATTAGAGCATCAGTCCCTTCGAGGGTCTCTTTGTTATTAAGAGTGTACAGGATATTGGGGCTGGAGTATCAGTCCCTTTGAGGGACTCTTGTTTCAACTAATATTATGGATATATATACATGTAGTAGTTTTTTTTTCTCCCTATGAATCAGAGCAAGAATATTTTTTCAGGCTATTCAAGCACCGGACATCTTTTTTTCAAAACAACCCCCCTACCCACCCCATTAAATGGTCAGTCCTTTATAATGCCTTTTGCATAAGTCAGAGAGAGAGAGACTGTGTGTACAGTTTTCACCTATGATGCTGAGTCACCAAATCTTTGGTTGTCAGGCTGATGGTACTGCTGTGTTGTGTGTATGTGGGCAATTTATGTTTAGTTAATGAATGTAACTTTTATAAGTATAATTTTAACAGTATCCATGTACATGTATATAGGTACCTTTAGCAACCATTTACTTTGATGTTAGCTGCAAAACAGTTACTCCATGACCTTGTTCCTTTGTAGAGTTCTTTAATAAAAGCTCTACAGACTACCTAATGATTCAGTTGCATTCATGTATATTGTACCATTAATCTCCATAATATAGTTGGTCTAGTTTCATGGGGGGGGGGGGGGGGAGGTAAATACATTCCATTACACATATTAATACAAAATTATTATATCAGCCATAAAAAAAACTATTGTAACAATCATAGAGGTCATAACAGGATGCTGGAACTGGGGATGAGAGACTGTTGCTAACCCCATGTACATGTAGCTGTCAAACAGTAAAATAAAATGTATAAGCTACACTTACTTGCAGATTTTAAATTTAATGACTAGCTCAGCTCTTGCTGACTTTTTTGTAGATTGTAGAATGAATCAGCAGTACCATTATATTGCAGTGTATGTGTACAGAGTGTATGCAAACAAGTGCTGAGATGTGCATATTTAATCAACATCAACATGTACTTATACAGTCAAATGAGGGACCCAACCATTTAATTTTAGGGTGGGGGGCCTGGGATTTTCTAATCAAATGAGGGACCAACCATTTAATTTTAGGGAGGGCCTGGGATTTTCTTTCGAGTCTGTATATATTTTTTTTTCTTGTACCGAAAGACATGTTTTTTTCAACTATATAATGGATATAATAGTTTTTAGGGGCTTTTTTTTTGAGGTATTTGAAAGATGGAAATGTTCTTTTTTTTAAAAATTGCAGCCCCCCCCCCCCCCAACAGAAAAAATTAAACGTTCAGTCCTTGAAAGCATCATTTGTGGTTCCTCTCTTTAAAGACTGCTTCCCCTTTTATAACATGGGTATGGTCATGGATTCCATTAAAATGTTTGCATTTCGTTTTATCATTGATGCTGGAATTATTTCATTTCTTTTTTGTTCTTGCATGATTAGAACCAATGATAACACATTATGACACAGCCTTGTTGGAGCATCCCTCAGTAAATGGCTACCTCATTTGCTGTATATACTCGCATATAAACAGGGTCAAAATGCAAACAATATAGACTCTGATCTGCCGTCGCATAATACGCCAGCAGATCAGGGTCTGTGTTGTTTGTTCTACTGATTAGTCCTTACAAACTGCATAGACCCAGATCTGCTGGCGCATTATGCGATTTTTGTAATACTACTTGATTTATACTTGGTTGTTTGCTAAAAATATAATGTACACTGTACACAAAAATAGTTTTATTCATGCATACCCTATGTACTCACATATATGTTGAGTCCAACTGTAAACAACATAGACCCAGATCTGCCATCACAGAATGTACCAGCAGATCCGGGTCAGTGTTGTTTGTTCTACTGATTACTCCTAACAAATTACATAGACCCAGGTATGCCGGCACATTATGCAACAGCAGATCTGGGTCTGTGCAGCTTGCAGTTGGACTTGACTTATAAGTGAGCATATATAGTAAATTCACATTTGCATTAATCCTGCTATAAATTATTACTAGATGTAAAGTCTATTGATTCAATCACCACGGTACTGTATATAATATCAGAGTCAAATGCAACCAGAAATATGTGTCAGGGTATGCTAATTGGTTATTATAAAAACATATTTATATGAAGAGTGAATCCAGACTTTTAAAGGTATTTAGGGTCCTTTTAATGGTTCCAATTACTTGTACTGATTTCTTTTTAATGAGCGTGAAAGCCAAAATTCTACAGTTGAAATGAATCAATGTGCATTCACTGGTTACCAATCTTTTTTTCAAGTTACATGTACATTGTAATTGCTTTCTCAGAAATTGTCTTCTGCTACTGTTGCTACATGTACTGATATTGTTTTTAACTTGTTTGCCGGAAGCAGTTAACTGAAGAAAAATAATCATTAATGTAGTTGTTGTAGTTAAGATTGCATAAAAGTGAAAGACTGTCTCAATCCATGATGCCTCTAAATACCATTTAACTGTATGAGCTTCATTGCTTTGGCTTTATGCATTGCTTACTGGTACCAATTATATTATTTAGCTTGGTTGCTATGGTTACCTTACTGTAGTCTTGCATATTACTTTTCAGTCATTAATCAGTGGAACAAAAAACTGCAATGGCAATGTTAAATATGGGAGTGAGATACTTGTACAGTATGGTTGAATGTTTCTGCCAAAAATCCAACTTTAAACTGATAGAATATATTGTCTTCTTTTTAAGCTTCTCCCGATTGTCTTGCCACTTACCATCTTTACTTGCTTATAAGTCGTGTCCAACTGCAAACAATATAGACCCTGACCTACTGTTCCAGAATGTGCATAGAGATCATTGTATGTGTTGTTTGTTCTACTGATTACTCCTAACAAACTGCGTAGACCTAGATCTGCCAGTGCATTATGTGACAGCAGATCTGGGTCTATGTAGTTTGCAGTTGGATTTGACTTATAAGCGAGTATATACAGTAGATCAGGTGGTTTGGTGCATTTAATATTTGGAAAACTCTTGCGTTATAGACAAAATAGAGTAAAACTCAGTACTGTGGTGGTTTAAATATGAAAACAAAATCCACTTTTGTATATTAAGATGCAAACATGCATAGTGTTTATTGTATAATTATTTTGGTTTGTGACACACCTCATTTTCCGCTGTGCCAATTCCCTATTTATATCGTTGGTCAGCCATGACCGATCTGTGGAATAGCTAATGGCTAGACTTAGGTAAACAGGCATGAAGCTACAGTAGTGTGACTCCTTCTCTGATGTGGCTTTGAAGAAATGGATGTTCTATGAGTGTATATGAAAGCACTTGCGATTGTTTGGCAAATAAACACTGCCCTTTTTTATTTTAACAGTATTGAAATTGATGACGTTGCGCATAATAAATCATGAAAGTAATGAAGCTCTTTTAGAGTTGGAATCGAACAATTTTGTTAAATCATCGATATGCCATAATAATAACTGCTACTTCAGGACCTGTGATTTAAACTAGGGCACTACAGTATCAGTAGACACTTTTTAAAAGAGTGCAGAAAAGTACTTTGACTCATAAAAATAAGTCAGCAAAATCTGTTCTCATTTGTCGGGATACTGACTTGAGATGAAAATTACACTAATGCTAACAAATAATAGTTTCAGCACATTGAATTTAGTTCAAGATCACATATTTTGACCAGAGGTTGAGGTCATTGAGACACCTTGATTAATAATCTCACAAGTCAACCATATCGTACCAGTCCCTACATAGAGAACTATTAAACACAGGGCAGGCATATAATATACCATTCACGATACTCTTGTTAAAAATTCCAATACTATAAAGGACCATAGTGGAGGTATGAAAGGGTCATGGATTATATTTTTGTACATATAAGTTTACTATATGTATGATCATTACTTTTCAAGTGCATAAAAATAAACATTTACCATATATACTCGCATATAATCGGGTCCAAATGCAAACAACTTAGACCCTGATCTTTCTTCACATAATGCGCCGGCAGATCAGGGTCTTTGTTGTTTGTTTTACTGATTAGTCCTTACAAACTGCATAGACCCTGATCTGTCGGCGCATTATGCGACGACAGATCTGGGTCTATGCAGTTTGCAGTTGGTATTGGCTTATATGCGAGTTCATACGGTATATATTTATTTGTTTATTTATTATTATAGCTCTCGCTCATTATAAGATGCTTCATTATAATGGGATTCTGAATAAACTGCTAAGGACCAAAATTATGAATTCTTATTTTTTTCCGCTTTAGAATTTTTTAGATCCATTAGTTTAACATTTATGTGGAAACCATTGTACATGTGCTTGAATTGGTCTTTCAAATCATAGTTTGAGTTGAAAGACAACAACATGAAGTTTAGTATAATGAGATCTTTGTTTGCATTTAAAACATAAGTATTTGACAAAATGAGATGCTCTGATATCACTAAAATGATTACTGTATGTTTGGCTGGCCTTTTGTAAATTCATCCACCCAGCCACCCTTGATACAGATACATGTATTCATAGAATTTTCAATCATTCTTGCTGTACAGCATTATAATAAGGGAGAGCTGTATTATTATTATTATTGCTGTTGTAATATCTTCTTACTTTATTGACTTTCACTTGTTTTGCTTATTTATAAAGCAGTCGTTTAAACAGAATCTGGTAGTTAGTTATTCTTCGCCATTTATTTTTACCGAAATTGCTACCCACAGTTCCAAATTTAGGAAAAGTTCATTTAAAAAGTTTTATAATTCATATTCTGTTGGAGACAATTCATGCAATTAAGATTATAGTATTTTTCTAACCCTCCCCCACTGCGCAGTTGTACACCCCTACCAAATTTAAAAACAAAAAGAATCAAGGATATAATGATTATCACCAGGGGATCTCGAACACTGTCATCTATAGTGACTCCTTTCATTCAATACAAATCAGTCTAAGTGTCTAAGATGGTTGATTTTTCTGATTCTGAATCATTGAAAGCATCTACCTGTGATATTATGAGATCCCTGTCAAAACTAAAGAACCATAAATGTTCAGTCTCTTTCATTTTGATGCCCAATCGATCATGGTCAGGAGTGGTGATCATGTGCCAGTAATGAAACAAAGGAACTGTATGTGTTATATACACTAGGACATTGGAATTTCTGTTATACAATAGATGATTGGCAGATGCCAAACTTCATGTAAGATGAAAGCTCAGTTAAGGTGTGTGGCAATCATAAAAAATAATGTGTTATTTTGACTGCAAGCTTTGTATCAGTCATTGTGTTAATTAAAGTAAAATTGCCTCACTTCCAGTATTGAATAAGAATGTTTAGGACCCCTAACAAGGGTGGAAAAAAATGGTCTACTTGCCCACAATTGGAAATTTCATGAAGTTGTATAAAAGTCTGAATAATCAAGTCTGGTCAGTAATCTAACAAACAAGGAAGAGAAAATGGTGATTGTTTGTTTTGACACTTGAAAATCATTTACTTTTTTTCATCTTTTCAGTTGGTGGGTGGTGGTATGCTAGGTGTGGCTATATGGTTCCGGTTTGACTTCTGGATCAACCAATACGTTGGGGCCAGCCAGGAACTGGAGAAATATGCCATCCTGGTGTACCTTGTCATTGCTGCAGGGGCATTCATACTTTTATTTGGCATCATTGGCATTATTGGGGCAGTCAGACCTGAAAAAACTCTTCATAACATTTTTCTTATAGTGGTATGTATACCTATCTATAGTACATGTAAGTCATACTAAAGTCATATATATGTATACAATAGACTTGAAGTTTTTGCTCTAGTTTTTGTCAAATATTGCTTCCATAGTATAGTATTTCTATCTCTGTGGCATAAATGCAGCAATTAACAACTTGACAGAGAGGGCATTTGTCATTTTAGAGTCTACACAGGTCCCCACCTTTAGACCAGTGGCAGATTGCCCATTAGGCAGATAAGGCCGCTGTCTAAGGCAGCTAAATTCAGGGGGAAGCAGACTTTAAAGTATGAAAATCAGGCTTTGTTAGAAATTTATTTATTTTGTAAAATAAAAAATAAAAAAACAGACAAAGAAAAAAGCCCTAGTTAAATTTTGCCATTATTTAAAGGCTTAAAGGTCTGTAAATACTCTGGTTTTAAGGCTTTGTTTTGGGCCAGGGGGGGAGGGGGTAGCAACTCTGACAGTGTCATGGAGCAGCAGAATCATAAATCCATCACCGCTTTAGGCCCTTTCTGTATTAAGATAACCCTGATAAAAGGTGACCTCATCTCACATGAAAGTACAGTGGTTCTTCATTGTCGTATATACTCGCGTATAAGCTAATACCAACTGCAAACTGCATAGATCTGCCATCGCATAATGCACTGGTGGCAGATCTGGGTCTATGCCATTTGTAAGGACTAATCAGTAGAACAAACAACATAGACCCTGATCTGCCAGTGCATTGTGCGATGGCAGATCAAGGTCTATGTTGTTTGCATTTAGAAAATGGCTTATACATGAGTATATACGGTATAAATCACCTCAACATACAAGGGGTATTTGAAAAGTTCTGAATATTTTATTATAAATTTGTTGTTTCTTTAAACCTGTCAATAAATTTAATAGTGAACGATAGACAAAATAACATTCTATAAAATTATCTGAAGTTGCGTGTACAGCATGCCTGATTCCTGAAGATATATGCATGTGATGTAACATAATGTAAATGACTGACCTAAAAATGTCATCAAAGAGAGCAATTTATCTACTGAGCAAAGAGCATACTGTAAAATCCAGGCACTCTTAGGGTACTCTCTGACTGATATCAAAGCCGACTTGGATAAAGTTTATGGACGTAATTCTCTGTCATAACCTACAATTTTGAGGTGGTTTTAGAGATGGTAGTGAATCCATGGAAGATAACTCACATTCTGGAAGACCGGTGTCTGCGATTGTTGAACTGGAAGTTGATGCTGTGAAGCAGGCAATTGACGAAGATGCTCGATACATAGTGGAATATATTTCTATTATTACAGGCATTAATTCATAAGCTTTTTTTTTTAATATATTGAAGAATGATTTGAAGCTCTGAAAGGTTTGTGCAAGATGGGTCCCACATTTGTTCATGGCTGATCAAAAACAGATTGGGGTTGAAATAGCCACACAGCTACTTACCAAGTATGAAAATAGTGACCAGAAATGTTTGAATGAGATTGTGATGAAACCAGGATTTACTTTTTTGAACTCAACTCAAGAGAAGATATTAGTGTTTGAATTGGAGAAAACAAGCAGAGACCACAAATCACTTGATGTAGTTGGACTCTCCAAGTTTTATATGCATTATTTTTGGATGCAAAGGGCCCGGTCATCCAGGTACCTGTGTCTGACTCTGCTAGTGTTTTTTTATGCCTCCAAAGTGTTGCCAAAAGTTGTGGAACACTACAGAACTATATGTCTGCACACTGGTACCTGAGGTATCCATCTACTCCATGACAAGGCACCAGCGCACAAATCTGCCATTGTTACAGACTTCCTGAAGGAGCACAGCATCCAAACATTGCCACATCCTCCATACAGCCCTGATTTAGCTTGAAGTGATTTTTGGCTGAGTCTCGTTATCAAAGATTCGCTGAGGGGAAGATGATTTGAAAGCCAACATGCGGTTGGAAGTGCAGTTTTCCAGTGTATGGACAACATACCAAAACATGAATACAAAATGGCATTTAATAAGTGGATAATCAGACTGAGAAAGTGTGTAGAGGTGCATGGGGAATACTTTGAGGGGATGCATTGACATACTGTTCTCTAATGAAGAACTTTGTTGTACAGCACACTAATATTCAAAACTTTTTAAATACCTCACATAACATGGTCTTTAATTTAACACAGATATGGTCATAGCTCCCATTATTGGGATGAATACAGTTTTGTAGTCCAATAAATAGACCTTGCATGATAATGTTGATGGCTGATTTATTGGACTAACAGTTCTGATATTAAATTGTAATGTGACCTCATTTTTAACACAGTACATTTTTATGACTTCCCAGAACAGTGTTATAGTGTGGGATCAGTTTAGTACATTCTCACCCTTTTGTCCCATTCATAGGAAGCCACCCCTCATATAAGGTCACTTTTTTCATCACAGAATGAGTGGCCTCAAAAGAGAGGGACCACTTCATGGATTTTCAAAGATACAGACCCTGAAATGAGTAATTTTACCTAGAGTTCTCCATAGACTTTTGCAAGTTGGAGCCTGGGATTCCTTCCTTAAAAAAATCCCTGTTTCCTTGCAATAATTCAGGGCATTCAGTGTGTATTGTTTTTGTTGCAGTATAAATATCCTCAGATTGCTAGTGATCATTCATTGTCATATATTTATTATTATTAAAAAATAATGAAAATAATAATTATAATAATACTTTATTTATAGACAGTGACTCATTTAGTCAAGGACTATTCTCCCTTGAGGCCCTCTTAAGAAAAGAATAACATTATGCATCATACACAAGATAATAATAATTACTATTTATTTTAACATGTCTTTAGTATTATATATGCTAAATTCTATTATAATCTATTAGTAACACATACATACTCATGATATCTCATCTTAAATACTGTAATATTTTCTGCAGATTTTACATGCAGTGGAAGCTTGTTCCACATAACTGTACCAGATTATTGGAAGCTTTTCTTAGATTGTTCTTGGTTTTGTTGGATCCATGTGATGTTGATCTCAGCTGGTAATGTGTTGAATAAGGACTGAATAAATCCAGAAGATACTCTGGTGCAGCTCCATGTAGACATTTATATACAAGAACTGCCTTGTGAAAATCAATCCTTTCATATATTGTAAACCATTTTAGTTCTGTAAACAAAGCTTTTGATGAATAATCAATAGATGCATATAAACTAATGCGTGCTGCCCTTTTCTGAAGTTTGTAAATCATGTCAAGCTGAGATTTGGCATAGTTACCCCGTGCAGTTGAACAATAATCCATTATTGGAAGAATATATGAATTGTAGTATAGAATGTGAGTTTTTGCAGGTAAAATATTTCTTGATTCTGCTGAGTAGGGCAATTTTGGATGACTGCTTTCCAAAGTTTGTCAATATGATCATCCCATTGTAAATTATTATCTACAGACACACCTACAAGCTTTTCATGTTTTACATTTTCTAACTGATGATTATTTATTGTAAGAGAAAATTCTGGCTTCCCTAACTTACGTAGTTTTTTATGTCCCCAAAATCATACATTTTGTTTTACCTTCAATAATTACCATCTTAGGCAGTTGAGAACAGTGGTAATTGTGGTTGTGATATTATAGCTATAATAATTATCTATGGCTTTACCTTACCTTTCTTTTGTGTGCAGCTAGAATTAATTATGAAAGAGATCAAAGTTTCTTTTCTATATTAACTTATTTAATTAGCTGAATTCCATTACAGATAAATAAATTTGCCAAGACAAATAAAAAAAGAATCGAATGACCAAAATCAATTCTCTTGTTTTCATTTCATCCTTAAACAACACATCATAACTACATTCACTTTTTTCTTAAATTAGCTTCTCCACTGCAGGTTTAGGATAAAAATCCTTAGGTTCATGGTCTTCCTCCATCACTCTCATCAATTGGCATAGTAGTTCTTTTGTCCTTAGCCTGATGTGCTTGAATGGCAAATAAATTATCCTTTGATGCCTCATGCGTAGTAAATGTTGAGCTTTGCAAGTTCGGTGTTCCAAGGGTTGCCAATGAATTCTTCCTTCCATAGTCACGACATTGTGCATACAGGTAATAAGGTCCGATTGTTTTCTTGTTATGATTCCCATGGGAATGTCCAATTCCATGATTCATTCCACAAATTTCTTGGTCCCTAAGACATTCTAGAGCCATAATCAACTTTCAGTTGGCCAACCTAGTGAGAATCTGGTTTGTCTGTAGCCTTGCACTTGATACCAAAGAAAGGATATATAGTTGCCATCAGAAAAGCACACATTTGATAATCACTTGAAAATGAAAGTACATGTATATCTGCACATGACACAGAGAAGCAGCTGATTTTATAATGATTAACATGGGAGTTTTATTACTCCGACAAACAAAAAAAATCAATCATATTTAGAGAAGAATACCAAGAAGTCCCAGAATCTTGGCATTTAAAAAAAAAAATATAATGGATGATAAAATTCAAGTGTGCCAAACATTGAGGATCTATTTAAAGTATTATGGATTAATGTGTGCTGAATGATGCGTATTGAAGTGAGGTGTCAAATGTCATTAGTCTGTTAATTAAAGCAATGATAAGATATCAACAGTCAAATAGCAGGTGCCTTGATCTCCTTATCTAGCCTATGTGACTTCATGCAATCCCTTTCCAATCACTTGGACTCTTTGATAACTGGGACACTAAAGGATGCATTGTAAAAACAGATGAAACAAAAGAGAAGTTGGGCAGAAAAAGAATTTGCATACCAAGGATTGGAATTTTCATGCATCCAAAATTAAAAAGACACATTCTTTTATGCAGATTTTGTCATCCTGGAGAATACTGCTATCATTGAAAAGAAAACAGAATGCAGAATGAACACAAATAAAATGCAGAATAAACACAAATGAAATGCAGAATGAACACAAATAAAATGCAGAATAAACACAAATGAAATGAAGAATGCAATTTTAAGAAAATGACAAGCGCAAATGCAAAATGCAGGATGATGAATGATAAACAGAAACAGAACAAAATGCAAGTGCATTTCTTGAATGAATTTGAAAATCGATTATTTTCAGGCTGCCGCTAAGTTTCCAAGGCAGAAAACTCTTTCACATGATAATCCATGATCAGAGTCTTTACAATGACAGATTATTTTTCACGCCTTAAAAGCCGTGTTACTGTTCTTTTCGAGGCAGACATAACAACTGCCATTGATGAGATAACATCATCACTGTTGGCTATATCTGTACAGTTTTTATTTGAACAAATCAAACTTAGTAATAACATTTGCTGACAAATACTCTACAGCTATATTTTTACATTTATTGCAGTTGCAGTTATATTTTTATTTATCATAAATTCAATGCTCTCCCTTGCATTTTATGCATTTACTATTTTATTAAAGCACACTTAAATTTGAATAAAATACAAAAGCAATAGTTCTCACCCATTAAAACTTGCAAAAACAGAAAATCCAACTTCAGTAAATGTATCTCCATTTCATTTTAAACTAAAAAAATGAAAGGAAAAATTTAATGGAGTAATGATCAAAAAATCAGAATGCATTTCTGAGACTGCAAACGAAAAATTATAACATGTTAGCTTGTTAGCTGAAATGCAATCGTCAATGGAATTCAGATGGAACACAAATAAAATGAAATCCAAATGCAATTCAAATGCAAATGAAGTACGGATTTAGTAAAATTACCTGTTTCAGGGTCTATAGCTGTCTGGATTGGCATTTTTAAAAAGTTGTTCTTCATTTACAATGTAATTACCATATATACTCGTGTATAATCCAGTACCAACTGCAAACTGCATAGACCCAGATCTGCTGTCGCATAATGCGCCGGCAGATCTGGGTCTATGCAGTTTGTAAGGACTAATCAGTAAACAAACAACATGGATCCTGATCTGCCAGTGCATTATGTAACAGCAGATCAGGATCTATGTTGTTTGCATTTGGACCCTTATTATATGCGAGTATATACGGTATCCTCTACATAAGCTGGGCCTTTGTTGTTGTTGGAGGTTTACAGTTCTATTAAACTTTGAATTGGCTGTATGTTATAATTTCATATGTTTTTCTTGACATTTAGTCAACATTTAATTGAATGGGCAGGTGCTTTTGATTTTTTAGAATCCTTGGAAGACAAGTCATGTACCTCATCCTAAAGATTAATTGGCTGGTTAAATCATACTAATTTAAAAATCATATAGTACATGTAGGTCCAGGTGGCTCTCCATTAGTCCAGATAAGTGAGAATAATTAAAACAAATTGTGGTGGATTTAATTTCGTGAACATTATCCATGAGAGAAAAAAAATGAAATCTGCCATGAATATTTCTGATTTTACAGCATGATAAACAGAAACTCCATAGATTGTGTCTTTCCCAAGAGTTATACTCAGTCTTACCTATAAATATTACAGGTTATATGATCCGGTTAGAAAGTAATACATTTTGGATGCGGTTAATGCATACATGTATTTTTAAGAGAGCTACATTTACAGCTCAGTTGTGATTGCAATCAGGGCTGGATTAAGACCTTTAGAGGCCCTAAGCACTGAAAAGATTATGGTGCCCCCCCCCCCCCCACCACCACCATGTAATTGAAAATGAAAACAATACTAAACAAAAAATTTCTCTTTTTGTTTTGGTTCCCCTGCTTTGCTGGTGCCCTAAGCATGTGCTTAGTCTGCCTATTGGGTAATCCAGCTCTGATTGCAATAAGTTGATTATTCACACAAAATGTATGTACCATATACTCATATGTGGGATCCAACTGCAAACTGCACAGACACAGATCTGTTGACACTAACTTGCTAGCAGATCTGGGTCTATACAGTTTGTTAGGACTAATCAGTAGAACAAACAACATAGACCTTTATCTGCTGGCACACTATGCAATGGCAGATCTGGGTCAATGTTGTTTGCATTTGGACTTGACTTATAAGCGAGTATATATGGTATATGAATTTTGTGGACAGGTGGAATATGAATTGGAAGTGTACTTGAATGTAATATTAGTATTGTGAATCACTTCAAATTCATGGGCATCAAATTTTGTAGTTTGATTTTAAAAATACATATGCGTGGGTACTTGTGGATTTGTCATTTTAAAGAAAACAAAAACATGGTAAGATATTGAGCGATGATGTATATATATGGTCATTCACCTCCACGCATCTGAGCAAAAGGGCTTAGGTAATCCCAACTGCAGCAGTTGGGTTGATTAGATAAGTTATTCACTGCTAACACTTACCATCAATGCGGAGACCTGACATGCTTTTTTGCGCATGTATAAGACAGTAAAGAAACTTAATTTTGCTGCTGTAATTAAGATCACAGTTAGGATTTTCAATGTTCCTAAAGACTGCTGTCAAAACATAAAGCTCTTGACAATTAGAGATTAGGCCATAAAAGAACACCAATGATTGTAAAACAGGCTTTTTTTAAACAAAGCTTCTATCTTTTTTCTGTTGAAGTTGAGTTTCATTTTCTCAACTACATGTATCACAATATCACTGACACAGTGGTCAGAAAGTGGGAAACTTGAAGCCTGCATGATCCAATGGAGTCCTCTGTTGATGGAATTCTAACACCATGTGAACTCAGTTCGCGACTCACTGCCCCTTAGTGTGAATTGAAAGCAGTAACGCTCTTTGATGTTTTATAAGCACATCACAGAGAGAGGCTTCTGTCTCATTTAAAAGAAAAACCATCATACCCGTATTTACGGCATGTTTTCGGACACGGTTTGTTTTCGTACACCATATTTTTTGGGAGAAAATAATATTTAAATGCCTTGTAATTTTCGGACATCGCTTGACTATAGTTTTTTTTCTATAACTTATGTTTTCGGACACAAATCTAAGAATATCTGCTGTGTCATTTTCAAGTAAAATTCTCAGTGTGTTTGCCGGTGGGCGGTTCTTTTTGTGATGTATCCTCAGTCATTACTTCGAGGTCGCTTCTGTGGACGGCCTACTGGCCTCTTTGGAGACGATTTTGGCAAGGGAGAGTCCCTCCACAAACTCGACAGTGCCTCCTCGCTTGTTGCATAACGCACGATAAACTTATCCATCAAAATTATTACCAGTACTAACAATATTATGTTTCACAACGACAGTTATCCAGTATATGAACTTAAATAACTTTTGATAAATGATGAAATTGGATTATACTCGCGTGCTACCAATCTGGTCATGTGTGAGGAAAAAAAAACTTTTGATAGTGGTGGGTATCCTATTTATACTTTATCATGTAATTTTTCCATGGGTGGCTGGTTATCAAAATGTATTGGATAATTATTTATCATTGTTTCTTTTTTTACAAGCTTGATTCGGCTAACAAAAATATGATTGGTTGTCAGTGTAGACATCGTTACACCCGAAACCACTTCAAGCAGGTGTGACAGTTATGATTTTGATTAGAAACCATGACCCCTACTTTATCTCATTAAACAATACATCAGAGAGTCGGTGTGGATTCGTGAATTCATTGGCATTGTGCAACAAAACAAACCCATTATCCCTGAGGCATTATGTACCACGGATTAAACATAGTTATTGTTCTACAGGTAATAAACCTCTTTGCAGACGATAAACATTGATTGTGGGTGCTAAATTTCTGGTACATCGAGTGCGCTTTTAACAAAATCCAGATGGCTGCCTTTTATTTCCAAACACACCTGTCAAAGAAATCCCACATGTTATATTATTAAAAATTATCACCCAGACACCTTGAAATCTCCGACACGCATCAAAACAATCTTTGACAAGCCGATTGTTTTGAGTCGGCAAGCTCTGCTCCTTTGAAGCTACCCGCGGCTCGATTGAGAGGAAAAAAAAAAAAAAAGAACAGAAGAGAACATGAAATAGATCACCTTTATTTTAGAATATCAACATATCAATCACGCTGACTCGTAAATTGCAACTTGCTTGTTATTTACCCTTCCTACGCATGCGTACAACACAGACCCCTGCGGAGCCTCTCACTCTTGTTTTTTTAAGACTAGCCATCATATATGTATTTCTACTCTCGATACTAAAAAGTTTCTGTCAAATTCCTTCAGAACCATAATTCCTAAATCTTTAATTTACTTTGTTTTCATATCATAATTACACAGAAATAAAGCTCGCGTGCGTTTCTAAGGTAGATTTTAATGATCACTGATTAGCCGAGGGTTAAACAGTGGATTAGGAGATTACTAATATGGCGGTTCTTTTGGAAAATACACATACAATCGTGGCTCTAATACATGTATGGCTGTGTTTTCTGGTGGACGGACATGTATCAGATAGACAAATAATAGGCAAGTAATGCCGGTTTTTCATTCGTTATTCCGTGGTGTTAGAAAAAATACTTGTTTGACTTCATGGCCGCACATCGTCATATGAGCTAACGGTAACCTCGTTATGACCGGGGGGGGGGGATGGGGGAGGGCGCAAAATGTATTTTCCACTGTTTGTTTTCGGACACAAAATTAAAGAATTTAATATGTTTTCGGACGACAAAAAAAGTAATTATTTTTTTCCGTCCGAAAACATGCCGTAAATACGGGTACCTTTGCGCCAGTCGCATGCACAAAACACACAGAATTATTTGTAAGCAAATTCTCAAACAAATAACTCCACTCGGTTAACTGAACAGGAGGACAGTGGAAGTGTGCTATCAGATAAGGGCTCCAATGACCATATACCATTAAGTCAATTGATGTGAAGTGGATTATCGCCTAACAAAGTATCACTTCATATGGATGCAATTAAAATGGGCTTCGAGAAAGCATGATAACAATAACGTGTTTTTGAGTTCCCATTGCTCTATGGAATAAAAAATAATACTGGTGATTATTAGAATAAAAACGCAGTGCAAAAACTAATTTTTTCAAGAAATGACTAATATTGGAATTATACAGTAATTGCTTTCACATTTATCTACATGTATCGATTCAGTATGGAGCACTGTCTTACAGTAGATGATGCAGTGACTGCGTGATCCATAGATCATGTTGGATATTTTCATGGACAAATAGCTATTAACATTATTCAAGGATGTGTGTGCTTAAAAAAGGTGCACACTGGTTGACATTTTATTTTCTTGAACTTTAATGCTTTCACATTTCTCAGATGTCCATGCTATTGTATTTTTATCCCCTTGCCAATGGAGTTGCGAGGGAGCATAGCATTTTGCTTGTTTGTTTGTTTTACCATCTGTATCTTAAACCCTATATCACCCACACATCAAAAAATGGAAGAGGATGCATCCTAAGAAGAGTGACTCAGCTATGCCAAAAGTAGGCCACTGTGACCTGTTTTTTTCTTCAACTTAGTGACTTTTATATTTTCAGATGGTTTGTTTCATTATCCATGTTTTGTACCCTAAGATGCATCCTATGAAGAGTAAACTGTATCAGAAGTATGTCACAGTGACCTAATTTTAATGCTTGAATGACTTTCATATTTTATTATACTTGTTCATTACACTATCCACATCTTGTATCTGACTTCATAAAGACTAATCAAACTTTGTACATGTATATGAATGCATTGCCAGGAGTATCACTATACTATATTAAAAGTACATCACTGTGACCCATTTGCATGCCTGATTAACTTTGTCACCAAAAGGTGTTTCACTCCATATCCTTGACACTAGAATTCCCACATCAGTCAAATTTTGTCCAGTGTTGTAGTAAGAACTACATGTTGGTGCAAATAGCAAATCACTGTGATATGCATGTACTTTCCATGGTTTAATAACTTGTTACTAAAACTTTAATTATCAACCTATTATTTTAATATTGTTTCTCCAACCCTATTTTGGTACTACACCACCTTTCTAAATTTAGGTCAGTGTGGACTAGTTTTATGTTTGATTGACTTTATCACTGAAATGCATTATCTTGAACACTGTTAGCCCTACACTTATGAAACTTGCCAGCCTTTCTGTGTTGATGCACATAAAGATTTGTACACTGCAGTACTAAAAATGTGTGTGTGTGTGTATATATATATATATATATATATATATATATATATATATATATATATATATATATATATATATATATATATATATATATATATATATATATATACCCTGTATTATTTTCTACTTTTCTTTGTTTTTTTCCCACAGTATTTGATCTTTTGGATCCTTATATTACTTCTGCTAATTGCTGGAGGCGTGTATGGATATGTCTACAGAAGGGAGGTAAGGACAAACATATACTTCAAACTTATTATTGAATTTGCTGTGAAACCTGTCTGATCTAAACACCAAAGAGACTACAAAAGGTGTTTTAAATAAACAGGTGTTTGGAATGGAGGGGATTACATTGAGCTCTTGTGAATCCAAATTTAATTTATCTTGCCTATTGTTTCAGTATTCAAATGACAGTGTCTGAGAACAAATTTCATTTAATATTGTCTCACCTTTTTATAATTAGCTTTGAAAGACATCACTTTTGTGGTGACAGCAGCAGTGGGAATAATGTCAACATTTTGTGTTCCAGTTTTTGCAGGTCAATGGGGGTTGGGACATAATTGCAAGAACACAGGTGATACACAGGGTTCTTCAGTACACTTGTTCATTGAAACAATTTGCCACTTCATATTTCCAGTATTTCCTAAAAAGGGTGAGGACAAAAACATCCATATTAACAGCATATCATTGTATTTTGATACACTGTAAATATGTTTATATCCTCATAAACAAAATTGTTAGAATATGATTGGTCAATTATCAAAATATAAGATCCATTACTTCTGTTTAACATTATACTATAATTGTGTAAGAACTCCAGCAAGGTCATATTTAGCAGGGTTCCTTTAATTTTTAGCTCTCTTGTCTATGAGACCAAGTGGGCTTATAGTATGGTCCTTCATCTGTCTGTTCATAATTGGTTTTTTTACAACTGTTCAAGAGAATTTGACCAAATTTGAAAGAAAGCATCCAGGTATGAAGGTCTTTAAAATTGTTCAGATGATTCCAATCTACCATCAAATGTAGCTGCCATTACTAAAAATAGATCAACCTTTCAATAACATTTCAAAAACCACTCAATAGAATTTAACAAAATTTCACAGAGCATTCTGGCATAGATCACTAACAGTATTATACAAATTATGCCAATCTGTCATCAGATATGGCCACCATTACTAAAAGTAGGAAACCCTAAAAACGACTTCTTCTCAAAAATCACTAAACAGAATCTGACCAAATTTGACAGAAAGCATCCTGATGTGAAGGTCTTTCAATATTCTTTCAAAATAAATATAGAACATTTAATGACTTTCAAAAACTGTTCAACAGAATTTGACCAAATTTGACAAAGAGCATTCTGGCATGAAGACCTTTTAAATTTATACAAATGATGCTCATTAGCCATCAAATATGCCCATCATTACTAAACATAGAAAAATCTTTAAACAACTTCTCCAAAACAGTTGAATAGAATTTGACCAAACTTGTTAGAAAGCATCTTGTACATGGCAGTTTACATATTAAAGCCTATTATTAACCTATGATGAGGATTATTGAGAATCACAGGTTTAGGGTTACACAGAGGTCTCCCCCTTGCAGAAAAATGTAAAACATTTTTTTTTAAAGAATTAAAGGATGCATACATTTAAATAAAACAAGTCATATAATTAGCAAAATAATATATTCTAGGGATCAAATTAAACAATCTGTAATTTACATTTGAAGAAAAAATATCAAATAGAAATATAACATGTAATACTAAGAGTGGATACAATTATGGATAAGATGAATTTGGAAAACGATTGAGTGTGTGCAATCTTGTGAATGAATTTGGTGTATTGTTTCCTTTAGCTTTATTCTTTCATTATGTATAAAGCAGTAGGGCACCAGCTGCTTTGTATAGGTTGCCATTCAGAAATAGAAATGACCAAAATCCTTGTAGGCAAAATACTTTAGAGCGAGCTCAGCCCAACCAGACCAGTTATTGAGAGTGTGTCTCTGACTCACACCAATTAGCTTTATTCCCATTGCCTAACAAAAACGAACCAAAGCAAGTAAACACCTTAAAATGGTATTGCCATATTAATGTGCCTTAAATATTTGTTCTTTCTATGTTATTACATGTATATGGATTATCTTATGGCATTTCATATATACAGTGCCATTAGTAACAATTTATTTTAAATTTATATTTTGTATTTGTAGTGTTTAATATAAAAAAAACCACAAATTGCTTTTCGCTTAAAACATTTCCAGATTTAATTACTAAGAGAAAAGAAATAGTGACTTTGCAAATAATCATTAGAAAGGCAGCTGATCAATGTTGGGAATTGAACCCACACCCTTCTGGTCATTAGCCCAATGTCTTAACCACTGAGCCACCAAGGCTGCTTTTTGGGGATCTCAGTGGTTTTCAAGTAATGACCTGGGGGAGGGGGCAGGACAGACTGCATAAATTAACCCCCCTTATAGTGCGAAATAGGTGCATATATACTTTAAGGGTGGGGCAATGAACAGTTTCAAATTATGAACTGGGAGTTAGTCCCCATGGACCTGGGTGATGGTAGCATAAATTATGCCCTTTTCATGCCATGAAGGTCTGTATTGTACTTTCTGCTTGTATTTGGACAGCAAACAATAATTACTCTTTTCTTTGTCCAATAACATGCAAAAATACTTTCATTTAGTGCTCAAAGCCAACAAATAAATGAAAAATATATAAGTCCTAGCAACCAAACCCACATGTACAGTATTAGGCCATCCCATAAGTCATACAGCAAAGTAATCACACTTTACATGTACAATAATTATTGGAAATTGAAATTACCTGCCATGTTTCATATATTTTATTTCAGTCCACAAGAAAATACAAGCATATTGAATAACACAACTTGAGATGTGAAGCAAAAACTTTGCCATGTTTTAATGTGCTGTATATGTGGTCTTCAAAAAGAAGATTAGTGACACCAACTTTAATTGACAATGCCCCAAACTTTTCTTTCCATTTTACAGTTTCAGCACATGTATGAATTTGCATTAACTAGCTGATATATTAATTATTCATGTGCGTGATATCAGGCTGACATAGGCCTACTGTTCATTTTTTGGAAGTCCAGGACTTCCAATGTTGGAAATTTTGAAATCCCATACCTCAGGCCTGGAAGTCCCATCATTTTACTTGGTCAATTTTTTAAAATTAAAATTTAGTATTTTCTCGTGAATATATATGTATATGGCCATCTTGAAAATCTTGCTATCGCTCCTGAATGGATGGTCATATCAACATGGGGTTTTCATGAAAAAACTTCTTATGATGTCTAGTTGGTCCTAAATTAAAATGGTGCCGATCTGATGTCCAATATGGCCACCACATCGCCAATCCCATCACCACTCCTTCTGAATGAAAAGTAATATTAACATGAGGTTTTCAACAGAAGATTTCTTATGATGTCTGGTTGGTCCTAAATGAAAATAGTGCCAATCTGATGTCCAGTATGGCCACCACAGTGGTCATCTTGAAAATTTTGTTATCATTACTTTTCCTGAATGAATAGTTATAGCATGGGGTTTTCACTGAAAGACTTCTTATGATGTCTAGTTGGTCATAAATGAAAATGGTGCCAGTCTGACTTCTAATATGGCTACCACAATGGCCATCTTGAAAATCTTGCTATCACTACTTCCCCTAGATGGCTGGTCATATCAACATTTTGCTTTCACCAAAAGACTCTTTATGATGTCTAGTTGGTACTAAATGGAAATGGTGCAAATCTGATGTCCAATATGGCCACCATGGCACCCATCTTGAAAATCTTGTTATCGTTACTCTAAAATGGGAAGTCATATCAACAATGGTGTTTCCATCAGAAGACTTCTTATGATGTATTGTTGGTCCTAAATGAAAATGGTGCCAATCTGACATCCAGTATGTCCACCACAGCAGCTAATTTGAAAATCTTGTTATCACTAAAGAATATCAGAGATGGTTTCAACACTCAGCAGTTAAAAGGAAGAAATGGTCTTATCTTGGATTTCTGGAAGTTCTTTTCAGCCAGTAGAGCAGTAGAGCATCAGTTCCTTCAAGGGACTCTTTTTGTGTGGAGGGTGTGTGAGGACACGTATACAGCAGGTGCCATATAATGGAGTCAGGGCAAACTACAATGGCAGATGAAAATTGTCACAAGTGATGAAATATGAAGGTGTAACCAATGTTTCTGACTCATTGTACATCAAGGCACATCAGGTAGCAGTTACATATACTTGAAACAGGTGATTACGAGAACAGTCACTGTTGGGTAGAGTTATTGTGGTACTTTGGGAACTACTTTTAGCACATGTCAGCACTTACAAGGCTGCTGTGTCTATGAATAGCAACAATTGAAATGCCTAGTCAGCAGATCAGTCTTAAGTCTTTGTTGACCATCTAAAGTAATAATAACCAAGCATTTCAGACCACACTTCACCAACATAAGTGATGAAACTGACCACCATGGGCATCTGCAGGGCAGGGGGGGGAGGCAGGGTGAGTGTGCAGTTGCACCCCCCCCCCCCCCACCAAATTAAAAAAAGCCCATTATGCAGTATTAGCCTGGTCCTATTGTTTTTGCCTTCCCACCCCACTCCCCACCCCCGTAAAATTCCTGCGGACGCCCATGCTGACCATATAGCAAATAAAGTATGTATTGCACCAGTCTCATTTATATATGAAGTGTTCATTAGGCATGCATCATATTGTGTGTGTGTGTGTGTGTGACAAGTTTGGAAATACAGTCAGCCTGAGAGGTAGCCTCTTCTGGGCAATATTGGCTTAGCTTTATGTTTTATGGCACAACGACACGACTTGGTTATTTAGTGCCAAGACATTTGGAGTAAAGTGCAGGAAGCTGTGGTAGTTCAGTTGGTATAGCATCAGCCTTGTAATCCAAGGGTTGTTGGTTTGATATTCACGCAGGACAGTCAGGATCGGCTGCCTCATTGTGTCCTTGGGAATGGCACTTAGCTTCTATTTCCTCAGCAATATATAGCCAATAATATGTTAAAAGTGCCAACAAACAAAAACAAAACAGACAATTGGAGTAAATTACCTTGCCCAAAGACACACTAGTAACCAGCTCGGGCTGATCTGATGGTAGGATTTGAACCCACACCCTTTCAGATGTGAGTTTGGTATGCTAACCACTTCCCGACTTCAGCTCCTGTCACCATAGTTGTCTCTTATGACATGTGACATTGTAATATAAAACCAGCTGTTTTTCCCTCCACGTCATCTTTTCACTTGCGCTAGACGCGAGATAGTAAGTATATATACATTGACATTGAAACAGCCATGTGGTCTGTATTTTGTCAATTGTATTTGAAAATTAAAATAATATCTGCTCTTATATACATATATCCTTTTTATATATTAATTAAGCAGCCAACCTCGAATGCTGTTCATGTCAAATTGCCCAAACTTTACAAAGTTAGCACAGGTTTATTGCTGCTGACATGAACGATGTCCTGTCACTCACCCCGTCTGACTCCGAGATGACAGACTTTTTGGGGTTTGATATTAATGATATTGGAGCAAATGTGGAAATATCCTCTATGAGGAAAGGAAATAAAACTCCCAAATTGGGAAAGGGAAAAAACCAGTGCCAAAAAAGGCAATACACGCATCTAAGACAAAGTCCATTGTCGTCAAACCTGCAAAAACATGTATTAAGGGAGATAATTCTTTCAAGAATTATGTTGTGGACATACTGTCCACTTGCAAGGTGGGGATAGTGACTGAAAAAAGGTAAACAGGGCAGAATTTTGTCGACTTAAATAAGTTAACCCCAGAAAATATCTCAGTTTTACGTGAATTATTGGGTATTAACCCTAACTATGATGACACTTGTGATAATACTGCTGTCACAGATAATGATATTTGGGACAGGGAACAAAACATTTTGATTGCTGTCCCTGAGAACTCCCCGCCAAAATCCCGCACTCCACTTGGAGTTATTTCAAATGTATCCATGGCAGGAAATCTGAATGAAGCCTTCTTTGATACAGGGTATGATGAAAATGTACTTGCTTCTATACATGAGAATGATCAAAATTTAATAGATGATGCATAGGAGTTGCCTAAACTTAAAGTTCCCCAATTTGGGGAACAAATTTCAGAGTCTCTGGCACAGCTGATTAACGCTGCAAGAACATCACAGTGTATAACTAATCAGATTCTGGACAAATACAAAATTCCCCAAAACTGCAACAAAATGGGACCTCCCAAATTAACCCAGAGATCTGGGGAGAATTTAACAGTAGGGTACAGTCTGCTGACAAGAATTTTCAAGACACACAACTTTTGGTCACAGCCGCCATTATGATCATAGAGAACTTGCTGCTCTTGTAAAGGCACAAATCTCCATTAATCCTGAGATTAAGGACTGCATTTCGGATGCAATTACTGTAATGGGCCAAGTTCAGTATAACATTTCTCTACAGACGATATATGTTAAGGCTCCACTTGAAAAAGAAGTATTCCAGTCTGTGTAATCTGAACACCCCCATCTCCTCTCTTCTCTTTGGTGATGATGTGGCCCAAGAAATAAAGAAATGTGAGACTGGACTTCATCATAGATGAGATGATTATGCTTTTAATTTCAATGCCAGAGGTTGGGGCTAATATGGGTGGGGGGGCACCAAACCATAGAGGGGGAGAGGATTCAACAGATACCAACCATATAATAACCCCAGACAATATGGCCACATGAATGCAACTCGTGGCAGGGGAAAGATGCACATGTCTCAACAGGGAGATATTCAACATAACTGTCAGGTAAATTCAGGTGTAGTAAAAATAAGTCAATGTCTTGGAGCATGGAAGTTGTTGACATCTGATAAGTGGATTTTACAAACGGTTAATGGTTATAAGATTGAATTTGACAAAATTCCATATCAGAGCAGATTACTGCATGACATCAACTTTACTGATGAACAAAAGATTCTGGTACAGAACGAAATAGATGAAATGTTAAGGAAAGGAGCTATTACACTTTCTTTTCATGAAAATGGAGAGTTTATTTCAAATTTGTTCATTGTAACTAAACCTGATGGGAAATTCAGACCAGTCATAAATCTGAAGGCTTGGAATGATTTTGTCACATACAAACATTTTAAACAAGAAACTTTTTCTTATGTTTTGGAACTAATACAGGAAAATTATTTTTCACATCTATTGATCTAAAAGATGCTTATTTCAGTGTTGCAATACATAACAATTTTCAAAAATATCAAAAATTTAAGTGGAATGGAATACTTTTTAAATTTTTTGTTTACCCTTTGGGATTTCCAGTGCACTGAGGTTCTTCAAAAAAATTTTGAAACCACTGTATTCCTGCTTCAGAAAACTAGGTATTCGTTGCGCATACTACATTGATGACTCCATTAAGATGAACACATGCCCCACCTTATGCCTACAAAATACAAATTTAATGCTGGAAAAGATAGTACTGTATCTCTATGATTTACTATTAATTACGGGAAATCTCACCTTATCCCATCTCAGAAAATTATCTTTTTTGGATTTCTTATTGAGTCAGTACAGTTTATAGAGTCTTCCTCACAGAGGTAAAAGAGGTAATACTCCCACACTCCAGAGAGATTCATTCTCTAAAGGAAAAGTTGAAGTTGATAGGTGTGGTTGTATTAGGGCAAACCTCCAAAGTAGAAGACTTCCAGGGAAAGCTATTGAACTCATTTGCAATTCCTGGGGAAAAGGCACACAAAAGCAGTATAACCTTGCATGGAGGAAGTGAAACATTTGGTGTTCTGTCGGGGAAAAACAATCCATATAGTGCATCTGAAGAAATAGTTCTGGCATACTTGAGTTATCTTGTATCCCTTGGTAAATCATACAGTGTTGTAAACACTCACAAGTCCGTGCTGTTACAAACTCTACAATTATTAGGTCAGAACTGGTGTTCTAAGCCACTTTTAATTACAAGATTTATGAGAGGTGTTTTCATTATGAATCCACCTCATTCAAAGTATGCATTCATTTGGGATGTTGGACAGGTGCTCAAATATTTAAGTAAGTTGTTTCTCCTGCAGGATGTAGATTTTAAGTTGCTGTCATTTAAAACTGTGGCTCTTCTAGCACTTTCCACAGCAGCAAGGGCACAAACATTGATTGCCATGAATATTCATAATATGTGTATATCAAACGAGGATATTCTGTTTTATTTCTCTACTCTACTTAAAACTTCCAGACAAGGGAAGAGTTTTTGTTTAAAAATCCCTAATTTTCCTGAGGAAAGGGTATGTTCTATGCACACACTTTTACATTACCTTGATAGAACTCGTAGTCTTAGGAAGTGTGATCAGTTAATTGTGTCTTTTCGTACTTTTAAAGCAATTACAAGTAGCACATTAGCAAGATGGTTGAAAGCAGTGCTACAGCTTTCAGGCATTAATATCCAGTATTTTAAAGCTCATTCATATTGTTCAGCTTCAACATCCACAGACCATAGGGGAAGTTGTTCCCTTCAGGAAATTCTTAGAACAGCGGATTGGTCCTCGACCAAGAATTTTCACAAATTCTACTTACGTGATATAACTTCAAATAAGACTTTTGTAAAAGTAGTTTTAAAAGCAAATGAAAGTGTTTAATTTGAGTTTTTATTGTCTTTCTTTAAACATGATAATTTATACATGTGAAGCCAAAGGGTTACACAAAATAAAGGGTCCCCATCCAGGCATACTTTAGATGTGATGGATGGGGGGCATTAATGGAGTAAGCTGGAGGCTGAGCATGTATAAACCCTCCCTGTGATACGTTCCCACCCTATTATGAGGTGTTATAGCAAAAAAACCGGTTAAAATATGACGTGGAGGGAAAAACAGCTGGTTATATATGACTATGTCACGTGATTTTGTTTCTCTTTAAAAAGCACTTCTCAAGCAAGCGCCTAGGTGAAAATGCCAATTTATACATGCTCAGCCTCTGGCTTACTCCAATAATGCCCCCCATCTATCACATCTAAAGTATGTTTGGATGGGGGCCCATTTCCTGTATTAAAGCATAGTTGGATACAATAACTAAAAATCACAAAACAATGACTAGATTCAACAACAAATGTGACTTACAGAGCACATGCTGTATGATTTGTCTAGTATTTAAATTAACTAATTAAACTTCTCCAAACCTAATCATAATCTCAAATAAAATGATTCAGTTTTATTTTTTAAATTCAATCATTTTCTTTTTTATGACTTCCTTCACAAGTCGCTGGTGTCACTGTCAAGAGAACTGTATTATATTCCGATGAATAGATCATTTTATAAGTGTAGGTTCTTATTCTAGTACTTGTTATCTTGTCTAGCATAACAACGAGAACCCACATAAAAAATTTCCATTTGTGTATTTCACACTGTATATACACTGAATAAATTTCAGTTCAGGTTGTCATTGATTATAGGTTTGATTATTCTGTAGGAGATGATGGCATAGAACATTCAGAAAGAAATCTCAATGTAGTATATAGCTGTTGTCCTCTTCATCTTCAAACAGCATACATTTTCAGCATTTAGAACTAGTCCTTTTTGAAATGATATTCTCAGTGGCTAGTGGTTTGTAATAATTCAGTTGGATAAATCATTTTGAATACATGCAAATAGATTCAGCATCTTTGAGATGCTTTTAAAATGTGAGATGCAAAAGCATCTCAGTGAACCGGTGCAATGGATTCCCCTGAAAAAGTTCACTTCCTGCAATCACTATTAGTGAATATGAAAGTATACATTTGATCATTACATATCCAGAGAAGGCATGCATACACGATATATGCAGTTTTGGCAGAACCTGTATATTTGGATAACAAAAATATGCATAAAATATGCCGATACACATGCTACGTGTATCTGGAGTTCTTTAGTTGCACAAATTCTGATTTCATATGTCAAAAAGAAGACCAGTTGTTAATTAATAAATTAATCAATTCTTAGGTCAGTCATTATTTTTTTCTGGGCTGGTACTGTGCATATTTTACCTTGTTTTTATTCATGCAATGACTGTACATGTATTTGTACACACTGTTTCCGGGCCAGTTCATGTGAGTATTTCACACTCATCTGAGAAATGTTTTAAATGAGGCTACCAGATAAAGCCTACATTTTTACCACAGACATTGCAGCCATACTCAAATCTTTGAACTACATTGAAACCTCTCCTCAAAAGAATTTCATCATTTCTTATTCTCTTTCTACACTGAAAACATTGGAAAACCTTAAATTTGACAACCTGATAAGATCCCAGAATTTACAGAAACATGATTTAGTCATACAATCTGGAAAAAGTATTCTGTACTGTTGGATGCCTACATATAGTTACATTGGTATTGAAGGTAACAAAAGGGTTGATAAAGCAGCCTAAGCAGCTCTGTAGTCATCCGTTTCTGAATGTAAGATTCCATATACTGACATTTTAATATTATACTAGTTGGCATGTTCTGTATACTGGCATTTTAATATTATACTATTTGGCATGTTCTGTATACTGACATTTTAATATTATACTAGTTGGCATGTTCTGTGTACTGACATTTTAATATTATACTAGTTGGCATGTTCTGTATACTGACATTTTAATATTATACTAGTTGTCATGTTCTGTGTACTGACATTTTAATATTATACTAGTTGTCATGTTCTGTATACCGACATTTTTATATTATACTAGTTGTCAATGATCTGTATACTGACATTTTAATATTATACTAGTTGTCATGTTCTGTATACTGACATTTTAATATTATATAAGCTGGCATGTTCTGTATACTCGTAAAAATATGTGGAATGAAAACTCCACAAACAAGTTCTGGAACATCAAATCCATTATTGGAGTGTGGCATATCCTAATATAGACCATTTTGCAGAGATGTGGTGGTGTTGTGCTGATTGTGTATCAGATGTGCATATCTGACTTGTGCATATCTCCTGAAAGGTGAACCTCAACTTGAGTGCATACCCTGCCAGTGTCCACAGACAGTGGAACACATTTTTATCTCTAATTGTCAAAGACCAGATGTGCATATGGGATAGCCTGTTGTATGTAGGCCAATGTTCTTCTGTCCATTAGCACAAGTTTGTTATTGCTACTCCTCCTAAACTGCTTGGAGGATTGCCAAGAAACTTGACACACACATTGATCCCAAGGTCTAGTTGATCCTAAATGAAAATGGTGCTGCTCAGACATCCAATATGGCTGACACAGCAGCCATCTTGAAAATGTTGCCATTGCTTCTCGTGAATGTAAAGTCATATTGACATGGGGTTTTTACCAGAAGACTTCTTATGATACTTAGCTGGGCCTAAATGAACATGGTTCTACTTGGACTTCCAATATGGCCACCACAGCAGCCATCTTGCTACTCCTCCTGAATGGATGGTCATATCAACATGGGATTTTCACTAAAAGACTTCTTATGATATCTTGAAAATCCTAAATTAAAATTGTGCTGATCTGAGGCCCAATATGGCCACCATAGCAGCCATCTTGAAAATATTGTTATCGCTACTCCTCATAAACATAAACAACAAGTCATACACCAGGAGACTTCTTATGATGCCTAGTTGGTTCCAAATGAAAATGGTGCCACTTGCACATCCAATGTAGCTGCCACAGTGGCCATCTTGAGAATCTTATTATTGCTACTCCTGAAGGGATGGGATATCAAAATGGGGTTTTGTACTAAAAGACTTAAAATGTCTAGTTGGTCCTAAATGAAAATGGTGCCACTCAGACATCCAATATGGCTGCCACAGTGGCCATCTTGAAAATCTTGTTATCACAACTTCTCCTGAGTGAATGGTCATATAGGAAGGGGGTTTTCACTGAAAGATTTCTTATGATGTCTGGTTGGTCGTAAATGAAAATGGTGCCAATGTGACCTTCTAGATGGCTGGTCATATCGACATTATGCTTTCACCAGATGACTTCATATAATGTCTAGTTGGTACAAAATGGAAATGTTGCAAATCTGATATCCAAGTGGCCATCTTAAAAATCTTGGTATTATTACTTCTGTAAAATGGAAAGTCATATCAGCATGGGGTTTGCACTAGAAGACTTCTTATAATGTCTTGTTGGCCTTAAATTTAAATGGTACTGATTTGATGTCCAATATGGCCATCATGGTGGCCATCTTGAAGATCTTGTTTTTGCTACTGTTCTTAAATGGAAAGTCATTTTGTCATGGGGTTTTCATCAGAAGAGTTTTTATGGTGTTTAGTTGGTCTAAAGTGAAAATGATGCAAAGTGATCCTCAATATGGACGCCATGGTGGCCATCTTGAAAATATTGTTATCTCTACTCCTCCCAAATGGATGGCTCTATCAATAAGGGTTTTCACCAATAGACTTCTTATGATACCTAGTTGGTCCTAAATGAAAATGGTGTTAATTGTACATCCAATATGGCTGTCTTGAAAATCATGTTGTCACTACTACCCCTGAATGGATATTATATCATATTTACATGGAGTTTTCACCAAAGGACTTCTAATGATGTCTACTTGGTCCTAAATGAAAATGATGCCAGTCTGACATCCAATATGCCCACCACAGCAGCTAATTTTAAAATATTGTTATCGCTGAAGAATATCAAAGATGGTTTCAACACTCAGCAGTTAGAAGGAAGAAATGGTCTTATCTTGAATTCCTGGATTTTTTTTTCACCCAATAGATCATCAGTCCCAATGAGAGACTCTTGTTTTCAATAGTATTTCCATGCCCTTGCTACTAATAATTCAAACAGCTGATGAAAGTTACATCAAGGAAATAATTTCCAATGATTATCTAATGTAATTATCAACTTTGGAAGGTCATTGCTGGTCATTTAATATTGTTAAATCCAGTTGGCTTGTACATTTGTTTTAATAGCAGCAATACATTACTCTATCACTATTACATAGCTTATTACTTTTTTGTGTCAAACAAATCTTGTCGTTTGATGTGAATACATCCTCCCACAGAGTGGAGAATTTTTGTCAATAAGACACGGCACACTCGTGCACCTCTCTGTGCCTTAATCTCTTTCAAGGATGCCATGTTAAATGGTTGTGTCGTTCATAACATGAACAGAGGAAAATTGCTTGTTGCGAGTTTAAACCACGTTTGGTTCTCCTTTCAGCTTTATTTCATCTACTGTTACATTCATCCTTATCATCTTCTGTTTTTAAGGCTGGTAGCCCCTGCTCTTTTTCAGTATTGTGTGCTGGAAAGGTCTTCTTGGATTACCACGTTGTATCCAGCCTTTAGGAGTTGGGGTACACCATTTCTTAGTTCTCAAATACAATTGGTTTACGGGTAAGTCTTGGTGTTAGTTATAACGCATCACAGGCCAGACCGCAATTAAGAAGACAGGAATTCATAATTTCCTTAATAAAATAATTGATCAAACGTCAATTCGGTGTTTTTTCTAATTCACCATTGTATTTAAATACCACGCATGACGCGTCACATTGTTGTTGTTTGCGTCTGAATTGCTGCTAGAGAGCAATAAAAGTTTTAAACAACTGAACGTCTAATCCTTATTAAACACCCTCTCGAATGGGAGGAGAAGCACCACACCTTGTTTAGTGCTGAAGATGAACTAGGTTCTGACATGTCTATGTTGCCTAACTGGTCATTGACCGGTGACCGGTCTGATCACCAGGCATTGACCTGTGACCAGTCTGGTCACCGGGTATTGACCTGTGACTGGTCCAGTCACTGGGTAGTGACCAGTCTGGTCTCTGGGCATTGACCGGTGACCAGTCCGGTCACGGGGCATTGACCAGTGGAAATGACTGGTCAATTATGATGACCGGTCACCGGTAACTTAGTTCTGGTGGCCGGTTACATCGTCACAGGCCGTCGGTCATCTCGAACCGGTCACCAACCTTACACTGGTCATCACCCAGAGGCCTCATGGTATGGGGATAGGGATCGGACCGAGACTCCCTCTCCCAACTCTGCCATCATACCCAGTATAGGATTGGGAGTCTGCCCAGAGGGTTCAGACTAGGAAAGGGGATCGGATTGGTATCCCCCCTTTCCTATTATCCCAATGAATCTGTATGGGATGTGGGGCCCAGAGTAGAGGCGATGCCTCGGCTCGTGTCCCGTCATCACCTCCTCGCCAGGTGGCATTCAGCAGTAAGGCGGAGGCATAGCATCATCCACGAAAACAAGCAGTCTCATCTTTATCCTGGAACGTCTAGAACACATAGAGCCCCTACTTACCCTGACGAACAAGTACGGGAAATGGCGCTGAGTGCACCTATGTCACTGTCTCCGAAGGACATAGTGATGTCCAGCCACTCTCCTGCTCGGAGTGTTCTAGATGATGATGTGTTATCTACCCTCATTGACTCCAGTGAGATCGAGGTAGAAACAGCTCATTTGTCGCCTCCTATCAGGCCCACCAGCTCCTCTCACTTGGATGAATCGGAAAAGATCTGGTCTTTTGATAATACGGTAACTTGTGCCCAAAGCCATCTTGTGCAGAGCCCAAGAAGATTCTTTTCAGTTTCGAAAGATCTCCGGGACCCAGCCAAAACCAGATCCCCTGCTCCTTCTACATTCCTCAATGATTGAGGAAATGTCACAGAGGTTCTCACAGGCCAGCCTGTGCTAGACGGCGTAGAGGGTGGTCTGTCCCTCCCTCTACTTTGAGACCTTGGTCTCTGCCTCTAGTTACTGGGTACATTCCCGAAGTGACCCATGAAGAACCTCCCCAGTTGGATGCAGATGCGTCTCAAGTGGGTATTATAATTGGAGCCTGGGCATGCCTTCCTATTAAAATAATCGAAGCCTTTAGCAGAAAGGCCGGTTTCTGGTCCCATGCAGACCTCTTCACGGCTTCTTTATTTAGTATGCTGAAGGAGGCCGCTCTGAACCCAGCCGCATTACAGTGCGTGCTTTAAGCTGTGACCAAGACATCCCGGAATTCACTTTCTGTCGCAATGGTTTTATCAGTGGAACTTCTAACATCCATCATGACATTGTGCTGGGCTCCTCAAAGGTCTTACTTAACCATAGTAAAGACCTTCTAAAGGCTGCAAAATTGGAAGCCGAGAGAATCTTCGGAGGACTCATCCCCACTGTGGCTTCACAAGATTTGAAGGATCATCAACATAGATCCTTCACAACTGCACCTGGCCCATCGCAATTGGCCAGGAAGCACACTAAGGTGAATTGCCCCCACCCACTAAATTCTTCTAACAGATGCAGCCCCAGTCCAATGCACAAGCTCAAATGAGACCTCCTCCTCATTAGTAAGGTCCTCAGGAAGAACTTCTCCAACCCACCTTCCTTTCCCAAGGAAGGCGGGGGGAGGACAGCCCTAGGGACTCACACCCTCTCCTGCCGTGCATTCCTCTCCTAATGTCCCTGTAGGTGCTTGTCTAGGCCTCTTTTCAGAGGCTTGGTCAAGTACCACGGATGATGGGTGGGTCCTTTCTGTTGTAAGTGAGGGTTACTGACTTCATTTTCGGGAACAACCTCCTCTATCAAGGACCCCGATGTTCTTTCACCAGTCCAATTTGGTGAAATTAAAGGAAGAGTTGCAAACCCTTTTACAGAAAGGGGCAATCAAGAGGTTCAAGAATGATCAGTCTCCTGCATTCTACTCCCAGTTCTTCCTGGTCATCAAGAAAAGTGGGAAATTTTTGTATCATTATCGATCTCCCCCTGTTAAACTGGTGGAAATACCTCCGGGTTTGCTTGGACCAAGAAGTCTTTCAATTCTGGGTTCTGCCATTCAGAATCGCTTCCGCACCCAGAGTCTTCACTCAAGTTATGGGAGTTGTGGTGTCCTATCTCTGATTACTGGGAACCCCGATTCTCCAGTATTTTAACGACTAGCTGATCCATAATGTTCAGGTTCAGTCCCTCCATCAGGATCTGTTCCGTTGTTGGTCCACAGTAACTCGGTTGTTTTTTGTTTTTTTTTACTTAACCTTTAGAAGTCAGAACTTGTTCCATCTAAGTTTACGTAGGGATGAATTTCCTCGTGAACCAGAACTTAGTCCGGGTTCCATTGGATCACATAGATTGAATCCTGGCACTTCTAGTGGCACTACGAGCAAAAACTTTGTTGTCTGCTTGCCTTTACCTATCCCTATTGGGAACCTTGAATGCCGCTATGGATCTGGTTCCCTTAGGACGTCTCCATATGCACCCTCTACAGTTTCTCCTTCTCACAAGGTGGGAACCACACAGGGATTCTCTCTCAGCTTTGATTCCTCTAGGACCAGACTTTCATCACCATTGCGCTGGTGGATGAATTGGAACAGATTCCTGACCAGGGTCCCCATGCATGTGCTTCAGCCCCACTCCTATCTGTTCGCCGTCGCATCAGATTCCGGTTGGAGCACTCACCTAGAGCCAGAGGACATAATTCTGTAGGGTCATTGGACTCGGGACTCCCTCCACATTACAACCGAGAAATGAAAGCCATATTTCTAGCATTGCACAGGTTCATCGTCAGAGTAAGGGCTCGATGTGTCATGGCCTTCTCTGACAACACGTCCGCCATAGCATATCTCCGACGTTAAGGAGGCACACACACCCCATCTCTCAGTGTGGAGGTCTGGAACGTCCTCTGCTGGGCCAACTCAGAGAACATTACCTTCCGAGTTTGCCAGATTCCAGGGAAGAAGAACGTATTAGCGGACAGTCTGTCCAGGTCACGCAAAACAGTCCTCATGGAATGGACTCTCACTGCTACATAACAGAATCCTTTTTCTCACTATGGGGAAGTCCCTTGTGGACTTGTTTGCGACCTGGCTCAACAACAGACTTCCCTTTTATGTCTCACCAGTCCCGGACCATAGAGCTTGGGCAGTGAATGCATTCAGCTTCCAGTGGGATCATCTGTTCGCATATGCCTTCCCACCGTTCTGACTGTTACCTAAAGTTCTGCAAGTCAGAACTTCCACTGCTCATATCATTCTCATAGCTCCATTATGGCCCCAATGATCGTGATTCAGTGATCTTCTGTTGCAACACAGGAGCTCCCTCCTACACAACAACCCACACATTCTCCACCTTCACGCTTGGCTCATTTCAGGTGATCTATCTGCCAAAACAAGTGTTCGGGCTGGGTTGCCAGTTGCATCATTCAGGCTAGGAGAGCTTCACCATCCAAGGTCTATGATGCCAGGTGGAGAATCTTTTGTGATTTGTGCAGTAGGAAACATGTTGATCCTAGCTGTCCCTCTCTAACTTCAGTTACTGATTTCCTTTTTATTCCATTTGAGAAAGAAAAGATGTTCAGTATCAACTATCCAGGGCTAAGGAGCTCCCATTTCCAACACACCTAAATTCTGTCAGGGCTCAGCAATCGGTTCAGATTCACACCTTGCTGATCTCATTAAGTATTTTGAGCTGCAGAGACCTGTCTCCCGCTCACTTATGCCCAGATGGAATCTATCTTGTGTTTTATGGTCCTTAACCAAAAACCCCTATGAAACTTTGAGCAAGGCTTCCTTCAGGACCTCGCACTCGTGACAGTGTTTTTACTTGCATTGGCATCTGCGAGAAGATACAGCAAGATTCATGCATTGTCTGTTGACACTTGCTGCCTCCGGTTTAATGGCAAGTATGAATCCCTTTCCCTCCTTTGTCAGCCGGGATTTTAGCAACAAAAAAAAAAAAAATACATTTACCTGTGGTAGCCCCATCACCTATAAGATTCCCAGTTTCAGTCGAATCTGTACTGGAGATGATCAAGATAGGCTTTTATGCCCAGTTAGGGCACAATGTTTCTATCTAAATGCTTCAAAAGGGAAAAGAAAGGGTAGAAAATGTCTTTTCCTTCCTCTTAAGGGCTCTGTTGATATTTCCGCCTCCACTATCACGGTTGATTGTCTCCTCAATCAAAAGAACTTACTAGTCCCTTCCCGATAGAGACCTCTCTTTTATGAAACATCATGCCCATGAGGTTCTAGCCTCCGCTGCCTCATGTTCCTATCTAAATCACTCTTCCTTATAGGACATCATGAAGGCAGCATTTTCATGATGCATGTCACAATCACATGAGTTGTTGTCCTTGGGGATGGGGTCAAGAGCATAATATCTAGCTAGTTGAATGTATTTACCCTCAGAGTATTTTTGTTATTTTTATTGTCATCTTTCATTCAGTTTTAAAGACTTTCTCTCTGCAGAGCTATTAATGTCCATTAACAGAGCTAAGTTGGCAGTTTGCAATAACAGTCTACCATTGTCTTTAGTACATGTACATGAAGCACACATTCTAAGCCTCACTTTTGGTTAGTGAGATGATGCGATAACCTTTGTTACCTTTGATTATCAGAGGTTGTGAAACTTGTCTATTTCAGGTCATCGAAGACACTTGTGTGGGATTGGCTTAGCCCTGTCTCACATGGGCAACTCTATCTATCACACATGCTAACATGGATGGGAATGAGAAAACAAAACTTTTGGTGTGACTCCTGACCCTATTATATTCCAGGGTTATTATTTGCCCATTCACAGGGACATATTGATCTACTTGCCCAGCACTGAGGATGCATAGAAAACCATTGAAAAATCATTTGTAAAAAATTCTTTTATTTTTTTCTATAAAATAAAAATTGGGCTGTTACACTGTACATGAAAGTTTAGAACCCCAACAATGATTTTTATTGTGACCTGGGTAGTTGTTTAATTTTCAAATTAGTATTTTTTATTCACCAATGAAAATTATAATTTCCTCTAGATCATGTGAATCTCAAACTTACAACCTCCTGGTCCCAAGTGCATAGTGGTCAATGAACCATGCTGTTATTACCCTGCCTACAATAACATTGGTGTTGTATTATAATGGCTCATGTATCTTTTTGTGTATGTATGTGTGTTAGCAGAATAATAATTTGAAAACCTTATGATGGGAATCCAGTACATGTTGGCAAGATTACCAGATTAAACACAATACAATAAGGAAGTCAGTTGATTTTGGAGCTTATTTTTCTACTGCTGCTGGAATAATGTCATAATGAATAATATTAACAATAGAGTTGCCTCGCTCTAATTCTAACAAGAACTTTTGTAAAAATGTAATCTTATATACACCCACCATAAAGTAGAGCATATCATTTTCTGCACAATAACTCGAGTTGTCCACCATCTACAGTTACCAAACTTTGTGGATGGCTTGCACTTGTGGTAAGGAAGAAGCCTATCGATTTCAGGTTCAAAAATCAAAGGTCAAGGTCACTGTGACTGAAAGAAGAAAAATGGTTTCTGCACAATAACTTTTGTTCTGTATCATGTACCTTGACCAAACTTTGTGGGTGACTTGCACTTGAAGTAAATAAGAATGCTTTTGACTTTAGTCTCAAAAGGTCAAAGGTCAAGGTCACTGACTGAGTAAGAAAAGTGGTTTTTGTACACAAATTGAAGTTATTGACCATGCAGCTTACATGTTGGGTAAGAAAGAAACCTATTGATTTTGGGGTCAAACGGTCAAAGATCAAGGTATCTGACTGAAAGAAGAAAAATGTTTTTATATAGTAAATTTACTTCTAGACCACATTCCTTGACCAAAGTTTGTAAAAGGCCTTTTGATATGGGGGTCAGAAGGTCAAAGCCCAAGATCATTGTGGCTCAAAGAAAAATGGGTTTATTCCTTCACTGAACTAGACTACATACCTTGACCAGTGTTTGTAAAAGACCATTTGATATTTGGGGTCAAAAGGTCAAAGCCCAAGGTCATTATGGCTTAAAGAAAAATGGGTTTTGTTGAATAACTTTTGTTTTAGAGAAGTTCCTTGATCAAACTGTGGATGGCTTGCACTTAGGGTAATAGAGAAACCTATAGATTCCTGAGTCTAAAGGTACGAGGTCATGGTCTAGTAAGACAATAATGGTTTCTGCACATTAAGTTTAGTGTATTATGGGCCTGCATAGAGGACTATTAAACCTGGGGTAGACTTATAATATGCCGTTCACAGTACTCCTTTTTCATTTCAACAGATGGAGGATGCTTTGAAGAAATCAAACCTTCTGAAGAATGTGGTACAGAAAGTCTATGGTACAGATAAAAAAGTCACCAATGGTATTGATTATATGCAGGTGGAGGTAAGAATATTACTGTAAATCACAACATTTTCATGAGCATGAAATTTTTGTGAAGTTATGAAAACAACTGAATTTTAAAAAATGTTACTCATGCAAATAGCAACGATTGCACAATCTGCATATTACCAATGAGCAGATTGCCAAAAATGCCACAAATATAATTGATTTACTGAATTCACAAAATATTCTCAGACTGATGCTAAAACATTTTAATTCGTAGTATGGGGCTTTCAACAGTATTTAAGACATGGACAGATACAATATTGGTTGATCCATATCTACAGCTGAATAACAGGAAAAAAGATAATGTCCAGTTTCACCAAACTTTTTAAAATCTATTTCCCACCAATATTTATAATTGTATTGTTTTAATGACTCATTTTTTTGTTTTTGATTTGTTGTCAAAGTTCGGAATTTACTTATAAGTTTTTCATTTGGACATGGGAAAAGCTGTGAAACTGTTGCTGAAAGAGCAATCCCCTCCTCCTCTTTTCCTAACTCCAGTTTAGTTCATGTCACAGGAACTGGTGGGGAGGGGGGAAGGGCTCAGATAGTGGAGCACCCCTCGAGGTTTAGAGAGGTTCCATGTTCAAGCTGCAGCCTGACAACACATTTCACCTGCAATATTTAGTGGCAGCAGTAGGATTACTCATTTAGACTGTCATGCCTGGCAAGATTACTTTAAACCACATGAATGATCATAGAGACTTAATTTAGAACCTTTCTCTGATAAGCAGGGGCTTGTTATTGTTGCAGAAACCAACTGGGATATGAACTCCAGTTTGCCCATTTAATTCCCCGAACACATTCATAAATGACTCAAGGCATCAACATGTGTCTTTCAGCTTAAATGTTGTGGTGGCACTGGTCCCCTGGATTATACAGAATCAGCCTGGAGGAGATATGGAGACCCACTTACTCCTGATAGCCGAAACAACATGGCTCCATTGACATGCTGTCAAGACTACTGGAAGTACAAGGATGCCAATACTAATAACTACAAGTACTGCCCCCTCTTTATTGACAATACTGCTAATGATCCATTAAAGAAACTGAATTATAATATCTACACAAAGGTGAGCTCTTTCTCTCTATTCATCTTATTCACTTCCTTCATCTTTGCCATTATCTTCTTTTCCATCTTCAATTGTAGTAGACATCGCCAAATGATTTCATGAAAGTGCTTAAAATTAATGAGTTTGTTTAAGCTCTTCCTTATCATTGCAATTAATGTATAGGACCCTCAAATTCCAAGCAAAAAGCCTCAGAAAATAAATAATTAGGAAAAACAAACATAAAAAATATGGTATTGATGGGGTGGGGCTTTTTTATTCTTCAAGTTAATTTTCAAACTGCATTCAAATACTCCCATTTTTAGCTCACCTGGCCAAAGGCCAAGTGAGATTATGGTATACCCCATTGTGTGTCGAGCGTCTTGCATCATGTGTCCATCAAAAATTGCTATTTCAAACTTCTTATAAAAAACCACAGGACCAATTCTGACTCAGTTCGGCACAGAGTATTCTGGCATGAAGGGCTTTCAGCATTTTTACCAATTATACTGTTCCACAATCAGATATCGCCATTGTTACTAAGTTAAGAGTAAAATTCCTTTAAACAACTTCTCAGAAACAGCTGAACACAGTTTGATAAATTTGAGAAAAAGTGTCCTGGCAGGAGGACCTTCCAAGTTTGTACAAATGTTCCTGGTCCATCTATAAATATGGTTATGGTTACAAATAAAAACAAATAGAAAAGAGCCAATACAGCTGAAACAAGTAACCAAACATTTGAATCATAATACTTTTTTGCAAATATTCAAATAGAAAATTGGTATTCAAATATTTGTTTAGTTTCCAAGCGAGTTTGGCAGCATTTTATAAAAGAAAAAAGGCAAAATGTACAAGTCATGTAAGCTATGCAATGTTGGATTAGTTTACAAGGGAACAACTTCAGACCTGCTAAATCACCTTAAGTTCCAGCTCGGACTTGCAAGGTAATCGTAATGTCAACAAAGCCTTAAGTATCAATCAACCAGACCAGTTGTAGTCAATCCCACATACCATTACCACACCCTATTCCCTGATTATTTTACCTCAGAAAATTAACTCCAATATATTTCCACATTTGGTCTTTTATTCAAGTTCTGAAGTCACTACACAGTTTTTGGAATTATCAGTATGCTTAAAATTTTACATTATCTTTTTTTTTTATTTTCATAAAAGTCAGTAATGCAGCAGCATCACTAGCCAAGAGTCGTCAATTCAGCTCTTTCCACATCAACCCTTGGTATATTTAGCTAGCTGAAATGGTATCTACTGCTCCTCTAGCTAAAAGAATCTGATCCAATCAGATCCCTTCGTACATTTAAATTGGGAGATTGTTAGGAATAATCATGAAGGCCTCTGTACACAATAACAATTGTCACATGTAAATTTCTTTAAACTTTTTAAGCAAATTTTCATTCTGAGTCAGTGTCTGTGGACATTGTGGAAGTCACCTTATTGAATACCTAACAGGTCAGGTAACAAACTCTGTCTCATTGGTTAATTGATTTCACTTGCTATGGGCAGGGACTTTTTTATCCACATGAGGGCTTTTGTTCAAAACACTGTTTCAGCTAGCTAAATATGCAAAGATTTGATGTGGAACAAAGTGGATTGATGACCCTTGTAGCGAAGATGGTAATGCAGATGTTAGCTTCATAAGATGTACATGGTCCAATTGACATGACTTTGGAATATAACCATTTTAGTTGTAGGGGTCAAGCAGTTTGATATTACAATAAAGCTTGCTACTTTCTGATTTTGCTGTACATTAGTACAGGTCATAGTTATCAGCATATATTTGAAATTTGATTATTTCACTTTTTCTTTCCTGTGCCTGTTTGAAAATGACAACTGTTGGTTGGGAATCCCTCTTTATCCATGAAACTGAATGGTCTACTCCCAAACTTGGTTGTGGCAGGGAACTAGTGCCCTGGCCCTGATAGAAGTTACATTATACTGTTTACAGAAACCACAAGGCCATTTCACACCTATTGCAATGTACATCTTACATATAAGATGAGGTCAATACCTGTGTATATGTTTCAGTTAAAATAGTTTTTTATCAAGTCTGAATACAAGTTTCTTATGGATGAGCAGAAATTCTCTGTTATATTTGGGCTTTTTTTTTTTAGAGTCGATCAAAAGTTCAGACCCATCACACATATCCAGCATATGACAAATTCCAGGGACTTGCAATCAACATATCTGTATTTAATTAAATTAAATTGGCCACATGTCAGTGTGATTTTGATTGTGAACAAATCACTTCCCAGATAAATGTTTGAGATATAGTCCCTGCATTTAACTGAACAGGTATCCAAGTTTGTGCCCTTCTGTAGCATCCATCTCAAGCCTAAAGGAATGTTTATGGTCATACTGGGCTTGAAGATAAACGGAAAATAACACCTACATTCATTTGATTTTTGGTCTGAATCTTCAAAAATTTACCAAAGGCCCTGAAAATGTCATTGAATTAGATTTAGATGACTGAGTTCACAGTGTTTTCAATGGGGCTTGGAGGGGTGTGGGGGAGTGTCAATAAATACCAAGTTGATAAGAAAATGAGGATGAATTTTATACCATTATGTTAACATAAAAAATATTTGAATCCTATCTGAATACATTCAGTAAATATTTGAATAGGAAAATTTGGTATTTCAGCTCTAAAAAACTATTATTACTAACAATAGAAATGTAACATAGCTCAACAGAATTTGACCAAATTTGACAGAAAGATTTTGCAAACATTGCTCAACAGAATTTGACCAAATTTGACAGAAAGGATCCTGACTTTGAGGGCTTTCTAATTTTTTCAACTGATACTGATTCACCATTACTAAAAATAGAAAAACTTTAAATGACTTTTTTCCAAAGCCTTTGAACATAATTTGATCATATATGACAGAAAACATCCTGGCATAAAGATTTTTGAAATTTGTTCAGATGATACTGATTTGCCATCAAACATGACTATGTTACCAAAAGTAGAAAAACCTTGAAACAGCTTTTGCAAAACTATTGAATAGAATTTTACTAAACTTGACAGAAAGCATCCTGACATGAAGACCTTCAATTTTGTACAGAAGATTCCAATCTGCCATCAAATATGGACACTGTTACTAAAACTGTGAAAACCTTTAAATGATTTCTTCTCCAAAACTGCTGAATAGAATTTGATGAAGCTTGACAGAAAGCATCATGGCATGAAGACCTTTCAGATTTGTACAAATTAAGCTGATCTGCTATCAGACATGACCACCATTACTAAAAATTGAAAAAAACTTTTAATGGCTTCTTTTCCAAAACTTGTGAATAGAATTTGACCAATTCTGAAAGGAAGCATCCTGGCATGAAGACCTTTCAAATTTGTACAAAAGATGCCAATCCACCATCAAATTTGGCCATCATTACTAACAACAGAAAAAGCTCAACATAATTTGACCAAATTTGACAGAAAGCATCCTGGTATAGAGGGCTTTCAAATTTATAAAATCGATGCTGATCCACTATAAAATATGGTCACCATTATTAAAAACAGAAAAGCCTTGAAATGACTTCTTCTCCAAAACTGCTGCATAGAATTTGACTAGTTTTGATAGAAAGCATCCTGGCATGAAGACCTTTCAGATTTATACAAAGGATGCTGATCTGTCATCAAATATGGTCACCATTACTAAAACTAGAGAAACATTTTTATGACTACTGAAAAACCCCTTAACTGAATTTGACCAAATTTGAGAGAGAGAGAGAGAGTATACTGGCATAGAGGATTTTCAGATTTGTACAGGTGATGCAAGCCCACCACTAAAAGTAGAAAAACATTTACACAACTTTAACTAAAACAAACTGCTGAACAGAATTTGACCAACTTTGACACAAAATACCCTGGCTTTCAATATTGGACAGATGCTGCTGATCTGCCATCAAATGTGGATGAAGCTATAAAAACTAAAGAAACCATGAAACAATTGTTTTCATAACATATGCAATCAACAGCTTTAGAATAAGCCTCATCTGCATGTACTGATCCAGATTTCTTAGTCAAATTCTCTTACATTTGGCTATTAGGCAGATGTCAGCGAGGTGAGCGATCTCAGGCACACTTGGGCCTCTTGTTCTGTCATCTTTTCTATCAGTTAAACGAAAAAGCAAATTATCATTAAGTTGTTGTTTTGTGGCAAAAAGATAGGGAGAAATACATTTCTCTGTTCTGCATGTCTACAAAATTAATGCTGTTTTTGTTGCTAGAAAAAAACACCCTAATGGCTTGGGGATGTAGAATAGGTCAAATGTGCCCTCCAGCATGTCAGAAGAGGCGACTAATAGAGGCAACCTTTTTTCTCTGAGATGTGTCATGTGATGATGGTACAGCTGAGAGGGTCTTAAATTTTTTAAAGAGTGCGATTTATGAACATTTAAAAAAATTGCTTTGTATTTTAAGGAGTTTACCCTTTTGGGATTTTCTTTGTTTTGCGTGTCTTTTTTGGGGTACCTAAACTTATTTTGCACTGCATAGCCAGGATTATGCTGATGTGATGTTAAACCTCTCACATACATACATACATACATACATACATACATACATACATACATACATACATACAGTACATACATGTGCATGCATACATACATATTTACTTGCTAGAAAAAAAATGAAAAAATTGGTTTCCTCTTCATAGCTGGACAGTATATGAAATATCAATATATGGAGTAAGATTGCTGGGTATATGTTGTTAGCAGAGCTTTATCATTGCATTCAGTTACACTTTACCTTGAAATGTTTCCATGATAATCCCCTGCTTATATTGTCTGATGATAAGACTACATCACATAATTACATAATTGTGGGGCAATTCTTTTTAAGGCAGTTTTTTTTTCCATTGCTAATCCAACCATATTTTTCATAAAACTTGAAAGATGGGTCCACAGGACATATGACAGAAATACTGTAATGTTATTGCAGTTAGGTGTGACAGTGGATTTAGAACTCTAAAAAAATTCTGTACAAATTTCTTTAAATATTAATGCAGTCAGAATTTAGGTATTGTCTACTGTCTGTGACTTGAAACAAAAAGTTGTGAAGGACAACTTAGATCCAAAACATTTAAAGCTTACTTGAATTGAATGTATGAAATCAGACATTTTTTTTGCAAATTTGAAATTTAAAGTTTAAAATTTTCATTGTTCCCTTACATCATTTTTTGCTTCCGTGGCTATAAGGCCATTATGAGCATGTTGTATGGTTCTTTGTCCATCATATGTCATCGGTTCACAGTTGCTGTTTATACTTCACAAAAACCACTTGACCAGTTTGCACATGATTTTACAGGGAGAATTCTGGCATCAAAGCCTTTCCGATTTGTTCCATGGATGCCAATTCATCATCCAGTATGACCACTGTTACTAAAAAAAGAAAATAACTCTAAACAACTTCTTCTCAAAAATTGCTTAACAGAATTTGACCAAATATGAATGAAAGCATCTTGGCTTGAAGGTCATTCAAATTCATTCAGATAATGCAGATTGGCTATTAAATATGGCTGCAATTACTAAAATTAATGGTTTTATGAAGTAGTAAACCGTTGCTTTGGTCAATATGAGGCTTACTGCCCTGACTTTAATTCAACTTGCCCAAAAGGGCCGTATTCATTATTATTATTAGCTCTACTGGTCATAGACCAGAAGAGGTTATGCAATCACCTTTCATCCAGAGTCCATCTGGTGTCCATTAGCACAGGTTTGTTATCGCTATTCCTAAATCACTGGGTCCTAGTTGGTCCTAAATGAAGAATATGGCCATAATGACACGGAGTTTTTCTCTAGAAGACTTCTTATGATGTCTAGTTTGTCCTTTATGAAATGGTGCCAATCTGATGTCCAATATGGCTGCAATGGCATCCATGTTGGAAATGATGTTAGCACTACTGCTCCAGAATGAATGGTCATATTGAAATGGTGTTTTCACTAAAAGACTTCCTGTGATGTTGTTAGTCCCAAATGAAAATGGTGCCTATTGGAAATGCCCATGGAATCCAAAATGGCTGCTACAGTGGCCATCTTGAAAATCTTATCACTACTCATCCTGAACACTTGGTCATATAAACATGGGATTTACACTTAAAGACTTGATACAATGTCTAGTTGGTCCTAAATGAAAAAATGGTACCAGTCTAACTTCCAATATTGTGGCCATCTTGAAAATCATATTATTCCTACTACTCCTTAATGGATGGTCATATTAACATGAGGTTTTTACACAATGACGTCTTATGATATCTAATTGGTTCAGACCGATATGTAGCTAGTTCTAATGAAAATGATGTTCATCTGACCTCCAACATGGCACCATAGCCATCTCAAAAATCCTGTTATCACTACTTCTCTTGCATGACTGGTGGCATTGACATGTTCTTTTCATAAAAAAAACTTCTTGCAACATTTTATTGGTTCTGAATGAAAATGGTGCAGATCTGACCACCAACATATGTGCACTTTTGTGAAGGTGTTTTGAAAGCCAGACTTAATTAACCTTGAGCTCAAGTCAGATGTAGTTGCTTTAATTTTTGTGCTTCATTGAGTTTATGAACACAGTGACTTTTACAAGTGAACAAGTTGATAGTCAGCACTTTGACATTTATTTTTAAAGGTCAATGGTTTTGGCTTAGGTTTTTAGCTGTACTTACTCATGAGCATGATAATACAAACAAGTATGAATGGATTTTTGTCATTTAACCCAGTTTGTGGATATATCTCAAGAATAATGTGAAAGATACCACTTCAATAACTTTATTTTTTTCCAAAAAATATTGGTTATAGTTTTAACCAAGCTTATATATGTAGTTATATCCTGACATTATCTGAGACAAGTTCAGTGATATTCAGTCCATGATATCAGGTTCAAGTTCCAAGGCCATGATAAAGTATTTTGTACTGCACTTACAGCTATCTTGTGAACATGTTACCTCAAAGACAAAAAAATAGTTTTGTTACCAAATTGTTTGTTACCAAATATAGTATTTTGGAGTTTCTCACAAATATCAGATATGGTTTCGATATTCAGCAGTTAGGAAGAAGAACTGAACTTATCTTGGATTCCTGTACATTCTTTTTAGGCAGTAGTGTCCAACCATTCAAGGGACATTGTAACAAAACAAATTGCTACAATTAAAGAAAGAAATACAAAAATACTCTTTTTATTGACTCACATTTTTAGCTCCACTGGTCATTCACCAGAAGAGCTTATGCGGTGGTCTGTTGTCCATCATCCATCTGTTGTCCATCAGTTAGTGCAAATTTCTTAATGCTACTCCAGCTAAACTACTGAGAAGATTGTCATGAAACTTTACACACACATTCATCCAATGGTTTAGATGGTCCTAAATTAAAATGGTGCTGCCCAGGCATCCACTCTGGTCGTTATGGTGGCCATCTTGAAAATCTTGTTATTGCTTCTCCTTCTGAATGATTGGATGATCATATCACTTGGGGTTTTCACTTCAAGACTCTTATGATGTCTACAGTACATGCATCACCAATTTCAGAAAATGCAAATTTGCATCGTGGAAATTAATCTGTCCAAACTATGCATCATGGCCTTTAGCTACCACTGCCGCATCTATGCATCACCTGTAAATAACTCAACCCCACTGCTGCTTATATGCATTGTCAATAACTCTTGTTTACTTTCCACTGATGCATATACGCATTTAGTCCAGAACTGCTCAAAATCCCATTATATGTGCATATGTTACTGCTATATTAACAGAAGATTGATTGGTTGAAAGTACAGAAGTTTACATATTTTTATTATCATAACCAATCGGAGGACTGTTTACTCTGCATTTTTTTAGAGGTTTGAAACCTGATAGGTTTAATTTAAACACAAAGAAGGGCTTTTCCACACTTTAAGAGACACTTTTAGTTGTGATAAACAAAGACGGATTCCAGTTCAGATATTAGTGAGTTTGAAAGGTTTAATGCAAGTGATGGAAAAGAGTTTAATGGATCAATCTTAGAAATTGGATCAAATATAGATGTTAGTCCAGTTCCAACACCAGATGTAAGTGATTTCTCCATGTTCGAGATTGATCCTTTTGATTGTGATGTTGGTTCAACTGTTGAGCTTGGACCACTTAGCAACAAGAAAGATTTTTTTCTAAAGTATTTTCCTGAATGTCTGATGGAAAAGCATGTTAAAGAAATGAACACTTATGCCAAGAAAATGGGAGACCAAAAGGAAGACCCAAAATGGTATGATACCAGCATCATGGAGATGTGGGCGTTTCTTGGGATCTACATTTTCATGAGCATTATGCAGATACCCAAATATTCTGCTGCCAGGATGACATCTGTATATTTTGGGATCCTGGGAATACCAGAAATCATGACTAGGGAGAGGTTTGAAAGAAATATTTCCAATCTAATGACACAAGTGTCAACCCACCCAGAAGCCAACCAGGACATGACAAGATTTCACACATAAGACCTTTCAATGACACAGTCTTGGAGAAATGCCTGGAAAATTATGACACTATTCACACTTCTCTGTCATTCCCAGTTTAATTTTACATTTTCTTTTCAACTGTGGTTAATTTAAATAGTAAAAATTTATGTTTAGCTGTAAGAAGGTGTCCTGCAAGTCATCAGTGATCTAGAAACTAAGCACACTCACATGCACAGACACTCTGTCTCTCTCTGGCATGCAATTACCACATTAATTACCAAAGATATTTTTTATAGTCACAATATCTTTATCAGACATATCATTTTGCATTAAAATTTACCTATGACTAGCATGAGTGAGAAATTGCTTATTGAGCTCACATACTTAAAACACTTAAATATTGTTTAGTGATGAATTTTGCAATAAAAGTATAAGGGATTGCAGCAAAACATATGCAGTTACAACATATACAATTCCAAGTTGTGGTAATACCATATATACTTACGTATAAGCCCATTTGCGTATAAGCCAACCCCAACCCCCCAAAAAAACCTGAATAGGTCAAAATGTTAAAAAGTGCATAAGCCGACCCATAAGTTCGAGATGACATATAATGATGAAATATAATGAGAAATTGAGGAAATGGGTAAAATAACCCAAAACACACACACAGACATATATATATATATATATATATATATATATATATATATATATATATATATATATATATATATATATATATATATATATATACCCTTCTAACCTGAACCTCCAGGTCCTCATGTACTGAGGTGACCTAGTTAATGGCTTGTATAGTGTTAGTAGAGCTATAATAGACCTTGGCCTGTGGATAATCTGACCTTCCTTCTTCCAGGTTTTTATTTTTTCCCAAATTATTTAGCTTATATGCGAGTATATATGGTATGTAAAATTAGCAAAAACTATTTTGTCATACTTCATTTTTGTGTGTGCAATATTTGCACTGTTTTAGGGTATGCATCCTGATTTGCAACAGTTGGCCATGCCTTATACTAATCTCTCCACTGTGACTCATTGACATTGCTTTGTGAGGCTGCATGGTTTATGAGGCTATTCTCCATGTTCAAACACAGTGACTCCACAAGTTTGCATGGTGTCAACACTGAGGGGCTTTTTTTAATCCATGTGCTCTCCACCCCCACCACAATGCATGGAGAAATGAAAAATCACCTGAACTATACAATACGTGAACTCTGTCAAGTAAAACTTTCCTAAGCTGAACACAGACAGGACCAAATTTAGGGCCATTTACATAGGTGGCCATTATGCAGAGGTATGATTTTTAGTAGAATATGTATTGTTGGGATCTAAATATGTGGCCAGTCTACAGAGGAAGCCTGATTATGAAGTGGAACAGTTTAGGGAAGTTTCACTGTATTGTTATTCATAATTGAGAAAGATGGCATCTGAATTACTTCTTGGCAAAAACTAGGTGGACATCACAATATGAATCAGGATGTATTTTAAATATCTTAAGTCAAAAAAAACAAAAAAAAAACAAGAAAAAGATAGTAAAAAATCCAGTTAATAATGTATATAATCTTCCTGGTGTGTAATACAGGAGAATATTGGTATCAGTATGACCATCTGTTTACACATAAGAATTTTTGTTTTTGGACCATAACTCTCAAACCATTCAAGGTATTTTAACCAAACTTGCTATGCTTGAAAAGTAGGTAGCATAGAAGTGCCTTTTTATAAATTGAATTTTCTGCATTCAGTCATTATTGTTACCAAGAAAACAGAGTATAGCATAAGTAGTACATAAATTGACAGCACTAGACCATAGGGTAGGACCATTGGTACTTTCAGTAGGAGTCTCTACATAAGCAGGGTACTGGTAAGATATGTTATCATTTGATGACTCGTGTCTTTTTAACCAATGATTTCAGGGATGTGGGGAGGCCATTGTTGATTTCTTCTACAACAATTTGGGAGCATTTTCTGGTGTTGCTCTTGGCATGGTTGTTTTAGCTGTAAGTAAAAGTTTAATCTTTCATGAATTTGTCAGGTATAATTTTATTCTTTCATATGTTGTTTCTGACTTTTGAAGATATTCTCATGTATGTATGTATGTATGTATGTATGTATGTATGTATGTGTGTATGTATGTATGTATGTATGTATGTGTTGAACCAAAATTTCAAAATGTTTACCTTGTGTTTTAATTGACAGATTAGCAGCTCCACTCTTCTGTCAGTCAACTAAAGATTTTGCAAATTCCAGTAGATCGCTGACTGATTCTGAAGTTGGTGATATGTTAGTCATTATGCAATTACAGCTACACTAAAAACTTGTCCGAGCTTGAATGCTTGAATGTCTGGCACTAGGTGATTGTCACATTATAAAATATACAAGTTCAAATAACAATGCTCATTTCATTTTCTTGACATTTCTTATATATAGTACATAAAATCAGTAGAATTTTATGAGTGAATTATTATTCGGAGAAAATTAAACAATGGATAGAAAATGCTATGCAAATGAGTGGTGGAGCAATAAGTCAATTATTCACCAGGATATACTCACTTATAAGTTGAGTCCAATTGGAGACTGCACAGATCCAGATCTATGTCTATGCAGTTTGTTAGGAGTAATCAGTTGAACAAACAACACAGACCCTGATCTACTGGCACATTATCTGATGACATATCAGGGTCTATGTTGTTTGCAGTTAGACTCGACTTGTAATTTAGTATAGATGGTATTACATTTCCAATTATAGTTTTGCTATCAATTTTCATTTCAGCTAATTGGTATTATCAGTGTGTCATGCCTGATTTATTACTTGCGGCATTTGCCACCACCACAGGTGGATGATGTTGTCTATGAGATGGCTAGGACACAGGAAAAGTCTCCATATCCTACAAGAAGTGGTCCCTATGCCAACTTGTACCAAAGCTAGAGAACAAGGGATGTCCTTTTCTCATCCATGATTCTCATATCAGAGATTTCAGTGCCATGAACTGCTATTCTGGGTCACAAACTGTAAACCAATCTATTGCAGACTGTTGTTTACTAAATTTCAATTTTTATTGTTATATCAAGTTGTGAAATAAAAACTAGTGTAAAGATGGTTATAAATATGGTATTATTAATCCAAGGTTCTCACTGACTTCGAATTATTGATCTTATAACTAATACTAGTCGAAGAATCTTGCATCAAGTTTTTGTTTGATCCATTGGATTTAATCTGTGTCCTAAAATTACATAAAGTCTTTTAAAATGCGTTGAACATGCATTAGTATTATTTTATCTTACAGGTAATTTTTTTAGTTTTATGTACAGCTCAATTTGATTTTGTTATTTTTATGAACTTTTTATAATCCTACTGTAATCAATACAACTTTATTTTTAACAGAAATTAAAATCGATTTTATTGTGGATTTCAAGCAGTAACATCGATTACAGGTAATGCTTTTCTGTATGCTGGAAAATTAAGAGATGAAAAAGTAAACAAAGAAGGTTGGATTACAAGTCAATTTTTGTGATCTTCCATAAAAGACATTGTGAAAATTACATTTAGCTTCAAACATGATGTAAAGATGTCTTATATGTCACACCTTAATGCATCTTTGAGAATTCCATTGGGATTTAATTAACATTTAAACATTAATAATGAATTAAATAGATATTTCTGCATTGTAGGTGCATCGCTCAATGTTTATACCAGTCAATATTTCATCATTTGCACACCAGTCCATCATTTTCATCCGTCATTTTTACTAGACCAATTACTGAGATCCAGTCTAAAAGTATAGAGCAGGGGTTATACTAGGGGTGATTCAGGAAAAATAGTTGCTCCATTACTTGACATTTTTCCAAGATAGGCAGCAAACACAAAGGTGATTTGACCTTTTCTGAAGTCCATGTCTTCACCCCCTGTTGCCCATTGAATGCTTTGATATTGACAATCTCTTCTCTCACTTTCATTACAACATCAACTCTTATGCTTGTTTCTGTTCAAAGACCAAGGTAAAACAGTTTAAACATAGTATATTCATGCTATTTTATCAACTTTTATGTCAATTTAATGAACATATATGCTTGCAATTTCATTTCAATCTGCAAGATTCCAGCTGAAAATTTGCACACGAAGCTTGAAGAAGTGAGTTAAATTCCATGTAGCCCAATCACAAGTAACATATATACTCGCTTATAATACGGGTCCAAATGCAAACAACATAGACCCTGATCTGCCATTGCATAATGCGCAGGCAGATCAGGGTCTATGTTGTTTGTTCTACTGATTAGTCTTTACAAACTGCATAGACCCAGATCTGCCGGCACATTATGTGATGGCAGATCTGGGTCTTTGCAGTTTGCAGTTGGTATCAGCTTATACGAGAGTATATACGGTAAATTATTACTCTGTGTAGGTTTATAGACTGATTGCTAGTCACTGTAAACAAGTTTTTTTAACATTTCATCCAGTAAAAGTAAGAAGAATGGGCTTGTACATAAATGTCTGTCACCCATTTTCCATAGATAACCCATTTTGAAGATTACCATTTTTTTTCAAAAACAGTCATGTGACAATTTTGCTGAATGAAAGTGAGAAATTTTTTAATATTTTCATAAAGTTCAATAAATATTTATTTTGTTTTTAATATTATTAACTGGAAGGTTTAGTATAAATTGATGTTTTAAGGGACTGTATTGAACATTCTAAATGTTAATCTCTCTGCAATCACTTCTTCCAATTTTCCAACTACTTTACCTTATTCTGTCAGGGGAGATAAGTCACTGTGCCCCAGAATTTTAGTCTAGTGTGGACCTGGATAGAGATTCTTTATATACCAGTTAATAAATTTCATGCCACCATTTGTATATGCCCACCAAAAGGCGGAGTGTATAATTTTATGATGTTGTTTGTATGAACATACATATGTATGTCTGTCTGTTCATCCGTCCTTCTGTTACCTTTTTGTTTAGCACAATAACTTTAGTTTTAAACTAACTTCCATTACCAAACTTTGTGGATGGCGTGTGCTTGGGGTAAGGATTGATTTTCAGGTCAAAGGTTAAGTTCACTGTGACTGGATGAAGAAAAATAGTTTCTGCACAATAACATTCATTCTGCATCATAGATCTGGACCAAACTTTGTGGATGGCTTGCACTAGGGGTAAGAAAGAGGCGTAATAGTTTGGGGGTCAAAAGTTCAAAGGTCATGGTCACTGGCTGAAAAATGAAACAAATGTTTTCTGCACACAAAAAAATGCAATTTTTGACTCTGTACCTTCACCAACGTTTTTGGATGGCTTACACTTTGGGTACAAAAGAAAGCTATTGGTTTTGGGGTCAAAAGTTCAAAGGTCAGGGTCAGTGTAAGTGAAAGAAGAAAAGTAATTTTTACATAATAGCTCTAGTTCTACACCATGTACCATGGCCTAAATTTGTGTAGTGCTTACACATAAGGTAAGAAAGAGATCTTTTGATTTGGGGATCAAAAGTTTGAAGATCAAGGTCATTGTGGCTGAAAAAAAAAGGATTTAAACAATAACTTTTGTTCTTGAGTAAGTTTCTGGACCAAACTTAGTGGCTGCTTGCACAGTGTTTACGTAGAAGAATCTGATTGACAGTAAGACTGCATACTTTGACCAAAGGTGAAGGTCATTAAGACTCATTGGTCAATAATCTCCGAAGTCAACCATGCCCTACTAGTGTCTACACAGAAGACTGTTAAACATGGGCAGGTGTATAATGCACTGTTAAAGGTACTCCTGTTGGATACATAATTGGGATGAACTCTTATGAGACACCAATCTCTTAATATCATTCCCATATATGCCATTTTACATTACTAGATTACAAACATCACCATTCTCTACATCATTTTATTGCTTGTTGTGATTATAATAATGTCTGTTTTCAGATATAAGTGTGATAATTTAATGTTATATATGTGCAGTCTTTCTAACATTTGATAATCATATCTGATTCTTCAATCAAAGCTTATTCATACAGTAAAACATTTGTACCAATATTCCCTGCATTACAAGCTCTAATGACAAAGCATAACTGTCTATTGAAATGTTGATTTTTCAGAATGTTACTGATATTTTAAGGTAATTGGCTAAAGTTTCTTATGTATTCCAACCAACATGACCTTTTGAGTTAGAGTTTCAGTGGAGTTTTCGTGAGGGCCTAGTCATTTGAACAATATATATTACACTTCATCTATTCTGTATGCAATGTATTATCAAGTATGTGCGCCATCATACATATTTCTTGGGTGGGCTAGGTGTTCTGATGAAAGATCAAACTGACAGGTCATATTGGTTGAGATGTACAAACTACATTGAAACATTTTTTATCCAGATGTGCCGGTCTGCTAGTTTCTTTTTACCTCTCAGATTCACTGGGAAGCTGCAGTGTCTTAGTGGTTAAGGCATTAGACTACTGAACAGAAGGATGCAGGTTCAATTCCCACCATTGAATCCACCTGGATCAGTTACTATGGCATGTCCTTGGTCAAGGTACTTTACTTGCCTCAACACATTATAAGCTTCAGAGTGTTGCTTTACCATAAAATGCAACCAAAAAATATATAAAGTTTAACATTGTCTGTGAATCTGAGATGGATCTTATTTGAAAAGGGTGTCAGAAAAGAACATGCATACAAAGTGCACATGATATAATGGCACAGTGTTTACATAGAAGAATCTTTTTCTACAAGAATAGTCTACTGAACATACATACAAAGTGTACATGATATAATGGCATAGTGTTTGTATTCAGGAATCTGTTTTACAAGAATACTGAACATGCATACAAAGTGCACATGGTATAATGGCATAGTGTTTGTATTCAGGAATCTATTTTACAAGAATACTGAACGTACATACAAAGTGCACATGATATAATGGCATTGTGTTTGTATTCAGGAATCTGTTTTACAAGAATACTGAACATACATACAAAGTGTACATGATATAATGGCATAGTGTTTGTATTCAAGAATCTGTTTTACAAGAATACTCAACATGCATACAAAGTGCACATGATATAATAGCATAGTGTTTACATAAAAGAATCTGTTTTACAAGAATATCCTACTGGACACCAAACATTGCCATCATATTCATGATAAATATTGATATTTCAACTGTTCATCATTTCCAGTTGAATACCTGACAGGCTCAAGCTAAATAAGTGTAATTGCTGAGCATATCAGGGGTAATCATAATAAGTAATCATCAGTAATTGATTACTGAGTTTTAAGTATTCACAAGTAGTTTTATTAATACAGGTAATTGTAATTTACTTAATTACAGTCAGAAATATGTAGTAATGAAATTACTTTCTGATTACTACTGTTAACATGATTATGTTTGCATGACAACATACACTTAGAACTTGAACAATGATTTTAAATTTAATATACCTGAACAATGATTTTAAATTTAATATACCTGAAAGAAAAAGACATTTGAGTGAGATATATAGAATTGGTGTGTAATTTAGAGTATATGTTTTATTTTAAAATATGAATCATATCCAGTTATAAAAGATATAGGTATTACTTTTGAAATGTGTAATACACAGATTAAAATATATCTATGATCTAGAAAAATAACCAATCAAAGGTAATAAAAAAGTACTTGATCACATTCTAAAATGTAATGTAATCAATTAAACTGACCAAAAGTGAGTAATTTTAATTTTAGTTGTAATTTGTATTTTCCAAACTAATTATAATTTAATTGATTATATTTGAAAACAATTGACCCCAAGTCAGCTGGCAGGGGGATAAAACAAATTATGAAAGATTGGTACAGCAGAAATAAATTAATGAATTTTTGTGCCCATTTTTTATGCATTTGTCGTAAGTCAGGTATATTATGTTGTGGTGTTTTCCACCTGTCCATCCATCAGTTAACAATTGCTTGACTGACCTATAACATTTGTAATGGTTGGATAGGTTTTCATAAAACATTGCCCAAGTATATGTCATGACTACATGGTGTGTTGTACACCAATGCCATGACCCTGCCTCAGTATCTAGGTCATGTCAAGGGAAAATATAATTCCATGACTTGTATCCTTGTCCAGAGTATAACTTTTGAACCACTGAAGATATTTTTATGAAACCTTAGCCAATTATATATCATGTATAGATTGTGTGTCACAGACTAAATCTGTGTCCCCAGCCCCTAGGTCAAAGGTCAGGGCAAGAAAAAATGTAATTCTGTGGTTTGCATTGTTGTCTGGAGTATAACTTAATGAACCACATTGATATTAAGATGCTTTAATTAGGCTTTAGCCAATTATTTACCATGCCTAGTTGGTGTGTTGCATACCATAGCCACAACCACTTGCCGCAAGGTCATGACAAAAGAAAAAGTAATTCTTTGACTTGCATCTTTGTCTGGAGTATAATTTCTGAACCACTGAAGATATTTCAATGAAAATTTAAGCACATTTTATATCATGTATAGATGGTGTGTCACATGCAATAACCATGTTTCCTGCCTCAAGATAAATGTCGTAGGAAGCAAAAATGTAACTCCACCATGTGTTCTTGTTTGGAGTATATCTTTTGAACCCATTAAAGTTATTTTAATGATACTTTAACCAGATATATATAATGACTAGACAGTATGTCACATATCATAATCATGTCTCATGCCTATAAGTCGAGGTCACAGCAAGCGAAAATACAAGTCAGTGACCTCTATTCATGTACAAGTATAATTTGTTAACCAATGAAGATATTTTAATCAAACTTTAACAATTTATACATCTTGACAGTGTCTCATGTATTCACGTTCATACCACCTGCCTCATTGTCAAGGTCACAAAAATGGACAATATAAATCAGTACCCAGCTTCCTTATTCAGACTACCACTTTTCAACCCCTATATATATTTTTATGAAATGTTACCCAGGTTCACACCTTATCATACAGTAGTCGAGTTTATTGCTCAAAGTCCATAGTCATTACTAGGGAAAAGGTGACGAGACAGGCGTTATCATGTGCCATTTGTGGTACTCATATTACGAGACAGGCATATCATATGCCATTTGTGGTACTCTTTTTATGCTCTGCTACGATTTTGATATTGTGCACAAACTGTATCATTGTAGAGACAGTTTTGCTTTGTTGCTGGTCAAAACCTATATTTAAATTTTTGGTAATACATTAAACCCTGTTTTAAACAATTTTTAGGCACTTTTCAGTGCCTGTTCTGAATGTTTGAACATGTCACTTGGTCAGAAACCTTAAGTTTTCAGGTATACAGTGTACAAACATTTATCTGGACAATTTGCAGCATAATTGCTTATTTGTAGCATTTGACTGGAGAATAGTTTCTGTCTATTTGGAGATAATAAAATGGCATGTAATAGATGTTAAGAACAATAACTGTATCATATGTCACCAACATTATAACCACATAACTATCAACCGAGTACATCACCATTCTTAACATAGTGTGTATTTTATTTACTTATTGCAATTTTTATAGCACAGTTGATATTTAATCAGGGGAGAAAATAAAATCACTATGACATTCCAATTAGCATGAAAACAGTATTGTCTGTAATATTCTGTACCCTTATTTTCATACACTCTAAGTCTATATAAATTATATTTTGTTCTCTAACTTGGTACAGAGAATATTTTTCTTATAAAACTTCTTTACATTTTAGTTTGTTTCGATTTTTTTGTTGTTGGTTTTAACAGCACTTTAAACACAATAATGGCTATATCATGCTGATGAAACTGGAGCTAAGTGCCTTTCCCAAGGACAAACTGAGGCAGTTGACCTGGGCTGGCCTGGGTGGGTATCGAACCTGCAACCATTGGAGTATGAGTCTGATGCTCTACCAACTGAGCTACTGCAGCTCGTAGATTCTAGGTTCCAAATAATATGATTTGTGAGAGTGTGTTTGTGTGTAGAGCAACTCAAGCTATTTTCAACACATTTGTTATTGACACACTTTCAATAAAAATATCGTTTGTCTGTTACAATTACTATGAAACAACACAATTTTCATGCAAAGACTTCATTACATCAGCATGAATCTTTCTCTGCATCTTTGAGATTCCTGCAAATGCCAGCGTACCATGGGAGACTGAAGCAAACTCTGCCACCTAGAAGAGAAACAGTAAAATCTCAACCTCTTATGACTTCCATTATGATGTATTGCCTTCGAGTAATGACTGTGCATTCATTATAATTAATAAACATAACAAATTAGCTGTTGTCTGATAGAGTCAACGTATCATAGTACAGCCTTCCTGAACTTCCTGCTAAATATAGAACAAGTCAGCCTGGGGTGTTGATAATATATGGCCAACAATACGATGCCAGGATATTATTGATGCCACAAACAGGAAGATATGAAATCAATAAATTCTGGAGTCATTTGTTTTATTGCTTGATTTAATAACTATTTTTAAAATATTCTACATCAATAAAAATTAGTTCTTTTGAGGATTATTGTGTAATATTTCATATTTTCATGTACACTGTAGACCCTGATTTTAAAAGCTCATGCAGTTATATATAGTATGAATTTTTAAAAAGCCTTTTTAATAAAAAAAAAAGAATAAAAAGATTTAAAAAAAAAGAAGAAAGGCTCCAAAATAAAAAAGATATGAACTTATTAAGTATAAATAGAAGAAAATAATTGGGGTTAAGTAATGAATAATAAAGGCAGGGTGATTACTGTATTCTGGGTGTGTCAATAATAGGCACACGAGACTGGCCACACAAAAAAATCAATATCTCCCTTGAGAAAAGGGAGGCAGCTGTGGTAATAAAAGAGAACCAACCAATCATGGTGGGTGTTATGTTGCACAATTGTCACAATGACAAAGAGGTGCTGTGTGCATTCAGTTCATGTTATGGGGCCAATAGTACCTCATATTACTCTGTTTATTTGTTCACCTAAAAATATGTGTAGAAAGTGTACAAAAATTACAGACTATACAGTAAAATGATTGAAAGGTGAAGATCATAGATGATACAGTTGGAAATACTACATTTTGTGCTGTTTAAAGACTATAAAATGTTCATCCATCATAAAAGAAAGTAAGTAAAAATTAAGACCTTAACCTAAATATGAGATGCTTTTGTATAAAATCAAGAAAAGTTACCAAAATTATTAAACTATTTTATTGCAGTTTTTTTTTTACTTGAAAATTTTACATGTAACTTCAGTTATGCATTATTCAGTAAGTTGGAGATATGCTCTTTTTAACTACATTGAAACCTGCCTTTGTGGACATACAGCTGTATTCATATAAAAGATGCTTGCTTATAAATGACACTTAAAAACCCATGTCATTCCGTCAACTGTCAATCAAGGACAACATTGTATGGTCCCTTGAGTGTCATTTATGGACTGGTTTCATTGCAGCTTCGAATTGAAGTATCTTCCTATTTAATGGAGACTTTTATGAGTTTTTTGTATTGCAACATTTTTGCTTCATTTATGAGTACATGCTTGTCAAATATATGTTGAATCTTTTGAGAGCAAAACTAGTGTATTTTGGCCTCCAAGATTTATGTACATTTAAAAATATTAATTCATTAATGTTTGTATGTATTTTTTGTTTGCCTCCTCATGTATTTTTTTCACAAGATAGTATGAATTCCTTGGAAAATAGATGCATTATAATTTCAGAAAAGATGTTTTTTGTTAGTAATGGATAGTTGTATAAATCTCAGAAAGATTACTTTAAATATACATTTTTGACAATAATAAGATGTAGTGTTTTAGATTTCTATCTTTATCATAAAGTTAATTACAGATATTCGTCTTTTACATGATGTATGCGAACAGCTATATATTGTATATGACAAGGTGTTGAGTAGTATTTGTGTTGTCATGTATGCACTGGGTTGTGAATTTTCTTCTGCAGGACTTATAATATTAATGCAAATAGTTTTACTATTTCTGGGTGACCATAGACCTGTCTAGATCTATGAAGAATCAGCAGATTCAAAACTTAAGGGACAGAAAGCTGACTAACATGGATAAAAATTTGTTCAGAACTCCCTAACCAGTTTTTCCACAAAAAGTATCTTCTTGATACACCTTCACAAATAAATTAGAATGGGTTGTGTAATTATATGAAAAGTATCCAAGGCAGCCAAATGCATCATAAAAGTTAACTTTAAAGAAATATGATCAGCTATACAGTAGTTCTTCTCCCGAGAGACCCCACTAGAGAGACCATCTGCTGATAGAGGCCATATTGCCTGACACCAGTATAGTATATTTTTAGCTATACTGGTCAACTGGTCAGAAGAGCTTATGCAGTGGCATGTCGTCCATGTCTGTCCATTCATTACCTGTCTGTTAGCACAAGTTTGTTATCACTACTCCTCATAAAGTACTGAGAGAATTGCCACGAAGCAATACACCAGAGGTGCAATGATTCATCGATACACATTGGTATTGCAATATTTCCACAGATGCATGTATTTGTTGCATCAGTAATTTCAGATTCATTGCAATACAATACATGAGAAGTGAAATGATGTATTGCTACAACTCATAAAATATCATGTGTCATGATACAAAGCACATAAGAAATAGACATTTTAAAAAAACAGCCAAATATTTCTCCTCTTATCATATGAACAGCAAATTATCATTAAGCATAACTACAATAAACTGTAAACCGATCCAAATAGCTTTGCATTCTGTATTAACAGTATGTACACAGACCTGCTCATATTCTTGTTTTGGTCACCGTGATCTGATCTCTGACTAGATTAAAAATGCATGACAAACATCTTGGTGACCAAGACTACATCTCCACATCCAGTCCAACCCACAGTAGAAAGCATGGACTACCTGAAGGACGTGTTACAAGTGAAATACATAGTACATTGCTTACAGACTCTGAAATTTGCTGTAGATGTATCATGATGTGCATCACATCTTGATATGTATCACATCACAAATTCAATATCACAGTGTGTGTCATGTCAAAGTCATGAAACCAATACATATTATGATGTGTATTGTATTTCAGATACTATATATCATGATGTTTCTAGACAATGCACAGGCCTACTTTACACACACATTCATCCAAAAAAAATAGTTGCTCCAAAATGAAGATGGTTTAACCGTGGATATTCAGTATAGCCACCACAGTGTCATCTTGACTCTTATCACTTCTCCTCCTGAGCAGATGGTCATATTGATATTGGGTTTTCATTAAAAGATTTCTAATCATGTTTACTTGGTCCTTAATGAAAATGGTGCTGATCTGACAGCAATTATGGCCACTATGGTGGCTATCTTGCAAACCTATTTGATACTCCTCTGTTCAGGATGGTCATAAAAACACAAGTTTTTCACTAAAAGACTTATGATGTCTTATTGGTCCTAAGTGAAGATGGTATTGATCTGACATCCAATATTTTAACTGTAGTGACCATCTTGAAAATCTTGTCGCTATTCTTCCTGAATGGATGGTAGTATCAACATGGGGTTTTCACTGAAAGAATTCTTATTAAGGCCAGTTGGTACTAAATGAAAATAATGCCCAGCTAATCTTCAACATGGCTGCCATGATGGCCATCTTGAAAATTCTGTTATTGCTACTTTTTTAGATATGATGCCGGGGTGTGTGAGTGTACAAATCGTGCACGGTTGTACAAATTTGCATATTAGGAAAGCAATGCATAAGAACAGCAGCCAAAAAAAGTTCAAAGTCACACATAGAAATATGTACTGTGGGAAGTATAATTGTGATATAAATGTTAACAGAAAATTAAGAAGATTGATTTGATGTTTGCTGTTTTACGGCACAGCAACACAAGTAGTTTTTTTTAGTGCTGAGGCAATTGGAGTGAAGTTTCTTGCCCAAGGAGAAACCATGGTAGCCGACCTGGGCTCATCCGATGGTAGGATTCAAACTCACACCAAAGTCTGGCACACTAACCACTAAGTCACAGCGGCAAATTAAGAAGAAGAAAATCAGCTAAGATATAAAAGTTAGGATATTAATTCTATCCAAATACTGTTTCTCCATATGAAACAACACAATCATAGGTTATTTCAAATAAAATGATTATAAATATTGCTAAATATTTATACCAGAAACAATATCCTGGAGGGGTACTACAGTCTATACCATTTCCTTGATCTGTGCTCATGCACAAACATTGACCTATTTCCTGTGTGTGAGATAAATAGAGCAAGTAGATAATAGATGGATCATTCATCGCTCTCAAATATGCAGGACATAAAATTACTGATTTCTTTTAAGTCAGCAGTGGCAGGAACAATAATAAATTCAATAAATTCCTGGCCGCATCTCTGCATCTCCTAAACTGATGGCCATAGTGACATGGGGTTTTTCCTTAAGACTTATTATGCCTAACTGGTCCTAAATGAAAATGGTGGCATAACAGCCAACCTTCCAGACAGTGTTGGGAGGTTTCTGAAACTCGAAAAGTGTGTTTTGAGGTCCCAAGGGGGGTCAGTGCATGCGACCAAAATAGTGCCATCATACAATTGAAAATATGTTATCTACTCATATAAACTGACTGAAAATTCATGTTTAAATAAAAGAAAATGAAATTCATTTTCTTTAAAGCATATAATACACTTTCAGACAGAAAATAGTTGGTAGACTTGGGGACCGACCATCATATTTTGGGGAGGAGGGGGGCTGGGATTTTCTTTCAAACCAGGATATTATTTTATTTTTTACCTCAACCTCGAGATAATTAATTATGTTCAAGCAATATCATGGATCTAATTAGTTCTTTCTATCTGCAAATCAGAAAATCAGAGCAAGAAAATTTTTTTTTCAAGCTATTTGGGGTGCAGAAATTGTTTTCCTTAAAAAAAGCCCAGCCCTCTCAAACAAAAGTAATTTGTCAAATATCATCACCACACAAACACACATATGTACACACACTTGCATAATCACAACTACATATACATTAAATAAAAAAATACACCAAGTTTCTGTCTTTAAAATCCATTGGATAGTGAAATACAGTCTTAACTACATCCGGTCTTGACCTGCTATCAGTAGTGGGGTTTGAAAATGATGCACTGGTCTTTAGAGTCGATCTTTGCACTCACCAGAGACTGGATGGTACTGTTGTTCAAACTTGGTTGAAGATCTTGTTGAATTTTCTACAGCATAGAAAATGATCTTTTTGCATCTGCATTGCTGTAACGGAGTATCAAACATGCAAATATCTTGACTCGGGTTTTTTAGCTGTACTAACTTGTGAGCATGATAACACAAGTATGAATGGATTTTTTTTATAAAAACCAGTTTGTGGATATATCTGAAGAATCCCTTAAAAGATGCCAGTTCAGTAACTTCATTTCTTTCCCAAAAAATAATATTTATGGATTTAACCAAACTTAGCATGTCTTCTATCAGAAATATCAGATTCAAGATCAAAGGCCATGACAAAGAATTATGTACTGTAGTTACAGGTACATGTTGTGAGCATCTTAACTTGAACATGTAAGAAAATATTTTTGTTACAGAATTTGGGATGTTGTAGTTTCTCAGAAAATATTGGAGATAATTTCAATACTCAGCAGTTAAAAATAATAAAATGACAGAAGAAATGGACTTGTTGTGGATTCCTAAAGATTCTTTTTGGCTTGTAGAGCATAAGTCCCTTTGAGTAATATTCCTTAAGAGATGTCATCCCATTTATAAGGCCAGTTTTCCAGTGCATAAAGGGTGACTTCAATATAGGTGACCACTGTATTAATATATTCTAAGAAACATGCAACAATTTCATGATTTATTAAAATCTTGATGTTTGGTCAGTCTTCATTTCTATTGAAGGTGATAAAAACCATTAATGTATGTTGTCTTTAGAAGATTTGGCCTTGGTTTTACACCAATTATCTCATCATTTAATGATTGTTGTCATCATTTACTGAAGAGTATTACATGTCATGGAAACTTGAAGGTTATCATCTTTTTTACTTTTATGTTGTGAAATTCATTGATTTTGTAAATTTGTATTTTGCTACATAAAATTTTACAAATTGTAGGATTATGTTAAAGAGTTAGTGGTGTAAGCTTACAGTTGCTTTTTAGATGATGTCCAAATTTATCATCTTGGTTTGATACATCTGAAAAAGTAATACTTGTAACTTTTTATACGCCCACCACAAGCAGAACATATCATATTGTGGTGTTGTTGGTCCATCTGTCTATCAACAATTTATTTCATTTCTGCACAATAACTTTGGTTGTCTACCATCTACAGTTAGCAAACTTTGTAGATGGCTTGCACTTGGGGTAAGGAAGAACCCTATCAATTTTGGGCTGAAAAGGTCAAAGTTCAAGATCACTGTGACTGAAAGAAGGAAAATGTTTTCATATAATAATTCGAGTTTTCCACCAGCTACAGTTACCAAAATGTGTGGATAGGTTGCACTTGGGGCAAGGAAGAACCCTGTTGATTCCAGGGTCAAAAGGTCAAAGGTCACTATCACTGTGACTGAAAGAAGAATAATGTTTTTTGCACAGTAGCATCATTTCTACATGACTTACCTCAACCAGATCTTTTAAATGGCTTGTACTTGGGGTAAGGAAGAAGGCTTTTGATATTGGGGTCAAAGGTCATGGTCACTGACAAAGAAGAAAAGTGGTTTCCACACAATAACATTAGTTCTACATAACAGACCTGGCCCAAACTTTGTGGATGGCGTGCACTTAGGATAAGGAAGAAGACTTTAGATTTCAGGGTCCAAAGGTCAAGGTCACTTTGTCTGAAAGAAGCAAAATGTTTTCTGCGCAAAACTGTCAGTTAATTATATAGAGGCCTATTAAACAGCTGTATAATGTGCTGTTCACTTTACTCTTGTTGTTTTTCCTTCGTATATTGTGTAATGTTGTGGGAAGTAAAATCTTAGGGACATATTTTCTTTCCTAATGTTTGACATGTTATAAATCAGAAGTATGGTTCATTGGTAATCAGAACATATCATCAAATCAGCAACAGTTTCTCCGATGTGATAAAACATGAGCTAAACGTTTTTCTTCCGATTATTTTACCATAATTTATATTAGTATACCCAACAGAAATTTTGGAAAAGGTTGAAATATGTTTTTAGACTTGATTCAATGTTACTGATTATACATTAACATCACACATTTAGTTGTTCATTATTAATCATTATATCTCTGTTCCAGTAGTCAAAGTATTTTTCCCCTCTTTGTTTTTGGTAATTGTACATGAATTTGTTCTATATGGAAAGATGTTTATTTGTTTATATTTGTGATCAATATTTAGGTTAAAAAGTGCATTTAGAATAGATTTTTATTTGAACATATATACATGTATGTGTCATAGATGTAAATAAAAATAAAAATATCTGCATGTGTATGGTTTTTATTACCTATATATTACACAGAGGTATAGTCTGTTGGATTTTTAAGTGATACATCAGGCACATGCACACACACATATACACATCTTTTGCCAGTACCCATCATTTTATCAGTAAAAGACTTTGTTTTTTTATTCACCAGATATTATCACACAAAACACACACTGTACTATTGTCCATTCACTTAAATCTTTATTTTTATTAAGTAAAATGTGCAGCTTCTTGCAAATTTTATAAAACAGCCTTTGCAGCTGTTGGCATGTAAAAAGAATGAATGAATATGTGAATGAATTCATTTTTTAAAAAAATCAGTTTTCAGAAAAGAATTATTATCAGTTGTACACACTTATGTGTTCCCCAATCCTACCACTATTCCTGTATAACACCTCCTTATCTAAAATCTGATCAAAATTCTAAAAGCATTCCATTTTTCCATTAAAAAAATGTTGGTGTTTGATAGAAGACTTTTAAATTGCATAAAAATTAAATAAGAGATGTTGAAATTTTTGTGAGTTGAAGTTGTATATATGTTATAGAAAAACCCTCTTAGGTGACTGATTGGACTATTGTCCAACCTCTTGACCAACCCTTAATAATGACACATATCACACCTAGCTGGGTGATTAGATTGGCCAGTGATCCAATGAAATGTGTTATCATAGCTGATTAACATGCAAGAGAAGTGCATGACATTATTAATCAAGTAAATGTAATACATTAAAAACAGCCCATACCAAACCATGGCAAAGCAGACTTTATATAGTTATTTAAAAAGGGCATATATGGCTCCATCTTAAACAGGAAGCAGATAGAAATGTATAGGTACAGTACAGCTCACATGATTTTTCAGAACCCCACGCTTCGCGGTGGGTGACAATCCCCTCCACTTCAGCTCCGTGATAACGCTCTGTGGTGGAGGGATAAATACCTACAAATCACCACCATGCTGATGTCAACTCCACTGTGGAGGGGGCTTGTCGACATTACTGATTGACAGTTGAACAGCCAATGAATGAAGACCACCTATGGAAAGACTGAGACGTCAAGAGTGATTTACAACCAGATACCACTGGAAGAATCAGTCTTCTTTATTTCGATCATATATTTGGACAATAAAAAGATAATTTCAAAAGTCTTGTATATTCAGTACACACTACTATTTATAAAAGGTTGATCGACTTCTTTTGGAATAAGTTTATGCTTTTAGTTTATTCTAAGAAATATGAGCACACTTACGCACTGACTTGACGAGAAGCACACCTTGCTGAGCTTCTCGAGCAGCATAAATTTATCATCTTGTTCCAAAGGAAAGTAATTCTCTGAGATATGGACAATTAAAATCCAAACTGACATCGGCTTCTGCTTAAAAAACCCCCCAAACAAACAAACCTAAAACACTGAATTTAAACTGAAATGCAAAGCGCGTGCTTAGTCCTTAAGCAGTAATAGCAGTCACTAGGCTGAATATTCTGACTGCATGTGTATTGTAAGGGACTGACCATTTAATGTATGGGGCTTAAATGTTGTTTTGTTTTTTTCGACTGGGATATTTTTTGTTATCACAAGATAAATTCATTTCAAGTGAGATATTGAACGGAATAACGTCTTTTTTTATACATCAAATCGGACTTCTCCCTAATAAAGACTTGACTTCAGCGGATGTTCTACAGAAATCAAGGCAGTGACCACTGTGAACACTGTTGTAAAATATTGACAAGGGTTTGCATCAAAGTATGATGTCAGTTTCAGCTTGGGAACAGTATGTTTTTATTACACGAAGCCATCTGACGTGGCGCCTTGTACTTTACAGCCGCAATTATGGTCCCGCCATTAACAATGGAAGTTTGATAATTGCTAGTAATTAATCTGAACTCAACTTGTTACCAAAATGAAAAATAATTCTGAAATCTCGTATGTTCAGAGATTTTAATTTCCAACAAGTTTAGGGCATTTTGCATGGATGTATTGTCTCCACATGTATCCCATTATATGCTCATTTTTCTAAGGCGAAAATATAAAAACAAAATATATTCTTAAAATTATTTTGATGCAGATATTAAAGTATGCAGTTTCCTGTTTGCGACTGTTAGAGCCTTTGGTCATTGAGCAAGTTTCTGTATGTGGTATATTGAGTTACTGTGGCCGAGTGTATAAAGTGTGCGACTCGTATATATATATATATATATATATATATATATATATATATATATATATATATACACACACACTTGGGTGTCTGCGGTCGGGGGGGGGGGGGATGTTGCCCCCGCCTTACTCCGGAATTTTAAAAAATAATAAATATATCCCTTTTATTTTGGCTTTGCCGGGGGCCCCGGGAAAAATTCCCGCGGACGCACACACACACTTGACTTTGGATCACGTGGTCGGGAGTTCCCGCGCACGGGTGGGAAAATTTCTTTCTTTTTTGCTCCTTAACACTATGATGTCTAGCACGTTATTACTTTTCTTACCACTACCGAACTTTTCCAGATTTCAGTTTGTGTACGTCTAGTTTTATAAGCAGTCAAATTTTAATATTTTATTTCTGAAGATTGTCTAAAAATGTTGACATGCCAAGCATCGAAAAAGTAAAATTTTGTTAACATTAATAAGCATTTTAGCGTTATTTTTTAAACTCACATTGGTGAAAAACTCTTCAAAACATAAACAAAATCACGAAAAACTTTAATGGCAGGAACATCGTTTTGGCTTAGTGTGAATGATGAGGCTGCTAATTGAAGAAAGCTAGCTAATCAAGGAATATTTACACCGTTACTGAAGCATGTACAAAAAAAAAAAAAAGTTTTCAATGTAAAGTGCAACTGATTACGACGACTTACACAGTAGTGATTTGGATTCCATATTTTATGAGAGAGAGAGAGGGGGGGGACTTTACTAAGAAGAGTTAATGATCTAGAAATAGTCATCTCATTTTTCTGTATTATGCATAGTATGCAATATAAAAACGAACAGTAAAAGAAAAAAGTTAAATATTAATTTCATCTGATGCTCAAGTTTACTTAGCGATATAAATATACAGTAGTTTCTTAAAACAAATGGGTATATGTTTATCCTGGTTCAGGCAAGCTTTGAGATTTTGTATAGGTGTGTTACTTATAATTTCTGTTGGTAAATTTTAAAAGGAAGGAATTCATTTTGATACAAGGTAGTTCTACAGAAAGGGAGCCGAATGATCGAGTGTTGTAGTATGAGGTGCCGTTGCAGACAAAAGTTGGTCCAATGAGAAAGTAGCAGTTGAAATTTCAATGTTGTATGTCAAGAATTTCAATTTCACATGTTGAATCAAATTATTTGTGTTGAAAGTTCCATTTTCTAGGTCAAGGTTTTAGATTGTATCTGTAGAATGTACACAGCCATGGTTGAAAGTTCCATTTCCTATGTACAACTTTTAGATTGTTTCTGTTGAACTACACAGCGGTGGTCGAAATTTCAATGTTGTATGTCGACAATTCCAATTTCGCATGTTGAATAAAATTCTTTGTGTTGAAACCTCTAGTTCATATGTCGAGGTTTGAGATTTTATTTCTTGAATTACACAGTCATGGGTGAAAGTTCCATTTCCTATATCGTGGTTTTAGGCTTTATCTGCTGAATTACACAGCTGTGGTTGGAATATTAACGTTGTATGTGGAGATTTCCAGTTACATATGTTGAATCAAATTATTTGTGCTGAAAGTTCCATTTCATATGTTGAGTTTTATGGATTGTATCTGTTGAATTACACTGCAGTGGTTGAAAGTTTCATTGTGCTTGTCAGAATTGCTATTTTTTTTATGCTGGAATGATATATGGGTGTTGAAAGTTATATTACACGATGAGAATGTTCACTTTAACAATTAAAATTAATATCAAGTATTAAGTATAATTTGTGTATTCAGTTATGAGGCGCCGTTACATGTTATGCACTTACAGTTTGAAAGTTACCATTCATGGGTCGAGAATTACTATGAATTTCTTCGCTAAAGGTCGCTCTCGCGAACGGAGAGGGTTATTTTTAAACATGGAGGCTCTTTGTCATTGTGAACGTTTTTCTCTGGTCAAGATGCGCGTTAATACAAGTACACCTCTACTGAAAGTATCAATCCTACTCTTTTTTTTGATAAACAGCAGTCATGAGCTGCAGGACTTAATTCTAACTATATATATATATATATATATATATATATATATATATATATATATATATATATATATATATATATATATATATATATATATATATATATATATATATTAACGTACAAATTCTTGTGTTTCCGCTGATGATAAGATGGCAAGGCAGGTAAGCTTAAACCCTAATTTCAGTGATGGCAGTAAGATGTCACCCCTCCACCCCACCCCACCCCATCATACATATCAGGGTCAAAGTCTTGCACTGTATGACTACTGCACATGTAGCCCAACATTTGAAATATCAAACTGTTAAAGTCAGTATAAAAATTGTGGATATACTCAGAATAACCATACCAAGCAAGTAAATGTGTATTAATCACAAAAGTAATAGTCTTAGACAAAAAAAAACCCACCAGAAAATACTGAATATTATATACTTTTAGCATAGCTTAACTAAGAAACAGTTTACTTCCTTGGCTTGCTGATGCAGAGTATATCCACATATTTTTAGAGACTATAGTGATTTACTTTCAAAATGTTCTGTAACATGTAGTGATGAGCAGTGGAAACAATGGCATGAATTTTGAATGGTGTGTGTTGTTTACTGATATTCAGATAGGATTATCTGCACTTTAAGATAAGAAAGTGGATTGAAAGTGACCCTGGTTTATTAGAAAATAACTGATACACTTGTACTTAGGTAAGTAAAGTTTACATACCTTGTAATCACTGGCAAATGTAGGCAAACGGTCTGAATTGGCTGGGTGGTCAGCCAGCTATGTACCCCCCAGAAGGTCAACATGGTAGGGAGCCATCAGGACTCCAATGGAATAATTAGAACCATATATTAAGAAACATAAAAACCTCTGTCAAGACTTGGGTAGCTTTGGCTAGAAGTCATTATAACCCTTCAGGGGTGAGCACCCTTTATTGTTCATATGCAACTGTCTTCTGTATTACCACCCTTTATTGTTCATATGTAACTGTCTTCTGTATTAGCACCCTTTATTTATCATATGCAACTGTCTTCTGTATTAGCACCCTTTATTGTTCATATGCAACTGTCTTCTGTATTAGCACCCTTTATTGTTCATATGCAACTGTCTTCTGTAATTTGCAAACATCCTATTGCCTATCAGTAATAAATAAAAAGGTCCTTAGAGAAAACTTTAAAAATTCAAACATAATGTTTAAGACAAATTACTGAAATTGTACATGACTGGAAGTCTGCCCAGCTTGTACAACCATTTGACAACATGATCGCAGCTTAGCAGTACAATTGCAGTGACCTTTTCTGTGGTGAGTTCTATGCATATTGTCCACATTAACAGAGAAAAGAATTACATGAAATCATTAAAGCATATAAAAAAAAGGAACTCATTTTAGAAAATTTTCAGGGTGTTTGTATTAATAGGTTTATTTTGATGCAGCATTAAATAAAGAGTTTTGGGCTACAGCCAGATGATGTACCCTCTCACCTTTAAAGCCACCAGCTATCTAAATAAAACTCCATAACAATCAACATGTACTCATTTTGAAACTTTTCAGAGAAAGGAGAAACCAAACCAGTAAAAAGATTGGGACCGTCGAACTGATCCTTCTTTGATTGTGCCATTTCGAGTCGTATCAACCCACCAACCTCCACTAACGTATGAAAAACTCTAAAACTTGAAATTTTCAACCCAATAAAGTAACTGTACTAAACAAAATCAGCTAGATTTCACATATAAGATGGTGACACTTGTATCCCAAATATTACTTGAATGAAGAGGAAAGTTTACTATGAATGGATCAGAGTAGGTAGTATATGAGAGGGATGAGTCACTAGTTAAATTTAAAATATATATTTTTGATGTGGGCTCTCACCCATGCACATAAATAAAATATGTTATGTTGCATGGTGCTTTTTAAATGACTTAATTTATAATTTACAACTCCAGGTGTCAATGTATTAGTTTAAGTGGATAGGTTATCTCCCCATGACATTTTGTCTGCTATATTTGTTTATAAATATTTACATATTATTCATAGTTTTTTAAATAATATTTGCTTACATTCATTTTGCTGCATGAATTAGTAAATGCAAAAAGGGAAACAAATTCAGTATAATGCTTTTGGTAAATTTGAACAGTGATGAATTTCGTTTTACCCTCTTTGTACGGAGTCCCCGGCGTGCAGATCAACCTGTAAATCTTTGGTTTTAGTCAGTTTTAGGAACGTGCATTTCACCAATACTTCCTAGTTGTCAGTACAAGAGTATAAACCTGTTGTTTGTTTTTCTTTTGTGTGACTAGATTGAATTTTTCCTTGAAAAGTCTTTTATATTGTGTACATGTACTTGTGAGATTTCTCTCTATAGTTTTCTCACTTGTTACACCTTTGTTATGAGGAATATTTACTGGTTTGAAGTGAAAGTATCTCCTATTAAAATAACCTTTGGTTTTCCTCATTACTTTTGTCATTTATGACACTGTACCATGTAGTTTATGATTTGAGTTTCAAGGTGTGACTGCAGTATATTTGTACTGTTAGAATGACATTCAGCATTGTTTATATTATTTTTTTGCATCAAGGGGAGCTAGTCTCAGCTGACGGTCTGGCCAGACTCTTTTTGGGCCTTAGACTCGAGGACCATACATTCAGCAATTTCTCATGTGACAAGTGATGCAAAGCAAACTGAACCTGTTAGCTGCCATAAACACTTCTTAATATATGATTCAACAAAACAAAACTCTAATTCTAGTCATCCTAAATATCATCTTTACACCATAAATTGATGAAAATAGGTAGTTGTGGAATTTGATACCTCTTATTACATAATGCCCATAGGTTGATATTTTATACGTGCACATCTGAAATGCAGACACACAGGAAATTAAGAAGATAAAAAATACGAGACAAGCTTTTAAGATCACTACATGTATTCAGTTATCTACATCTGTAATGTATGAACATGGTAAACATTTCTTGAAATGCAACAATCATTGTTATCATCTGTTGGCATTATATAAGTGTTGATTATTATAATTTAGTGTGCTTAGAATACTGCCCAAATTAGTGTAGTGCATGTAAACAAAAATGTAGAACGATGATGTTGTGTATAGGCATTGGACTACATTATTTTACAGCGAGGGAACCAGTCGGCTGGTGAGGGAATACAAAATGGAGTACTAAATGTTTTGACATGCACCCATTGGCTTATAAATGGAATTAATTGTTTTCCATTATTAATTTCAATAACTTTAATCAATGTAATATAGTTGACTACAAACTATTTGCTTTTATTTTGATATCCTGTATTAATTTCCTACTTACAAAATATCACATTAACTCTTGGTGTGAGGTGGTTATTACTTGCAGACAATAAGGTTCTCTACTAAACAGCACGAGGCTAAAACAAATGTCGCTGAACACCCGCTTTTGAGGAAAGAAACAAAATGTCTCTAACTCCAAATAATGAAAGAATGTGTGGTTTGTAAGCAAGTCTAATGTAGAAATTATTTTTATTTTTTAATACATGTACATTAACATTAATTTGTACGGGAAATGAATTAATGGTCTGATCCCTAAATGTGCCAGTCAAATGTTGTGTGCTCTCATTTTAGTAGAACATTCCTTTTTGATATGTTGGAAGCGAAAATATTAGTACCAAAGTATTAAAATTATATGGTTTGTAATCTCAGTTTTTGTTGGTTTAAAGGAGATATATTCAGAGTAAAAAGGAACGCGTTAATTTTGTGATAGATTACTTTAAAAAAATATAACGAATCAAAAGCAAGAAAAACTATACAACTTTGTAATGCGTTACTTTATTATACATCACAGGGGAAAGCTCATTTCTAAGGAGCTACTTTCAAATAATGTGATACTTCTCAAACGTGTTACTTTTGCCACTTAAGATATGAACAGTCAGTGATGCAATAACTGCTTCAGTATCTTTAAATCCTATCATAAGACACATAGAACAGGTTTCAAACATAACATGCATATGTTTTCTAAGAAGAATATACATCAGAAATCTGTTAGTCACTCTGGCTGGCTGTCAGCTCTAATATACAAATAGTGATGCAGAATTACATTCCATTAATAGATTGGACAGTTTTTTCGAATTTATATGAAACAAATCTTAATATATGTATGTAGTATGCATGCTTGGTTTTAGCAGTCTTATTTCAGAGCTCCGATCGTTTATACAATTGTTACATTGTTTATCTGCTTCATTTTGGGCTAGCTGTGAGCTGGGAAGTATATTTTTGTTATTTGAACAAATGAATGCCATTAACACGACGCCAAAAAGAAACTTGAAGAGAACGTTTAAAATTCAGTGTGGGAACTCAGTGATCATGGATCCCTTGCAGCCATGACCTCCTCCTATCCTTCTCACCTCTAATGTTATCGAGAGTGCTCATCATGTTTTATATCCACAGTACACTTCTCCCCCACCTGTATACCCAGAACAAAATATGCACAATATTCAAGTTGCGTTGTCAGACATCAACAAGAAGCTAGGATATGTTATCTCAAAAATTGCACAGATAGACAATATTCAAGAGATGTTGACCGCCATATCGTCCAATGTTTGTCATCTAGAGCGCAAGGTTTATGCAGTTATGGACAGAAGTGGGGAACTTGAGCAGAATCTCTTAAATGTAAGGAGTGATGTTGTCAACACACGAGGTAAAATTAGGTCTTCGAGAGGATTTCAAAGATCTTACTATCAGATCGATGAAGGACAATATATTGTTCATTGGTTTACCGGAGACTCCCCAAGACTCCCCAAGAGGACCCCAATCAGATGACAGCCACAACACATGATTTCATTGAAAACAAGTTGGCAATTCCCAATGCGCCGGATATAAAAATAGACCATGCTCACCGTTTGAGAAGGCGAAAAAGGGGCAAAAATCGTGCCGTTGTAGCCAAATTTAACTATTACCCTGATAGAGAGCGAGTATTTGCGGCTGGAAAAGAGAAACTGAGAGACAGCACTTATGGTGTACCAAAACAATTACCGTTACTCCTCGTGATATGTGATTGTTACATCACTGGGGTGCGAGTGGGGTACCAGGTTCAAACTGCAAAGAGGAAGTCAGAACTCTAAGATGTAGAGGCGTAGAAACTTTTATTAAAATCGAACAAGACTCCATATAGAAATACACATACAATTGTTATACCCATTTAAAGCCTACCAGCTTCATACGATTCTGTAATTTCTGTCTTTTAAACTATGATGTAAATAATTAAATATCGAATGCACCAAAGATAGCCAAAATATACTTAGAACATAGTAAGAATTCAATATTTCGAACTAATACCAAAATTGTTTTATCATAAAGACAAATTATTAAATGTTTGGACCTTAAATACCAAAATATTATGTTTTGCAACTTAAAGGTATTTTATTTCTAAATTAATTATCAAAAGCATGAAGTTGACAGCAAGTCGTTTTAACAAAAATTGAATATTACAATATTGCAATACATATAAATTCCTAATAAAATCTACACAATCCATAAAACATTATAATTCACAATTAATATTAGAGAATAAAAAGAACAGACGTTTCAAGAGAGAATGAAATACTTTCCAGTAATGTCTTTCAATAACAATTAAATGTCTTGAGGTACTAAGAAAATAGTCTTGAAAATATAGTAAAATATATTTATCTTGCCTGCAAAGAGGAAGTCAGAACTCTAAGATGTAAAGGCATAGCAACTGCTCTCGAGCTTTGAGCGGCAGTTTACATGTATATGCAGTTCTTGGTCAAGGAATGCGTAACTTGCTCCATAAAATGCCAGGGCTTAGGGTAAGACGGACTCACCCTTGTGCTCTGGAGCCGCGAGAGTTTACGAGATCTCTGCATAACGCATTCCTTTTTCCAAAAATGGTCGCAGGTTGGTTAAAGCTCACACCACCTAACATCAGAGTTCCTGACCCTGCTAACATAATATATATTTTCGACTTACATATTATGTGGAGAAATTTCTAGCGTAAGCAAAATCTTTCCTGTATGATCTTTTACCAGTGTACTGTTAGCTAATTCTGATGTTACTCCCTACCGTAAAATATTGGAGAATTAGTGTAGTACACTTTTGCAATGTAAAGTGTTATAGGACTCAAGTACTCCAAATTCTGTTTTATAAAAAATTTAAAAAATTTGAATTCTAAGAACAAATATTGGTTTATTTAAGTTATAATAACAGACATTGGGCTTTATGAAAATTCCTTGAAAATTCAATCATTACAATGATAATATGAGAGTTTCTATGGACAAAGTTCAAATGTATTTGGTAATTTTTGGCTTGACTTGTGTAAAGCAACTGAATTAAGAATAGGTAATGGATGGCTATTTAGGGATCATGAGATTGGTAAATTTACATAACCAGCTCTCGTGGACGTAGTGTTATAGACTATATTTTACCTTCTGATAGTACTGCTTCATTACTTTCAAATTTGTATGTCCACGATATGACAGCTCATTCTGATCATTCACCATTAGAGTTTGTTTTAAAAGTAGTGTTTTTACTTCTCATCACATGAACGCTAAATATATTAAAATTAATTACAAATGGGATCCGCAACATGCTGCTGCATTCCTTCAAGATTTAAAATGTAACCAGGCCATTTTTGACAACTGTATAGCAAATATTTCAGTTGATGATCATGGTAGTATAGATATAACGGTGAGAGAGTTTACGGATATCTTAAATGGCCTTGGAAAACAATCCTTTAAGAAGTCATAAAATACAAATGTTGATAGTGCTTACTTTACCAATTATTGGGCCAAATCGAATAAAATATGGTTTAGTAGATAATGTAGGGGTAATTATAAGCGCTATGTGGATCAATTATTAGTCTATCGGAAAACTTTGAGAGAAACGGATATGTTACTTATGTTTGAAAAAAAGAAAATTTATAAGAAATGTCTGAAACTAAAAAAGGCAAAGTTCCAATATAAAAAGAAATTATCACATGAGCTATCTAGTATGAAAAAGTCTAATCCTAGGAAATTCTGGAATTTCTTTAAAGAAAACAAAAATGTGGCTTCTGCTGAAAGTGTCTCGCTTGAACAATTTTTCCAATATTTTAGTACTTTGCACAATCAAAATGAAGCATTTTTCAAATGAGGAAACAAATGATTTTGTATTAGATATATATGAAAAAGATCTACTGGATCAAGGAACAATGTTTGAAGAACTAGATAAACAAATAACAGAGGATGAAATTACAAAAGCGATCAAAAAATCTCAAAACTTCGAAACAACATGGCAATGATTATCTTTTGAATGAGTATTTCAAAAACAGAGCGGAGATACTTAGACCATATATATGCAAAATATTTAATACAATATTCGATAGCGGTCATTTTCCTCCGCAATGGGGGAAGGTGAAATTGAACCTATATTTAAGTCTGGTGATGCATGTAATACAGGAAATTATAGAGGTATTACTTGACTAAGTGGCTTTTCAAAATTATTTACCAGTATTTCAAATAAAAGATATCTGAATTGGGCTGAGGAAAATGACAAACTATCGGATGCACAATTTGGTTTCAAGAAAGGAGTGGGAACTACTGACACTATTTTTGTTCTACATTGTTTGATTAATAACTATTTAAATCAAGGTAAAAGGTTTCATGCAGCTTTGTATTGATTTTAAAAAGGTATTTGATAGTGTATACAGAAATAGTCTGTGGTTGAAGGTTTTTAGACAAGATGCAAATGGCAAAATGTTAAATGTTCTTCATTGTATGTACAGTGTAGTTAAATCATGTGTTTCACATTGGGGTATTCGTAGTACCTTTTGTGAGTATGGAGTAGGTTTGATACAAGGTGAAGTGTTATCACCGATACTATTTTCGTTATTTATTGAAGATCTGGAAACATCATTACAGTCTACGGGAGATATCTGTATAGAGTTAGATGAGTTGTCTTTATTTTTGACACTGTTTGCTGACGATTTGGTTTTATTTTCAGAAAACATTGAGGGTTTATAAAAGGTCATGGATAATTTGCATGACGACTTTAATAAATGGAATCTAAATATTAAACTTGATAAAACTAAAGTTATGGTGTGTAGAAAAGGTGGTCCATTAAGACAAGGCGAGGTATGAAATATAGCCAGGAGTAATGTGGAGGTGGTTGAAACTTTTAATTACCTTGGTCTTGTTTTCTCAAACAATGGAAAATTCTCTAAAGCTCAACAAAGATTGGCTGATAAAGCACTAAAGGCAATGAATATGTTTATTTGTAATTTGAAAAATGTAATTAAATTATAATGAATGTTTGAAACTTTTTTGATATTTATGTTGTTCCAGTTTTGAATTACGTATCAGAGGTATGGGGTTTTCACCAGGCTGACAGAGGTATGTGGTTTTCACCAGGCTGACAGAGGTATGGGGTTTTCACCAGGCTGACAGAGGTATGGGGTTTTCACCAGGCTGACAGAGGTATGGAGTTGTCACCAGGCTGACAGAGGTATGGAGTTTTCACCAGGCTGACAGAGGTATGGGGTTTTTACCAGGCTGACAGAGGTATGGGGTTTTCACCAGGCTGACAGAGGTATGGAGTTTTCACCAGGCTGACAGAGGTATGGAGTTTTCACCAGGCTGACAGAGGTATGGGGTTTTCACCAGGCTGACGCCTTAGAACGTGTGCCGAAGATTTTTAAAATATTTGTTAAATGTAAAAATATCTACTTCTGACGTCGGTGTATACGGTGAACTTGGAAGAATCCAAATTAAATATTTAAGGCTGGTTAAGTTAGTTAAGTATTGGTTTAGAATTTAAATTTCGGCAAATATTATACTGAGTACTGCATATAGACAGTTATATATTGAAAATGAATCAAATAACATTATCAATTGGGTTACACTCCTAAAAGATACTTTAAGCAGATTTGGTTTTGGTGAAGTGTGGATGTTTCGTGATTCTGTAAATTGCTCCAAGTTTATTCCATTTTTTAAAAGAAAGAGTTACAGATGCTTTTTTTTTTATCAGACTGGAATAATAAATTACAAAATTCTGATAAACTGTCTTTATATAAACATACCAAAACTGACTTCGGCTTCGAAGTTTATTTCAAATTCTTGTGTAACCATAAACATCGATCAGCTTTGACAAAACTTCGAGTGTCTGCCCTTTATCTGAGAATTGAAACTGGGAGATATGGAAACAATAGAATCGATAGAAGTGAAAGATATTGTATGCTATGTGACAACCATGATATTGAAGACGAATATTATTTTCTTTTAGTATGTACTGTGTAAACTAACTTGCATGTAAACTTAATTCAAAAGTACTTCTGGAATAAACCATCCATGCACAAGTACATTGAACTATTAACTTCTAGTAATAAGAAAATATTATGCTCACTAGCTAAATTTGTTGATGAAGCGTTTAAAATAAGAGATAGATTATTATTTTTACAGTAATTTATTATAAAGATTGTGTTTATTTGTCCACCCTTTCATCTCCAGCTCTTGACGATTACCATTTTTATTTCATGTTTAGCGTTGAATAAATAGCATTTCATAACCATGCAATATTTGTAATATGTAATCTATAAGCATGTAAATGCTTATGATAAACTATTGAACTGAACTGAATTGAACAGTACTTTCACCGGCTGGGCCTTCTTTCCCCGTTGCATTGGCTGTCGTTTCGTAATTAGAGTCCTGTAAAAGAATAATAGCTTTCAGAAATCCTAGGATATTTACAAATATTAATATATTATTGAGCATTGTACAGATATATCGTTTTCAAATTATGGAAAGGTGCATGAAATCCAGCAATGCTTGACAGATGAAAACAAATGAACTGTTCATAAGCGACAACACTTGCAGCTGGTGAATGTGTCATCTCTTTTCTTTTCTTTTTTTGCTAGCCCTCTTTCTGGGCTACCAGTTCTAAAATTGTTGTTCTCAAAAAAATTTGGATTGATCGCACAAATCATAGAGGATAAAAAAGTAAATCTTTCAAACACTGATGATATATGATGGGAAAAAGAAAAAAGTCTGCATACTAGTGAATAGTCTTTTGCAACTTTGTATACTGGTCACTGGGAACATGTCATTTTATATATTTCATATATGCTGATTTTGCACATTAACTTCCAAGCCTTTCAATTCTTTCTCAGATCACAGCAGGAGAACTGTGTTGATTGATGAATGTACATTCCGTTCCTTGTGTACATGCGTTTTTTTAAAGATTCAAATGTAGACTTTTAAAAAATCAATACATATATTACAAACTGTACGACAAAGGTGATTTAGGAGTTTTTGTATTCATACTTAATTTGAGTCCTGTAAAAGAACAACAGTTTTCAAACATCCTAGGATATTTTAATTTTTAATTCTTATACAACATTCATTAGTTAGGTTATTTGTTAAGCTATGAAGAAAAAACAACAATAATAACTCATTTGTTATGTATGATGTTTATATAATATTATAAATATTTTAGGAAATTATAAATGTTTCTTCACTTTAATATTTGCTTAAATCTTAATGTTTATCAGGAAAAACATGTTTAACTAGTGTCCTTGAATTAGGTTGTTTTGATCAATATGTTTTCTCAATTTGAAGGTCAAGGTTGATTTTTGTTTACAAGTAAAAATTCCATTAAGATGACTCATGTTCTAGAACATTCTGTCATGTGACCAATCTTTATATATGCCATGTTTGGTGGACATTTATTCAGTTTTGACATTACCATCAGTCTCGTAAAGAGCTATTACAGTTGTGAAAATTCATTCCAAATTCTAAGAGAGGAATTATTTTAAATATTCATTGGATTATAACAGTGCTCATAAACTTTTGGATTTTGGATTTTTAATTAATGATTTTGGAATTTAAGTGAACTTATTCAGAGATTTTGGAATACTCCATTTTGACATCAGCACATCAAGATTTCTAGTACATCAGGACTTTGGAGACCATTGGCACATCATAACATTCAAGGACACAGCCGTGAATTCGGAACATTCTATATTTAGGACTTGTGATTAGAACAATCATTCTTATTGGATTATTAGGATTTCAAAACACATTACCGTAAGTGACTTTTTGATTTTTCATTTTAATTATCTAGTAATAAATTGCTTGTTGATTTTTACTTGATTTGTTGGTTTCACTTTCTTTCTGTTACATTTTTCTTAGACCATAGAGTCGTAACACATTACTGAATCCAAGTACCTTATTGTGAATTTTACAGTTATTTTCTTTCCAATCTTCTGTTTAATAAAATAGTGTCTTTCCTAATTATCCACAAGAAAACATTGGAAAGAGTACTATTTTGTAGAAACAGACAACAAATTATGCCGCAGTTAGTATTTACATCGGGTGGAAATTGAACAAGGGAGACAAATCTTACTGGATTCATCGCCAGTGCTGGTTATCAAGTCAAAACGGACCCAGTCAATAGGTTCCAAGTGAAAACGGCCTCCTTTTGAAGTAAATAATGGACCAACAGTGCCATACATATGAATGGAGATGAAAACAATAACATATAAACGACATTATAAATATTTTTACATGCATTTGGTCTCGTTTTTATTAGCAATTGGTTGTCGCTACGGGCTATATGGATATATTGTATTTCTTCTTGATGTTTTATTTAAATTCATGTAAAAATCATGTAAAGATACTGACTCTTTTTTGTTTCTAAATTGAAGTGCAAATAACTGTTGATCCATTATTTACTTTATACTTTATGTCATTACATTTAAAAATGTTATTGTCGTTGCTTTAAATTTAATGATAATGATAAAACAGTCTTCTGAGCATAAGATTCATTTATGAGTCAGATAGGAAGATCTGTGAATACATACAAAGATTATTACATATAAACATTGCAAAGATATTTACATAAAACCAGTTCAAAAATTGAAACAATGGAAATGCGTAGTCATTTATCGACAATATACAAGTGTAGTTTTAGTTCAATTTACAGAGCCTAGGTCAATGTTCGCCATTATCGCCATTTCTTTTGCGACGTTCGTTCCACCTTTGCACGCTTTCTTTGCCCAGGTTTGCGTCCCGCATCTATTTTCGGCCGGATGCATTGGAATTTTCCATTGGAGGAATGTATAAACTTAGAAGTATTGGAGTTTATTTGCTTCTGTAGAAATTTTGTAAAGATTCTTGTCTTTTCTGCTGGTGTTTTTGTGCGCCAAATTGTTTCATCAATTACATATAAAGATGAAGGACCAAATAATTTATAATTGCCACAGCCATATAGTGCGCGACGCAAATCTATGAACTGAGCTTGAGTTACACTATATAACCTGTTGATTAATTCGGGTGTTTTTGTGCTGTTTCCAATCAGCAACCTGCTTAAGTTTATTATTTATGAATTCCGAGTTGTTCTTGGTCCAAAGACTCGTGAAAATGTTGTTTTCTTGTGGATTTGGGCATGTTTCATTTGATTTAGATCATGTTTGTGGTGGATTTGGGCAGGTTTTGGGCGGTTTGGGGTGGATTTGGGCAGGTTTTGGGTGGTTTTGGGCAGGTTTTGGGTGAATCGTGCGGCCGCTGGTTTGATATCCCACCCATGCCGGTCCAGGTAGTGCCTTGGCGTGTTCTTGGGAAAGGTACTTAGTTCCTATTTCCTTGCCATGATATAGCTAACACTATGTTGAAAATGCCGTTGAAAACCAACCACCCAACCAATTTCCAAGTTATCGGACATAGTGATCTAATAGATGCCAAGACTGCATTCACATAAATGACTGTTAGATTGCGCATAATTGCACATGTGCACGGTACACTCATATTGTTTAGTACATTTGCAATACTTTCACTTAGGTTTTCTGATAAGTGTGCCATTATGTAGGTTTGGGGGTGCAAAGGCATGTTTTTGCAAGTCACAAATTATATTTATCATAGAATATGTAATGGAAAGTGTCATGGATAATAAAAGCATCAGGATGATACTGCTGACAATAATGATAATGATGATGATGATGAGAAGACGAAAAATAATAAGAACGTTGTGTTGATTGTAGATTGTCATTATTCATAAGTGTTCTAAAACTACTACTACTACTACCACTTCTACTACTACTTACTACTACTAACAATAATTAGTAGTAGCAATAGCATCAACGGTCAGTTAGACGAATCATCTAAATGCAAATCTTAGTATAATATTATAGGAACTTTTGTGAAGTCATTACACATTCACATACAATCAATGTATACACAAATTTTGCAAGATAAAAGTTAATCATGAAGCATTATAGGTTGAAAATTTATTGCTTTGTATGTTGTTACGACTCTATGGTCTAAGAAAAATGTAACAGAAAGAAAGTGAAACCAACAAATCAAGTAAAAAATCAACAAGCAATTTATTACTAGATAATTAAAATGAAAAATCAAAAAGTCACTTACAGTAATGTGTTTTGAAATCCTAATAATCCAATAAGAATGATTGTTCTAATCACAAGTCCTAAATATAGAATGTTCCGAATTCACGGCTGTGTCCTTGAATGTTATGATGTGCTAATGGTCTCCAAAGTCCTGATGTACTAGTAATCTTGATGTGCTGATGTCAAAATGAAGTATTCCAAAATCTCTGAATAAGTTCGCATAAATTCCAAAATCATCAATTAAAAATCCAAAATCCAAAAGTTTGTGAGCACTGTTATAATCCAATGAATATTTAAAATAATTCCTCTCTTAGAATTTGGAATGAATTTTCACAACTGTAATAGCTCTTTACAAGACTGATGGTAATGTCAAAACTGAATAAATGTCCACCAAACATGGCATATATAAAGATTGGTCACATGACAGAATGTTCTAGAATGTGTGTCATCTTAATGGAATTTTACTCGTAAACAAAATTCAACCTTGACCTTCAAATTGAGAAAACATATTGATCAAAACAACCTAATTCAAGGACACTAGTTAAACATGTTTTTCCTGATAACATTAAGATTTAAGCAAATATTAAAGTGAAGAAACATTTATAATTTCCTAAAATATTTATAATATTATATAAACATCATACATAACACCTCCCCTCATAAAGAAAAAGAAAGATTTATATAATAAAGCTTTCTTTTGAATATACATCTAATACTACAATAACCAAAATTACATAAGAACATGTTTTATGATACTGGACTTAATTATATCAAGCAATATTAGATTTCTATGCACGTGAGAGTGCATCTGCAATCACATTGTCTTTTCCCCTGATGTGTTTGATGTCAATGTTATATTCTTGCAATATCAAACTCCATCTCAACAATCTCCGATTTTTATCTTTCATTTTGTTGATGAAAGTAAGGGGATTGTGATCACTGTACACAATAATTGGAGAAAGAGCTGAGGTGACATACACTTCAAAATGCTGTAAAGCCAATATCAAAGCCAAACATTCCTTCTCAATTGTGGAATAATTTTTCTGGTGCTTGTTTAGTTTTTTAGAAAAATAACACACAGGGTGATCCACACCACTTTTGTCTTCCTGAATCAATACTCCACCAACCCCTACATCACTTGCATCAACAGATAATTTAAATGATTGGCTAAAATTTGGTGCAGAAAGAACTGGTGCATTCTTAAGCATGGCCTTTAACTTGTCAAAAGATTCCTGACACTTGTCAGACCAAACAAATTTGCTTTTCTTACTCAATAAACTTGTCAAAGGTTCAGCAATTTTGGAAAAATTGGAACAAAATTTCCGATAATATCCAGCCATACCTAGAAATCGCATCAGTTGCTTTTTACAAATTGGAACTTGAAATTCAGAGATAGCTTTGACCTTAGCTTCTATAGGTTTAACTTGACCTTGTCCCACAATATGTCCTAAAAATGTGACACAAGCATGGCAAAACTCACTTTTGCTCAAATTAATTGTCAGATTCGCATCGCTGAGTCGATCGAAGAATTTTCGAATGGTTTCCAAATGATCTTCCCAGGTGTTGTTGTAGATAATGACGTCATCGATATAAGCGTCACAATTATCAAGACCAAATGTTATCATGTTCATCAGACGTTGAAACGTTGCAGGCGAATTTTTCATTCCAAACGGCATGACTTTATATTGATAAAGTCCATCTGGAGTTACAAATGTTGAAATTTCTTTTGCCCTTTCCGTCAGTGGAATTTGCCAGAATCCTTTTAAAAGGTCAAACTTGGTGACATATTCCGCATTTCCAATTTTATCAATGCAATCGTCCATTCTTGGGATTGGAAATGAATCAGTTTTGGTGACACTTGTTACGACTCTATGGTCTAAGAAAAATGTAACAGAAAGAAAGTGAAACCAACAAATCAAGTAAAAATCAACAAGCAATTTATTACTAGATAATTAAAATGAAAAATCAAAAAGTCACTTACGGTAATGTGTTTTGAAATCCTAATAATCCAATAAGAATGATTGTTCTAATCACAAGTCCTAAATATAGAATGTTCCGAATTCACGGCTGTGTCCTTGAATGTTATGATGTGCCAATGGTCTCCAAAGTCCTGATGTACTAGTAATCTTGATGTGCTGATGTCAAAATGAAGTATTCCAAAATCTCTGAATAAGTTCACATAAATTCCAAAATCATCAATTAAAAATCCAAAATCCAAAAGTTTGTGAGCACTGTTATAATCCAATGAATATTTAAAATAATTCCTCTCTTAGAATTTGGAATGAATTTTCACAACTGTAATAGCTCTTTACAAGACTGATGGTAATGTCAAAACTGAAAAAATGTCCACCAAACATGGCATATATAAAGATTGGTCACATGACAGAATGTTCTAGAACATGAGTCATCTTAATGGAATTTTTACTTGTAAACAAAACTCAACCTTGACCTTCAAATTGAGAAACCATATTGATCAAAACAACCTAATTCAAGGACACTAGTTAAACATGTTTTTCCTGATAACATTAAGATTTAAGCAAATATTAAAGTGAAGAAACATTTATAATTTCCTAAAATATTTATAATATTATATAAACATCATACATAACACACTGTTGACCTTTCTATAGTCAGTACACATGCGGAAAGTATTATCTGGCTTAGGAACAAGAATACATGGTGAACTCCAGTTACTTTTACTTGGTTCTATGAAATCATTCTCCAGTAAATACTGAATTTCTTTCTTCAGATAGTTCTGTTTGAGAGGATTCATCCTATAAGGATGCTGTTTCACAGGCGCAGAATCTACAATGTCAACGTCATGATAAATTTTACTTGGTCGTGTTGGAACATCAGGAAACAAGTGCTCATAGTCATGTAATAGCTGTTTTAGTTCATTTCTTTCCTGTTGTTGTAGATGTGAAAGTTTCTGGTCTAGGTTGTTCAATATTTCTGAATTCCGAAGATTGGTTATACCAGAGTCACTATAGTCTGATTGTACTCCATCGTTGATATCTTCACTGTGTGGGACAGGTACAACTAAATTAACAGAATAATTAGCTGGGCTATCTCTGTCAAAATATTCCTTTAACATATTTATATGACAAAGTTGTTTCTGTTTCCGTCTCCCAGGAGTGTTAATGATATAATTTAAGTCATTTACTTTCTTTTCAACGGTATAAGGACCATAAAATTTAGCCTGAAGAGGATTCTGAGGTATGGGAAAGAGAGCCAGAACTTTGTCACCAGGTTTAAAACTCCTTTCCTGTGAATTTCTGTCATACCTTAATTTCATTTTTGACTGGGTAGTGTGAAGATTAGTTCTTGCTACTTCACAGGCCTTTGACAACTTGTATTTGAAATCAGAGACATAATCAAGAAGATGAATCTTTGAATCTTCATTTGAAAGAAGTTTCTCTTTCAATAATTTCAATGGTCCACGGACAGTATGACCAAAAACTAGTTCAAAGGGACTAAAACCCAACGACTCTTGAACTGATTCCCTAACAGCAAACAACAACAAATGAACACCCTCATCCCAATCCTTTTCTGTATCAAAGCAATATGATCGAATCATATTCTTCAAAGTTTGATGAAATCTTTCCAAAGCACCTTGACTTTCAGGGTGATAGGCAGAAGATTTAAACTGTTGGATGCCTAATTCATGCATAACTTGTTGGAAAATTCCAGACATAAAATTTGACCCTTGATCCGACTGGACAGATTTGGGAAGGCCAACAAGTGTAAAAAACTTCACCAAAGCTTTCACAATAGTTTTAGTTTTTATATTTCTCAGAGGAATTGCTTCTGGAAATCTTGTAGATGTACACATGATGGTCAACAAGTATTGGTTGCCTGACTTGGTTTTAGGTAAAGTACCAACACAGTCTACTATTATTCTACTAAATGGTTCATCAAATGCAGGAATAGGTTGCAGATGAGCCTTAGGCATCTTCTGATTGGGTTTTCCTACCATTTGACAAGTGTGACAAGATCTGCAGTATTTAGAAACATCACTTTTGAGTTTCGGCCAATAAAAATGATTCAAGATCTTGTGATAAGTCTTACGGACTCCTAAATGACCAGCCAAAGGAGTTTCATGGGCTAAATTAAGAATTTCCTGTCGATATGACTTAGGAACAACAATTTGATAGCTCACTAACCACTCGTCACCAGCGGGTACATCAGGTGGTCTCCATTTCCTCATAAGGACCCCATTTTTCACAAAGTAACACACTGGAACTTGTGTGGCTTCAGTTTCACTAATAGCCCTCTGAAACAAACAAGATATCTCGGGATCTTGCTCCTGTTCAACGACAAGGGATTGTCGTTTGTCATCCTGATTAGAACAAAGAGAATGAGTTGCCAAAAGAGGATCACTGTGATCAATACCGTTTGATTGATCAATACCTGAGGAAAAAGTGACCTCATCAAAAGACTGACCAATACATGTGTCAGCTAAAGGAATAATATCCTGATCAACATCACTCTCAAGAGCTCTTTTTGCCATAGCTCTAGTAACTGCACAAGCAGGGTGCAAATCAGGGATTTCAGTTTCGACAGGATCAACTTTCTGATCCAAACAAGGCTTGTCAGTTACAAGTGGATTAACCACAACCTTATCTCCAGCTAGGTCATTGCCTAGTAATAAATGAACACCCTCTATGGGTAAAGAAGTCACTGCCCCAACAGTCACAGGTCCAGAAACTAAGTCTGATGCCAAATTTACACAATGGAGAGTAACATTTACAAAGCCGCACTCTACTCCCTGAACAAGAACACTTTCACTTGAAGAAGACTCCTCAGACAAAGGTAAAGTACCTGATAATAAAAGACTGAGATGCTCCAGTGTCCCTTAATATTTTAATTGGGATAGGTTTGGCAGAATCACCAATAAGTGATATAGAACCTTCTGACATGAATGGTTCATAAGCCTCCAAAATAGAATCAGACTGGGATTTGTTTGACCCAACAAATGTATTGCTTTCAATACAAGACCGTGACCTTGACCTCGTAGAAATAAGAGCATTTGGAAAAGCTCTGTCTTTACTCTGTTGCTTATTTTTCAACTTGAAGCAATCAGAAATAACGTGCCCTTTCTTTTTACAATAAGTGCACGTAGGAAGAGATAAGGATTTCTGATCAGTCTTATCAGATGTTTGATTCCTAACAGTTGTGCTGTTGTGAAATTTGGAAGTACTCGAATGAGATTGAAATGGTTTTTTACCAGAAAACTGCTGAGAGGACGACTTATTGCCAAATGAAATTTTGTGAGTCAAGGAATAATCATCAGCCATACGAGCAGCATTTTCCAAAGTTTCCACATTCTGCTCGTCAAGATAGGTTTTAACATCACTATGGATGCACCTCTTGAACTCTTCAATTAATACGAGCTGTCTGAGGTTATCATAAGCTTGATCAACTTTCTTGGCTGAGCACCACCTATCAAATAGTTGTTCTTTATCCCTTGCAAATTCGACATGAGTTTGTCCAGTTTCTTTTCTACAATTCCTAAACCTTTGTCGATATGCCTCTGGTACCAACTCATAAGCTTTCAAGATGTACTCCTTAACCACATCATAATCAGTGCTTTGTTGTACTGACAGTGAAGTGTAGACTTCACGAGCTTTGCCAATAAGTACACTTTGTAATAACAAAGTCCAATGCTCTCTGGGCCATTTCAAGTTTTCAGCTATTTTCTCGAAATGAAGAAAGTATTTATCTACTTCTTTTTCCTGAAAAGGGGGTACTAACCTAATATATCTAGTAACATCAAAACCTGGACTTGTGTTTAAAGGAGTGGAGTGTGCTCTGTTTGCCAGTTCTAATTCTCTTAACTTAAATTGCATTTCCCTTTCTTCTCTTTGCATCTGCATCTGCATTTGTATTTGTCTATCTTCTTTCTCTCTCTCTCTCTCCATCTGCCTCTCTTCTTTCTCTCTCTCCATCTGCCTCTCCTCTTTCTGCATTTGTATCTGCCTCTCTTCTTTCTCTCTCTCCATTTGTATCTGCCTCTCTTCTCTCTCTCTCTCTCTCTCTCTCTCTCTCTCTCTCTCTCTCTCTCTCTCTCTCTCTCTCTCTCTCTCTCTCTCTCTCTCTCTCTCTCTCTCTCTCTGAATCTGAAGCTTTGCCAACTCTAAATCCATCTGGTTCTTTAACTCTAATTCCCTTAATTTCCTGTCAGAACCAGATACAGGCTTTCTCTTCAAACTTAAAGCACTATTTTCAAAAATTCCCTTTCCTACTAAATACTGAATCAAAATAATCTTTATTTCCTGTTTTGTCAATGATACTTTTGCCTCAGATAGACTGTATTTTCTGGCAAGCTCGAGCAACTCATCCTTTCTCATGCACTCTAACCCCTCCTGGGTAGGTTTTGAAATGAAATTCTGAACATTAGATGCCATTGTAAATGCTTGTTGGTTTCACACAAAAAAGTTCTCTATTTAAAATCTTTGCCAAAGACAAAAAAAATTCAGAGACAAAATCAATATGAATTTCAAAAATAACTTTAATATCTCTAATATGCTTTAAAGAAATTCAATCCCGGACGACGAGCCCTCAATTTCTGTTACGACTCTATGGTCTAAGAAAAATGTAACAGAAAGAAAGTGAAACCAACAAATCAAGTAAAAAATCAACAAGCAATTTATTACTAGATAATTAAAATGAAAAATCAAAAAGTCACTTACAGTAATGTGTTTTGAAATCCTAATAATCCAATAAGAATGATTGTTCTAATCACAAGTCCTAAATATAGAATGTTCCGAATTCACGGCTGTGTCCTTGAATGTTATGATGTGCTAATGGTCTCCAAAGTCCTGATGTACTAGTAATCTTGATGTGCTGATGTCAAAATGAAGTATTCCAAAATCTCTGAATAAGTTCGCATAAATTCCAAAATCATCAATTTAAAATCCAAAATCCAAAAGTTTGTGAGCACTGTTATAATCCAATGAATATTTAAAATAATTCCTCTCTTAGAATTTGGAATGAATTTTCACAACTGTAATAGCTCTTTACAAGACTGATGGTAATGTCAAAACTGAATAAATGTCCACCAAACATGGCATATATAAAGATTGGTCACATGACAGAATGTTCTAGAATGTGTGTCATCTTAATGGAATTTTACTTGTAAACAAAATTCAACCTTGACCTTCAAATTGAGAAAACATATTGATCAAAACAACCTAATTCAAGGACACTAGTTAAACATGTTTTTCCTGATAACATTAAGATTTAAGCAAATATTAAAGTGAAGAAACATTTATAATTTCCTAAAATATTTATAATATTATATAAACATCATACATAACACCTCCCCTCATAAAGAAAAAGAAAGATTTATATAATAAAGCTTTCTTTTGAATATACATCTAATACTACAATAACCAAAATTACATAAGAACATGTTTTATGATACTGGACTTAATTATATCAAGCAATATTAGATTTCTATGCACGTGAGAGTGCATCTGCAATCACATTGTCTTTTCCCCTGATGTGTTTGATGTCAATGTTATATTCTTGCAATATCAAACTCCATCTCAACAATCTCCGATTTTTATCTTTCATTTTGTTGATGAAAGTAAGGGGATTGTGATCACTGTACACAATAATTGGAGAAAGAGCTGAGGTGACATACACTTCAAAATGCTGTAAAGCCAATATCAAAGCCAAACATTCCTTCTCAATTGTGGAATAATTTTTCTGGTGCTTGTTTAGTTTTTTAGAAAAATAACACACAGGGTGATCCACACCACTTTTGTCTTCCTGAATCAATACTCCACCAACCCCTACATCACTTGCATCAACAGATAATTTAAATGATTGGCTAAAATTTGGTGCAGAAAGAACTGGTGCATTCTTAAGCATGGCCTTTAACTTGTCAAAAGATTCCTGACACTTGTCAGACCAAACAAATTTGCTTTTCTTACTCAATAAACTTGTCAAAGGTTCAGCAATTTTGGAAAAATTGGAACAAAATTTCCGATAATATCCAGCCATACCTAGAAATCGCATCAGTTGCTTTTTACAAATTGGAACTTGAAATTCAGAGATAGCTTTGACCTTAGCTTCTATAGGTTTAACTTGACCTTGTCCCACAATATGTCCTAAAAATGTGACACAAGCATGGCAAAACTCACTTTTGCTCAAATTAATTGTCAGATTCGCATCGCTGAGTCGATCGAAGAATTTTCGAATGGTTTCCAAATGATCTTCCCAGGTGTTGTTGTAGATAATGACGTCATCGATATAAGCGTCACAATTATCAAGACCAAATGTTATCATGTTCATCAGACGTTGAAACGTTGCAGGCGAATTTTTCATTCCAAACGGCATGACTTTATATTGATAAAGTCCATCTGGAGTTACAAATGTTGAAATTTCTTTTGCCCTTTCCGTCAGTGGAATTTGCCAGAATCCTTTTAAAAGGTCAAACTTGGTGACATATTCCGCATTTCCAATTTTATCAATGCAATCGTCCATTCTTGGGATTGGAAATGAATCAGTTTTGGTGACACTTGTTACGACTCTATGGTCTAAGAAAAATGTAACAGAAAGAAAGTGAAACCAACAAATCAAGTAAAAATCAACAAGCAATTTATTACTAGATAATTAAAATGAAAAATCAAAAAGTCACTTACGGTAATGTGTTTTGAAATCCTAATAATCCAATAAGAATGATTGTTCTAATCACAAGTCCTAAATATAGAATGTTCCGAATTCACGGCTGTGTCCTTGAATGTTATGATGTGCCAATGGTCTCCAAAGTCCTGATGTACTAGTAATCTTGATGTGCTGATGTCAAAATGAAGTATTCCAAAATCTCTGAATAAGTTCACATAAATTCCAAAATCATCAATTAAAAATCCAAAATCCAAAAGTTTGTGAGCACTGTTATAATCCAATGAATATTTAAAATAATTCCTCTCTTAGAATTTGGAATGAATTTTCACAACTGTAATAGCTCTTTACAAGACTGATGGTAATGTCAAAACTGAAAAAATGTCCACCAAACATGGCATATATAAAGATTGGTCACATGACAGAATGTTCTAGAACATGAGTCATCTTAATGGAATTTTTACTTGTAAACAAAACTCAACCTTGACCTTCAAATTGAGAAACCATATTGATCAAAACAACCTAATTCAAGGACACTAGTTAAACATGTTTTTCCTGATAACATTAAGATTTAAGCAAATATTAAAGTGAAGAAACATTTATAATTTCCTAAAATATTTATAATATTATATAAACATCATACATAACACACTGTTGACCTTTCTATAGTCAGTACACATGCGGAAAGTATTATCTGGCTTAGGAACAAGAATACATGGTGAACTCCAGTTACTTTTACTTGGTTCTATGAAATCATTCTCCAGTAAATACTGAATTTCTTTCTTCAGATAGTTCTGTTTGAGAGGATTCATCCTATAAGGATGCTGTTTCACAGGCGCAGAATCTACAATGTCAACGTCATGATAAATTTTACTTGGTCGTGTTGGAACATCAGGAAACAAGTGCTCATAGTCATGTAATAGCTGTTTTAGTTCATTTCTTTCCTGTTGTTGTAGATGTGAAAGTTTCTGGTCTAGGTTGTTCAATATTTCTGAATTCCGAAGATTGGTTATACCAGAGTCACTATAGTCTGATTGTACTCCATCGTTGATATCTTCACTGTGTGGGACAGGTACAACTAAATTAACAGAATAATTAGCTGGGCTATCTCTGTCAAAATATTCCTTTAACATATTTATATGACAAAGTTGTTTCTGTTTCCGTCTCCCAGGAGTGTTAATGATATAATTTAAGTCATTTACTTTCTTTTCAACGGTATAAGGACCATAAAATTTAGCCTGAAGAGGATTCTGAGGTATGGGAAAGAGAGCCAGAACTTTGTCACCAGGTTTAAAACTCCTTTCCTGTGAATTTCTGTCATACCTTAATTTCATTTTTGACTGGGTAGTGTGAAGATTAGTTCTTGCTACTTCACAGGCCTTTGACAACTTGTATTTGAAATCAGAGACATAATCAAGAAGATGAATCTTTGAATCTTCATTTGAAAGAAGTTTCTCTTTCAATAATTTCAATGGTCCACGGACAGTATGACCAAAAACTAGTTCAAAGGGACTAAAACCCAACGACTCTTGAACTGATTCCCTAACAGCAAACAACAACAAATGAACACCCTCATCCCAATCCTTTTCTGTATCAAAGCAATATGATCGAATCATATTCTTCAAAGTTTGATGAAATCTTTCCAAAGCACCTTGACTTTCAGGGTGATAGGCAGAAGATTTAAACTGTTGGATGCCTAATTCATGCATAACTTGTTGGAAAATTCCAGACATAAAATTTGACCCTTGATCCGACTGGACAGATTTGGGAAGGCCAACAAGTGTAAAAAACTTCACCAAAGCTTTCACAATAGTTTTAGTTTTTATATTTCTCAGAGGAATTGCTTCTGGAAATCTTGTAGATGTACACATGATGGTCAACAAGTATTGGTTGCCTGACTTGGTTTTAGGTAAAGTACCAACACAGTCTACTATTATTCTACTAAATGGTTCATCAAATGCAGGAATAGGTTGCAGATGAGCCTTAGGCATCTTCTGATTGGGTTTTCCTACCATTTGACAAGTGTGACAAGATCTGCAGTATTTAGAAACATCACTTTTGAGTTTCGGCCAATAAAAATGATTCAAGATCTTGTGATAAGTCTTACGGACTCCTAAATGACCAGCCAAAGGAGTTTCATGGGCTAAATTAAGAATTTCCTGTCGATATGACTTAGGAACAACAATTTGATAGCTCACTAACCACTCGTCACCAGCGGGTACATCAGGTGGTCTCCATTTCCTCATAAGGACCCCATTTTTCACAAAGTAACACACTGGAACTTGTGTGGCTTCAGTTTCACTAATAGCCCTCTGAAACAAACAAGATATCTCGGGATCTTGCTCCTGTTCAACGACAAGGGATTGTCGTTTGTCATCCTGATTAGAACAAAGAGAATGAGTTGCCAAAAGAGGATCACTGTGATCAATACCGTTTGATTGATCAATACCTGAGGAAAAAGTGACCTCATCAAAAGACTGACCAATACATGTGTCAGCTAAAGGAATAATATCCTGATCAACATCACTCTCAAGAGCTCTTTTTGCCATAGCTCTAGTAACTGCACAAGCAGGGTGCAAATCAGGGATTTCAGTTTCGACAGGATCAACTTTCTGATCCAAACAAGGCTTGTCAGTTACAAGTGGATTAACCACAACCTTATCTCCAGCTAGGTCATTGCCTAGTAATAAATGAACACCCTCTATGGGTAAAGAAGTCACTGCCCCAACAGTCACAGGTCCAGAAACTAAGTCTGATGCCAAATTTACACAATGGAGAGTAACATTTACAAAGCCGCACTCTACTCCCTGAACAAGAACACTTTCACTTGAAGAAGACTCCTCAGACAAAGGTAAAGTACCTGATAATAAAAGACTGAGATGCTCCAGTGTCCCTTAATATTTTAATTGGGATAGGTTTGGCAGAATCACCAATAAGTGATATAGAACCTTCTGACATGAATGGTTCATAAGCCTCCAAAATAGAATCAGACTGGGATTTGTTTGACCCAACAAATGTATTGCTTTCAATACAAGACCGTGACCTTAACCTCGTAGAAATAAGAGCATTTGGAAAAGCTCTGTCTTTACTCTGTTGCTTATTTTTCAACTTGAAGCAATCAGAAATAACGTGCCCTTTCTTTTTACAATAAGTGCACGTAGGAAGAGATAAGGATTTCTGATCAGTCTTATCAGATGTTTGATTCCTAACAGTTGTGCTGTTGTGAAATTTGGAAGTACTCGAATGAGATTGAAATGGTTTTTTACCAGAAAACTGCTGAGAGGACGACTTATTGCCAAATGAAATTTTGTGAGTCAAGGAATAATCATCAGCCATACGAGCAGCATTTTCCAAAGTTTCCACATTCTGCTCGTCAAGATAGGTTTTAACATCACTATGGATGCACCTCTTGAACTCTTCAATTAATACGAGCTGTCTGAGGTTATCATAAGCTTGATCAACTTTCTTGGCTGAGCACCACCTATCAAATAGTTGTTCTTTATCCCTTGCAAATTCGACATGAGTTTGTCCAGTTTCTTTTCTACAATTCCTAAACCTTTGTCGATATGCCTCTGGTACCAACTCATAAGCTTTCAAGATGTACTCCTTAACCACATCATAATCAGTGCTTTGTTGTACTGACAGTGAAGTGTAGACTTCACGAGCTTTGCCAATAAGTACACTTTGTAATAACAAAGTCCAATGCTCTCTGGGCCATTTCAAGTTTTCAGCTATTTTCTCGAAATGAAGAAAGTATTTATCTACTTCTTTTTCCTGAAAAGGGGGTACTAACCTAATATATCTAGTAACATCAAAACCTGGACTTGTGTTTAAAGGAGTGGAGTGTGCTCTGTTTGCCAGTTCTAATTCTCTTAACTTAAATTGCATTTCCCTTTCTTCTCTTTGCATCTGCATCTGCATTTGTATTTGTCTATCTTCTTTCTCTCTCTCTCTCTCCATCTGCCTCTCTTCTTTCTCTCTCTCCATCTGCCTCTCCTCTTTCTGCATTTGTATCTGCCTCTCTTCTTTCTCTCTCTCCATTTGTATCTGCCTCTCTTCTCTCTCTCTCTCTCTGAATCTGAAGCTTTGCCAACTCTAAATCCATCTGGTTCTTTAACTCTAATTCCCTTAATTTCCTGTCAGAACCAGATACAGGCTTTCTCTTCAAACTTAAAGCACTATTTTCAAAAATTCCCTTTCCTACTAAATACTGAATCAAAATAATCTTTATTTCCTGTTTTGTCAATGATACTTTTGCCTCAGATAGACTGTATTTTCTGGCAAGCTCGAGCAACTCATCCTTTCTCATGCACTCTAACCCCTCCTGGGTAGGTTTTGAAATGAAATTCTGAACATTAGATGCCATTGTAAATGCTTGTTGGTTTCACACAAAAAAGTTCTCTATTTAAAATCTTTGCCAAAGACAAAAAAAATTCAGAGACAAAATCAATATGAATTTCAAAAATAACTTTAATATCTCTAATATGCTTTAAAGAAATTCAATCCCGGACGACGAGCCCTCAATTTCTGTTACGACTCTATGGTCTAAGAAAAATGTAACAGAAAGAAAGTGAAACCAACAAATCAAGTAAAAAATCAACAAGCAATTTATTACTAGATAATTAAAATGAAAAATCAAAAAGTCACTTACAGTAATGTGTTTTGAAATCCTAATAATCCAATAAGAATGATTGTTCTAATCACAAGTCCTAAATATAGAATGTTCCGAATTCACGGCTGTGTCCTTGAATGTTATGATGTGCTAATGGTCTCCAAAGTCCTGATGTACTAGTAATCTTGATGTGCTGATGTCAAAATGAAGTATTCCAAAATCTCTGAATAAGTTCGCATAAATTCCAAAATCATCAATTTAAAATCCAAAATCCAAAAGTTTGTGAGCACTGTTATAATCCAATGAATATTTAAAATAATTCCTCTCTTAGAATTTGGAATGAATTTTCACAACTGTAATAGCTCTTTACAAGACTGATGGTAATGTCAAAACTGAATAAATGTCCACCAAACATGGCATATATAAAGATTGGTCACATGACAGAATGTTCTAGAATGTGTGTCATCTTAATGGAATTTTACTTGTAAACAAAATTCAACCTTGACCTTCAAATTGAGAAAACATATTGATCAAAACAACCTAATTCAAGGACACTAGTTAAACATGTTTTTCCTGATAACATTAAGATTTAAGCAAATATTAAAGTGAAGAAACATTTATAATTTCCTAAAATATTTATAATATTATATAAACATCATACATAACAATGTATAAAAAATGGGATATTCAAAGAAAATTTACAGTCAACTTGTTAAATGGTCAAATAAAAAAAGTTTATCTATACATCTAGTACTATAAAATCATCTTATTCATGGGGTGCAAACTATCGTGGATTTCCTGGTAGCTTTAAACCCCAACTTTAAAAGCGCAATAAACAACGATATATCTGTTAAGAAAATAGGACCCAATTACACTATAGTAGTGTATACATGCTGATTCTGGACATATCATTCTTTTGCGCTTTAAGAACCCGTATATATATTGGGTAAGCAATACTTGAGGGTATTTTGAAAAACATTTTAATTACTAGACTATTCAAACTGAAGTACAAGTAAACAGAGCGTTGTCTGGTAGGATTTGGTTTTGGCTCCTCGTCATACTAACTGGAGAGGAATTTTATTCTTAAGTGGAATGTGACAGATTAATTGCTACAGGCTGCAGCAAGGCATTCCCCCCCCCCCAAAAAAAAAAAAAAAAAGAAAAAAACAACAACAAAAAAACAAAAAAACAAAACAACAAACAAACAAACATGCAAGCAAAATAAGCATTTTTCATTGTGTGGCTAACGCACAAAGCTGCATGACATAATCCATATGTGTACTCAATACGATTAGCACAAAGATGCATGACGTAATCAGTATGTTTACTCAATACTATGTAGACAAAGTTGCGTGACATCAATATGTTTACTCCATACGATGAGCACAAAGCTGCGTGACGTAATCAATATGTGTACTCAATACGATGTAGACAAAGTTGCGTGACATAATCAGTTTGAGTACTCAATATGATGAACACGAAGCTGCGTGTCATAAATATGTGTACTCAATACCATGAGCACAAAGCTGCGTGACACAATCAATATGTTTACTCAATACGATGAGCACAAAGTACGATCAAGGAACGTAGATAAATATCTGCTATAGAAAATGTAGCCTCCCTCTGGGGATATAATTACCACAAGGGGAAAAAATCTGTAGATAGTAGAGTTAGCATTTTGTAAAAAAAATTATGATAAATATCAAAGATGAAATATTTAATTGCTCATGAAAAGAAATGAAATAGATTTTACGGTGTTAACAATCAGGATTTGTATGAAATTTTCAAAGAAATTGAATGACATTTGTTCAAGCATTTTGAGTTATCATATAATCTAGGGACACAAATATGATGTACAGATAATTCAAAAAGAACACACAAATAATATGCACTCCTATTTGGTACATAAGTTAGATAGACAAACGCATGTATACAAAGTCTTTCAATGTTTTGTTCCTATTTTTTATCAAATGATACCCAAATAAAAAATAAATAACCAATGGCAAGACATTTTTTTTTACTTTCATGAGTTATAATTTCATGTTGGGGCCAATTTTTAATAAACTGCTATCTAGCAGTGGATTTTTCAATCCTTTTATATATTTCAAGTATTGGTCTAAAATCATATATGCAAGGATTTTGCATACTGAATCAGCAAGTGTAAATAAAATACTATGCACAATAAGCAAGATATTACACAAAATATCCGATTTTTCACTTCATAATAATATTTTTTTTTTTACAAACATGTAATATTTCTGCCAAAAAGTGGAAAATGTTCTATTAAACAGTGCCAAACCTTTGAAGCAATATCGCATGAGATGGTCAATACTTTCATTCTCACTCTTACAAAAAGTACATTTGTCATCGTCTAATATATTGATTCGTTTCCAAAAATTATATGTAACGAATATTCTATGAACTAATTTAAAATAAATAAAAGAGATTTCATTATTCTTCTTTCCGATAAGATACTGCCAAAATTATATCCCTCCAAAATTTGTTTTTGATGAGCTTACAGAATTCTTTAAATTTTCTTCTCCCTAAATTCCAAATATCCATTTTATTTTTATCTATAGTTGTAGTGACAAATTTTGCTACAATCCATTTTTGTCTTGCGGCAATCTTTCAACCCATCTTAGCTTAATGTACCTAAAAATGAATAAATGTGAGTCATATTATGTCCTCCCTCAGTCTCAGGAACTACTAGAATGTCACGTTTAATTCTCTCAGCAGAAAACAAACCGTTGTTGATGACATCAAACTTTATCAGAATATAATTTTTTTCGTGAGTTACATTTTCATTTTATCTCGTCTGCAACATACCATTAAAATTCAAAACCTTTTTATCAGCAATTTGAAATGGAAGTAATCATTTTTCAAAATGTATTTTCTTAATATTCTACTTCACTACCGCCAAACACGAAACACTTAGAAGAATGTGAGCAGGTCATTGACAGCAAGCAATCTCTGTATTCTTCTATACATTTGTATCACTGAAAGGTGAATCAAGCCTTTATTCAAACAAAACTAAATCAGAGAATTTGTAAATAAATTATATGCAGCATATGCTGTTTGAAAACATACTCTAATTTTGGGACCGATACTAAATGAAAATAATTCAAAACGCTCGGTTTTAATCTTTCGACAAGAGAGGAGGATGGGGTGCAGTGGTAGTAATGTTCACGCTATACCTCCAAGGTCTTGCATCAGTCAGAGTCTTGTGAGAGTCTGTATGAATAAGACTATGGTAATCCAATCAGGGGCATGAATAAGACTATGGTAATCCAATCAGGGGCAAAGCTTTTACCGAGTATTTCCATATCCTCAGTTCAAAAGATCGCTTTGCAATCGAGAATTCTTAATACTTGTGCAAATGATTTGTTGCAAGATCAAAATGTAGGAAAAACCTTACCACATTTTACTATTTTAATCCTTTTTTCAAAACAGTTATTTATTTTCACCAAACGAATTGCATAATAAATCAGAGTTTTCATCCTGATGACCCAAAGGTCCATTTCCAGTACTAATATTTGGCATAAAAGGAAACAAACAAACAAAAACTTGAAGTGATTACAGCAACATAATTGTTCTATGAATTAATTCCGTTATTATTATTAGTGTTGTTGAGATTGCATGTTCATAGAATTGTTACCATCGGGACAAATTGATTGTCTTCTTTAGTTATATAATACCATCATGTTTTTCATTTACAAGTTCCCTTTCCTTTTTATAGATGTATTAATACACTAAAATTGATTTTTGAAGAATTTCATGTATCGCCTGCTCCGACGTAGCATAATACACAAATATTGCAAAGTAACTAGAGCAAGAAAAGTAGGTCAATATGCTCTTTTTTTTCAAATGGTGATTAAGCTGAATCCACCAATCAAGCTTCAGGAACCGTCAGAGCAAATGTGCTAATTGCAAAAAACTTCTTGTTATCATTTGCGCATGAAAAATAGTCTATGCATCCTCGTGACTCATCATACCAAATATGACTCTGCGAGTTTATGATACTTAATTGAAAGAAAGGGTCAAAACGGAGGATAGAACGATACCCACCTTCCTGATACACCGGCATGCCTTTTTCAGATCGCTGGTGGTTAGGACCTGCCAGATAGTTATGAAAGAAATAAATGAGAGGAAAAGTGAAAGTTGTTATTTACCGAAAAGTAAGTATTATTTCATTTTATTTTAATTGACAGTCAACGACCCCTATCCCCACCTCCACCCTTCACTACCAGCAATACTTGTATCTGCTTATCTTGTGATTGCTGAATCCACCAGTCAAGTTTCATCAACTGTCAGAGCAACTGCGCTAATTGCAAAAAACTTCATGTAATCATTTGCGCGTGAAAAATAGTCACTGTAACCTCATTTTGCCTGTGATGAGCAGTACTGTCCACGATTAATATACCCATCAAGTTTCATTACTGTAGATACAATAGTGTCAGAGAAACTGAACTAAATGCAAAATCTTAATGTTGACGCCAACAACAAGAAAAAACCCATCATAAAAGTGATACATATATTTCGTCTATTCTTTGCAAGCGAGACAAAAGTCGTGTTAACACAAAAATACAAACTGTACAGAGAAAGACTAGAGTTGGGGAATATTACGGTTTATGATGAAAGTCACTCTCATTACTCTTATTTAAATAAAGCTCTTGTCCCTTTAATCACGTATTGTTTCAATTCAATTTATTACCAAAACTTTCTGATAATTTATTCTTAAGAGATACTGTCACTTAGAATCTGGTTTTTATTATATGTTCCTGATATGGGAAAATTATTAAATAAAATGAAAGGTTAAATGCGACAGATAAAGTGTAAAGATATTTGATATAATCGTCATAATAATTATCTCCTGAATCATCACATAAATCATCTATGATATCCATGTAAATAACTAAACTTACAATTGAATGACAACATCTCTGTTGTTATGCCAACTTGTTGTATTCTGTTCATTGTTCCAACTGTAAAAATAAGAATAAGGTATAAAATGACAAGTATAAAAAAAATTAATTGAAATACTAAATTAAAAATGGATTAATATGCCACAAGCTGGATTCACAGAGACACATAGGCTGTACATGGGCTTAGAGACACTCGCGTGCTAAGTAAATAATATTGTACCATTTTATATTTTGAATAATTCCTTAGCTTTGACATTCAAACGCTAGGATCCCCGCCTCCCCGTCCCCCCCCTCCCCCCCCCCGGCGCACATTCTAAATAGCCCGAATCCGAATATGAGTATCTAGTTCACTAAGTAATATAGGAAGATTAGTAAAGAGGATGCCAAGGTTAGAAATGTGGAGTTTTATTATTTCACCCCCCCCCCCTCCATCCCCCCAGTGATGTAGACGTAGTTCAGGTTAGAAGACAATAGTCCTTGTAAATATATGCAACAAGATTAGTCTAGAGGATGCTAAGGTTAGAAATGTGGAGTCGTTCTTTCTTTCTTTAACAACGCATATATTGATCATACAGACTAAAAACAATAAATACACATTGAAAATTGTGGCCATCTATATCCCATATGTTCGTATGAATAGGTTAATCTCTCATTCCGTCATGGGAGGCAGTTACTGGAAAGCAACAAAAAATTGCAAATGGAAGCAATTGCAAGTATCGGCACCTGTGCCTAACTGAGCTTTTAATTTTTGATCTGATCTATCTATCTCTGCTCTGGGACTGCATCCTGGATAAGAAATCTTCCTTGTCATCTATGCATCCTCGTGACTCATCATACCAAATATGACTCTGCGAGTTTATGATACTTAATTGAAAGAAAGGGTCAAAACGGAGGATAGAACGATACCCACCTTCCTGACACACCGGCATGCCTTTTTCAGATCGCTGGTGGTTAGGACCTGCCAGATAGTTATGAAAGAAATAAATGAGAGGAAAAGTGAAAGTTGTTATTTACCGAAAAGTAAGTATTATTTCATTTTATTTTAATTGACAGTCAACGACCCCTATCCCCACCTCCACCCTTCACTACCAGCAATGCTTGTATCTGCTTATCTTGTGATTGCTGAATCCACCAGTCAAGTTTCATCAACTGTCAGAGCAACTGCGCTAATTGCAAAAAACTTCATGTAATCATTTGCGCGTGAAAAATAGTCACTGTAACCTCATTTTGCCTGTGATGAGCAGTACTGTCCACGATTAATATACCCATCAAGTTTCATTACTGTAGATACAATAGTGTCAGAGAAACTGAACTAAATGCAAAATCTTAATGTTGACGCCAACAACAAGAAAAAAGCCATCATAAAAGTGATACATATATTTCGTCTATTCTTTGCAAGCGAGACAAAAGCAGTGTCAACACAAAAACACAAACTGTTCAGAGAGAGAGACGGCAGCTGGTTCATGATGAAAGTCACTCTCATTAATCTTATTTAAAAGACAGCTCTTCTCCCTTTAATCACGTATTGTTTCAATTCAATTTATTACCAAAACCTTCTGATAATTTATTCTCAAGAGATACTGTCACTTAGAATCTGGTTTTTGTTATATGTTCCTGAAATTAGAAAATTATTAAATAAAATGAAAGGTTAAATGTGACTGATAAAGTCTAAAGATATTTGATATAATCGTCATAATAATTATCTCCTGAATCATCACATAAATCATCTATGAGATCCATGTAAAAAAACAAACTTACAAATGAATGGGAACATCTCTATTGTTATGCCAACTTGTTGTATTCCGTTCATTTCTCCAACTGTAAAAAATAAGAATAACGCATGAAATAACAAATTTAAAAACAAAAAAAAATACTCATAATACTAAATCAAAAATGGATTCATATTTCACAAGCCGGATTCACAGAGACACATAGGCTGAATACGACGTACACGGGCTTAGAGACACACACGTGCCAAGTAAATAATATTGTACCATTTTATATTTTGAATAATTCCTTAGCTTTGACATTCAAAGGCTTTTAAAGCTATGGTACCCCCCCTCCCCCCCCCCCGCACATTCTAAATGTCCCAAATCCGAATATGATTATCTAGTTCACTAAGTAATATAGCAAGATTAGTAAAGCGGATGCCAAGGTTAGAAATGTGGAGTTTTATTATTTCACCCCCCCCTCCCCCCATCCCCCAAGTGATGTAGACGTAGTTCAGGTTAGAAGACAAAAGTCCTTTTAACTACTTTCAACAAGATTAGTCTAGAGGATGCTAAGGTTAGAAATGTGGAGTCTTTCTTTCTCTAATAACGCCGCATATATTGGTCATAGAGACTAAGAACAATATCCCATATATTCGCGTGAATAGGTTAATCTCTCATCCTGTCATGGTAGGCAATTACTGGAAAAAATCCAAATGGAAGTAATTGCAAGTATCTGCACCTGTTCCTTCCTGAGCTTTTAATTTTTGATCTGATCTATCTATCTCTGCTCTGGGACTGCATCCTGGATAAGAAATCTTCCTTGTCATCTATGCATCCTCGTGAATCATCATACCAAATATGATACTTAATTGAAAGAAAGAATCAAAACGGGATAGAACGATACCCACCTTCCTGGCACACCGGCATGCCTTTTTCTGATCGCTGGTGGTTATGACCTGCCAGATAGTTATGAAAGAAATAAATGAGAAAAAAAGTGAAAGTTGTTATTTACCTAAAGGTAAGTATTATTTTATTTTATTTTAATTGACAGTCAACGACCCCTATCCCCACCCTTCACTACCAGCAATGCTTGTATCTGCTTATCTTGTGGTCGGAAGATATTTTTTTCTTACAGCAATTGAAAACAAATGTGGAAATTAACTAATTATATGAAATAAATGTCAAATTTTAATCTGACTTATATATCAGTCATGTTTTGCATGATTTTCGCTGACAAGCGATAAAATCTATTATTAATGCAAATGTAATTTAAACATGGGTCAACAATATCTCAAGCTAAATTTTTGTATATAGACTGAAAAGTCATAGATCCATCTGTAACTAGAACTACTCCTTTGGTTCGACATTGCAAATCCCCTCATTTTTTGTTTTTTGCATATTGCCTCACCCCTTGTGACCACCACAATTATAGCTTTCCATACACTGACACAAGGGTCGTAAACCAAAATCCGCTACATATAGTAGCAATGACTTATGGTATATATTTTGGTAAAAAAAAAAACATTAAAAATGTTACTGTTTTTATATTTGACCCCGCCTATAACCCCCAATGGAGAGGCCAAAAAATGCTACCCCTCTCGTTGATAGCTACCACATGGGACAACCTAAATATTATACCCCTCTTGCAGATGGCTATCCTATGGACAACCTATGAACCATGTTGATGAATTTCTACCTTGTGGTTTGGCTACCCTATGGACAACCTATGTACCAGGGTTGATGAATTCCTACCTTGTGGTTTGGCTACCCTATGGACAACCTATGTATCAGGTTTGATGAATTTCTACCTTGTGGTTTCGGAAGATGTTATTATATGTGTTAAACCTATTTTATAGCTACCACATGGACAAACTAAACATTATACACCTCTTGCACATGGCTACTCTATGGATAACCTATGTACCAGGTTTGATGAATTTCTACCTTGCAGTTTAGAAAGAGATGTTATTATATGTGTTACACCTATTTTATAGCTACCACATGGACAAACTAAACATTATACACCTCTTGCAGATGGCTACTCTATGGATTACCTAGGTACCAGGTTTGATGAATTTCTACCTTGCAGTTTAGAAAGAGATGTTATTATATGTGTAACGTATTGAAAATAATTATGATTTGGGTATATTAGCCTGGATATCAGAATAGTCATGTCGTAAAATAAAATACCAATACTTCAGGTAAATGTGCGTACATAATCAGCATTTGATACACTGTTCATTTTGACACATTTTCTTTTGAATAACAAAATAAATAAATAATCATCCTAAGGCATCTTAAATCAATAAATCAATTAATTAATCAATCAATCAATTAGTGAAATGTGGTCAAAAGCTACTGGAATACAATTTATACATTACTGTAATCAGTGAGGCAAGTCTATACTGGCCTGTTAAACTTTATCTGAGTAGACATTTTTCGGACATCGGGCCTCATGTAGCGCTTCTTTCATAAAAACCATGAAAGCCGAAGAAGGCTGGGGTAACCAAGGCTAAATGAGAAATATCTTCTACGTATTTTTTTTTTTCTTTTTCTTTTTTTAAAGATAACCAGACCCTTCTCTTGAATTTCCTCTAAACTAGTGTAAAGATTACATAATTTTGGCCTTCAACTTTTAATCATCTTTTTCAAATATAAAGCTCCCTGGTTATGTCACAGTATTCAAACGCAGCCACTGCTCGAGGCCGATACCAAGGGAGGCAACCCCCAACTGGCTTATTGAGTTCACCGCATGGAACAGACTTTTCTACTTACACATCATCCACACGAAGAACCAAATCCAGATGAGACTGGCCCCGTAACATGCAGTGTTAATTTCAAAAAAGAAAATTTAAAAATCCTATCAATAGTAACAAATGATTGCTTACATTGTAGTTGAGAAAAGTTTGCTTTATTTTCAAGCTGTATTCAGTATATATCGGCACAATGTGGAGTTAACTTTCAAGTTGAAATATCTAGTATCTACCCACACACCCATTTATCCACCTCTCCATTTTTCTATCAAGTGCATGGCTATTTCATCATTCCGACTAAGTCGTGTAGTTTTATTTTATATTTTTTTTCGAGCAAAAGAGACATTTTACCACAGAAACAACTATCAGATGAGAAGAAGGAGCTAATTCGATGGGCCAAGTAATGAATTGCTGGTATAGAGTAAGATCTCATACTGGAATACAATTTATTTGATTGAATAAAGACCTTTCAAATACAGTACATCTTAAACTCTAAGGAACTAGTCGCTACCTCAAAAGGTCAAAAGGTCAATCTAAATACAAAAATCTCAACCAGAAGGCCCGGAGCTGCATGACGAGCCCACGAAGGAAAAACATGTGACTTTGAGCACAAGGTCAAAGGTTAAGCGAGCATGTGGTAAAATGATTTCTCTTATCGTTATAATAATTCATCTAAAGTACTGTATGAATAAAATCCATAAAGGGGTTTAGGAAATATAATCAAATGAAACAATAGGCCCACATGGACCTGACAGTCCTCGCTGGCTGACATCTGCCTAAAAGTGAAATGCAAGAGCAGTTGACCACGCAGTCTGAGTCAGGAGGATGTTTTCTGTAGAATTTCTTCCATTGCTGTTGATTGCAAATGTTATAAAAACAATTATTGCTATGTTTCTCTGGTTGTTGTATCTTCGTCCATATCTGATATAACATCAGCACCATTTGTAAATATAAAATTGTGTAAATGTTTCCTATTTTAAAATTTTTAGTAACGGCGGCCATATTTGGTGGTGGATCAGCACCATTTGCATAATTATGAAAAGCATTGAAGCTATGATGCTATCTGTGAAATTTATTCAAATTCTGCTAAGCGGCATTTAGTTTTTGAGAAGAAATCATCTAAAAGATTTTCTGTTTTCGGTAGCGGCGGCCATATTTTATGGCTAATCGGTATCATGTATGTGAATTTGAAAAGCCTTCATGTCTTCTATCAAACTGAGTTAAATTTTCCTAGCAGTTTCTGAAAAGCCATTTAAATTTTTTTCATCTTTAGTAACGGTGGCTATATTTGATGTCTTATTGGCATCATTTGTATAAATTTGAAAGGCTTTTATGCCGGGATGATTTCTGTGATATTTGGTCAAATTATGTTGAGTGGTCCTTGAGAAGAAATCGTTTTAAAGTTTTTATATATTTAGTAACGGCGGCAACATTTTATGACAGCTCGGCATCGTTTCTAACAATTTGAAAACCATCTATTATTGCTTTTGTCACCAAGAGAGAGAGAGAGAGAGAGAGAGAGAGAGAGAGAGAGAGAGAGAGAGAGAGAGAGAGAGAGAGAGAGAGACGGAGATAAAGCACTCATCCGTCAGGTTTGCTTAATTCCCAAGTTTGAAATAGCAAATGAAATTCACTGATAATTGTAGGTAATGATCGACAAACACTGACTTTTACAGACAAACATAACTTCTTACAATCCAATACCTGTACACTTGCAAACTAATATGCTCATTTTGCTTAATTCTCGAATTTATATCTCTAATTTGTATTATTCGATAAAACAGTATAGGCGAAAGGTCTGGAATAGTAAATGAAATTCACTGCTAATTTTTACTTAATGACATACAAACACGAACTTTTTACCGACAAACGCACACTCTTACAATCTAACACCTCACACTTACAAGCTAATATGTCGAGGTAGAAGTAAGCAAATTTATTTTCAGTTAGCCTAATTTTCGGGTTTGTATGTCTATTTTGTATTACTTTTTAATTGTAAAAGAGTTATTTTTAACAGAAAGCAAACGTACATTATTTTTCTTTCAAACTTAGGATAATTTAGGTGAAATCGCTATGTTAGCACTATTTTTCAGAACGTTTAGATGAACAATATGTAAATATATATGAGAGAATGAACGAATGGAAGAATACTCGAATTAGCTAGCAAAGGGAAAAATGTGGCATTAAGACTGATCACAGGACGACAAGGGGCATGGTATGAAAAGTATCAAACATAGTTAAAAACCAACACTCATCCTTACCAATTAATGTCTACTAATGTGGTTATTTTTATTTGGGGTTAAGGATATTCTGGTGTCCCATGCCCTTTCTCTTAATATACGTAACAGGTATCTTCATTTTGAGTCCAGGAATATGCATTATTAGATGGATTGTAACTTCGAGTCATTTGCAGTAAGTCTCTCACCAGATGTTTGATCTGTTGTTACTTTACCATCATCATTCATTGAAAGTCTCTGTCGCACTGAACGAAATAACCATCCTAAGTTGCGTCTCTATATATAATGAGAGAGAGAGAGAGAGAGAAAGAGAGAGTACAATTGAATAAAAAATATAGCATACTACGAGCGAGTGTAATCATAAAACGATCACACAGCTCTGTAGAAAGGCAAGAAATAAAGCAACGGTGACAACGACAACGTTCTGTGTCGCCCAGCCAGTGCACTCGCGCGATGTTGATGATGCGATGTATCACCACGATTTAGAGAGTCAAGATCATCAAAAAGTGAAAGTCACACTATATCACCCGTGGATTCTTTTCATATTCAACCTGCGAGCAAGATGACTTCGATAAATTTTCGAACGACAGCATACACTTGTACAAATCTGACGGTGTAAATCATACATGTGTAGGCAAAGATTTATCAATGCTATAAGAAAGTGGGTGAATAGGTACATTGGTTTATAAAAATAAAAAACGACAACGATTAGTACCTATCTCTCTGCAAAAACGTTATCATTACGGTATAATAAAGCAGGGCATCGGCTGCATTGAGAGTGCCAACAAAGATCTGTACCTATTGGTTAACAAAGAAAAGGACAAAGTGACCCTGAGAGTCTTCATCTGCTTTTTACCAAATGAAATATCAGTTGGTCAAGAAATGTCTATCAGTAGGATGCGTTCTGTTGAAATTTATTCCAATGCTGTTGATTGCATATCATGGAAACATCTGTTTCAAGGTGTTCTCGATTTTACATTTTTATCTATGTTTGATAATCAGCATCATTTGTCCAATAATGAAATGCCCCTGTGTGCGGACACTTTGTATCAAAGTTCTACAAAATATGTTCAGCAGTATTTTGAGAAAAAGTTATTGCAAACTTGAAAGCCCTATATGAAAGGACACATTCTCTCAAATTTAGTGAGATTCAGTCGATCGTTTTTTTTAAAATAAGAAGCCGTTTAATTATTGTTTTATTTTTACTAACCATGGTCATATCTGATGACGAATCGGCATCATTTTAACTAACTTTTAAAGACCTTTATCCCGGGAAGTCAAGATTGCTAAAATTGTATGCAGCAATTATGGTGAAGAATTGGTTTAAATTATTTTCCTATTTTTAATAACGACTGCCATAGTTGATGGTGGGTCGCCATCATTAAATACAGACCTGAAATGACTTTTTTCAAGTATTCTTTCTATCTTCGGTCTTGGAGAAGAAATAAATTAAAGGATTTTCTATTTTAGTAGTCTTGGATATATTTGACTGTGGATCGGCATAATTTGCATTAATTTGATAGGTCTTCTTGCCAGCATCCTTTCTGTCAAAAGTGATACAATTCTGTTCAACGGTTTTGGAGAAAAAGTTGTTTAAAGGTTTTCTATTTTTACTAATGGCGGCCATACTTCATAACGAATCAGCAGCAGTTCCATAACTTAACAGCCCTTTGTGTAGGTGTCAAGAACCTGAAATAAAAGATTTATCTAAATTTCAAATCTGCTAAACCTTTCAGTCTCAGAGACTGCAAAACTCTCTTGATCGAGCCCATGATACTTCAGTAGGACCAGATGATATCCACTATTAACGTTTGAAACACTTACCAGATACAGCTTTCAATACACTGCTAAACATTTTCAGTAAAAACTTTGGAGACAGGGGACTTCCTATAGTCTTGGCGAGAAGCAACAGTGATAGCAGTACCTAAACCTGGAAAGGACCATACTGACCTTTCCAACTACTGTCCCATATCATTAACAAGCTGAATTTGCAGAACCACGCAAGAATGGCCTATTAAGCCTGGATCTAAGGGACCGCCTACCTTGCTTTCTCTCCAATTGTTTGAAAGATAGAAATGTCAGGATTAATGTTAGCAGCTCCACTGCTGAAATCTATCCTCTGAAGATGGGTGTACCTCAGGGCAGTATATTGTCAATCACTTTTGTCAACATCAAAATTAACAGCAAAGTGAACTGCCTTAATCCAGGAACTGACTGTTCAATATATGTCGACGACTTTTTGAACTACTACAGATTAAAGAGTATGCATACTATTGAATGTCAACTAGAGATAAACTTAAAAAGAGTTCAGAGATGAGCAGATGGAAACGGGTTCAACTTTTCAGAATCTAAAAGTGCTCACATCGAATTCATGATGACCCAAAGTTCTATTTTGTTGTCTTATTCCCGTTGTGTAGATGACAAAATATTTAAGGCTTATTTTCGACCGTAAACCAACTCTCCTTCCACATATTAGATACATCAGGAACAAATGTCAAAAACCTTGGATTTAATAACAGTTGTGGCAAACACAGATTGATGGGGCAGATTGGAAGGTCTTTCTCCCGTTATACAGGTCATTAGCAAGATCTAAACTTGACTATGGCTCGGTTGTGTACATATCCTCTTGTAAATCTTTCCTCCTCCAGATCCTTGGTACGATAGGCAATCAGGGACTGAGACTTTGTATGGGTGCATTAAGAACTTCTCCTTCAAAAAGCCTTTATGCTGAGGCAAACTAATCATCAATATATCTCAGACGAAGGAAACTGGTTCTTCAGTATGCTACCAAACTATCTTCTAATCTATCCAATTCCGCATACAATATAGTCTTTAGTCCCAAATACTAAACCTCGGTACACCCAGAAACCAAACTGTATTTCACCGTTTTGGCATACGAATTCGTCCTCACTTAGAAACAGCAAAATTCACTGCTGGATATACTGAAAAATTCTATGTTCTAAAATTACCACCTTTGTTCTTAACACCCCCACCCACCCCCATTCTAGTAGATCTTTGACAAATCCTCTCCTTTTTTTTTAGAGTAAATGCAATGGAATCAGAGCCTCCGAACTTTGCCATGTGTCTCTGTATACAGACAGTTCGAAAGATATAGACAAAGTTGGAGCTCCAATTGCAACATCCCGTAGCACCATCTCCAGCAGCTTACCGGTAAAAGCATCAAATTTTACTGTAAAATCTCTCTCAGAAGGAATTTTATCATATTTTCGGATTCACTTTCCACACTGAAGGCCTTGGAAATCCTTGAATCAGGACAACCCGTTAATATCCCGGATATTACAGAAACATGATTTGCTCATATATATTTCATCGAGTGGGTGAAAATACTTAAGTTTAAATAAGAAATACTTATTTTTTTATGCTCAAGCGTATTGTCTAGCAATTTGTATAACACACTGAAGTAGCTGATTTCTTACTGCATCCCGCGCGATAATGTCAGCAGTTTACCGTTTATATTCTGCTCTGTTTTGCGTACATTTGCACATAAAATATCAGTAGTTACATAATACTCCTTCCCAATTCAAGGTAAACAGCAGATAAAAAGAAAATGAATTTTTTTTTTATCCATTGATGGATTTGAACCCAGTTTGCCCGGAAGCGAAGCAGCCAGCTTAACCTTTACACCACGCAAGCGTCTTATAAAAAGTTTGAAATTTCTTACTTATATCGTTATCAATGTCCATTGACGGCCAGTGAAAAAAAAATTTTTTTTTCACTGCAGGGAAATATCACAATTATTATCCTGAAATTCCAGTTGGTTGCACAAATATCAATCGATTATGGGACAAATTTAGTGAGATCAGAAAAGAAAAACGAATTAAAAGAATGGTTGACTGAACGATTTATCTACACAGTACAAAAACACCCGAGATAAAATGTCCACACACACAAATATATGATAGAAACATGGATGACCAGTGGCAGGCAGACATGATTGGCATGCAAGCAACAATGAATATAAATACATTTTGACAGTGGTATACATTTTCATCAAATACTCTTAGGCCAAAAAGGTAAAAGGGAAGATATCATACACGATGCTTTCAGATAAATCTTCAAAAAGCGAAACAGTTTCATGAGAGAAGTCGCTATTACAGATTTAAAATTAAGAATTGTCCGGAAACGGAAAATATCGGATATTTTTTTTCAAGTTAGTCAGACGGAAAGGTATCTGATATGGAAAGTTTTAGTAGAACTCTAAAGACTAGAACATGGAAGCCTTTCAACCACAATGAAACCAGAAAAACGAGTTGACGTTAAACATAATTTTAAGTGATGGTTAAAAGAACACTCACCATAGGTCAATAAACATTATTCCGGTTAAAACATGCAAGGAAGAAAACAGATCAAACGTTTGGATAAACATATTTGTTTACTGGATAACTGATACATTTGGAACTTTTGGCTACCTATCTCACTTTACAGAGGAAATATATTAAACCAGGCAGGTAATTTTAGGTGATCCATTTATTTGTAAACTGGAACATTTAAAGGAAAAGGATGTAGAGGGTATGTTTTATAAACAAGAGCTATCTCTATATAACATACAAGATAACATATGCAAAGTTTAACAGTTTTGAAGATCCAAAGAATGAAATGGAAAAAGTGAGTACTAATGAAATGGACAGGATATAATGATTTATTTAACAGTTGAAAACTAGCTGAAAACAGTGTGCCATTAAAAAAATGACTCCAACATCGAATACCACTGATCAAGAGTGCATGAATAGCAATATTAAGGAGGCTGAAAACTTTGAGGTTTTGAAATACAACCAGACTCTTGAATGTGACAGATGTGGAGAAAAAATTGAGAATAAGAGCATGAAAGAGTTGAAATATGCACGGCATGCACATTTCTGTTGAGCATGAAAGAGTTGAAATATGCACGGCATGCACATTTCTGTTGAGCATGAAAGAGTTGAAATATGCACGGCATGCACATTTCTGTTGAGCATGAAAGAGTTGAAATATGCACGGCATGCACATTTCTGTTGAGCATGAAACCAGAGTACGTCATTAATATCAGCAGAAAATAACAATTTTACACATGATAAACGCGGCAAGGCGTCTGTAATATAGACAACGTCCTAGCAGTTAACACATGATATCACAAAAGAAATGAAAAGAGATCTAATTTTAAAAATATGAAGTTGATCCCAACTGCAGCATAATAAAACAACGTTAAATACTACAAGCTAGTATATGCAATATTAAACAGAATAAGGGATAATGGAAATTACATCAATGTTGATTTAATCATACAGCATTTTCAACTTCGCTAAAATTTCATTCAAAGAAGGTATAGAGATTACAGAATCAACTATGCATTTTTCATGGATACTATATTTACCATGTATGATTTTAACGCATCTGTAAATCCTTCTGTTACAAAGAATTAACTGAAATGTCACAAAAATCCGTTGATTTGGGAAGAGTTTTAATTGCACATGGATGAAGTAAAATCCAGTACATATTGTATAGTGTAGATATGAAGATTTAGAATATTCATTTCTTCATGTGAAACATGCTGCCTTCATCAAGATTTTATCAGAACTTTCATTTGAGATTTACTACTAACTGCAATTAGAATACACACACACACACACACACACATTTTGCAAAGAACAATATATCTTGTGGTTTAAGTACAATCAAGCAGAATGTATGTGTGTAAAGCAAAATCAATTTTAAACTGTTACACATGCAATAGAGAAACTCTGAGAGAAAGAAGTAAAAACGATATACAAAGTACCAGAGACGTAAAGAGTGTATAAAACCAACGTGTCTAAAATGGTATTACAATGGTAGAAACGAAAAGATTAGTGAAAGAGCAATTAATACAGAGTTACAATTGAATAAAGAAAAGCCTAATAGATGTTCCATTTCTTTGCACAGGGACAGCTATTTCCACATTAATTTTAAAACTTAAAAAATGAGATTGTGAAAAAGCAATCAAACTAGTGCAGTACCTAACCCTTGCACCGCAATTCAATTTAAACAATACATTGGTTCACTCAAGTTAACTAAGTTAACGTATCAGACTCATTTAACAAGATAAAATTTACCCCACTGAAGCTCAATGTTTCACATACAACCATTAAGCATTTTTATAACTACAATTTGAGAATGATGACTCAGTGAAAAATTACAGAGCTCAGTGTGACATGAGATTTTGGCAGAATCAACTCAACTTGGCAGTGTATATGGAAAACATGCCCTTGTGGGGTTTTGTTAATATGTTTGATACATACAAAATGTTTCAGAGTATGTTAAATCTCTGAACAGGTTTCGTTCTTTGTATTTTCAGCTGCGAAAACTTTTGTCTTAATGTAAAATACATTTACTTTTATGAAGATGCGTTTTAAACGGCCTGTAATAGCATAGATATGAAACAATTTATTTTTCTCTGCAACAATTTTAAAATTCCACCACAACATGACTGGAGATACTTCAAGGGGCAAAAAACAAATACTTGATCGAGAATGGGACAGAACATAAAACTGTACCCCAAAGTTTTGGGGAGTCCACCACTGCTGATGCATTCAAAGCTTAAAAACACAATTGCAACTCTGAAGGAGGTACTGTTAAATACTGGAGAACATTGGCAACTGATAGAATTAGTTTTATGGCAGACAAAGATGAACCTACGGGATGGACTTATGTCTTTCCACAAGATATCAACGTATTAACAGATGAGTGAATACCTAGATTGAATCAAAGCATAAGGTCTTATTTCTATTTCAGGTGCACGGGTACAACACAGAATATCTGTTACACAGTCTGTTTGGAAAGTATCAGACAATGTTGAAAGGTTAATGGTTCGAATAATATTCAGACAACAAGGTTACAACTCAGATGAAGTCATTATGATAACATTTCAGGACTATATATATAAATCAAAAGTGGCATGGTTATGAAAATGAGTAATATCAATAAATAAAACAACAATTTAGAGAAATCCAAAGACTATGTTAAACTTGGATTAAACCCCACCATCAATACTGATTTAGTGATGAACGATATTCCACAGGTTGAGAAACAATACGTGACACTTCGACAGGAAATTGTAAAGGTCAAGAAAAGAAAACAAAGTGAGTACAACATTATGTAGAGAAGAGAGAGTATGGTGATGACAGTCCAACTGTCAGGATGGTAGAGCCTGTGCGTAGCACATCTGCTAATGGGATTGTGTATTCCGCACACGTGCAGAGCACGATTCAATTCTTGCATGTTCAGATGACACCTGACATGAAATGTGGACAAGGTCCATTTTAGAAAGGACTAAAACAATAATGACTATGAAATATTCAAGGAATCATTTATATTGATAGTAATGTTTGCATAGTTGCAATGGTTTACTTTTGGAAATAGTTAATAAATCTCTAATCGTGTAATACACGTGTGCCGTTGTGCACAATTCTGTTAGATGCTTTATTTACGCCTATGGTCAAAATGCAAATAATAAACCCAATAATGCCAAAACAAGCAAAATAACATATTCAGTAAGGAAAGAAACAATTTGGTCAGCACTCCTAAGAAACCAGATTATTACACTGCGAATAATTCCAGGCGCAACTGATGCTGCGTAGTTTGCTAAGTGAAAAGAAATAATTACCAATATTTATTAAGTCTTTATTAATTTTGTCTGTGCGACTCATCCTTAAACTCCTGATGGAGCAGCACCTCCTCCAGCACTCCGAACTAATAGTTTTTCAAAATTTGGATAGACAGATGAACAGTTGATATTAACATACCTATTACAAGAACCAGTGCAACACCCCCCCCCCTTTCTTTAAGCAGTTCTTTCAACCTTTTGCCTAATGGTAATTTTTCTTTAACTTTTGAATTGCTTTTTTTCAAACCTTTACTCTGACACTTCCCTCTGACTGTGTTAGATATATATTTTTTCTTCTAAATTGATATCTTCTACAGCATTTTCATAACCCCTAAATTGTCTTTTCTCTTATGTTGCAGATAATCTCTTCACTTCAGGCTCTCCACTTTTAATTTTGCATGGTAACAGATTTTCTGCTTCTCTTAAGTGATTTTCAAACGTATTGTAACACCCCCGAGGGTTATATTGCAAAAGACCAGAGTTCACGATGTAAAATATTTAATAAAATATTAAAGGTGAGATAGAACATGCCTTTCATTATAGCATAGAAAGTTACATCAGCACAGTACTTGTCACAACACTATAAACTTCTGATACTAAAAGTAAATCAAATTATTATTTTCAAGTAATTTTAAGTAGATTTATTATATGACTGCTTTTGGATTTGATTGATATAATTATTATGTAATAATTCAATATAAAGCCGCTGCTATCTCCCACCACACTGCTCAAGTGCACTAAGCACTAAATATATATTAGATTGAAATATCACGCTACTTTGTAATAAGGTGATATAGTCGATCCAGTTAATTAAGCTGGTATTGTGCATAGGAATAACAATTCATTTCAGTATAAAATTGTGTATTATAATGTTGACTTTTGGCTTTTAGATAAACAATTGCGAACTCCATAGTATCAGAAGTTTATAGTGTTGTGACAAGTACTGTGCTGATGTAACTTTCTATGCTATAATGAAAGGCATGTTCTATCTCACCTTTAATATTTTATTAAATATTTTACATCGTGAACTCTGGTCTTTTGCAATATAACCCTCGGGGGTGTTACAACTTTTTGGTGTCAGATGTGGGGTGGTAGAAATTTTAATTACCATCTAGGATTCGAACCAAGAAGACAGACCAGAATAATTTGGACCGCTAGTGTGGTGGACAGTGACACTATTGTAAATTAGTGTATATAAGTGTATAATAATTGACGACGAAACATGGCTGATTCTCCTGATCCTGAAGTTGTATTTAGAGCCGACATAGGTGAATCGGAAGCTGGTCAGGGTGATGTTGTGTATGATGAGGGTCATGAGGATGAAAGGGAAGATTATCATGAAGATATAGTTATAGAAAAAGAAAAGCATGAGCACGCAATACAAAATAGAAAACAAGACCACAATGATGCTGACAGATTTTATTTTCATTCACGTCCATCAATGCAGCCGACACCGTACAGTGGAAGTGACGACTGGGACGAGTACATTTCCCACTTTGAGAACTGCGCAGAGCTTGGACGATGGAGTGACCGTGACAAGATTCTGGCACTTAGTGCAAGCCTTAGAGGTGCTGCGCGTACTTTCTATATCAGTCTCTCTGTTGAGGAAAAGCAGTCATATTCAACTCTGGTTGCGAAACTTGATCAAAGGTTTGGAAGTACACGTCAGCAAAACCGATGGCTTTCAAGGTTCGAAGCAAGAAAACGTCAACCTGGTGAGTCCATAGCCGTACTTGGGGATAGTCTTCGTCAGATGGCACAAAAGGCTTATTCAAACTTGGGTGCAGGAGCGCAAGAAGCCCTTGCGTTAAACCAATTATACAAAGCAATCTCCTTAGAGATGAAATGTAGATGCATGGATAGAGAATGCAAAACTGTTGCTGAAGCAGTTGACGTGATTGAAAGATACGAGGCAGTGATTGGAGATAATAATGTAAAGAAGTCAAGTGTCAGAGGTGTAGCTGGAATCAATGATCACTTGGAAGAGACAAGTTCGTACAAAAACGGGCGAACTGACCCTGCTATAGAAAATACATTGAAACAAGTTATGGAAAAGCTGAATCAAATTGAAAAGAACAATAAACCAAGATGGGAGAAGAAGCCTCAAACTCAACAATTTAAAAGCAGATCTTGCTTTATCTGCAATTCTCCTGATCATTTGTTCCGTAAATGCCCAATTTACCAAAAATGTCAAAGTCGGATGGAGGTTGGAAAGTCTGCATACCAAGAAGCGAGTACTCAGCAGACCCAGTATAAACAGCAGGGAAACAGCAAACCATCAGCTCATTAGGCCAGGAGTTGATGGAAGGAAAATGGCCTCAGCAAAATGACTTTACCGAAGAGATAAAGGATAAAACTGTAGATAACAAACGTTTGGGTCAGGTTGGAGAAGTTATAGGAAAATGGGACAATGGACTTTATACGACTGGAAACATTCTTGGTGTCGAAGCAAAGTTTCTTGTTGACAGTGGTTCCACTTCTACTCTTTTGTCCCACTCTATGTTACAAAAGATACCTTAGGAAAAACGACTGGCTCTCACGGTAGCACCGCAAGAAGTTCAAGGAGTAAATGGTCAACATCTACGAGTTTATGGACAAGTGCTACTGAATATTGTATTTGGTGGTGTTCCATTCCCTCAGACTGTAATTGTGTGTGTCATCATGCCTGAAGGTATCCTTGGACAAGATTTTATGCTTAAGTTTGCCAATAAAATTGACTACAAGAACTTGACTATTCAGACAAAGTATGCCGACATACAATGTTGGATTGGTGGAGAGGTTTCAATGTCATGTAGAGTTGTGGCAAAATGTACCATTACTATACCTGCTAACTCTTACATGTGGCTACCAGTCACGATACCAGGAATTGAGCACCTTTCGGACATTGGACTTGTCGAACCGAACAGAGAGCTCTTTGTGAAAGACAATTTATATCTTGTTCAAGGCGTTATTGATACAAGAAGTGAAGACAACGTGTTGCAGGTCGTCAATGAAAATGACTCAGATGTTAGTGTATATCCAAATATGAAGCTGGGGACATGTGAATCAAAATATACAAAGGAAACAACAGAACAGAGATGTGCTCGAGTTCTTACGCACAATACAGATGATACTCCATACAAAGTGCCTGATCACCTAGAAGAATTGTTGCAAAGAAGTTCGATACATTTGAGTAATGATGAAAAACAAGCTTTCTCAGAATTACTCATTAAGTATCAGGATATCTTCTCAAAGTCAAAAGATGATCTAGGACACACCGACAGAGTGTTGCATCGCATCAATACCCTTCATGCTACCCCTATACGTCAACCACCAAGAAGACAGCCAGTTGGAAAACGAGACGTCGAAGAGCAAGAGATAAAGAAAATGCTGGAACAGAAAATTATTGAGCCATCCAATAGCCCCTGGGCTTCCCCTGTAGTGTTCGTTACGAAGAAAGATGGATCAACACGCTTCTGCGTAGACTATAGAAAACTAAATGATGTGACTGTCAAAGATGCTTATCCGTTACCAAAAGTGGATGAATGCCTTGATGCCTTAAGTGGGTCAAAATGGTTTCATTGTATGGATCTCAACTCAGGATTCTGGCAGATTGGCCTAGACCCAAACGATAAGGAGAAAACAGCTTTTGCAACAGGCCTTGGCCTATTCCAATTTACTGTAATGCCATTTGGATTGGCCGGAAGCCCTTCAACATTTGAACGATTAATGGAAGATATATTAAGGGGATTGCAGTGGAAGGAATGCCTGATTTACATGGACGACATTCTTGCACCAGCGATTTCTTTTTATCAGAGCCTGGAACGCTTGGAACATATTTTCAAGAAACTGTTGGAGTCAAATCTGAAGCTGAAACCATCAAAATGTATTTTCTTCCAGCGCAGTGCAAAATTTTTGGGTCATATCGTGTCTGAAGATGGCGTGCATACTGATCCAGATAAAATTTCAGCTGTTCAAGACTGGCCACAACCAAAGAATCCTAAGCAAGTTCGTAGCTTCTTAGGTTTGTGCTCTTATTACAGACGGTTTGTGAAGAACTTTGCTGAATCTCCTAGACCTCTGCACAAATTGTGCGAAAAAAGTTTCAAATTTGCTTGGACGGAGGAGTGCCAGGCATCCTTTGATGCACTGAAACGAGCCCTAACCAGTACTCCAATCCTGGCTTACCCACAACCTGGGCTTCGCTTTATATTAGATACTGATGCTAGTAAATATGCAGTTGGAGCTGTACTTTCCCAAGACCAAGATGGAGTTGAAAGGGTAATTGCTTATATGAGCAAAGCCTTGAATAAGCATGAAGTTTCATACTGTGTGACCAGAAAGGAATTGCTTGCTGTGGTCTCTGCACTTCGGAAATTTCACCATTACCTTTATGGGCAAGAGGTCCTCATACGCACTGATAATTCTGCTGTCAGTTGGATGAAAAACCTGAAATGTCCAACAGGGCAAGTTGCAAGACGGCTGCAAGAACTGGGCACTTACAACCTTCAGGTCACTCACAGAGCTGGCAAGAAACATTCTAATGCCGACGCATTATCCAGAAACCCTTGCGCTGTTTGTCGGCGGCAACAAGAATCGGACGAGATCTCTGATGATGATTTTGAACCTACAAATAACAAAAATGAGTCACCACCACTGTCTCAAATATTTTGCAGTCTCCGTGACCCTGCTCAGGTCTCTCTGAATGACGACAGTCAAAAGCAGAATTTAGATATTAAATCTTTCCCTGTCCATGAGAATGATCTAGACTTTGTGAGGGTTACAACTCGAGCTAAGAAAGCCAATGAGGAGATTGGTCCAAAGCCTAATCAATGTGTTATGGTGGGATGGTCTAGCGACGAAATTCGTCAAGATCAGCTGCACGACCCCAATATTGCCCCTATTATGGTTCCAACTGAAGAAGGCTCTAGCAGACCTGAGTGGTCAAATATTTCGGGCAGTCCGGCAGAGCTGAAGACATTATGGCGCAGTTGGGATAGACTACACCTTAAAGATGGCATGCTGTACCGCAAATGGATAAGTGAAGATGGCAGGACTACGCATTATCAGCTTGTCGTCCCAGCAAATAAGAGGGCAGATGTACTCAAGTACTTTCACGATGTTCCATCGGCTGGTCATCTGGGCGCAGATAAGACGCTAGAAAAAATTAAACATAGTTTCTACTGGCCAAATATGAGAAAAGAGGTAGAAAACTACTGCACGACTTGCGATAGATGTGTGGCAAGAAAAACCCCAAAGAAACCAAACAGAGCACCACTAGGCCAATATTTAGTTGGAGAGCCAATGGAGCGAGTTGCAGTGGACATTTTGGGTCCATTACCGAAAAGTATAAATGGATATCGATACATACTTGTCATGTGTGACCTGTTTACAAAATGGACGGAAGCCTATCCACTGCCAGATCAGGAAGCTCTCACTGTGGCAAAAACCTTTGTTGACTGCTTTGTTAGCAGATTTGGCACACCACTTCAAGTCCATTCTGATCAAGGGACTAACTTCCAGTCAAAAATATTCCAAGAGATGTGTGACCTTCTTCACATTAAGAAAACTCGAACAACCAGCATGCGTCCTCAAGCAAATGGAACAGTCGAAAGGTTCAATCGGACTCTCACTGCTATGCTCTCGATGTATTGCGAAAAGAATCAACATGATTGGGATGAGTATCTCCAGCAGGCTATGATGGCCTATAGGTCTTCCGTTAACGCCAGCACTGGTTTTACACCAAACATGATGACCATGGGTAGAGAAATTACATTACCAATGAATGCAGTAATAGGCACTCCGATGAAGTTAAACAGTCAGGACACAAATGAAATTGAAAGTGCAGATTATGTAAAAACCCTTCAGGCGAGATTGAAAGAATCACACGATATAGCTCGTACATATCTTAAAGTCAGATCCCAATACCAGAAGAAATACTATGATCTAAAGGCAAAGAAAAGATCATTTGAGGTTGGACAAGCAGTTTGGCTGCACAACCCATTGAGAAGAGTAGGAATCTGTCAGAAGTTTGTTCCAAAATGGAAGGGACCTTATTTAATCACCAAGAAACTAGATGATTTAACCTATTTAGTTAAGAAATCTAAGAAGCAGCCAGCAAAAGCTTATCACGTTGACCGTCTATTGCAGTACAGAGGAAAGAGGATGCCAGTTTGGTTCTACCCACAGAAGTAGATGTATCGCAAAAGTAGAATAACAGGAATCATCTCCTTGTTTTGAGATTATTGCAGATTTTTATTTTTTTAAGTATATGAAGAACCGATCTCCTCAGAGCCAGGAGTGGCAAATTGAGTGAGCAGCTAAATTATACAAAGCGTAGGATACGATTACATGATTGTGGACGGCTTCGTGCAGGCAGAGGGATATATATTTACTTTGACTCTGATGAGTCAAGGCTAGAAGGTAGCGCTACCGACGATTGTTTGGTTTGGGCTAGGTCTGGCCAACCTGTGTGCCAAATCACTGGGTCCCTGTCCTCACTGGTTGTAAATAAGTACAATGAGAGGAACCTGCATGGTGAAGTGTCTTATTATTTTAGTTTAATTTGTTGTAATGAAGATCCTACAGATGGCATATAAACTGGGTTGCAATAGAACTGAGTTGATGCGGAGATAGAACATGATAATTTTTCAAATGAGAAAATGTTAAGTGTTTGAGTATTCTGCTATTCAAGTTACAAAGTGTGGTGAGAAAAGCAGTAGCAATTTAATAACAATAAAATTTTACTGCAGATAGATCAGAGTGCTGCAACCAGACATACATTTTTTTTTAAATATGTGACAGTTTTCCTTCTTCCTGATGATGGCAGATATCTGAGAATCGTGAATCCCGAGCTACTGTTAGTATATTGATAGACTTTATCAGTTAATGAAATTGGTTAAAAAAAATAAATAAATAAATAAATAAATAAATAAATAAATAAATAAATAAAATAATAATAATAATAATTTCAGAATGTTCTCTAAGCCAGTTGCTAAGTGTTGGGTGTGCCCAGCAGAATTTGCCAGAAAGAGGGATTTGAAGAACCATCTTGCTGCTGCCCCCCATTCAAGGCTGCGTGTAGTTTGCGTCTGGTGTACAGATGAAGAAAAGGTGTTTCGCAGAATGATAGACTTGAGGCAGCATGTCATGCAAACACATCCCAAAGTGGTGGATGAGCTGCCTTCCGACTTCTTTGGAGAAGGGAATGGGTTTTGGATGGCCCTTCACCCAAGGGACTACCACCAGATTGTTGGTACTTCCCCGAAGGAAAGCAGTGCCGCCGTCCAAGCCAGAGTAAGACTGTTAATTTGGGTTGGCAAGTGCCGAAACATCTCCCGCTCCAGGACTGAATGGCAGAGAGGATGGGAAGTGATCCACAGTTCTGGAACCAGACGAACTTTTGGAGCCCCTTCCTTACCTGTGACAGTTAGGACAATGCAGAAGGAACACAAGCAGAATGCCACATATGACATATCTTCAAATAATTTCTCTGAAGCTGCATTCGTCCCAGATTATGAAGATGATGTGGACAATGTGTTGGCACCCCCCTACTCACCATCTAGGCCAGAAATCAAAAGAAAATTTATCATCCATCGTATCAGCATGCATGCCTCACATTCATCGGTAGAAGTTTTGGATGAGATAAACCAAGTATGGTACAAGGTGGAAATCCAGTGCCGAGATGAACGAGATGCCTGCAGCCTAGTGAGGAAGATGATAGCCATCACATCAGACAGCTGTTGATCCTTTCCAGAAGGAGGTGGAAGCCAGGAAACATCAGAAAATCTGAAGAAAGAAATTATCACTCTCCTTGGAGTCTCTAAGGGGAGTCTAACCACTATCACAAGATTTATGCCTGCCACCTTTGGTCCTAGCAGGAAGAGAAAAGAGTCTCCATTGAGAATAGCCATTGCAGCAAAGAGGAAGGACACGTCTGAGAAGTCCAGAACTCCTAAACTACCTGAAGACCCTTCAACTATCACTCCACCTCTACCATCTGCAGCTATCTCCCCATGCTCCATGGCACCTAGCACAGCAACATCCATTCAAGTCATGTCAGATGCTATTTCATCAACAGCTACAATTCCACCCCTACCAGCACCAACCACCTCCCAGTTGGAAACACCACCTCCCCAGTCACCAGTCCAAAGAGTAAACAGTAAGACCATTCCTGAATCAAGGAGCAGTACACCCCTGTGTGATGATGTATTGGATTTATCCACAAAACACAACCAACCAGCTATAGCTGGCAAACAACATACAGTCTCCCCTCCACAAACATCTTCGTGCCAAAAGAGGGCTGCAAAACTTTTGGACTGGGGTTGTATGCCACTATTCCCTGCAGCCAGAAGGGAGTGGAAGAGTGACGCAGTTGTCAACATGCCAACAGGGGCAGGTGTTTTGCCTTGGCCACCCATGGGCTGGAAGGAGATGAACGCAGCATTTTCATAACCCCTAAATTGTCTTTTCTCTTATGTTGCAGATAATCTCTTCACTTCAGGCTCTCCACTTTTAATTTTGCATGGTAACAGATTTTCTGCTTCTCTTAAGTGATTTTCAAACGTATCATTGCTGTCTATTGTTTGCATCTCTACTTCCAAGAGTACTTTTATTTGTCGTATCTGAATAACGGTTGGTTCTAGCGGATATTTAGTCTGAATGTGGTTGGACTCTGCACATACACCAACGTTATGGAATGTACATGTTCTGCCATTTGTCCAGTATCTCTAGGTCTATTTAACCTATTCTGAAATTCTTTTGTCATGGTAGAAGGATGTTGAAGAAGTCGGTTTGAAATATCCTCATATTTGAATTCATTCATACAATGCCATTCTCCGCAGTTTTCTTTCCACTGAATCAGTTGCAAAAAGTTGTGAATCACCATTTTAGTAATTTTTCCATCGACAGTCTTAATTTGTCGTTTCTATTCTATATGCAATTTACAGCATATTTAATTTAACTTTCCTCACTTACTTTATAGCCATAGTTTTTTTAATAGTGTACCTAATTTAGGTACGTTTCTTTTTTCTTTTCTATAGCTTGATGTTTTCAGTACTAAAACATCCTGCACCTTGATCATGAAAATCATTAGCAAGATTTACAATATCATCAAGTTTTACTAGCAATAAATACTATGCTTAAGCACATGCCACTTAATGAGCTTAAAAATGTACCAAATGTAAACACTGCCCTCATCGCCAGTTGCAACAACATGACATTTTTGCTTATAAATGGATAAAAGTCAGCTGGAAAAAGAATGACGATTTTTTTTTATATTTCAAGAAACCTCACATACTGTGACCAAAATATATAGTCTACAGAAACTGAAGAGTACAAACAAGAATTGAATACAGCTATTGCAAATGGAACATACACAGAGATAACCTGTAGAAATGTAGTTAATAAAGAGCTGGAAAAGACGAAATACAAAGAGATCTGGAAGACCTATGAAATCTTTGTCAATGCTGGAGCTGCTAAAACTTTCAAGTCACTGTCAGATGTTGTGATTTATCCAGTGACATAATTGATTATCAGATTTCTTCCAAAAGATTATATTAGACAGTTTATAAAATCAATTGAGATATGATTACATGACATCAAACGGAATTTGATACTTCACGGGAATTTTAGCCGATTGATTTAAGGTTGCCTCTTCATGACGCGAGTGCACGTTTGATAACTTTGAAACGTATAAATTTCAAAAGGGAACGGCGTAGACACTGAAAAATCAGGAAAAAGTTGGGAGGAAATATAAAACAGAAATGCTTCATAAATAAATGTGTACTTGTTGCTTTATTGTTGATGTGTTTGTTCCTTTAACAACAATTTATGTGCCAAGTCTAATTTAATGAGTGTCTGTCAATCATGCAATAAAGCTGATAAGAAAAAACATAATAATAATGTTAAAAAATCTCTCGAATGATAAAGTTAGCTATCTTGAATTATTCGACTTTTTTTCTTGCCTTTTTATATCTATTTTCTTTTCTGGGTGGCATCTTGGCATGTTTGATCTATTTTCGATGGTAGTTATATATCTCGTGATTGACTAGTGAAAACATTTTATATTACGATCAGGATCAGAAATGTTTAATGAGGCACACAGAATAAAATGATCAACGTCTAAATCATCTTCATTAACATATTTAGGTTTGGGAAGTTTAGCCACATCCAATAAAATTAATAGATGGAACACTGAGTATTTTCAATGATTCATCACATTTATTGTATTATTTTAATTTATGAAAAAAAAATTATGAGTTTTGTTTGTTAATTAATCTGAAATTTTCATCATTGCGGTATTTTTTTTATCTCTTGTATATATTTATATGGTCTCAATTTTCTCCTATTCAGTTTTTTTTGCACTCTTGGAGAGAATTTTTTTCATCCACCTATTTTCTCATGTATTCTTGTTCAAAAAATTTACACTCACATCGTTTTTTATTGAACTCAGTTATGTGTTTCATTTCCTGACAATTTAAAAATGTCTAGCAATCCATTTTAAGCAATTAAGATTCACATTAATTTTCAGCATTGAAAGAAAAATTGCAAGATTCATTTGGCATGATGACTCGCAATTAAATTTTGTTCGATTAACACGAGTTAACTTTAAAATTTTCCTTGCAAATAAATGGAGATTAAGAAGAGAAGAAAAAAAGAAAGAAAGATGAATCTTTGGTTAGGTAAAATCTGAAGAGATTAGTTTACAAAAAGGCAAAAGATCCGCGTAAGCTTGAACATGGCGGACAACTTGGAAAACATTTAAAGGAACTATAAACAAAAAAAAAAAAACAAAGGGAAAGAAAAGCTAACAAGCCAAAGCTGAATGTTTCAAGCAAGATCAAGACTCTAAAATGTCACAAGATGCTGCAAGCAAACAGGAACAGAGATAACTATTACGTATAGGCGGTGGTGTATCTCTTGTAGTATCTTCTTTATTTGGTCTAAAAGAAAATTTGTTTGTGTTGAAAGCTAATGAAATGGCAACACCTTTATAAAACACTATGACATTATAAGCAATGCAATAAATCACAATGAAATTAACCACGAGTTTATTAGAGTCATGAACGTCTAAAACCACGAGAGATATAAAAATGCAAGCAGAAAGAAAATAAACTATAGAGAGCAAAGAATTTGCACACACAAAAAATTATTTATTACTGGAGGGGAAAAGAGTGAAAGAAAAAGATATTCAGGAAAAGTGTGGAAAGAAGTTTAATTCTGGAGAAACCTGCAATACAAAAGAATACAAACTGAACAGACAAAATTTAACTCTTAACGTTTAAAATGTTTCATATTCAAATGTTTTGCTTTGATACCAATAGTATGTCATTGTTGGCACGTGACAGCACTGTATTCATGCATAAGCTGTCTCTGCAACAATGAAAGGAAAGTTATATTATAGTCGCCGGTCTCCCTGAGAAATAAATCTATTTTGCCAATTGAATTCATAGCAGAAATGGTAAACTATCCATTTCATCGCAGTGAATAGATTTTTTTGTTTGGTTATCAGAATTATTTTTGATGAATTCAACAGCAATATCTTTTACTTCAAAACGATCACTCTTTTAAATGTCTAATGGTTTTTACAACCTTGAAATGGACACAGGAGTAGTCAAAGATGCAATGCTCCATATGATGACAATGATTAAAGTAATGTTGTTGAATCAGAACTTAAAATTTACAATTTACACTGTGTATAACATCAAATACAATGCTAAATTGCTAAGATTCAGAAGGCATAGAACTATGCTGGCATCTACTGAATCTGATATTGTTTGTTGATTTTCTGAAACCTAACAATTTAAACATTTTTCTTGATCAGATAATAAAATGATGACTCCAAAAATTAATTTAATATGTATTTATCATGTTTCATAGAATAGTTGCCTGGTTGTTTTTTGTTCACGGTGACTTTGTTTCATATAGAGAAATGGCAGAGTTCAATGATAAGAATCTCAGACAATCGATTAAATTAATAAAAGATTGAGAGAATACGGCTTTGTGGCTCAGTACATGAACAATTTGGATGTGGCCTTAGCTCTAACTCCATCCACTCTTTGATACTGGTGCATCTATTTATCCTTATACATCTACAAAGCCAAAAAATAAGGCAAAACGTGAAGAAGACCCCCAAATTCCTTCTGGGAGAATGAAGTGTTAGGTTTATTAAAGCTGCATTGCACTGCTATGTCTCTCTCTCTCTCTTTTAATGTGGCATAAAAGAAAGAAATGGCATTTGCTGATTGTGCAATTGATTCCAAAGTAATTGTTTCTTACTGGCGGCATATATTTTCGTGTTCATAGCCTTGATTATCACATCAGAAGCTTCCAAAAGTGTTAAATATGAAATCTCGTGGAATGACAGTATTGTGTGCGAAATACACATATTCACTCGAAATGTAAATGTCTTATGGTATAGAAACAATGCCAGGCGTGCATGACAAACAACTATCACAACATACATGTGACCTTGACCCAAGGTCAAAAGGTTGAGAGAGCATGTCACAGAATGAATTGTCTTAGCTTTATAATAATTCATCCCAAGTATGAAGAAAATCCAAGAACAAGTTTATGAAATATAAGCCAATGGAAAAAATTTAAACCAAACTTTTAACGCACATTTTCTATGACGGTAGCCATGACCGTAAGCTGAAATGAGCCTGTCATAGAATGAATTGTCTAAGCTTCATCATGATACACCCCAAGTATAATGGGAATCTCTCTTGAAGTTTATGAAATATAAGCAAATGAAAAAAAATGTAACCAATGCCTTAATGCAAATTGTATACAACTGTTACCTTGACCACAAGCTACATGGGACAGAGAGCATGTCATAGAATGAACTTCCTTAGCTTCATAATGATTCGTGCCAAGTATGATGAAAACCTGTCAAGAGGTTCAGGAAGTCTATGCAAATAAAAAACTTCAACCAAGACCGTAACAATCCGTTGATGCCGCCACCAGAAAAGTGATTATGTTGATCTAGCCACTAACATGGGCTCAACAATAAAATCATCTAACACTGAAATGATGAACTAAATTAAAGAGACATGAATCCAACATTGCTCTTTTTGTTTATTTTTGATACAATTAAGGGGAGAAAAAAACCACAACTGACAATGATGCTTCAAAGGCCTGCATACTAGAATGTATACGAGTTCAGAAAAAAAATTAGTTCACCTGTGAATGTTGAGCCCGATCTGTTCCATCCATGTTCATATTGTAGAATTTATCTGTGATCTCTCAAAAAAAAATGTGTTAAGTTTCATTTTCCTATCTTTCAGCATAATACTGGTTGCTGTGCAGAGTTTGGTTTCTTGGTTTTAACTGCACTTTTAACATATTATTGGCAATATCATGCCGAGGAAGTGGGAGCTAAATGCCTTTCCAAAAAACATGCCAAGGCAGATGACCCGGCCTGGCCTGGGCAAGCATCGAACCCACAATCCTTAAATTACGAGTCCAATGCTCTACCTGCTGCTTTCCTGCTATGTTGAGAACATGGAATATGCATTCGACAAATTACACACTTTTCACATTTGTATCGTACGGAGTTGGGGTGGAGGGAGGCTTTTGAGACTTTGGTACTAATGCACTATTTTCTCTGGGAGCAATGCATAAAAACTACTCAGAAGAATGGTCTAAATCCTTCAGACTCAAAAGTTTTCAGTTCTAACAACTCAAAATAAATCATACAATAACAGCATATGTTTGGTTTGTACATGTATGTTCTGCACCAGGGTTTTGGGGCACCTCTGAAAGACATGAAGGTATCGTGCAAAGTTTTTTGCCCCACAACAACTGTGTAGAAAAGGTTAACATGCATGTATATGTCTTTCACCTACTTGAATTGACAGTTATTTCTGATCACTATTTGCAATTTAACCATTTGCGGTTTATAAAAATGACTGTCCATGTGTGATCAGAAAACAAACTATAATATCACATATTACACAACTCTGCCTGTTCTTAAAATGGAGAAATGAATTTTCAGAGTGTAGGTATTATTTTTCTCTAAAAGGTCAGTTACAAAATTTTAACGGAAAAAAAATAAAGTTATCGGCTAGTTTTTTAATCATTTACTTTTTAAGAATAGAAAGTGAAAAACGTCATCCAGAACAAGCAATCTTCTGGGAGATGCACACCAGAAGTGAGGCCTATTTGTGTATTCCCAAATCCAGTTAACACCATATCATTCAGATATACAAATAAAGAAAATTGTATATTCTTTACACTTTGCCCAAGATATATACATTCTTTTTCTATAAAAGGGATTATCAGTGGGTAAAATCCGAGGTACACCTTTTCTTTAAATTTTTAACCTGTGCAAAAGTTCGAAACTCTGGAGTGGAATCTTTACGATCTGTGTTACATCACCGTTTCTTTGTACTGTGACATAGCACGCATGTCAAAGTCATGCTGCGTGCTACCCCACTGTATACAGAAACAGTGATGTTTATATGTCAAAGTCATTTTATGATTTTAGCTTGTGTATTTTGTTCCTGTTCTAAGCTTTGTTGTAGTCCACACTATACAAATTTCACCCCTGTCTACTACCCCAAGTACCTTCCTTGCTTTATAATTCATTCCGCTCTGGAATTTTTGGAGCACCGTTGAAAGTGGGGAAGGCACAGGTAAAAGGTGTTTGATCTACAACACTAACAATCTTGAGAAAATTAACAAATATTATTTGTTTTTCACTAACTTGGACAGACATTAATTTGGATCACTATTAGGAAAACTGTATGCAGTCTGAAACCGACACCTGATGAAAATGACTGCTTGTATTACTTGGAGGATGTACCGGTATTTGAAATATCTCATAATACACTAACTTTGCCTCTCCTTGAAATACAGAAGCGAATTTTCAATGAACTAGAAAACATTATCATCTTGTTTCTTTCTTCTAATTTACCTCTGTGAACCAGAACAAGAAAACAGTTATGCAGAGCCAGAAATCTTCTGTGAGATGCACATTGGATACAAGACATAGCTATGTACTCTGAAACTTAAATGAACCCCATCATTCAGATATCAAAAGAAAGAAATATTAAGTTCTTTAAACCTGGCCATTTTTTTTCTTCTATTGTATTTGACCCCTGATGTTCAGGAAGTGAAACTAGCCATGCTGAGTGAGCAAGTTTCTATGAGATGCGCATCGGAAGTAAGGCATAGCTGTGTAATCTCAAAGCCAATAAACTCTATAATTCAGATATCAAAATAAAGAAATGGGGCGGGTTGTTAAAACCTTTTCTGGATATACACCTTTCTCTGTTCATAACAAGTATTACAAAAGGGGAAAATCAAGGCTTCCTTCTTTCAATTGTCAACTCAATACTAATATGCGAAACTCCAGAGCTGAACCAACTGTTATCCTGTACCAAAGATTATGTTCAAGGTGTAGGTAAATTACCATGTTTTACTGAGGCTATAAATAACATTCACCAAGGAAAGTAACTCATAAAAGCATTATCTACACTATAGGAGGTTTAGCTAACTTTCCATTTTACTCGTTATATCATGCCATTACTTTGTCTCCATAGTCCAGTAATTTTTACTTAATGAAACAATACTCTATTATTTTTTCTAGACTTGTATAAATTTTGACAGTTTAGGAATTATAATTCCTCCATGTATTCATTTGTTTTCATCAGCATGGGAAACAAAAGATGTGTTGTCGCATTAAATTTAGGTATGGTCCTAAACTTTCAACGTGCATACTATTACTACTATTAAAAAAATAAATGATTTGTGATTTGGGAGATTTAATGCCATTTTTTAGCACATGATAGGCCATACGTGGGGGCCTGTATATTTATTAAAAAAGAAAACATTGAACAGTTCAATACTTTGACAAAGATGGAAAAACCCCGACTTCATTTTAAAATATAAAGAAAAAAAATGTATCTCAATATTTTGCAATTATTATTCACTGGTGATGCGTTTTACTATGTCATTATAGCCTGGCAAAGTATTTGGGCCTGTCTCATTTGCAAACAGGTAATTCTGAAGTAAAGCCCTATTGGAAGTCGTGGTGAAAAAGAAAAAAAAACCACACCTCTATTTCTCTCTCTTGCAGTAATGAATCAGTGATTGTTTCCAGTGACAGTTGTTGAGTAAATATGTACTGAATGTGAGACACAAAATGCATCCTGCATGCTCTATCTGAGTGAGCACGTGAATGTAACCACATAAATATGATTTTCTATCTTTAAAATGGGCCTATAATTAAAAATTACCCGAATAAATGTCCAAAACACTATTTAGAAAAAAAATGTCGAAACTTTTTTAAGGGGTCTGAGCATTTATTTAGGTCATTTTTAGAAATTCTAGGCCCATTTAGGTCTCATACCTGTGATGTGACAAATTTTGACCCAATTTATTAGCTGAAGCTGTCTTCCTAAATAGTTCTACCCTCTAAATAGATCAAAAATGAACCAACTTGCAATGAATATTAAAAAACAAAGTCACAATGTGAACATTGTTGGCCTTTGTTGTTGTAACATATATGGTGCACTATGCCAGAGGTGAATAACCCAACACATCAAATTGATATGTATTCCTACAACTACTTTCGAGGTTATTTCACGACCTGAAGGAAATGGCCGAGGCATGTTCAGATTGACATTCGAGGTCTGATCCATAGAATTGACCTCAAAGTTATGGATGATGTCTGACGTTTCTTTTTCGACTCGACAGAAAAGGCAGAGGAGCCGAAAGATGTTTCGATTGCAAGAGTAGTTTATGTGTCTTGTAGGTATAACAGTACCTACTGTATTTTTTATAATTTTTAAAAAATGTGATATACACATCAGTGTAAATGACTGATGTGACTGGGTAACTCTTACCCCTGTTTAGTTCCTGCAGAGTTATCTCTCTTAAATGCAGTGGAGTATCTAGTTCTGTCCTTGTCAAATTGACAATCTAACATTGCTCTCTTTGACAGTGTGTGACATGCATGCTGAATTAGGATAGAAATTATATTTATTTCACCAAATATTAGCATTGAGGTCTATGGAAAAACAATTGTACCATGATACCTATAGGGATCAACAGTCTAGAAAAACAATTGGTACCATGATACATGTACCTATTGGGAACAGCCTTGCAGTGTATCCATAGAAACACATACGAGTGCCATTTATAAACTGTACTAGTTTAATGTAGTAAAACAAATGAACACTGAACATTTTTGGTCAAATATTGTCAGGCTTTTAGAAATAAAATGTATGAAATCTTCAGAAAATAACACCTGTTGGCTTTTGGAGGGGGGGGGGGGCTTTTGATAAATATAACTATTTCAGACAGAGTTGTATGGCCTTATGACTTTATATCAGTGGAGTCAGCTCAGAGATTGTCATACATGCAACAAAATAAGTAGTGTAAACACAATGTGGATGATTTTGGCCAGATATTAACTTTTTCACATGCATATCATGAGAAATCATATATAAACAGTAACTATCTACTTCTTGAAAAGCATGCCATAAACCAGGATAGAGAACACTAATGGGCTCAAGGAAGGTGCTTCAATTGTTGTAGATCACTTTGTAACATATAGGATATGCTGGTATGAGTAATTTTAGGTAACTTATTATAGATATGGTCTTCCTTCCCACTTTCTCTTTATTGTCATGCAATAATTGTCCTTTTTGTACACTTTCTTGTCTTGAAATTCTTCATGCAGTTTATAAAGATAAGTTCTGCTGCATTCCCTTTGTAGAAGTAGCAGTAATATAATCCGACGAGCAATTTTTTTTAAGTCAGCATTTCCCACTGATACTTGCATATCCCCATTTATAATCCTCTATGGACTTTCAATTAATCCTATTTATTTCTGTCCAACTGTTTCTTTTGAAATTTCCTCATATAAGGCCAAAGATTTCTGAGTGGTAACCACATTAGTTACATATTGCCCATTCCTTCCATTCAAGTCCACACTGTTCTACAAACTTTGGGTCCCATCGCAAGAATCCAGCATAGCATGGGATCATATTGGCATGTTTACGGAAGGCTGCACTCCAGATGTAGGCATTCTAGAGAACGTAAACTATTCAATACGAGGCATCCTCCTCATCTTTGAGAACAAAATTAAATCACTCTCGAGGTCTCCACTACATATGGAAGCCTGAATTTTAGGCTCTCACTGTATCAATAATTTATCTTTGGATAATGCAAGTTAATATATGTTTTCATGAACTAATTTATATTACATGGATAATATATTGGTGGAAAAAAAAATATCACACCTTATGTATTCCATTCAGTTATCTCCCTTACACCATACATGACATCTGAAGAAATAAAAACTCATTTTCAGTGCTTATTTATGAAAATAAAGAGAAGATTTAGTGTGAAATATTATATTAGCAAATATAAATACAATTGATTTAATAATTTCTCACAGAAAAGTTTAACTGGTTAATTGATAGATTTTTTTTTCTTTGTTTTGCTCGTGTCTAACTGAAGTACCAGTGCCTTGGGACTGTCCTTGGACCAATGGGGAATTGCCTCCACATATTTGTCTAAGACGATTAAACTTTCTCTTTTCATTTTTCTCCATGTTTCTGTTATCTCTTTTGATTCCTTTATTATAAGCTACATGTCCCTTTTAGATGTACACTTTCCTCCTTTTACCTCCATTTGACTTGTTATACTTATTGTTTTTCCTTGGCATGTTTCTGTATTTTTTAATCCCCAAATTTCACCCAAAATCTAAAATAAGTGCTTAGAAGCTGTGATCTACTATATTGGTGACAGACTGGTTTATTGCATACATTCACTACACAAAGGAGGGAATCTTTTTTTTTTTGTAGTTACAGAGAGGATGGGTAGGCTGACCTTTATGCAAGGACTGGAAGTTAGTGACCTCATGTATCTGCAGTCGGTGTAGTGTTGAAAGCTTATACTTTATAATACGATTGGGTCATGTCCACCTGTCTCTGATTGTCTACTAAAAAATATAAAGTAATTTATTTTAGATGAATTCTCCTTTTTGAAGTAGGAGAGATACATTCTAATTAGTACATTAACCTTTGACCTGATTACATAATATGACTGTGATTTATCCTATATCACCCATGCAAAGTTCAGTATCACTGATACATGTACCACATGACTGCAAGGAGCATTAATTTTGTGAATGGTCGAAGTTTCTATTCCTCAATATCTTTTAACACTGTTTAAACCAGGTGATTCAACAAAATGGCTTTTGGCATTGTGTAGGAAATGATCTTAAAACCAGGACATCATGCTAAGTGCATTTTGTACAAGGATGAATTGCTGAGGATATAGATTCTTCAGGAAATTGGAGCTGTCCTTGTAAATTAGATAATCATTTTACATAAATAATATACACATGGGTAGGTGTAACCTTGATCGATGAATATGGGTTACAATCTTCATTTCTTACGGAGTATAGTTTGAAACGTATGTAGGAAGTGGCTGTGTAATGTATAATCATGTGGCCTTTCCCATCCCATTTTAGATATTTGGACAATTATTTTGGAGGACCTGCAATGCAACATAACTATCCAAACATTTAACAAAGGGTGGGGAAGGTCAAATGAAACAAAAACTATGTTGTGTAATTCTAAATGAAAACAAACCAGTGCAATTATAGTGATTTTTAAAAAAAAGATATAGCGGATACCATTTTTTAAAGGTTTGCTCTCTCTCTCTCATTTGTCTTTGTGACCTTATGACCTTATTTCAGACTGACTCGAGGTGGTCTGTTGTTATTGATTTCATTCTTTGGAGCATTATAGCCCATGCACCACTACAATTTCATCAAATTCTATTTGTAAAAGCGAGAATAAAATTTGAAAAACACAACTCATTGGCACAGCTATAGTCCGAGTTTCCTCTGACTCTTCCAGCCCCATTTGAGATATTTTATATTTATCTTGGGGTGTGGGTCAGAGCCCATTCGTTGCCCATCGAAAAGTTGAAATATTCGCCGCTTACCCGCGGGTGCGACATCGGCTAGCCGCTTACTAGCGGGCCTAGCATACTTAAACGACCCTACATCGAACCATATCTGCATGAAACCGATAGAAAGGTGGTTTATTTTATCAGAAATTGCGAGTTTAACATTGGTTATGTCTTTAATCCGCTGGCAGATGAGACGAAACCAGTCTTGATAAAATTTTATCTTCTGCTCGCCATTTGCATTACTAGTCACATGACTACACAAATCTCGCACATGTACATGTGACATTTTTAAAAAAAAAAAAAGTCCATTCGGAACTCTCGGCTATTTCTGCGAGATAAAATTATGCTTGTATGATCCATATGATTGACCTCGAAGTTGCGAATGATTAGAGGTCCAATGGTCACGTGATATAAAAAAAACAAATCCTTTGCAATATTGTTGTTGTAACAAAGATCGCGAAAATATTAAATGAAAGTCACGTAATGTTTGTAAAAAAACAAAAAAAAAAAAAAAAAAAAAACGAAAGGACGCATAATTCTCGACAATTTTCCGAGACATGTCGCTGTCGCAGCAACCTGGAGAAAGCCAGATTCATCAAGCAGAGAGCGGTAGTGATGTGGTACCAACAAAAACATCGTTGACACGTGCTCGGACTAGCAGCTAAAGAGTGCAATCTGCCCAGGTCCTTTGCTGACACAGTTCCCATTAGATTTCACAACTAAATAGTCTAAACTGTCTAGGATTCTTTGCGGAGACAATTCCCTTCATTTAGTATTTTCATTGTAGAGATAAAGACAACTTTATTAATTTTGACATAAATGAACTTGAAAAAATAACAACACAACAACAACAAACAAACCCAAAACAAAACGAACTCATTGCATTTCGAAACCAATCTCAACATGACAGTACTCCATGGCCTGGATTTTTGTGTAGCTTTTGGTACCAGCTTCCACCCTGTCTAATATCTAGCAGCTTTATAATAATTTTTAAGGAATTAAATGGTGAATACTATTGGGTAACTTAATAAATTTTTCAGTTTCTAGAAGGATTTTATATTTGTTTCAGAAACATTTTTGAAATATATAATAAACCCCTTACATGGGTAGCTATGGGACGGGGTAGCATCCCACATACTGCCTTACAGACAATTTGCTACAGTCACATATTTAGACAATAAATTAAGTGTATGTTTGGATTAATGTCAATTTCTAGTCGTTTCTACCCCCCCCCCCCAAAAAAAAAAAAACAAAAAAACAAAACAACAAAAAAAAAAAACAAAAAAAAAAAACGAACAACAAAACAATATTACAGGAAGAAACAAAAAATGATGTGGGAGTTAACTTATGTGTGTGTGTGTGTGTGTGTGTGTGTGTGTGTGAGAGAGAGAGAGAGAGAATATATATATTATACATTCAATACATGTACTTGAGAAAAATAAGGGAATAACTGTTAAAAGAGTTATTCCCTTATTTCTGTAAAGTACATTAGTCCGTGAAAGATATCTACCGAAAATAAGGATATTCACTGATATATATATATATATATATATATATATATATATATATATATATATATATATATATATATATATATATTACATGCATTATGTTTTACACATTAAAATTTGCAAATGATTCATAACAAAAATGATACATCAATTATACCTTCATAAGCTTCCCATCTAATGTTGAATTTCTCCCAATCACAGTTTTTGTAGGCAGTATAGTTTTCTAATTTGTACCGATATGATATTTCTTTCTTAAATTTTTACAAGTTTTTGGTATTTTATTGTGAATATGTAATTTAAATATCTAGTTCTTTCCTAAAAGTAAAATCAAATTAAAAATTTCATCAGATTTGTTTTGTTTTTCTTATATATTTTATAAAATCGCTAAATACTTTGACAACCTTTCTTTTGTTGAGTGAGTAGTCGTAACAGAAATGACATTGTTGGTCTACGTAAGATAATATCTGAAGCTTCTAATTCTTATACTCTCAAATATTCTTTGATAGCAGCCATAATACCCTCGTATTGTAAAAAGTTTATTCCACGTGGATAAAGTGTTAGAAAGGAATTAAAACTAATAAACTGATTATTGCATGTGAAATCCCCTGTTTTATTTTCACAGTAAATCCAATTCCGATAAAACAAAACCTATCTAATATTTTTGGACATGTTTGAATTAATAAGTTTTTCACTTAGCTGTATCCACAATAAGTCTACGTATCCAGGTCGCTTTTATAATGCCATCATAAATATTCAGAAACTTATTAAAATGAATAGAGGAAAGGACATATTATTATTTGCAAACAGTGGCGGCGCGAGGGTTCGAGGTGCCCGGGGGCAATGTTCTTTAGTGGCGCCCCTACTTTGCCACAGAGAACAGTTTTTATGTCAGTTGCCAACCGCCTTCCTCCCCCTCCTAAATATAAGTTTTGTGAAGAATTGGCCCCGTTACACTACGGTGAGGTGAAATACTATGAAAATTTCAGCTGCCGGAAAAAAAATCTACGGCGCCACCCTTCACCTGGAGCCCGGTGGCAATTGCTCCCCACCCCACCCCCTCGCGCCGCCACTGTTTCCACAGAACTGTTGTGAATTTAGTTACTTCCAAAAAAATTCGTACCATCGTTCCTGGTATTACTCTAGAGGTCATACCGTTGTCCAAAACGAGCATTTTTATTCTGCTAAGTATCCCTTCAAATTAAAAAGCAATCTTTCTTATATCGTTTGCTGTATCTTCTAACATGAAATTAATTCTTTCTTACCGGCTATGTGTATTGCCTATTGCCCCTCACTTCTTCTCTTGTATGCGATCCCTATTCCCCTCGCTGTTGAGGACACATATACATATATATCCCATATATATATCCGTTCAATCAATGAATGCATATTTTTCCATTAAATTTCAGCTGCCAGAAAGAAAAAAAAAAAAAAAAAAAAAACGCGGTGGCAATTGATCCCCACCCACATCCCCACGCGCCGCCACTGTTTCCACAGAATTGTTGTGAATTTCCAAAAAACCTTCACTTATTCAATCTTTTATCTAATTTTTAAATCCAATAAATAATTCTTACCTGTTCTTCTCTTCTATGAGATCCGACACTGATGAACTTACGAACTTACTGAGTTTAAACTTTCGTATTACTGCATCTATATGTACTACATGTTACATTGATACTTACCGTTAAATCGCAATGTTACTCACAGCCAGTAGTACTGGCCATTGGTCCGCCGCATAAAATAAAAACCGGTTTGAACCGCTGTGAGCAAATGCCGCCTGTGCATATCACTCAAGGTCGCCTGCGCGTTTCGATGCGCACATATCACTCCAGGTCACAGGTCCCACCTGCTAACTAACCAAGCTGATGATATTTCCTGGCCAATTATTATTTGAAAATCAGATATGGTAAATGGTAAATATAAATATCACTTAAAAGAAAGAAACTTTGAAAATGCCTGGAGGAGTTGTATGTAAGATTTGAAATGCACTATTAAACCTTTCATCTGAAACAGTTATTCATTAATTCTACTGTTCAAAAATAGATACTATCCAATCTCTACATTTTTAGGCACCATACCACCAAAGTGAACCAGGCTATGTCAAGACCTCAAGCTGGTAGAAGTACAATTTTAACTGTGATTGAAGTACAATTTTAACTGTGATTGAAGTACAATTTTAAGTGTGATTGAAGTACAATTTTAAGTGTGATTGAAGTACAATTTTAAGTGTGATTGAAGTACAATTTTAAGTGTGATTGAAGTTTGTTCTGTATCAGAGAATCACAAATATCGGGTATTGAGGAAATGTCTTCAAGTTCAGGAACAGAGTACATTATCAGATATAATAACATAAATTCTTTTACTTCATGAAAAAAGATTGGCATCTTAAGCTCATTAATAAATCCTTGTGTATTTTCTCTTATGTCTTGCTTTGCTCCATTGATGTCAAATTGCCTATGTTTATATTTCATGTAAAATATGGTCACACATCTTTACTCTAAATGAGATAATAATTATTACATCGGTGCATTTGGTATGATTATGGTGTGCTCCTTTCTGATAATCACTTGCTATTAACAATGTACGTGTTCCACCCAAACTGGTCCTTGGATGTCATGTCTTCATTTTCAATACTCTAATTATTTTATTATACTGTCTATATTAGACAATATCTTCATTATTAGAATTCCTATATTAGACCATACCTTTACCGTATATACTCGCGTATAACTCAATACCAACTGCAAACTGCATAGACCCAGATCTGCTCTCGCATAATGCACCTGCAGATCTGGGTCCATGCAGTTTGTAAGGACTAATCAGTAGAACAAACAACATAGACCCTGATCCGCCGGTGCATTATGCGACGGCAGATCAGGATCTATGTTGTTTGCATTTGGACGAGTTATACACGAGTATATAAAGTAGTTAATGTGTTCCTTAGCTAGATTTTTACCTTGTTATCTTTTATTGTGTAGGGCTATATATTTACTTTCATTTGAAAGGATGTCTTTTCAGATGTTTACAATTTTTACATGTAAATTTTGGGAAATAAACTTTTAATCTGCTCTATGTAGCCAGGATTGTAATGACATGCAGTTAACCCTATTTGTTTTATGCTAGGCCGTGAATTACTGGATTGTCCGAGTGAATTAATTGCGATATTTTACTGGAGTGAAAAAATAAAAATGTTCACTGGCTGTCAATAGCATTGAACACATTATGACTAAGAAATTTCAAGGTGCTGTAAGACGTTTGCGTGGTGTAAGGGTAAATATGGCTGCCTCGCATCCAGACGAACAGAGTTCAAATCCAGCAATTGGCTAACATATTTTTTTCTTAATTTTGTTTGTATCTGCTGTTTTACCTTGAATCTGGAACGAGCATTATGTTACTACTGATATTGTATGTGTGAATATACACAAAACAGCAGACCATAAACGGTAAACAGATGACATTATCGCGCAGAATACAGTAAGAAATTTGCTACTTCGGTCTGTTATACAAAATGCTAGACAATACGTTTCAGCATAAAATAAAAACAAAATTTGCTTGCTCCGAGTTAATAACAGATAATTATCAACATTATTTCTTTCAGTTAATCCAGTAATTCACAGCCTAGAATAAAATAAATAGAGGATATTTGCTTGAAACGAGTGAATAACTGATATATTTCTCGTCCATGGAATGGGGGCGGTTAAAAAAAAAAAAAAAAAGGACAACTTTCAATATTTCATTATGAAACTATACAGTACTATAAAACCTGCTTTGCTGGCTTTTTTTTTTGTTTGTAAAGTATTATGCAAGTCAATTTGTCATTAAATGGGTGTTTGTCTATTGACCTTATAGATCCATGGTCAGTTGTTTTGACCAATGTCTGAGTGTTCAGGTCCTCAGCATTGCTTCGGGCAAATACAGCCAAACTTGCGCCAAGACTACTGACCTTGGACCCACAACAAGGCCAATAGGAAAACACTTAAGAACATAATATTACAAATCGACACACGCAAGGACTAGCAAGTTCCTCTGGAGTTTCTACAGCAAACAATGATTGGGTCAGTTTGCAAATAGAAATAAATTTCATAAAATAAAACTATCTCTTTGGACAACTGTTGGTAAATATCATACAAATGCATTTTTAAAAAGTCTTTATTAAATGTAATTGTTACAGATTAACACAGAGACGCAAATACTTGCACAATAAAACTATTTATGGTGTTATGGAAATCATTTTGAAATGCATCTTGAAACATGCCACCACCTAAGATCTCAAAGAAAAACAAGAAGCACAAGAGGGCATGAGATCACTCACCTGTTGACATCTAAATAAAAGTAAAACGCAAGGGGGGCTGGGCAAGTAATATGAGTAAATATGATTCTGTCTGAAATATAAAGGTTGTTATATTATTTTGGGTAATGACAGCCATATTGGAAGTAAGATGAGCATCATTTGTGCAATCTTGAAAGGCCACATGCCAGGATGCTTTATCGGAAATGTAAATTCTGTTGATCAGTTTTTGAGAAGTTATTTTGCAGATCAATATAATTTACACAAACTTGCAAGGCTTTCTTGCCAGGATGGTTTTGTCAAATTTAATTCATTTCTTTTCCACATTTTTTTTTTTATAAAAGTGATTGTTTAAAGGTTTTCTATTCTTAGTAACAGCATCAACATTTTATAGCAAATCAGCATCATTTGTACAAACCAAAAAGGCTTTCATGCTTTGTTAAATTATATTCAACAGTTTGCGAGAAATTGTTTACAAGTTTTTTTATTGTTAGTAATGCTGACCATTTTTTATGATAGATCGGCATCATTTGTTTCAATTTAAAAGGCATTCATGCTTAATGCTTTCTGTGAAATTTGGTCTAATACTGTCCAGTGGTTTTTGAGAAGTTATTTTAATATTTTTCTATTTTAGTTATGGAGGCTGTATTTAATGGTTGATCAACATCAGATTTGTACAAATCTGAAAGTTCTTCATTCCCAAATACTTTAGGAGAAGAAATCATGTCAAGGTTTTTCTGTGTTTAATAACAGTGGCTATATTTGATGGCCGATTGGGTATTTTTTTATACAAACTTAAAAGCCATTTATGCCTAAATGCTGTCAAAGTCTTTTAAGTGTTTTTTATTTTTTGTAAATTAATAAGTCGTTAAAACGTTTTCTTTTTTTAATAACGGCAGCCGTACTTAAAATTAACAACACTGTGCTTGAGTTGCTGGCTAAAGTCTTTAAAAGTTTAGATTGTAAACTACTTTTTGAAAATCCCTTAAAAAATGAGGTAAAGACAAGGGCATGCGTTTGTGGAAGAAATTGCTGATTTCAAAATGTGGTGGCAGTGGCATTTCGAGAGAAGTGACATCGCCATCTGGGGAGTAATTTGGAGCGTGGAGAAAAAACAAATGGAAACAAAAAAAGAGGCGCTTCACTGTGCGTGTTTACAAAGAAAAATAAAATTGTAATAATGAAAACAGAGCATGTCAATTCACATTTTCAAGATAAGCAAAATTAAATGCATGTCAGTCAGGAAGAATGCTGTAAGGTCAATGTTGTAATTTATTTGCCTAGCATCATTTTGGACGTTGAAAACATTGTGATGTCATAATCTTGATGAGGTCAATACTTGCCGAATGGATGAAATCACAACGTATCTGCTTTACGTAAACAATCCGCAAGGGGGTGAAGTTTTTAATGTGTTTTTACCCAGAATGCAAATTCTCTAAGCAGATACAATCTGGGCAGGTAGTCTTGTTCAACCAGACTCTTGCATGGCTTTGTGTGAGCTTCTCCATAACGAAGGTCTGGTACAAATCCTTCATTGATCTCTGTTACTGATAGAAGGAGCTACAGTATAATTGAAACAATAAATACACCTCTCCCTACCTCAATTCTTTTAATAAAAATTTTCTGCAATCTTTCAAACCATACTAATATTGAAAATTTAAAGGATATAATTTAACACTACTACTGATGCAGTGGGTGTATCTCAATCAGCCATTTAAAATGTCCACATGAATGATGTTATCTTACCAACCAATGAAATCACTTTTCCAATTTTTGGGTAAGAATAGTTCGGACGTTATGAGACAAACTCAGTTTTTAGGTGGCGCTCTACAGTTTCGTATTTTGCATAGGTTAGATTTTTAAAGAAAAATAATTTCCCAGGTTTTTCTCACTGTTTATCCTGGCTATTTAAAAAAAGACCTTGTATATCTTAGGTATTCTTAAAAGAACTTTTAATTCCCTTTATTTTGGTGTATGATTGATGGGTGTAGTTTGGGCTATAGAGTATACATCTTGTTCTTACTTGAGATGTGCACATATAAACAAACTGCTAGCTCCGCATGGTCATTATCACTTCCTGGACTTCAAAGGTAAATTGTAAAAAAAAGAGTATATAACTTTATATTTTGTAATTCATTCGATGTACTTTCAGAAGCTGGTATTGCCTACTCTGACAAAATTCGTTTTTCCTATTTTAATAACTGCTAAAAAAAAGTGTACATTGGACTAATTCAGGCTGAGTTTTCGAGCACATGGGAGACGCTATTTTTGTCAACTACATGCTTAGAGCATGAACAATTTCCACAAGTACAATATCTAAAGAAATTTCAGCCACAGTACATGAAAATAGCATAGAGGTATGCCAACATTCTCTTCATTGTGCATGTTGCAAATTCAAGCAACTTCACCTTACACCTGTCACTCTCTCAGAAGTACAAAATATCTGGAGACCGCCTCCTTAACCAAACCCTCGTGTAGTTAAGATTCCCACGGAACCACGCGAGAGTCTGGTTGAACGATACAATAGTTTCTGCCTAACACGCCGGCAGCTTGTTCCCTCCCCCCCCCCTAAAAAAACCCCGAAAAGTAGCAAGGATATAAAAAGTGCACAAAACTTGCTAACTTCGCTCATTGATTTATAATAATTTGTAACTGGATTGTCGCCAAGCGGCCCCTAACATTGTCATCTTCTTTGCGTTTAAAACCAAACGGAAGTTTTCAATGTCAACGAGGAGCCTGCTCACTGTCCATTTTCGGTTGCTGAAAGAGTCGATTTTCAATAAAAAATGAAAAAAAGGGAGTAAAAATATTCCCTTATATCTCAACGATAGGGAAATGTTGTGTGAAAAACACAGAATCGCCGAAGCAAATATGAACGCCGTGTTAGTGTTGAAGTTCCGTTAGGTTTGAAACACGAAGAATGTGACAATGTTAAGGAGCCGCTTGGTGGCAATCGAGTTAGAAATTATAAATCAGTGAATGAAATGAGTAAGTTTTGTACACTTTTTATATCCTTGATGCTTTTCATTTTTAAAATCGGTAGTGGGGCTAGGCGGAAACTATAGGTAGGCTGAGACTAAGGGCTCGTAAAATGCTTCATTGATTGGTGATACCGACTTAAGGCGCTTTGGTCAAAATATGTAGAAGCTAAAGTACAAAGACATTTCTCGCTGTCTGATTGAAACTGGTCCAGCGGCTTATGAGAAGAAGATGAAAATAGCAATTGTTGACGGACGAAGGGGAATACCGCAAGCTCATCTGGTCTTACAACCAAGTGAGCTCAAGATCACAACCGCAGGTTATAAAAATATTCCCAAAGGAAAAAAACAAACACCCCCACCCCCACCCAAAAAACAACAACATACACAGCAAGAAGTGACTATATTGTTGGACTCGAAGCATAGCAACTATCACAGAAAGGGTGAATATTTTACAATCAATCAGGAATAAGCTATCTTGTATTTCTGCATGTTTCGATATGAAAAAAACATCTTCCTGATATTTTGACGAGATAATGGCCAATGAAACCAAACGAAGGGCACAAAATGCATGATACAGTTGTATCGTTAATCCACTACTTCAAAATAGTATCGCGTCAGAGCTCCGTTTGATATTCATGATTACTTTCTCCAATTTTAAAAATATTGTTTCGTAGTGTACAGGTAACCACACTAAATTCGGGCAAAACCTCAAACATAAAAATATCAAGATTAAAAAGCTTCCTATCGTAAGCTGAAGTTAAATATTTTATTAAAAAAAATTCCTTTTCAATTTAAAAACTCTCTTGAGAAGTAGACTTTTCTTTTCTTTTATTTCTTACTCTAAAGGAAGTGTTTTGCTAGTTAAATGATAAAGTATGCATTGAAAACATGTACGGCAATTGAATGAAATTTAACGGTATGCTACAAACAAAGGTCAAAACAATTTCATTATGTTATGTCGACTCTGTGGGGGGGGGGGCGGCGGTGGGGGCAAAATAACCGCTGCAAGTCCTCTAAAGTTACCATAATTCCGCACTTTGCGGGAAACTGCACAAGTATGTATGCGCATGCTTGAAGTTTAAACGTGCCATGGAGCATGTGCATTTCTGTAACGATTACGCCACGAGAGTTTCCAGAGCCTCCTCTGGTATGCTGTCGATAGCCCGGCCGGTTTTCAGAGTTATGGCCACAGAAACATTTTCTGGACTGTAAACCCCAAACACTGGCCACAACGGTTCAGACATCTCAGAGATGACCAAGTTCTTAAAATGGAAGAGCATTTTCTTGTTTTTGACATCTACTATGATCCAATGCTTTTTTTCTATGTCCAACATAAACCCATAGTACTGCCGGACGAAGGTACCTGGAGGAGAAGGTGTTCTAGGCGACAATGCTTTGTGGGTCAACAGCTGACCATTATGCCAGGTCTGCAGACAGATCTTGCCACACACGTGACATCCACGCGCGCTGACGGACCACGCGGCAGGATGGCAGTCCACTGATTGGTGCTTGTCGATACAGTCCAACTTGGCGAGGCCAAACTCGAAGAGCATGCCCTGTCGAATAAGGCGCTGGATCTTGTAAACGACCCCAACTTCCCAGTAGTACAAACCTGTCTTCTGCACAGGTCGACTGGCCATGGCACCGCGGTAAATCTGCAGTCTCCCGGGCTCTAAACGGGTCGTGATTTTGCCCTTCGTTCGAGATGTTTTGGCTCGTATCGTCTTACCTTCCTCCAAAATGTCTATAGTGTTGTGGCATGTCACTGCGTCAAACACGAAGTCTGGACCTTCAAGAAAAAAGAAAGTTGTGTGAAAATTCAAATTAGTTTGGATGGGATTTATTACTGAGAATCACTACGGAAAATCATATTGCTCAAAACTGAATGTTTTAATCTGCAAATACGGATACATTTACTTCCTTATCCGTCCTCCTACCAATCTACCTACCGACGCACATATCAACTTACTCACCTAACTTATTTATTGAATTTCTCAGTGACATATATATATTTGTTTTACAAAATACAAAATTACACAAGTGTTCTGAGCAATTTGTGTTACAATTTAAAATTAATTTGTCCATTTTGTAAGTTAGATCGTTGCTAAAACGTGAAAGTAGTCACATGGCGAGATATGTATTACTTGACAGCCACATCACAAATCCATGGACACTCGACTCTGTTTGAATTAAACTACCAAAATACTTTCGAATCAGCAAAAGTTGCATCTGATTTGTCGCTCGATATTCATAGAACAGCCGATAATCCGGCAATGTAGCCCGGTAATCCGAATGGCGATGGACATTATTGTTGTGTAATTCCACTTGGATTTAAGTTCTCAAGCATAGGATTTGATATGGAAATATGTTATGGAGATCGCCAAAAGGCTCCTTCAACCGACCGTACCTCAAGGGCCGCGAGAAATATCGGTAAGTATCTGAAAACGGTCGATACGTGCACTGATGTGTTGTGGACAAATATGTCTGCAATAATTGCAATGTTTGATGAATAGGTGAGATCATATCCCAAATCATCAGCCATTTACTATATAGTCCTGGGTACTGATTTATCGAACTAATACGAAATATACTCACAAACAATATCGCCCAGCATGAAATCCGTAATCGGGGTCATTGCTTGACTTGCTTCTGTAACAGAAATACTCAAAATTAGTCGTTGTTTCAAGTCTGAAGTTTCTTGAATGTACTAAACATATACAAAATATACCATTATTGTACAAAATTTGCATTTCTAGGAAAATTGCATTTTCATGATATAAAAAATGGTTTGGTTCGAAAAAAATCGTAGTCATAGATAGATATACTTTCATCTCGATGATTACCGACTCAGTTGTGTTCTGTAGGTGTTGCATAACTTTTTAAAAATCCCTTTGAAAATCTTCAGCTATGAGTTCCAGCTTCGGCGCTTTGTGTATTCGTGACCAAATACTAATAGCACCAAACCTTATAAACGCTGCCGATGCATCTACACCAATGTCAGACATATAAACTTTGAGCATACATTATTTTCAGTGAAACATGACAGTGAGAAATGTTGTGCATAATATATAAATATATTCTCAAAAGACATTTATTTATATTTGGAGGGGAAAAAATAGTTTCCAAACCCTTCAATTGTGTTTTTAGACCGGTGTGTGTGTGTGTGAATCGTCGTGTCCGTCCATCCGTGAAGCACACAATCCCGTTAGCGCAACTAGTTGCGCCTTTTTTTATGAATTGCGATGAAACTTTGTAAATATGATGGTTATCACTTGAAAATTCTGCACATGTCAACATATTATTTTGTCCCACACATTTTATAAGTGTTATTGTCCTGTTTGACTTGCAGCTGAATGCAGTGTATGACAACACTTTGTGAACGCAATTAGTCTCACATTTTGCATGGGCGCCATAAAACTTGATAAAAGTGATAGTCATCGTCTGAAGATGCACATTTGAAAAAGTCACTTTGACTTTTGTCAGAGTTACTGTCCTTTTTGTATTGTAGCTTAATGTGGCGTATGACATAATTTTTTTAGCGCAACTAGTCCCATGAACTTGTTAAATATTATGGTCATCACCTGAAGATGAGCGTATCAACAAATCACTTTGCTCCCGCAGTATTTCCTTTTTTTCTTTTTTTTTTTTTTTTTTGGTTTATAAGAGTTATTACCTTTATTGACTTGCAGCTGAATGCAATGTATAACAAAAGTCTCACAGTTTTCAATGCATCGCCATGAAACTTGTGAACTTGTCATCATCTGAAGATGCGCATATAAACAAATCACCGTGCTCCTGCGATTGTTGTCATTTAGTGCACTTTTTAACTTGATGCCTGAAGCAGTGTATGACAGTATCTTATGCACACAACTTGTGTTACATATTTCAGTGTATATTTATTAAACTTTGTACATGTTATAGTCATCATTTTAAGATGCGCATATATGTGGCTATGTGAGAAAGCTTGCAAGTAGCTTCTCGTGGATAGGTGGTTCTTCTCGGAATTTTCCCGAGTTCTTCCTCCACCAGATCTACTGGCCGCAATGTATAGCCTATCATGTGATGAAATATGGCGTTAAACCCATAAAACCCAAACCATCGACAAATTACTTTCCTCCCACAATGTTTGTTAGAGTTATTGCCCTTTTTGTCTTCCTGCTGGAGGCAGTGCATGACAGAATCTTAAAAACAAAAGAAGTCTCAATTTTCAAATGGATCGTCATTAAACTTTGCACATATTATGGTCATCATCTAAAGATGCGCATATCGAGAAATCACTGTTGTTTCGAAATTTGTTAGAGTTATTGCCCTTTCTGTCCAGCAGTTCACTGCAATGTAAGACAGAATCCTGTGAACGCAACTTGCATTGCGATTTTTGTATGGATCGCTGTGAAACTTGGTACGTATTATGTTTATCATCTAAAGATGCATATATTGACAAATATCTGTGCTCCCGTGATTATTGTAAGAGTTGTTGCTCTTGTTGACTTACAGCTGGAAGCAATATATGACAAATTTGCAGTTTTTAGTGGACTGCCGTAAAACGTAGTACATATTATGGTCATCATCAGAAGATATGCATGTTAACAAATCATTGTACTCACACTATTTTATAGAGGAGATATGCCCCTTTTTTAATCTATAGATTCATCTCAAGCATGCGGTGGGGGTATGATTCGGGAGAGACGGTGGTATATTTATGTGAGCAAATTGCTCACCGTTCCTCTAGTTAAAAGCTGTGTCTACATGGACTGGTTCCTGTTTATTCTATCTTAAGGTGCACAAGGGAAAGATTTTACAAAAGGTATTCAAAGTTTTAGGTCGATGTAAATTAAAAATTCTTTATGCATGTATCTTTCTTCGATCGGCCGTCACAATTCAGTGAAACCATTGTGTGCAAGAATTATAGCCAACCCACTTTTTTAATTTATAGGATTATGCTTCTCACACATGAGGAATATTTCATTATGAGTAACATCAAAGAAATATATGTCATTGTTACCTGATAAATGATTGACATTATCAGTAACATCAAGGAAATTTCTGTCATTGTTACCTGATAAATGATTCACATTATGTTTTTTGAACTGAATTCAAGGAAAATCATTCGAAGAACATGTCTTTTTTTTCCTTGGCGACATACTAGGGGGAATATCCAAACAATGGATTCGAAATATTTTAAGCCTATATATGCGAATATTACTATCGTGGGCATGATTGTCAGCATAATAAATATTCTGGGAGAGTTTCCTCTGTGTGTGTGTGTGTGTGTGTGTGTGTGTGTGTGTGTGTGTGTGTGTGTGTGTGTGTGTATGTGTGTGTGTGTGTTGTTGTTAACTATTCAACAGTTTTTAAATCTAGTAACTGCAGGATAGTATTACATAATAAAACAGATCCAGTTAAGTAGTCACACTTGCTTACCGCTGGGCGTTGCTGTCTTCATCGGATCGCCGAATTCCCTCTGCTCTCTTTTCTCTGAAAGAGTATAAAATTGACACAGTGATATAAAACAAATTATATATATATATATATATATATATATATATATATATATATATATATATATATATATATATATATATATATATATATATATATATATATAGTTTTAAGACTGGACAAATTTCTGTTCTTTAAAGACACATGTCTTGATATGCGTCCTATGACTTACCCATGTCCATTTCCAGATCCAGTCGGTCCACCATTGGCCCGCTGCCAACGTGGAAGGAGAACTCGTTAGGAATCATGGTTCCCATGACGAACACAGTGGCCCGGTGCTTCCCCTTCACAGTACCCCTATATTTAGCTTTGAACAGCCCCTCAGTAGCCGTGCAATCTATTATGGTTGCACCGTGCGTTCTTCCATTGGGATCCGTGACCTCAACTCGTATGTCAACCTCTCCTGCAATAAATCACATTCTACAGCATATATAGATGTTCTATTTAACAATAGATGTGTATTTACCAATATTTTTATGTCATATTGTGTCTTTACATAAATTATCACACTGGCCATGGAAATTTACTATCGAGTATTTCTACAAATTTACTTGTTTAAGTGTCACGTGCTGAACGCCATCCGATAATGATCTCTCCTTGTTAACTCCTTTAACTGCTTCTCTTGCCAATGAAAAACGAGAGAGAGAGAGAGAGAGAGAGAGAGAGAGAGAGAGAGAGAGAGAGAGAGAGAGAGAGAGGGGGGTACCTTCACTCTGCTGGTGGCCCTCGCTGTCAAAGAGTGTAATTTTCATAAAGACTTGCTCCCTTTCCATCGGTATGTCAAAGGGTTCCACGTGCGTGTTGGGAAGATAGGCCGATGTAGACCAAATGGAACCGAATTCACGGCTCAGTTTATTGAAGTCTTCGCCCATCTTTACTGGCTTAAATTTGATCTCATCATTGTCATGCGGAACGATGTCAAAATCTTCTTCCCGAAGTTCGTTTAGACGATGGATGATGTTGTCCTTGAAAAAGAGAAACTCCGAGTTGGTGCTGTAGTTAGCCATATTGTTAGAGAATTCATAGGAATCCTCCATGTTGTTCTTGTGGAAGCAGATACTTTCCAGTTGCTTGTCCAGTATCTTCTTTTTTTCCTTGACCTTCGTATGCAGCTTGTCCTTTAGTTCATCCCGACGTCTATCCAAGGCCTTTACACATTCCTCGAAAGCGATATCAATCTCTTTTGTGATTTTCTTGAGTGCCGAATCAAGACCATCAATTGTGTTATCGATGGAAGTAACGGTGTCCTTCGCAGAGAGGGTTCTATGTTTCACATCCGACATCAGCCCCTCGACAACTCTCTTGACTTCGACATAGACATCGTTTATCTGTTTGATATTATGTCCTTGTGAATCTGGATGCAATTGGATGGCGCAAAGTGCGCAGACGGGACGATCACATTTTTTGCAATAGAAGGCATAGCTTTGATCCTCATGTCCCGAAATATCGCAAGTCTGCTTGCTCTGGAATTCCTCGAAGGGGGCTTCCTTCAGCTCTGTAAGAGTCAAGACCTTATGTCGCTTGGTAACTTTGGTCTTACTATGGATGTCGGCACATTCAGTGCAGAGGAACTGACCACATTCATGACATCGGCTGATGGCCCTTTTTTGCTTGCCACATTCCTCACAAGAGATGTCCAAACTGCCTCGCTGCACCTTCAAATGCTTAATCAAGCATTTCCTCGTGTCGTCCTTGCGGAACTGATCTAGATCGCTGTCTGGGACCGTGTGTCGTACCTCGCATATCGGGCACTTCAAGGTTCCATGGTTTTCCATGGATACAAGGCAGGCATGGCAGCAAGCGTGGAGACACGGTAGTATGCGTGGCAGAACGTCATTTTCATTGTACTCTTTCAGACAACTTTGACATTCTGTGTACTGCTTGCGGACGTCCTCCGCCTTGACAGAAGCTTTGCTGATGGGTCTCGAGGACTCCATAAATGTATCTGAATATTCTCTAATGCTTTCCTTTCTGCAAGAAATGATAAAACGTATGCATGTGTGACTGCATTAAGTGAAGATGCAGAACCGTCTTCATAAAGCCAAGTGAATAAAAAGGAACAATTTTTTAATACATATTTTAGGATAGGTAAACTTAGATGGATTCTTCTCAAAAAGGTGAGGTTTCACTGAAACCGAGGTAAACGAAACAAATTTCACAGCCAAAGCGATCCAACCTTTTTCGTCAGTATACTTTGAAACTCAAACTATTTACATATACTTCTGCGTCTTTATCAGGGCCGGATTACGACCTTTAGAGTCCCTAAGCACTGAAAAGATTATGGTGCCCCCCCCCCTTATGTAATTCAAAATAAAAACAATACCAAACCGTAATTTCTCATTATTTTTGGTGCCAATTGCTTTCCTGTTGTCCTAAGCACGTGCTTAGTCTGCCTATTGGGTAATCCAGCACTGGCCTTTATATATTATAATTAAATGGAACATAATATATAGTATTTGATGAGAATCATCCGTAAACAGTTTAGCACAAATAATCAAATATAAGTAAAAACAAAACATTACTTACTCCATTTTCTTTTCTTTCTTCCTTTGAAGATAGAAAAAAAATATGTAAATCTCTAAAAGTCAGACTAATGATCCAGACTTTAATGGAATTACTAATTGTTGATAACACAAGTTGTCAGATTTATTCATAATACTGAGAAAATTCTTCCGACATGCCTATATAGTTACCCTTTGAAACAGAGTTCATATTTGTTTATCGATATACGATTGGAAGTATTGCATGTCATTTAATATGTATTTTGGCGATTACATTTATAAAAAAATCTATTCAGTACGCAATATTTTAACAGTGTAATAATGTCTAGAACTTTTAGATAGAATAGTGTTATTCAAATACAAGAACGACTTACCTTCCAATTTTACGTCAAATTTTCTTCGGTGTTTGTAATCGATAAAAAAGAATGTTCCGTTGGGACAACAAACACGAATCCTCTAAGGTATCCTATACACCAGTGTCGAGTCCACCGATCGATCAACTTCTTTATTTCAGCTGGACAGGTATTATGAAATTCTGTATGCATGGATTGATGTTATCCCTCTTAGGTAGGTTTTTGAAGGCAGTGGTCTAACTTCGACCACTCGATGCGATTGTACTGCACAGTCTGGATGCATGGAGTTGCAAAGGGGCAAGAACTTTGATTCGTGTAGAGGTGGTAAGGAGAGGGTACCTCCATGTCACGGCTTCTATTGTTTACTGTATGCAGTATTGTCTAACAAACGGGAGAACTTTCGTCCTAATAGGATTGTCTGATAATCGAAAGGAATCACTGCACTGGATCGTTAGTCACATTGATTTATGTATATGCATAACAAAGTAGCGAGTAGTTCCACTGAATTCGTCTTGAGTGTGTACACTTAACATTGCTTCCCCTCCCTCTCTCTCTCTCTCTCTCTCTCTCTCTCTCTCTCTCTCTCTCTCAATACATTCAATACCTTCAACATCGTCAAGGATAGACTTTGTGGTATCAGATATATATATATATATATATATATATATATATATATATATATATAATATATATATATATATATATATATATATATATATATATATATTGGCCATCAACAAGTTTATTCATATGCATTTAAGTTTGTTACAAAAGTTGATGGTGACACGTTTAATACATACAGTAAAAGACATCTATCGCACGTACAAACATTCAATCAATGCTAAAGATACATACTTAGGTATACATACCGGTACACACATTTTCATGCACACTCGTACATGCATATATACATTTACACATTATATATGTATATACATATACCGATACACATACATACATACACATTTATACATACATACACACTTATACATACATACATATACACTTATATAGACACACACGTGCATAAACATACGTACCTACGTACTTTGTATACATGGAGCATGATACAAAGTAAGTATACAACACGTTAATGTGTGACCTTGTAAAATACACCAGAATATGTTTGATAAATCACACGATTGCGCTTAAATACAAGCTCTTCTTGAAAAGACACAAAAAGTGTCATCAATATATAAGCAGTATTCAAAAGTAGTATTATAAGAATTTTATACATGAAATATGAAAGATAGTAATGAGATGAAGGTAACAGTGAATTTAAGAAAAACTAATAATTAAAAACGAATTAATAAAATCATATAATTGTATGTAATTTTAAGTAACATTTATCATATTATTACGTTCAATTAGTGTTCTATGAATATAATTTCCCAGATTTCTAATCTCAGTAGATTTCGTGGAATTTAGTAATTTAATGAATTTCAACATACTCGGGCCTTTCCAAAAATAAGTCATATTCCAGCACGTTACAAAAAAAGACGAAGTCCTTTGATCTAATGGGATGCATTGTGGTCTCCTCCATTTCCCTGATTCAATATATAAAGTATGGGCAGACGTCCTTTTTTTAAAATGGGATTTTCTACATTTTGTCACTGTTACTATATCCAAATACTCATTATAGACAAAATGTGAAGACAAATTTCTATATAATCTTGCACTTGAAGATTCTCTGATTCTTGGTTGCCAATTTTGGATAAATGGGTCAGATAGCCATATATTGACCAAAGATAAGAAAATCTTTATGTTTCCAACAGCTTGATTTATACACACTTCCCCCAGACCAAGACTATTTTATAAATCCCGGACTAACGATGCCCAATTTTTCTTTCCAGGACGGCTTTTTAAGTCAGTAAGCATTATGTTATATATGACAGATATATATTTTCTATTATTTGAGGAGACAAACTTGTTCACTATTTCGGAATGCAGTAATATCTATAGATCTGTAAGGGTGTCCTCCCTAATTCACCATATACAAAATAATTTTTGGTAGATTTTTTAACGCAAAAAAAGACTTTTGCAACAATTTAAGTGAAACCATTCAACAGAATTTCCTTCAATAAATCCACATACTTCTGATCCATAATTGAGAATTTATGAAATTAGTTCAAAGTTTCACATTTTACCTTTGGGGGCACATTTCCAAACTTGTATAAATATTTATCCATTGCAAATAATGCTTTTGAAGCTTGTGAGCTTAAAGTTTGTTGAGCAAGTGTGAAAGAACCCCCTGATGTAAAATTAATTACAAGAAATATAAATTTATTGATAAGCTCTAACTCTAAACATTTATAGAAGAATAAAGTAAAATCTGCTATTCTTCCTCCCTTACGGAAAACCATAATTTTTGTTTTGTTTGTATTAACTTTAAGGTGCCACTTATCACAACATTTACTCAGAGCACTTAGGACCTTTCAAGACCCTGTTTCGACTCAGAAAATATAATTAGATCATCTGCCTATAAAATCATAAACAGTTGTAGCATACCTATGTCAGCACAGTTGACACCACTGTTAATAAGTTCTATAATTAATAAACATGGAAAATAAGAAGGGCGACAAGCATTCTCCTTGACGCACGCCAGTTACACATACAAATTCTTTCGACAAGGTATTATTGAATCTCACTTTTGACATTTTCATACACTGACTGTACAATATTAATATTTTATCTCTTATTCCTAACTTAAGTAATTTATACCACAAAATATCCCTTATAATAGAATCAAACGCTTTAGCAAAATCAACAAAAGCAACAACTTTTACCTGAATAATTATAATGAGTCATCAATCCATGTAATGTAAACAAATTTATCAGTTGCGAACATATTTTTCCTAAAATCAGACTGAGTTTGTAAAAATACCTTGTAATCCTCCGCCAAATTAACAAGTCCGTTATTTAAAATTCTAATCAACACTTTACCCAATACACCCATAAGGGTGATACCTCTATAATTTTCTACGTTATTTACAGAACCTTTCTTAAGAATAGGTATGACAATACCCTCAGACCAAAATGTCTGGGAAGCAACCAGTATTGAAAATAACATTGAAAATATAGAGTAGATATGTCAAATACCAAAACTTCATTAAAAAGAGTTATTAGGGCCACTGCATTTATCATTCTTTAACTCTTTAATTGCTCTTTTCAATTCTCATATCCAAATACCAATATTTAATTCATCAAACAAAATTAGAAAGTCACCCTGTACATAATCATTATAGAAATCTATTTCTTCATCATCTGCACTAACAAGTGGATCATCAGGCATACTGGCACACTTAAAAAGCTTCAGATTCATTTATTGATATAGCAGGTATTTGTTTAGTAACACATTCCCTCAAAAGTTGCCAATACTCCTTAAAATTCCGCTTACGAGCTTCTAGTACTTTATTCGTACGGCCAGCAATAAATCTCCCCATTTTTTAATATGTGCCTTATAGGATACTTGTTGATGTTGTTGCTAGTGGTGGTTGTGAAAAAAGCACGGTTAAGCTTTTCAAAACATGTATAAATCGTTAATTTTTCCTTACAGTCCCGCTGAACCATGTATAGATTTGTCCATATTTCTTGTAAGTGGCTTGGGTTATGTGTACTTTTCAGAAGTTGTAAATTGACATTACTACAATTTAAAAAAAACAAAAACAAGTGTGTTCTACTTTATTTAATGTTAGAGCACTGTTTATCCCGGAACTGCAGACTGATTGTAAGGATATCTTAAATAAAGTCGAACGAAAGTATCAATAATTATCATCAGAAATGAGAATATTTTAAAAACTGTGTAAACTAACTTTATGTGAGGAAAAGTTCACCTTGTAAGCTGACAATGGAATGGCTGATCGAGCGCTTGAATCAAGGTGGTAACCTCGTTGTGTTCGTTATAGTGGAGAACTTATTATCTAGCTGTGCCCCTCTTGACTAGTTTTTATTAACAACAATATCACTTCAACTGCATTATCAAATAAGAAGAACAATATTTATATGTAAATGGAAAATTTAATGCTATCTTCAAATGTGGCATTTCTTAATAAATGAATAACTAGTAGGATATGTAGGGTTTGTTTTTAACCTTTTTTCAGTGCTCTTTGCGTGCATTCATTTCCTTTATTAGCCACAAGTTGGGTTAAACTGGGTAATGCGTGTGCCTGTTATCAATACTGCTTATATTAAGGGTATGTGAAATTTTAAAGCTCCGCCCATTCCTTTTTATGTTGACAGATGTCATAATACGATTCACCGATCTGCGATCAGCTGACCTTTTGGCACGAAGTATGGACTGCTTCTTTCATACTGCGTCAGTCTCTCTCACTGTCATTGACACACTTATCGAGAAGACGTATTCATGTTACGTACATTTAGTATGCATCTTAAGATGTTGAATATTTACAGGTTTCAACAAACTAGTAACTTAAACGGATAAAGCGGTATTTTAACCTCACACATTGCAATTATACTCAGTTCTGAGAGAGTCAATTAAGGAAGATGGTGACGATGGTGATGATGATGATGATTTTGACACAAACTTTTAGGATTATATTGGTCATTTTTGGATATAACTCGTTATTAAAGCACGGAACATCGGAACAGAACAATATCATTATAGACAAAAGTCGAGGAAACAAGGGAAAGGCGGAAGAAATTCATTCGGATAGAACGAAAGGACTTATTGAACACACACACACACGCATACGCACACACATACATATATAAATTAAAGGAACGAGGAACGACGGAGCATACACATGTACTCTCAAACGAATGACGGCAGTAGTTGCTCTTGAATATATGGTTTGGTATCGATGTAACGGTGTTTGTTTTGAAAACTGTGATGGTGGTGATGATCTAAATTAATGTTGTGGGATTATTTATTTGTGTATGGATTTGTATGGATATTTTATTCCTAATGGTGCACGTAAGAACAGAAACTTGCTCGGTAATTTGGCTATTTGTAGCTAAATAGTATAGTGATTTTTTTCTAAGCATATGATTCAATGTAAATGCAGTGTCACGTACTCCTTTTATATGACTAGACCGCGTGTTACAATTCTTTTTCTTCACTCTTTTCGAATTCGCATATTGTGATTTTCAAATGGATGCTAAAAGTTTAAAAGACAAAGTTATTATATACAAATATACCGAAATCGTCGTGTTTTCTCATCATTTTCTTTGATTATTTAATGCATCTGTCTCTCTCAGTCTCTGTCTTGCCCTCTGTCTCTGGCAGTGTCGAAGTGTATTCGTTTTAATCAGTTATCACAAGGGTGATGTTAGGATTAGAGTTATTTGCTTTTCATTAATACAATGTGTTTATGATATATCTTGTGTGTGAATTACTGATTTAGTGTTAATCTCGACTTTTTCATCCATTCCGTTTGTATTTAGTGTCGCTCAGCTTGCCGATGTGAAAGTACACTTGTACTGAATCGGTTAACTTGTGTAGGGGGTGGAGCTTAGCTGTATTCTAACTTTCAAAACCTGGAAGTTAGAGTCTAATATTTTCGAAATATTTAGCTCTTGTCCAAATCAAACACTTTTCAATAAAAAATAAATTATTTATCTAGACGTTCTAATCTAATTGTTTATAGCACCCTTTCATGCCATGTTATGACCAATATCGCGGTACCTTTTAATTCCGGCTGTATATAAGCACAGAATCGGTGATGTGTGCAAGTCTTTCCACGAAATAACAGAGTTATATCCCCTGCAAACCCATAATTCCATGCGTGTTTGCATAGTTACGCATACACTATGCTTTTCATAATGTATAAATATTGAATACTAAACAAGTTTTTCTCCATTCTTATCTTCAAGGGATTTAGTTTTCTACCGGGCAGTATCACAAATAATCATGAGTGAATTTAAAGAGGTTAACTATGAACCAAGGCAAGACTGGCAGCAGACTTCAGCTGGGGTCGGACACCACTATCGACCTGGTTATCATTTTCCCAGTTCAGAGTTTCATGTAAGTTTCGAAACATCCTCACAAACAGAAGAACTTGTCAGCTTAACAAGAACTAATACATTGTTTATACAGAGCTCATTCACGAACAACTACTGTTTTTATTTCTGGTTCTTATGCATCTGCTATTATATTTTTTTTTAACACTTTTTTCTTCCTTCCTTCTTTCATCATCATCATCACCATCATTATCCTCATCTCTTTTCTTCATCCATAATCTTTGATAGCTCTCTCAGCTTTGATCACAAGTGATGTTATTGTTGCTGATGACTTTTTAAAAAAAATAATTGTAATTTTATTATTTCAGTGTATTATATAGATCAACAAGTTGTTCTACGCTTTTGTTTCTTTCTTCTTTCGGACATGAGTGGGCCACCAGTCATTTCAGAAAAAATGGCAGAGAACAACTTGTTGGTCTATGTATTAATATAGTGCTGATAAGTTGTCTGTTCATATGCAATCTATTTGAAGGAGCTAAATTTTACTTTTTATCAGAAGTTATAATCTGAAAGTATCATATTATTACATGCATGTGTCATCTAACATAAACATTGACATAAACATGCATAAGTAAGAAAGTCAAAGGAGCTATCTTTCTTCCACTTAGCAATTGTCAAGAAATCTTAAACATGTAAGCTAATTGTTTAATTTATGAATTCTATTTATTTACAGGCCAACATAAGAGAACCAGTACCTCCACCACTGGCACAGATGGATCAAGTTACAAAGGACCAACATTTTGAAACCACCTATGGTAAAAGTCATGACACTAAGTATCCAACTACAGTCTACTCAAATCCAGTTTTTAAGAAAGCTCCAGGTCATTGGAAAGTAGATTATGTGAAGGATCTTGCAGAGAAGGTAAAAGGGTTCTCTAATTTGCATTTCACATTTAAGAATAGTTTGTTGTTGATTCAGAGATTTGAGCCACTTGGTATAAGTGAATGACTTATGAGAATCCAAGATAAATCCCCCGTCTTGCTTTACATTTTTCTTTCCTATATGTGCATATGGCATTTATACAGTTTTAGGATTCATGCTGTTTATAATACAAGGGATCATTCAGATTTTCATTTTGAGAGATGATTCTGAATTGTGGTACAGGAGCTTAATTTAGCAGTACAACCATGCTTTTGTTCATATCAGAACTCATTATAACTGTTATATTATTAAATACCATATACTGACTGTGATACCAGGAATGAAAATCTGAAAGTTGCAAGGACATTGTTTTCAGATAAATATGCTTGGTCATGGTAATTTATGGATTAATTAACGATACATTGTTAACTCCAATTTTTTCTTGTACATGTACCACTAGCTTTTTAGAAAAGGACTTACCCTTGGATATACATGGATTTATTGTTCAACACAGGATGTATACTGCTAAATAAATGATGAATCATGGATTACTTGTCTTGTTAAAGGAACCAACAGAAAGAAACCCTGTGTAAATGTCTAGCAAGAACTGTAAAGGATTTTAATAACATACCTTTTGTCTTTAGTTTCAGTAAATTATTTTAATGCATGTGTTCAGAAACTTAATATGCAAGCCATAAAACTGCTTGGAATCTTTTCTTAAACTTATCCATGCATGAATGATGTTATAGGTTTTTTTCCTGCTGAATTTCAGCTTGACAAAGGTGGCTGGAGAAGACCACTTACAACAGGAAATCAAATAAGTGAGACTAGAGAACAATACTCAGCCCCACCTGGTGTACGACAGAAGTATCACTTTGATGATGCAGCTGGTCTTGGTTTGCCTCAACCATTCATTCTGAAAGATCACCATGTAGAGGGTCCATCAAAGGTATCTCAATCTCAGCTTAACAGCATCGCCAAACCATAAAATAACCTTAATTAGCACTGTTCCTGCAAAGATATCCATGCAAATAGGGGAAACTAATAAAAATATTAAGCAAAATATATCTTGAGTGTGAAGTTGAAGAAAGTAATTTGTATTTGCTCATGAAATTTACCATAAAAAACACAGATTAGAGCAGCATAATTCTTTCAGAAATAAAACCTCTCTCGTTTGTTGTATAGTATGTATCCAGTGATAGACCCATACTTGATGATAAGCCCACCCCCACTTTTACAAAACTCTGACAAGATTTCTTTGTCTGATCAGGAGCCCAACCTTAATTTTAGAAAATACAAGAGTCCTTTGAAGGGACTGATGCTCTACTATCTGAAAAGAATTTCCAGAAATTTGAGATAAGACCATTTCTTCATTTTTTTATTTACTCCGAGTGTTGAAACCATCTCCAATATTCTTGAGTGATAAGATTTTTAAATTGGCCACTGTGGCAGCCAAAATATTGAATGTAAGATTGACTACCACAATGAGAAGCCTTCTTGGTGAAAACTGTTTTGATATGCCTTTCTGTTCAGGAGGAGTACAGATAAAAAAATTTTTAAGATGGCTGCCATGGCGGCATTATTAGATGTCAGGTTGGCACCATCTTCATTCAAGACAAACTGGTGTTGTTATGAGCACCCATTCAGGAGGAGTAGCAACAACAAGATTTTCAAGATGGCTCATGTGGTGGCCATATTGGATTTCCGGGTGGAACCAATTTAATTTAGGATCAACTACACATCATAAGAAGTCTTCTGCTGAAAACCGCATGATGATATGATTTTCTGTTCAGGAGTAGCAATAACGAGTTTCACATTCCTGGCATGGTGACTATTTTGGACATAAGATTGGCACCATTTTCATTTAGAACCAACTATACATCATAAGAAGTCTTTTTGTGAAAACCCCATGTTGATATGACCATCCATTCAGGAGGAGTAGCAATAACAAGATTTTCAAGATGGCTGCTCAAGGGACCATATTGGATGTCTGAGCAGCACAATTTTCATTCAAGACCAACTAAACCTTGGGATGAATGTGTGTGTACAGATTCATGGCAATCCTCCAAGTAGTTTAGGAGGAGTAGCAATAATAAACTTGTACTAATGGATGGACAGACGTCAGACAACAGGTTGTCCCATAAGCTCTTCTGGTCTGTGACAAGTAGAGCTAACAAGAGTTCCTCAAAGGGACTGATGCATTGCTGGCTGAAGAGAATTTCCAATGACAGCCAGATTGGAGTCAGATCAGCACCATTTTCATTCAGGCCAACATCAAGTCTTTTAGTGAAAACCCTATGCTGATATGAACATCAATTCAGGAGGAGTAGTGATAACAAGATTTATAAGACAGCCATTGTAGTGGTCATATTGGATGTAATATGAGCACCATTTTCATTTAGGAGCAACTAGATATCATAAGAATTTGGTGAAAACTCCATGTCATTACGACTTTACATTCTGGAGAAGTTACAATATTAAGATTTTCAAAATGTCCAACATTGTGACCACATTGGATGTTAGATTGGCATCATTTTCATTTAGGAACAACTACACACTATAAGAAGTCCCCATGTTGATATGACTTTCCATGTTGATATGACTTGATATGACTTTCCATGTTGATATGACTTTCAATGTTGACATGACTTTCCATGTTGATATGACTGTCCATGTTGATATGACTTTCAATGTTGACATGACTTTCCATGTTGATATGACTTTCCATGTTGATTTGACTTTCAATGTTGACATGACTTTCCATGTTGATATGACTTTCCATGTTGACATGACTTTCCATGTTGATATGACTTTCCATGTTGACATGACTTTCCCTTTAGGACGAAGAGTGACCATCCATCCAGGATGAGTAGCGATTACAAGATTTTCAAGATGGCCACCATGGTGCCATATGGAAGTCAGATTGCCACCATTTTCATTTAGGACCAGCTAGAGATCATAAGAAATCTTTCAATGAAAAAGCCATGTTTATAGGACCTTCTGTTTAGGGAAGTAGCGACAACAAGATTTCACAATGGTCACAATGGTGGCTATATTGGATGTCTGAGCAGCACCATTTTCATTTCGGACCAGCTAGACCTTGGGATGAGTGCATGTATCAAGTTTCATGGCAATTATCCAAACTGTTTGTTAGGAGAAGCGATAGTAAACTTGTGCTAAAAGATGGATGGATGACAGATGATAGACAATGGATGGACGACAGACAAAAGGCCTAGTAGTGACCAGTAGAGCTAAAAATATATGGGACTGCCCCTTGAATTGTCATGGGAGAAATACTGTAATATATTACTCTGTTAAGACTAGGAAAAGATTTTTAATTTTTGAGACTGATTAAATGATTTATGTATGTTTAGTCAACAAGTGAAATGAATTTCACTTATTACATTTTTCTTTAGGTACAAAGATTACACAGTTTTATTAAGTGATATATCAAGTCCACATTGCCTACACTGCATGTTATCAAAGTGCTGATAACACTTAATTTGACAAACATTTACTATTTGTAAGTGACATGAAATACTGAATTGACTTTGTTGTTTACATTGTAATCGTAAATTATCTTTTGATATTTTTAGTATGGACAGGGCACAACAGAAAATCCCAAACTCAAAGGAGAACCATTTTATGTCAGAGACAAGGGAGTATTACGACTCCTAGACCCATATCTTTCAACAACACATAAAGATCATCGATCTTTCCACCCAGACGAGCAGAAGAGGTACCCCAAGAAAGACATTGCCACCTACTGGGAATGTGAGGAATATCCTAAAGCATGGGGTTTTGGCTTGAAACACAAGTAATTAATTATTGCTTTCATTATTAATTATACACTGAACTTTGTTTAATATTATGTCAATTATGCAAGTTCATACAACTTATAACAATGTTACTTTTGTCTTTGAGATGGAAAAACTGTATAACCCTTTAAAGTAAAAGGTATGATTTACTAGTATTCAACTCACATACAGAACTCATAGGGACATAAATTACGGAAATGCTGGTATTAACAGTCCAATAGCATTAACATTAAAATTACGATAACAGTTTTTATTATATACTTAAGTGTGAAATATAGACCATTATTGGTGAAATATATTGAATATTTTTTTAATTCCTATATTTTCACATGTGAAAAATATATAATTATATTTTCACATGAAAATACAAGATTTCTCATTATGCCATGTGACACTTGTTTTTGTGTGCCAATAGAAGTCATACTTGCAGCAATAAAAATGAACATTTTGTGAGTTTCAATAATAAATAGAAACTGCATTACCTTTCCAGCATGGAAATTATTTTTTGCCAAAGATATCGGACTTGCCACCACTTTGCTTCTTGATAAAGTTATGTCCCTTTAACAATCTTGACAACAATGTAAAAACTCAGGTGTGTTGCATTGCTCAGTTAGACTTGTTTTTGCAGTCAGATAGGGTAAAATAGTTTATAAAATGTTAAAAATTTAAGTTATTACAACATTAGATTATCTCAAACCTTCCATTCTCTCAAATGGGTGATATTTTTTATAATCAGCAAATAAATGCATTTGAAATACAGGTGAACTTTTTACAAAAAAGGGTGGCGGGGGTGGTGTGCTGAAGAGTGAATTTAATCTTCAAAGCTTTGATTCAGAAGTAAGTTAGAAAATTTTCTTTTCAAGCGTAAATAATGGATATATTTCATCTTCTGGTACAAAAAATATTTTATATTGTGGCTTTCACACATTAAAATATCGTGTTTTTTGTATCACATGATGAAATATATCCAGTATTCACATAGGAGAAGAAAATATCCTCTATGTGCATCACTTTCTCCTTAATTTGTCATGAAATGTGTCTACAAGATAAGTATCATTTATATTTTTTTTAAAGGGTAATTTTGTATAAAAAAACGAAAAGTAATAATCTTTTTGAAAGTATTTAAATTATTAATATTGTATGGTAATCAGGATATCTGAAATTTCAGGAATTACTTAAGTTTGTAAGTACTGAGATCAAAACTATAAAAATTCATACAATTACCTCTTCACTACCTTCAGTACTCACTTATAAGTTGAGTCCAACTGAAAACAAACAACATAGACCCTGATCTGCTGTTGCATAATGTATTGGCAAATCAGGATCTATGTTGTTTGTTCTACTGATTACTCCTAACAAACTGCATAGACCCAGATCTACAAGCACATGATGTGATAGCAGATCTGGGTCTGTGCAGTTTGCAGTTGGACTTCTAAGCAAATATATATGGTATATAATTTTCCTGTTTCTTCTAATCAGTATACTGGCATCTATGTTATGCCATTTAATTTTTTCTTTCTCATTTGTTGACACAAGAAGACATTTTAAAAAAATTTCACTTACTACTATTTTAGTTGCTGTAAAATACTAATAGTCATAAATATGTCAAAAAGAGTTGTGTAAAAACTTTTCTTTACAGCCCCCTTCCCAAAGATACAGTCCCACGGGAGCCATTACCAATGAGGGATCCAACTTTCTTCACAACAAGAACAAAAATTCCTCGTCCACCTAAAGCCTTAGTCCCTGTACCTCATTCTGGTCTTAAGAGCCTGAAACAAGACTCGTACACATGGCCATCTGATGTGAAGAGAAAGGAGGCCACGTTTTGTCCAGTAGATACTCCCTACACTCTACCCAGTAAGTACATGACTTGCATAGAGGATCTTTATGAAAGTCTGTTGCATAGAGGATCTTCCATGAAGTCGGTTGCATATGAAATGAGTTGAAGAATTTACCAGATTTACATACATTCCTTTAAGTACTTTTGAGACTTTGCTAGTTTTTTTTTTGAAAAGGGTGAAAGTAAGACGATGTTTTAATCCTTGGAGATAATTGACCTCTTCATACACGTGACAGAACCAGGACATAAAATTTCAAAATTTTGATCAGTAGATTGGCTTCTAAACCAGTAGATATTTTATCAACATAAATTTTACTTGTTTTAAGGGGATTGAAAACAAAACAGGTGCATTTATTTCCATAAAAAGGATTCTTAATCATGACATTGAACTTCAGACTCCAACACATATTCTAAATTTGTCTGTCCCAATGGGGGGCTAGGACATTAGTGACAATGTGTGTCATATTTGTATGCTGTCATAAAAATTTCTGTGCAATTTCTGAGTTAGGAAACATAACTTTAAGCAGTTTATTAAAATGATCTGTCATGAGGATTGGCCAATTGTGCTCTGCCACAAAATTTGCAAAGTCTCTGCCAAGTGTCACTTTATCCACTTTTGATGCAGTCTCCATTAAGACCATCAGAGTGGGGGTGTTTGTTACAGAAGAATCATTGATCCTATGTTGTGGTGTCTGCATATGTATGGTGATATAATTTCTTCCTCCATATACTTTCTTAAAATCCACTTTGCATGAAACACACAATGCAAACTCAGGACCTTTACTACTTGCCTGCACACACTTAAACTCTGATTCACAAGCATTGCTGAACTTATTGCAATATTCCTTAATTAGTGGTTTTTTATCATTGGGAGATAGTGCACATTTTGTCATGAATTGACCACAAAAAAGAGCTTCCCTTAAATATTCCTCTTAAAAATATAAAAATAATAATTACTAAGTGTTTCTGTCAAAATAATTTTTTGGTCAGTTTCTCCTTTTTATCTCACCTCTGCCAAAGATTGGGAGTTTTAATCAAAAACCCAAAAGCCATCATGGACCATTTTGATCCCTTTATTACTTATAACACCTCAAAAGACATCCTGCCTTCAGCTTTAAGCTCTGCAAATTACAACAGTAGGGTAATCAATTTACAGCTTGTAACATATTAGTCATTGTTTAACAAATCTTAATCTGACTACTCAGCATGCATCATTACACCAGTCGTTGCACTGGTGGAGCAGTTCCAGTCCCCAGTAGACTGGTTCTGGCTGGTTTCTGTAATGTGTGGATTAGAATGCATAAAAAATACAATTTTTTCCCCCTTTTTTCAATTTGTACAAAAATCTGTTCATTTTTAAAAACAGAGATTTCACCTATAAAATGGTATGCATGGTAGACTGCCTTTAAAACGGTAATTTTCTCCTATCGTCGTTAGAATCACATGTATGCCTCTTGGATTTGAGAAAAATGCTCTGCTTACTAATTAGCATAGCTACTTGAATTATTTTATCTCTGAAAAAAAATTATGGTGATTGACAGAATACATTTAATTTGTGAAATTTTCATGAAAGCTGAATAAAAAAAGTTCAGAATTATAAAGATTTGAAATTGTAGATATTATATAGCTAAAAGTGCCCAGGTGAAAAACTCTTGTCTGACCACTAAATTTATGCCTGTAAAAATCTGATTAGGTAAATGATGACACCTATCAGGGTGATCAGATTGGGCAGGGGTTCATTGGAATGTTTGTTACGAGATACTGTAGTTGACTGATATATGCCTTGCAAGCTGAAAGGTCAATTCTCTGCTTTGATCGATGACTGATAATACCTGCCAACCTTCCGGACAGTGTTCAGGGTTTTTTGAGACTTAAAAAGTGTGTTTTGTGGGAGAGGGGGGGGGGGGGGCAGTGTGTGGCTGAAATAATCAGTGTTGTACAATTGAGAAAAAATTATCTATAGAAAATAACTGGAAATTTAAATTTAAATCAAAGAAAATAAACGTTTACTTTTTCCACTGATGTATTGAATACACTTTCAAACAAAAAATTAGGCGGTAGACTTAACATTGTCATTTATCATCAACACCCACACACATACCTGTGCATAATCACAACCACACTGACTTCAGATAAAACAATACACCAAGTTTCTGTCCTTGAAATCCACTGGATTGTCGAATACAGTATTAACTTGTCATTGTTGACTGTGCTGCTCTCATTAGTTCATTGGAAGGTTTAAAGGTGATGCAGGTGTCATAACTGTTGAACTCGGCATTCATTAGAGACTGGATGGTATTGTTCAAACTTCACCAAACATCTTGTCGAATCTTTCTGTGCATTGAAAATGCTTTTTCTGCATCGTGCCCGATACAGGGTGGTGTTGCTATATTGCTAAGCAAATGGGCAGTGTCAAGAAAGGTTACTCTTTGGTTTTGTTTTGCAAGATTTACTGAAAATTGTGTTTTTTGTAAACACGACTGTGTAATGGCATTTTGGAGTAAAACCGTGTTTTTCGTGTGACACATCATGATCTGGCAGGTATGTAGTGCATAAGATATGATATTTTTAGTTTTCCTGGAGTGTATGAAACAAAGGTCAAAGACAGTAATCACCTCAAGATGCCATATGTTGCTGACATCAACTGTAACTGTACTGTTTCAGTGGAATAAAATATTATAAATGTAGTAAATTCCCTGCATTTTTGATTGAACATACCCCAGATATCTAACAGGCATCATGTATACATTGTATTAAATATGTACTTTTGGATGCTTCACATACTTCATTTGAATTAATAATACTGAATGAAATTATTTTTCCTTGCTATAATTTTGGAAATTGTATACACGCTAAAATTTTGCAACTGGAATAACATAATTTCAATAAATGTGAATTTTTTCATTCCAGAGCCGGGCACTAAATCCATGATGACAGCACCCAAAATGTACAATACTGAATATCAGCATATAGGCAGTAACAAGCCCATCACTGTATAAAAATATGTGCTGCTTATGGCACTTGCAATGTATATGTTGAGGAAAAAGAGGCAACTGGTGTCAAAGATGCATTTCTTTATGAATGTGCTCTGACAGTTATCATCCAAGTTTTCAATATGTGTGTGAATAGCGCAAGAAACAAGAAAAAACAATTGTACAGTTTGTGATTATCAATTCTATGCCCATACCATTTTTCTCAATCATCCCAGTTTTTCTTTCTGGTTCTTTTATGAACAGTTTCTTGTAATGTTTTATGGATAAAAAATTTATATAATAGCAGAGCTTCATATGAATGTAAGGTATGGAAATAGTAATTCTTATTTGCAAATATTGTACTGCTCAGCATAATTTTCTCTGATCTTATAAAAATTATAAAGCTTTTATATTTGTGTTTGTAAATATTTTCTTAAAATATGAAGCAAATATCAAATATATATGAAAGGGAATGCAATTTGTTAGATTACATAACATCACCTTTTCATACAAGACTGTGATCTTAGAAGATGAAGAAAACATAATCTTAAATAGAATTCTTGCTTGATAGTTCATATATACCCATGTATTTTCATCTATGTATCACTTCATTCAAGAGTATTTGAGAGAATGCATCCATCAGATATATTGTGTATATAGAATACTGAACTGATGTACCCCTAGCAATTTTGAGCTAGCAATTTTGAGGGGCAAAAATTGTATATACCTGCTGCCCACTCCCATTAAGCTGTCATTGTTTGTTTCAATAAAATATTTAAATGATAATGATGTTGATGAATCTATCATTTTATCATTACCGTATATCATCAAAGGTATACCAGGTACTATTAATTTTTTTTATTATTATTTGACGAGATAGTTTACACCGTTTAGATTTTTGGACATTGATAATCAGTACAATTGAAAGCCTTTGTGATTACCATATGTACTCATGTATAAGTCTAGTCCAATTGCAAACAACATAGATTTTGATGTGCCATTGCATAATGTGCCAGATGATCTGGGTCTATGCAATTTTATCTGACTTATAAGTGAATATATGTGGTATGCTTTTTTTTCATTAAAATGTATCATGCAAGATAGCATATTCAACTTCATTCCCAAGATTTTCTAAAACAAATGATAAATGGAGAATTTTAAGAAAGGATCAAGGATGAAAATGGAGTACCGTATATACTCACTTATAAGTAATGTCCAACCGAAAAACTACATAGACCCTGATCTGCCATCACATATCTGAGTCTATGCAGTTTTTTTTAGGAGTAACTAGTAGAACAAACAACACAGACCTTGATCTGCCATGCAGTATGCGATGGAAGATCAGGGTCTTTGCTGTTTGCAGTTGGACCCAACTTATTAAGTGAGTACATACAGTAAAAAAATCTTTTTATGTACTATAAGCAAGATGAAATCAGGGATATCTCAATGTAAGTAATTGTACCTTTGTTATCATGCCAATATTTTGAAGTTGGCATGTGTTTATACATACTTATAAGATGCACTAAAAGAGTCATTTAACAATCAGGTATAAACTACCGTAAGACAGTTTGTCCAGAAAAAGTAATCAGAGTTGAAGATACAAGAAAATCTGTGATATGCATCAGTTTTTGTTTACATGTTAACACAGTAGAACCTGTCTTGAAAGACCACTGCTATGAAAAACCACCTGTCTTGAGACCAGATTCTCAATGCACACATGTATTGATGAGCGACCACCTGTCTTGAGAGACCATGATTTTTTGGCAGAAGGAGTCGTCTTTCAGACCAGTTCAGCTGTAGAATTATTGTACATTTTGCACTTTCGTACTTGTTACACAGACTACCATCCATTTCACTGTTCACTGCTGATAGTTGTATATTTTAAATTTGTGATATGTCAAATTAAAATGACATAGACATGTAAATTTCTTTTCTTACTGAATCAAGCAAACATAATGGAATGGCACTTCATAATTTAATTCACTTTTCTGGTGACAGTTAAATATTTTAGTGATGTGCATATTTCATCTAAAATATATACACTCCTAATCGACATATTTTGTATCAGTTTACTTTGGACATTGAGTAGACATTATTGAAGTCCAAGATATGATAATTATTATTGAAAAACATCTTCTGATTCCAGAAAACAGCTGTTCCACTGAAAATGAAAAACTTGTGGGAACAGTTTTATTTTTGTAATTTCTTGACTGTTAAATGTTTTGATTATCTTTGAAAAGTCCCATTTCATTAATTCAACACAATGCATTGACAGATTTTTAGCCCAACCATGACAGATAAATGGTTGTAATTTTCTGTTACAGGAATTTTCTGTAACCTAAAATTATCTCTCACCTTGAGGACAAATCTCAAAGAATTGTGGGTTATCTCACAGTCTCAGTCCTTGAGTACTGAATTAACAATTTCTTATGGTAAGATTTTTCCTGGTGTGCTTTTTTAACACTTCTGTAAAACTTATTAACTTGTGATTCAAAAATCTAAGTCCTGCAAATGGTACATGATACACCCATTTTGTGACCTTGTCCTTACTAATGACTTTGATTCTGAGCTAGGGATTTGACTATTGTATAATAAGGTGCATTGTATTTATTAAATACAGCATGTAGAAGACCTGTTTTATATAATCTCCACATCATAAATGAATTGGTTTTTTTTGTATTTCTATAAAATAAATCACCTGAAAGTATTGTATTATCATTGTCACTTTTGACCACCATTTGAGACTGTCTTTGACATTACAAAGTCGTTTTATTTACAATGGTTACATGTACTATGTGAAACTCATGATTACAGTACTTCCATGCTGAACATACTTACTGGTCAGACATTCCCGACATTCATTTTCAGTCCAGACAAAACACGATTCATCTGTTTTCATGCATCATCTTTTAACTTTTACTTCAGATGGATATTTTCACAAACTTGAGTCCTTGTGGGCAAAACAAAGTGCAGCTGAATTAAAAGCAAACATCACTCAAGGTTTTGTGTGCTTCAAAATTGTTGATTTCATGAAAATATTACTCTCAAACAACATTCGTAGGTGTAGTGTATATATATATATATATATATATATATATATATATATCCCTGCAGTGAACACAAAGTACATATATCACTACAGTGAACACAAAATTACCTCATGATGCTATTATCCTCTGATGTTTTTTTTATATTATGCATACATTTTACCTCTGCAATATCGCTGTCCCAAACACATGGTATATACAGTTGATTTCAAAACTTTGAAGTAAAACATTTCCAAACTAAAATTACATTTTCTGTATTTATGAAAATATCAAATAATAAAGAGTGAGCATTTTCACAGACTTTTTCTTTAAAATATATTCAGTAGTTTAAAAGTTATACTCCAAACAAGTATACAAGTCACAATATTATATTTTGCTATGACCTTGATCTTTGAGGCAGGGGGTGTGTCTATGGTATGTGACACACTGTCTAGTCATGATATATACTTGGGTGGTATGGCTATGTTATTTGACACATCATCTATACAAGATATAACACTAGATAAAGTTCAAGTTAAACATCTTCCATGCTTCCAAAATTATTATCTGGACAAGAATACAAATCAAAGAATTACATTTTCCCTTGTCTTGACTTTCACATTGAGACAGTGGATGTTGCTGTGTTATGTTTCAAAATGTCTAGTCAAGATATATACATGGACAAAGTTTCATGAAAATATCCATTACAAAGTTATGGGCTGGACAAGCAAATGTTAACTGTCCGATGGGACAACACCAAAACACATGGTTCATACAGCCCCTGAGATGTTTTTCAAGGACTTCCAAAAGTTTTCAAGGAGTATTTTTGTGTACAGAATATTGAATTTTCTCCCTATACTTTTTATTTATCACTGCATAAATAGGTGGAAATAAGTAGAAGAAAACACTGGTAGCTACCGTACTTGGCATGCAACTACAGTAAAGGGACACTACTGCATCTGGTAACTACCCATGTCATTTGATCAACCCAATTTTATTCCATTTATTTATTTATTATTTTTGGTCAAAAAAGATAAAAATATATTTATATTATCATTTTAAATTTATAAAATAATTTATGGATAGACCCTACCAATAAGAAATATGTGGAAAGGTTTTACAATTTTTGTGTATTCTTTTATCTTTCTTCAACATGCCATTTCCATGGCAGCTCACAAGTGAGCACAAAACTTGTGTCAGAAATGAAATAGTACCACCTCATACATTTTATATACATGAAACAAATTCTAGATGGTGCAGAACAATGATCCTTGTGTGGAAACCATTCAATCCCTTCCCCAATCCATGAATTTAAGTACCTACATTAATGTAATTTTTCTCCAACCAAGAAAAATGATACCAATTCACAGAATTTTGTCCATCTCACAGACTGGTACACTGAAAATATTACTGGCATGGACCAGACTGGAAATGGGATGATGCATTATATGAAATTATCATGTTTTTTTCCCCATTTTCAGGAATAAAAAAAAGAACACGTCAAAAGTTGCGAGTGAAATGTAGATTACTTGTCATTTGATTTTTCAATAAATTTACTAAAGTGTGAAGTGGAAAATTTAGGCTACCTGACAAAAGTTTTAAAAATGCACAGGACTATGGGAATAATGATCATGAACAAAATTATAATATGAACATGAATAAAGTATGTTGTGAATATTTTCATTCTACTAAATTATTGCTTATTTAACAAATAGTGTTTTTTGAGTTAAAACCAATATGATCATGTGATTATTTGATTAAAAAACAAACACATTTTCCAACCATATGAAGGAAAGGAATGACCTATTTAAGGTTTCCATGAGCTTCTGAATTGCTAACAGCTAATTTTGGTAAGGAATTTACTTATAATTGTTGCTGGTGTTGTTTTAATCAAATCAGGAGTATCTTGGAGAACTAAAAATGGTATTAATTGAAAAGGAGTACTGAATCAAACTGCTTTACAAATACATGCTTTGATTTTCACTACCTACAGATAAATTCAAATCAATACATAATTATTTGTTTTCTTAACTGGACTGAAGACAGCAAGAATGGTCAAGTCAGGAAACAGTTGTCTGACCACAAGAAGTATAAAATGTTTACACTGTGCAGCATCAGTGGTAAAATTAACAGAAAACAAATTCTTCCACTCTATGAAGAGTGAACACCCATAGCAGAGAGGCGTAGAGGGTTGAACTCTGACACCAGAAATCATTATTTTGAATCCACTTTAAAATAATGTATGTTTCCTCGTATCTTATAATAAATTCAATTTCAAGATCCACAATAATTACAAGAACAAACCTACAGGTTCTTACAGATCTGAACAACCACAGGTAAAAATTGGACCCAGATTTGATTTAGAATCCAAGATTACAAAACATTTTTTTTTAGTTCTCTGACATCAAAGATATTGTACATTTTTTTAGTTCCGAGTCTTGAGTTCAAAGTTGTTCGCAAGAAGTTTAATGATTTCAGAGGCCAGGTTTTGTAAATTGTGACAAATGAAAGAAAACTCTGTGTAAAACTCATCACAAACAATGTTCAAACATGAATCATTTTGCATTTCTTAGATATTTATATTAGTTACTGATTTTATTGTAGGCATTAAAATATCATTAAATGATAAAATGTCACATAGAAAGAAATTTACAAAATATTTTAGGTACATAAATGTTCTACAAATGTTAAAAATGTAGAATTAATCTATACTTTGTAATCTCTATAAAGCAATAGTACATCAGAGTTTAACATTTTATATAAGAATGTGATAATATACAAAGTTCTACGAGCAAATTATGAAATTCGTCTCATGATTTTATATTTGATCTGTAATAAATTCTTTATAGTATATGACCTAAAAAATACACTTGGTATCATATGACAATCAGGGATTTGCCTGTCGATTGCAAATTTTTGCAACTTGCCCCCCCCCCCCCCAATATTGATCTGGCAAAAATAAATATACATTTAGTGAATATTTCTGGTGAATAAAAGCAGAAATTGATGCACAACTTTTCTGCTGACTCTCCTATTTTCAAGGCATTTTCTCCCATGCGGTGTCTCAAATTTGACCCTTTCCAGGGTTCCCACTCTTTTTGAAACCAACATTTCTAGGTTTCCAGGTTTTCTTCCTAGATGAAATTGATTTTTTCAAGGTTCACTTATGACCCTTACTGAACGGAAGTAATAAACATTTTGGCTTAGAAAATGTGCCTTTTTAAAATCAAAAGCTGTTTCTATTTTTGCGACTCTCCCATAACATCTGAATTATGACCATGTATTAAACCACAGGATGTATCACTAGAACCAACTTATTATAACTGCTGAAATTCATATAGATTTGCTCACAACTCATTTTAATTTACAGAATAAAAATGTTAAATTTACTCTGCTTAAATGCATATGTTGGCACGAAAACAGTTTATATAAAAGGGTTGTTTTAAACTTTGACAAGAACCCCTTAAAAATTATATACCTTTGTATAAAAAGAAGGAATGAATTTACAAAAAAACAAAATCCACTTGTGCAGGTCTCAAGGAAAATGACCCTATCATCACTTTATTTGACATAGTACACTTATTACTACACTACTTATGATCTTCCAGAAAAAAACGCACTGGCACCCGACACAAGCTTGATACTATATGGGATTTAACTTGTTCTCTGAACATAATATTTTCATGATTTGAACCCATTTTAGTATTTTTAGTATCAAGTTTGTGTCAGGTGCCTGTGTAAAATGCAAAGTCAGATTCCTCTGCAACATGTTCTGGACTCGCAATAAGTAACTTAGCAAAATAGGCAAAAGTAATGGATAAATAATGTTAAGCAATGTTGAGCTTCAGAGCTTGTTAAGAATTGAAAATGTACATAGATATTCTCAGCGTGTGAATCTACATCTAATCGGCCCAGGGACAAGTAAATAGTGAAGTTTTCCTTGGCATAGCCAATTTTTACGCGTTCAGGATGAGTAGTTTTCATCAGCCCTGCTTATGTCTGGTTGGTACCCTAACATCTACTTTCAATGTAATCTGACTATGGACTGTATATTAAACACTGTCATTGTGAAGGACACCCAGAGCATGGGATTCCGCATTGAAAATTGTTCCAACAGTCAGTAGATTTCTATGTATTTAGCAAGGTCTGATAGTAAAATTCACCACAAAGGCAAGTTGGGGGTGTCGAAGGTTTCTATTGACGATAATACATACCACAGTGTTCCCAGTTTGAAGTACCAAATAAGAAGCAAAGATCTACCACAATACATTTTCATAAAATTCACATCAAAAGGTGAACAGGGGAAGATAAGCTTTATTTTGCTCTAACATTTACTGAGATCACACATTGCAGACATGTTGGTACAATGTGATGCTAGACTGGTCTTCTTATCTTCTGCTTAAGAAAAGATACCGATATGGAGTGGACTAAGGGGTAACCAATCCATTTGACTAACCTGATCACCTGAGCGCCTGGATTGACTATACAAATATGTTTAGGGCAAGCACCAAAATGATCCATACAGCATTGTATCTCGGCTGACTGAAGAGTTCCACAACCTCTGACAATTCCAGTAAGAACTCAATAAGTTTAATTCATGATCAGTTCATTTGTGACTAAATTACATATTTTTTCTTTCATCAAGTGGTGGCTGAAAATTCCTGGTTTTTCCCTGACTTTGATTAATATTTGTAACATTAATGGGCTTTTCCTGGTTGGGAACAAACCTATTCTTTTTCCTCTGATTTCCCAGTAGCAAGGGAACCCTGCCTTTCTGTTTTCCAGACAGGTAGGCTAATGAAACAACTTGATTTTAATAATTTTTATTTAACAATAATTCAGTTAAATAATTAAAGATAATCACTAAGGTATCAAAATTGCATCTATCAGGCATAGATCACCAGGTGGCAAACACTGTGCTAGCTAACATGAATTACACAATTTTTACCTCTACATTTTAAGTTAAACAATCAGCCAAACTGCACTCTGAATTGCTTTATTGTAAATTAAAAATCATCTTACATGACTTGTGTCTTCAATACATTTCACTGCCAATTAAGAATTTACAGCTTACCACATGGAAAGCCATTAGTGTTCATGTAAAAAATTACACTTTTTAATTATATCCCATTAACTGTCCCTGAAACACAAACACACAAATAAAAATTATCTGTCATGAATTATCAACTTCTGTTTAGGTTGGCTACCATGGTGTGTCCCTGGGCATATCACTTTACTCTGCTTTGTCACTAAATAACCTTCATGTGTTGCTGTGCCAAAAATACCCCAACCAAACCAAACCAAACTTATCTTACAGGTAGGTCTTCATTCTTCCAAATATAAATTTATTTTTGGTTTTGTCAATAAATATTAACAATAATATTTGATACAACACAAATTTATCATGAGAATATTTTTTTTAGAACAAAATCACCATTTGGTTTTTTAAACAGCATAGTTCTAGACAATATTTAAATAATATTTCCGTTTGTACATCTTTTAAATTATGGATCAAACTGATACGAAAAATAACATTTATTTGCAATGTATATATCTTGAAACAATTACAATAATACATACTGTTCCAAAATTTTAAATAAATGCTAAAATACTGCTTTGCACAAAATATATACATTAAAATTTTCACTATATTTTTTTTATTTTAAAGGCTTTTTCTTGATATAAAAAGGGCAATGATGCTATTTAGCCTTAAGCCAAACTATTTGTTGAACAAAAAATGACCCATAGTTTTAATAAAATGCTTGAAAAGAATTATCCTAATGCATAAGAAATTTTAAAATAACATCCATATAAAAGGTTCTTGGTGGATTTGGTTGTGGTAAAAAAAGATCAAGTGACAAAAAAGTTGTGGCAAAATCAGTGACAAATTTTTTCAAACCCAGGCATAGTCTTCACACTTACATACTACACTAAACAAGAATTTCTGTTACAAAAAAACCAGAATACTTGCCATACATTTAAATAGCTTTAATAGTGAATTCACAAAAACCTATTAATGCATTTAGAAAAACAATATTGTAGCAATATCACAGATATGAATATTCGTCCTCCTGAATGGCACCCCTGACCAGCAGCAATCTGCTTTTTACAGCCAGAATCCCTCAGTACCAACAAGATTTTGTTGAAAAGTACCCATCAAGGATGGATACCCCTCTAACGCAGCCAGCATATTAGTGCAAACATTGTCAATTTTACCCCTCACAAGTGGACACATATTGGATTTACAGATGGCAATCTCACACATATTTGCTGATTTCTAAATTCAACACACTGATATTTGTTCCAACATGCTGATAAAATACATAACTTTAATCCACACAAAGAGGTTAGAAACCCAATTATACTAAATGCTGTGTGTTCCTTAGATATAAGGTTTTGACACTTTGATCATTACTGACTATTATTACCACAGATAATTATCAAGATAACACAAGCTGAGAGGTGAGAATCACAAAATTGTACAGCTTAAGTCAGTGCAATGTCCATTTGACATCCATCATGACTTCTCTCACATAAATACAAAATGTATTTGAAAGGGACCACACAATAACCAGTTGATCACATGACAAGCTCATTTCCTTTGTAAACACAGAACATTTTGTACAATAGCTACAAATTAGTTTGACAGCTGTATACAGCAGTTGCCAATAATGGAATAAGTTCTTGCAAAAAGTGCAAAATGTCATCAGAGATTCTGTTTAAATGGAAAAGTGAAAGCAAGAATCAATTAAACCAAAAGAGGGAGAGTCCCATGACCACTGATGAGAAATTTGACATAAAAATAAACCAAATGAGTGAGAGTCCCACGATCATTGCTGAGAAATTTGACATAAAAATAAACCAATAGAGGGAGAGAGTCTCATGATCATTACTGAGAAATTTGACATAAAAATAAACCAAAAGAGGGAGAGTCCCATGATCATTGCTGGGAAATTTGACATAAAAATAAACCAAATGAGGGAGAGTCCCACGATCATTGCTGAGCAATTTGACATAAACATAAACCAAATGAGGGAGAGTCTCATGATCATTACTGAGAAATTTGACATAAATATAAACCAAATGAGGGAGAGTCCCATGATCATTGCTGAGAAATTTGACATAAAAATAAACCAAATGAGGGAGAGTCCCATGATCATTGCTGAGAAATTTGACATAAAAATAAACCAAAATAGGGAGAGTCCCATGATCATTGCTGAGAAATTTGATATAAAAATAAACCAAAAGAGGGAGAGTCCCATGATCATTGCTGAGAAATTTGACATAAAAATAAACCAAATGAGGGAGAGTCCCATGATCATTGCTGAGAAATTTGACATAAAAATAAACCAAAATAGGGAGAGTCCCATGATCATTGCTGAGAAATTTGATATAAAAATAAACCAAAAGAGGGAGAGTCCCATGATCATTGCTGAGAAATTTGACATAAAAATAAACCAAATGAGGGAGAGTCCCATGATCATTGCTTAGACATTTGACATAAAAATAAATCAAAAGAGGGAGAGTCCCCTGAGCATTGCTGAGACATTTGACATAAAAATAAACCAAAAGAGGGAGAGTCCCACGATCATTGCTGAGACATTTGACATCAAAAAGATTCAGATAATCTTCATCAGTTATATATTCTGCTGAAGTGGGAAAATGGAATGGCTGGAGACTGATAGTTACAGCCAGATAGTATGTACCCTGATTTTATTGATAAGGTTTTTGAATGGTTTTGCACTGTGATTGATGATTATTCACAATTATTTTAAATAACATTAATATAATTTTATTACACTGATTCCATAACATGCATGTGACTTTTAAAAAAAATCTTAAATATTAATAAATTATTGACTCCTTTCTTACTTTATATGTTATTATTACTCACATCTGTGTGATCCCCCTCTAGAAATGCCACCCCTCTTATAAGGTCACTTTCCTGCTGCAGAAGGGGTGACCTTATAACAGGGGGTCTACTGTATTGTGACAGTCTGCAATCATCCTGATTTATGTTGTGATCATGACCCTGGATCTAGTTGGATGATGTTGTAATAAAATTATCAAATATGTTGACAATATGGTTATCAAAGTTTTGAAGAACAGAAGAACAAAATCCAAGAAAAAGTCATATCAAGTATAGAAATCTATTGCAATTAAGTATGAAAATGTGTATTTCTTAATAATATATTATCCTTTCCTTTAACAAATAAGAGATAAATGATATTACGTACATGTAGTTCCAAATTAAACACAGTTTTACATGATCCTTGAAAAATATTAATCATGGAAAACAAAAGGAGGTATAAGTCTAGGTACCAACAAGAGGTACAAGTGGACCTAATATCGCTTACCTGTCTTACATAACTTAACAGTTGATCATTTTACTAAGCAGGCTAATGTACTATTATGGAAGGACACAATCTATATATACCATCTTCGAAATTTTATATCATGTTCATTTTACTATAGTCTGATAAAAATTCTTTCCAATGATAAAAGTAGAGTTAATATGCATAGTCTCTTGTTCACAATCAAGTCATCCAAGATCTGTAAAAGTTAAGATGACTGATGAAACTTTCATTTGTGGTGTACAGTGTAAAATGGCTTTCACATCATTGCATTATAATGTCTTCGATATGAAGTAACTTGTTATCTCAGTCTACCACAGCACTATGAAATTTGGCAGAAATTGGATGTAAGATGCCACGATTATGACTTATGTCTCTTAATGAATAATGAAAATTAAAAATGGACATGATTTTATTAATAATTTAATAATCACAATAATAGTAATTTGATAAAAAATGATAAAGTCAATGAGAATTTTATGAGACCTTGGGAATTTATTAGCCATAAATAGGCATTACAGGCTTCCCGTGTCATCTCAATAATTGTCTCCTAGTGAAAAACTTCACTCACCAACATACATTTGTCTGGATTAATTTCATTGGAGAAGTTTATGATCTTCAAACCTCTGCAAATTCAATGGATTTTTAAATACTCATTCAGCTATTATTTTACTGAATGTTGGTGACAGAGTGCTGTTCCCTATTTCTTTTGTATGTGATGACCCCAACTTGGGTATAGATATTTGACTAAATATAGCACAAAGAAAATGCACACAAACCTATAAGGTTTTTTGTTTTTAGATTGGTTTAACCCAAAACTATATGAAAAATTCAAATTTTCCAAAGTTAAATACTCTGACATTTCACTGATCATCCTTCAGCAAAGAATGTCTTTTTTACTATTTCTATTGTACTGAAACACGAAAGTAATGCTATTTGGAATGACAGTAATATTACTGTCTATTCAAATAAGCTCACTATGTTGCCTTCCTGGTGATAAAACTATACTGATCAACATCTACTGGTGGCTCTTAACCAAGTTTACTACAGCCACTGTATTTACCCGTGTATATGACACAACTAACTGCAAACAGTGTAATTCTAGATCCGCCATCCCATAATATGCATTCAGATCTGCTCTGCACTCTTTTACTGAAATGAGCAGAAAACAAGAAAACCACCAATGGCTGGATTGCTAACCATCAAATACAGGTCAAAGTGATGAAGTTTTCACTGATGGCTTTAGTATTCCTTATGAAACATTTACATACCAAATCATATGACTCTATAAGAAATCATAAGAAAATGACCTAAACACAAACCTTAGCTGTACCTCAGTGTTGACACCAGATGGATGGACAGCTGGACAAGTGGATGGACAGACAGATAGACTTCCAGACAGACATTACCAAACCATAAACCAGAATTGCTTTGCAATTTGTCAACAAATAAATGTGACCTGCAGATCTGGCACTAAACTGTTTGCAGTGGGATGTATCTTGTATATAAGTGAGATGTATATTATATAGAAGTATTAAGGATACTAAGAGTAATATTCAGTTTAATGTTTCTCCAGAAAGTTGGTGTATCTCATTTCAATTAACCATTTCTCCATCTGTGCCTTTGCTTCATCTGTCAGACTCTGTATGGATAAGCAATCTCTTTTGCTGCTGATCTCTGTCTGGAGGCTGAAAATATTTATTTCAATGTGAAACAAAAATCAGTACATTCATACTAGAAATTATTTGGATAGACCAGTCTACCAATATTTTAAAATCTGTTCATGCATGGATGAAACTCAGAGTCAATCAAAGTCTGAAAACTTTAATTACAATAAATATAGAATCATACAACTTGAAGAATTTTTTACAACTTGGGTTATTCATCTATCATGCTTTATTTCAACAATAATCAACATACGGGTATAAATTACAGATTGTAGCTCAAGCACAATTTTTGGTGCTCAAAAAGATTTGAGAATAAATGCTTGGGGGTGCCTAGCTTTTCCTCATACAAATATTCAGCTTGTGTTGTTTATTTGCTGTTGAACAGAATTGGACAAAACTTTGCCTGTGTGACCGTGACCTTTGATATAAATACATGTTGTTGTTGTGGTGGGTTTAACGCCATTTTTCAGCACATGATAGGCATGGCAGCCAGTATATCTGGTGGAGGAAGAACTTGGGAAAACCTCGGTAAGAACCACCGACCCATGGGAAGCTATTGGCAAGCTTTCTCACATACCTATGTTGACTGAGCAATAGACTCAAACCCATGTGGACAGAGGTGAGATGTCAGTGATCTGTAAAGGCAAGCACCTTAGACCACTCGTCCACCTGGGGTCCCTGTAATACATGTAAACTTGTATCCAGATGGCTGACAATGAAAACTGGAGATAAAGCCATGTTGAAACTTTACAGCAATATGAATGACTGATGAGAGAGAACAAATGACATCTCTTCATGTGAATTTGTTCTTATTTTTATGCCTTTTTTTACTTTTAACATTAAATCTATCAGTACAAGGGCTCTAGAATGAACATCTTTATGAATAAAAATATTTGTACAGTGACCTATCTTTAAATAATGTTACTGATGCTGAGACAGACATGTATACTGACCTATCTTTAATTAATGTTACTTATGCTGAAACAGACATGTACATTGACCTATCTTTAATTAATGTTACTTATGTTGAGACAGACATGTACATTGACCTATCTTTAAATAATGTTACTGATGCTAGATATGTACATTAATCTCTACTAAAATAATGCTGAGGCAGACATGTACATTGCAGAGATTTCTATCATAATGAAAAACTTTGTTTTAAAAGTACTTTACTTCACATTATGTACTAATGTAGTTATGTACTATAAACATCACTTGGGGTCTACTTTGAGCATATTAAAATAGCATTTTTATGTTTGTGGGTCCCCTACCTTTGGTCATATGAAAACAGACAATGAATACGGTTGCTAACAGTTATTAATACATATAGATATGATTAGATTCCACAAATAGATATATTTCATCACAATTCAAAATAACAGATGGTAGGCTGAAAGAAAATGACAAAGGATTATGTTCAGTAGATAGATTGTAATGCTAGTATGTTGAAGCCAATGTAAATGAAATTATATTTATTCCATCACTTTCAAACAGAAGGTGTTATCTCCAGAGAAAGGGCTATGCATTTTATGATATGCACCATAAAATATTATAAAAGATGCAATGGCAGGGCACTGGTTGTGACCATGGCTTAAGGTGCAACAAGAGATACACAAGTTAAGGTGCACTGAAAGTCTGCCACATGAAGGAACTGTATATTGTGAACAAAGGTGCAAGGTGCATAATACCACACAACCAAGTTTCAGGCAAGTCAGATAACGATACCAATGTATACAGTAGTATAAGGTGCAAATACTAGAATAAATTAATGAAGGTGCTACAACAGAAGGTGCTCCACCCTGATGTAAGTGTGATGATACTCAGTACTTATTACACTATACTAAGCACTGACTCCGGTCAAGCATGAGAAAACATTTTTTTAAGTAAATTAAGTTTCTTCAAGAATACTTACCAGATCACATTAATGTTAGGAAAATAAGCTTGCTACCTCTCGAATCCAGCTGTCCTGAAAAAGATGAAAAATTTATCTATTCTGTCTACATACTACATAGACAAGGGAAGAAACTCTTACCCATTATTTCCCCTTGACTACAGCCAGGTATCACCAGTTTTAAGCTGTGCAATACATCAAGTAGGATGCTAGCCTTTGCAGGGAGGCTGGGAATATTTCATCGTAATGTGATCATAAGTATTCTTAGATAAACATAATTTACTTACAACTTTACTTTCTCCTTTGAATACATTCCTCAATCACATTTACGTTATTAGAATAGGTAATAGGAGGATGGAATATTAAACATCCTTCCTCTACCACAGGCACCTTTCAAGAGAAGAATGTTTTGATTCCCTATATGAAGGATAGCCCTCCCAACCTGAGAGCAGCACAACCAAAGGTCATGTGAGCATGACACCAATACCCAGCTAAGAAGAGAATTATTGAGTTCTTCTTACCGATAAAAAATTATGGGCGAATCCAGCTAAAGTGCTAAGCCATTGCCCATGATGAGGTTGTGCTGATGTTAAATGGATCTCATGGTCATCTTGGCTACAGTCGCTGGACCCACCAGACTTACACTTTGTCTCTGCAAAGCTAAATCCCTGAAATAAAAACTCGAGAAGGTTGGCTGCGCATGCCAGCCAATGGCTTCTATTATGTTCCTGATCAAAACATTGCATTGGAAAGCAAGGCTTGCAAAGATTGCTCTAATTTCATGAGCTGAAATTTTCATATTATGACTCTCATCTTTTGAGACTTCCAAGTATACTGAATGAATAACCCACTTCAGCCACGATGAAAGGACTTGAGGGGTGATATCCTCTTTCCCAGTCTTTACCTGGAGAAAGAGATGTTTTCTTGTTCCACGTATGTTCTCTGTGTGTTTAAAGTATTGTTTGAATGCATGAACGGGGTTTGCATGGTCACTTCCGTCAAGTTACCTATTGTATGATGAGTCTGGCTGCCCACTGATGGCAGCCTATTCTTGGCTACAAAGCCTGCCCACCGAGGGCAGCTTATTCTTGGCTACAAAGCCTGCCCACTGATGGCAGCCAATTCTTGGCTACAAAGCCTGCCAACTGATGGCAGCCTTTTCTTGGCTACAAAGCCTGCCCACCGATGGCAGCCTATTCTTGGCTACAAAGCCTGGTTGAGTCTACAAGATCACAGTACCATCCGATCTGAACTGGAGATAGTTCAGGTCCATTGAAAGGGCATGTAACTCGCTCACCCTGCATGCCGAAACTAAGGCTATCAGAAAGCATGTTTTGTATGATAGAAGCTTCAGTGAAGTGCTGGATAAAGGCTTGAACTGATTTGAACTAAGTCATGTCAAAATCAATGAGATATTCCATTTTGAAACAGAGTGAGTGATTTTGGTCTATTCAAGTCAAAATTAGTAGGTCTGATAGAACTTTATCATGACCAATATAACCTCTGCTATCATGCCTGAAAGTGTCGGAAATCATGGAGTGGTAGTCTTTGATAGTAATCAGGGCTAATTTTTTTTCCTCGAACAGCCAGAGAAAGAAATCAGCCAACTGTGGGATTGAGGCACTCAATGAGACAATGGTGTTGACATTGCATCAGTCCCTGTATATATTCTACTTTCCTTCATACACTTTCAAAGTGGAGGGCCTTCTAGCTCATGACATTCTCTCCACAATTGAAGGCTGGAATTCCTTTGTTCACAGAGCTCTCCTGACAAGAGTCAGGCATGAACGAGAAGCTGGTCCAGACAGGGATGAAATAACTGTGACCACAGCTGTTTGAGTAAATTCAGTTTTGCTAGGATTTTCCTGGGCACATCGATCACTAGATCGAGTAGATCACTGACCCAGGATTTGTTCTGCCAGAGTGGGATTATCAGAACCAGATTGCAATTCTGGCCTCTCAATTTCTGTATTATTTTTAGTACTAGTACTATGGGGGGGGGGGGTGCGTGGGCGGGAGGGGGATAGGCAAAGGCCCCAAACCACTCCCAACTGATTGATAGTGCATCCACAGCACATGCTTCCAGGTCTGGGACTTGGTAGACAAAGGTGGGCTGCTTGTGGTTCCACCTTGTCACAAAGAGGCCTATCATCGGACGCACCCAAAGCGTGCAAGTCTGATGAAAGATCGATTGACAAAGGAACCATTTTGTATGAAAGATAAGGCCCTTTCTTGACAGAGAATCAGCCTAGGCATTGAGCCTGCCAGGAATGTACTTGTTTTGTATGGATATATTTAGCTGGAAACGCCAGTGTATAAACTCCAAAACCAGAATGCAAAGATCAGGTGATTTGATCACTGCTTGTTTGAGGAGGTAGGTTGATATGAAAGGGTAATTCTTCTGGACCCCACTTGCCACTGATCATGTTGAAGCATGGAAAGAGATGGGCTCCCCAACCATACAAACTGCTGTCTGTACAAACCATAATTTCCAGTTGGGATTTTTCCAGATCTTTGTTGTGACACCGATGCAGAAATACTACTTCATTCGTGATCTTGACTTTGTGATCGAGGTGACTGGAAAAGGGGTGCCAATGGGCCAGCAGGACCATCTGCAAGGGGCGTATGAACAGTCGGCCAAGCAGAATCAGATCTGCTGCTGTGACTAGCCGAGGAGTTGCAAAAACTCTCTCAATGTAATCCACTCTCTGTTGGAAATCGATTCTGCAAGATTGATAATCTGTAACACACATACATGAAGGAGATGGATCATTGTTGGATCTGAGTAAATTAAGGCATCAGAGATATTCTCACACTCACTGTGTGAGTTGTCTTCATCATGACATATATCCATGTTTGTATGAAACATCCTGGGCAGCATAGACAAGGTGTAGCCATCGTTCCTAAACAAATTACGGTATCCAAAGGGATAAGCATAAATAAATGGTTGAAAAGGCTAAGCAAGCTTGGCTGGTACAGATGGCTGGTGCTGGTCAGCTGGCACAATTGCTGGCTAGGCGGTCGGCTCAGCTGCTCTTTGGCTGGCATAGTGGCTGTTGGCCAGGTGGGTGGTTGGACAGTCAGAATCAGAACCGCCCTTGCAGAACTGGTGGTGAAATGGACAGATTGGTCAGTGTGATCCCCATATGGTTCTGTATACAACAGCACTACTGGCCGGTATGTGTTATGGCTCGCTGAAGTGATGGATCTACAATCAATGTACAGACAGTATGGTCAGGCAGACAGCTGGACTTGCTGCTCAGCAGCCAGAGCAGCTTCATATGGTAAAAAAGGATATTGACATGGATCATCAAGCCTCATGCATCCTGACAGGCCCAAAGGCTATGCTCAGATATGTGGGGGGACTTATGCCTACTGGGCTGCCTAGAAATGGTGTGGGGGGCACTCCCCCATAAGGTCCAAATTATCAACAGACTGTGACAAATGTACGGGCATAAACTGTCCTGAATTTAGTAACTCCATCGTCGCTTCTTGTACCAATCAACTCATTTGTAACTATAGCAGCATCTGAAGCAAATTCAGGGCTGGCACATCCATTGCCCCTTGTTCCTCCAATTCTGCATATGTGATAGTCGCTGTTGGAATCATACATCAGACTTTTGATTGGGGGGGAGACCACCGCGACACCCCCCACTATGCTAGCTATCAATGCCATCTTAGGGTAAAGACTCAACATGTCACATTCATCTGGACGAGACTTCACATGTCTTTCCTTGTTCTTAATGCACTTAACACCGCAGACCAGACATTTTCTGACCAGTTACTGCATATGATACATCCATGTAGAAGTCGAACAGCATTTAGTACATGTCTCATGAGTGTCCTCACTTGCTTTAAACTTCTTACACTTGCTACATTTTATTGTCATTGTTTCACTGAAATGACAAGAAAGACACACAAAAAAAAAGAAAAAATTAGCAAATGAACTGAAGAAAAAGTAACAAATGCAACAGAAACAACACTTGTTATAAAGACAAGTGTCAATACATATGGAGTACACAGTAATAACAACCAACACCACCTATCGATGATACCATTTTGAAACACGAGGTCAGAATAAACAAAGTCCATGCTGCATAAAAAATTCACACAAATATTGATCAAATATAAAAAATAATATTTGCCATCTGTAGTAAGAACCTTACTACACTTATAATTCCAAAATTCCTGTATGGATGAATATAAAACTTGAAGATTTTGAAGGATTTTCAGGAGGTCCAAAAAGCACTACTTGATAGTGCCTGGTAGTCAAGGGGAGGTAATGTGTAAGAGTTTCTTCCCTTGTCTATATAGTACATAGAAAGAAAAGACAAAATGTCTTTTATCAGGAAGGCTGGATTCAGGAGGAAGCAAGCTTATTTTCCTAACATTAATGTAATCGGTGAATTATCAAAGGAGAAATATCATACTCTTAAAGGTGCAAACACCATGAAAAGTAGACTCTAGTCTATCATGCAAGAAAGTAAGTTTTGAAGGTGAGCAAAAAACCACAATGAAGGTTCAGTGCATCAATCACAACACTTCTGGGATATAGTATATCTCTATGTTTGTATTATTATTTCCATATCAACATATCATCTCAGGATTTTGCATCTTGATACAAGACCTTTCTGAACCATGGCTGGTTGTCAGAAGGTGTAAACAAGGATGAAAAAGAAGCTTATCGCCGAGTGCTATGGATGCAAATTGAATCTACTGCACCGGGAACTACTGCACCCGGTTTTTATACTCACTCTGTGTGTGTCTGTGTGCTTTGGTTCTCTTATTTGAACTGTGTCCTGTATTTCTCATTATGCATATTCACATTTAACATTGGTTTCAAGCAATACTTTATCTTCAAGTAGAAAATTCTCTATGTTGTATGTAAATTATAAACACATTTTGTAAGTGTATGAATGTATCATACTCATATGCAGTGTATTCATACTTGAAAGTGTGTATGTTTAGATGAAGAGAAATATGCAATGTATTTTGGCCATAGTGAAACAAACCTAACTATCTGCCAAATTATTTTCTTATCAAGTGCATTTGCATATATCATTATAGATGGAGATAATACATAATCTCCTTTTATTGTCTACATTCCCCTGATGTTGGAATGTTTATACCTCTGCAAATAATATTAACTGTATTAACAGTTCTTGAAAGATGAATTTTATATACAAGAAATGTAATGTAATGAATGAATTGTTCAAATATTCATCATATGGGGAAATATTTTTGATGCCCAGTTTGTACATGATAGTATTGTAAACTGTCTTCACTTACCTTCTACTCTGAGTAGAGAAATAAGTAATTGTATCCATTTTTCTCCAGGGTTAAAGTAATACTCATGTGATTTCATAATTTTTCTTCATCAGTGTGATGAAATTCTTCACATTCAATTTTTAATCTGCTTACAATTGATTGTGAAATGTGTGCTATTTTTGCCGTTTGAAATCAGGCGCCATTTTTACTATAGTGTGTATTGGCCATTCGGCTTTCCATGAGAGGGCGCTCATGTTAAGATTTTTCAGAATTCTTCCATATTTGGTAATATTCATGAAAACTGTGTTGTTGAATTTCCCGAGTGTGTTCCCAAAACCTATAAATAAGGGTGAGATCCGCCGTTCTGGCAGTTGTGGTTCAGCTGGGTTCCAGTGAAAGTCTGAAGACCAAACATACAAAAATCTCTCTATCCAATCTTGACTGTGTGAATTTCTTTGAGCGTAACAACAAGGTAGAATAGTTATTACCGACACATTAAATTATTAAAAGTAGATTAGTTTCAGATAGTAAATCTTTATTTTGACTGTAAGAGTGTGTCTTCACACTCGACACACTGCCGACCACTGGCTGAGAACACAGTGTTATTGGTCGTTTTCAAATATATAAAATATATGATAACATATTTATCATATAACTCTAAAGCATAAACCCAAGTCTGGTTCTGAACCTTGATTTGACTCACAAATCCGGTACCACTTCGGTACGTTACACGAACCATTTTCGGTAACCACTAAATCATCATTCTGTGGAAGATTAGCATTGCAATTAGGATTATTTTAACTAGATATTAGGTGAATCATGATTAATTTAATATTTAGGTTGACTTTCACCTGCTAATTAATACTGCTATTATTTCTGTTATTTTAACATGCTTTGATTATCACACCTCTGTTATATACATCATTCTACATATTTGCACATTTCATTTGTCACCATTTTGAACATTCAAAGTTGTGTGGGAAATATATATAAACCTGGAAGCAACAGAATAAATTGTTTTGACTATTCATTTGTTTTGTTTTGTGCTAGTATAATCTAAATAAGAACTTTTTGTGGTGAAAGCATCATTTGTTGGCACTACAATACACTGGAGAGATCTAGTAAATGAAAAAGGTTTGAGCTGTCTGTCTATTCCATTTTATTTGGCCTTGACCCCTGACACGTTACAATATGACTTCAAAAAAGCAAAACAGAAACTATACATTGTAATTAATTTAACTGACAGGAGTACCTAGATTACAGTATTGTAATTACAAACTCGCAAAAATACTTGAGCAGTTTTATTTTTTGTTAAGTTTCTTCACTAGAAAATGTCAGTTAAAAACACTTCTAAACTAGTTTGAAACAACCCCTATATTAGGCTATAGGTGGCGCTCTCCAGTTTCGTACTTTGCATAGGGTTAGAAATTTAAAGAAAAAGAATTAGCCAGGCTTTCCTCACTGGCTGTCCTGGCTATTTAAAAAAGACCTTGTATATCTTAGGTATTGTTAAAAGAACTTTGAATTCCCTTTATTTTGGTGTATGATTGATGGGTGAAATTTGGGTTATAGAGTATACAGCTTGGTCTTACTTAAGATGTGCACCTCTCAAAAAACTGCTAGCTCCGCTTGGTCATTTTCACTTCCTGGACTTCAAAGGTAAATAAAAAAAAAAAGAGCCGATAACTTTTTTTACTTTTTGGATATTTTTTAATTCATTCATAGTACTTTCAGAGGCTGGTATTGTCTGCTCTGGCAAAATTCGTTTCCCTATTTTAATAACTGCTGAAAATAGTGCACTTTTGACTAATTCAGGCTGATTTTTCGAGTACTTTGGAGCGGCCATTTTGTCCGCTGTCTGCTTAGATCATGTCCAGTTTCCACAAGTACAATATGTAAAGAAATTTCAGCCACAGTACATGAAAGTAACATAGAGGTATGCCAACATTCTCTCCATTGTGCACGTTGCAAATGCAAAATACTTCATCTTACACCTGTCACTCACTCAGAAGCATGTATTATCTGTAGAGCACCCCCATATAGACAACATATGCATTATTATTATATGATTTAATTTTGGTTGTATAGCTGAAACATTTAAGCCGCAAGCATCTAAACAGTCCTTTTGAATAATTCTCATGTATTTTCCCACAGAACAGTATTCATTTGTAGCAAAGTCACACACAAGCCCAGCCCCCCCCCCCCCCTCCCCATGATGAAAAGTGGGCTATTTTAAAACTACACCTTGCATTTTCTCAACAATAGCAACCAATGTTCTGGTAAAAGACAGGAACATGAAACTTGCCACAATTATTCATGAGATGTCACTAATAAAATTTACAGACTGAACAGGGATGGAAGAATTCAGGTTCACAGAGGTCAAAGGTCAAAGGGTACAAAGTTTGCTAATTCTTCTAACACTAGTATATGGAAGAAAGCAAATCTGCTTTATTATCATTATTTTCCAGAATTTTATTACAACCGAATGAAAAGAAACATTTTTGCTATATTTTTCTTAGACTTAATACAACAGTTTGAAATTTAAGTTGACTTTACTCCTATGTTCTAAGACTTCTAATTTTCCCATAATTGAGGTCATTGCACACAAAATACTGCCACAAGGCATATTGTGTAAGCAAGAGCAAAATAGGCATAACTAGCTTATTTTTATGCATAACATCAATGTTAATATACCATTTTGTTGAGAAATGCATACATAATTATATGAGAAAGAGAAAAGCAATTGCACAAATTTTCATATTTATTTTAAGGTGGCGCTCTCCAGTTTCGTACTTTGCATAGGGTTAGAAATTTAAAGAAAAAGAATTAGCCAGGGTTTCCTCACCGGCTGTCCTGGCTATTTAAAAAGACCTTGTATATCTTAGGTATTGTTAAAAGAACTTTAAATTCCCTTTATTTTGGTGTATGATTGATGGGTGAAATTTGGGTTATAGAGTATACAGCTTGGTCTTACTTAAGATGTACACCTCTCAAAAAACTGCTAGCTCCGCTTGGTCATTTTCACTTCCTGGACTTCAAAGGTAAATAAAAAAAAAAAGAGCCGATAACTTTCTTTACTTTTTGGATATTTTTTAATTCATTCATAGTACTTTCAGAGGCTGGTATTGTCTGCTCTGGCAAAATTCGTTTCCCTATTTTAATAACTGCTGAAAATAGTGCACTTTTGACTAATTCAGGCTGATTTTTCGAGTACTTTGGAGCGGCCATTTTGTCCGCTGTGTGCTTAGATCATGTCCAGTTTCCACAAGTACAATATGTAAAGAAATTTCAGCCACAGTACATGAAAGTAACATAGAGGTATGCCAACATTCTCTCCATTGTGCATGTTGCAAATGCAAAATACTTCATCTTACACCTGTCACTCACTCAGAAGCATGTATTATCTGTAGAGCGCCCCCATAACACACACATGAGAGCACATCTACACGTGTCTTTAACATCATAGTGTTCATCCATTCAAACCACAGTGGGCACTGATGAGTAATCTCAACTTTACAACTGCATTTTGAGGGAGCTGATTCAAAATTAAATGTGAATCTTTTGACTGTCATTTTTTGGTGAAGTTTTTTAAAAGTAGATACATCTATTTTTAGAAACAGAGATTTTCTTCATATGACCAATCACTTTCTAGCTTCATTGCAACAATCCCTAGATAGGACTGAAAATTTATGGTTCTAATAGTTATCCATGTACTCATAATAACATCGTGTATTGGTTGGATATTTTTTTCTTTGCTACTTTTTCTCGTATTTTCAAAAAAATGAGAGATGTAAGAAAACAACCTTAACCCTAAGTTACAGTGCTTATCGATTCCACAACATATCATTGTCCCATATGTTTCTGACCAATGCATTTTTATTTTTAGGCTAAATCTTTTATCACATAATAGTTACAGTTTACTTTCTACAAATTATATAATTTGCTTTAATTTATGTGCCCAATGAATTACGAAAACAGACAGTCTAATGAAGACGTACTTCAAAGACACAGCGATATCCACCATTATTATCTCTTAGCAGGTTCACTTATGGTTTCCAACTGATTTTATCATGAAAATAATGCAAACATGGCAGTTAAAATCTTCAAAATATACATTAGAAAGTGCTTTCACCAATTCTATTTTTAAAACAAAAACTGTTATTTACATATAGATGATTTAGTTTTGGAACACAAGTTAAGTTTTTTCATCATCAAATGATAACTTGTAGAAATCAGGCAGCGATATCTTGTGGGCGGAAGTAGTTAATTGGTCAATAAGCTATTAAACTACAAGCCTGTGAATGTGCAAGAGTTTGTTTTGTCTGTGCAATTGATATGAACACATGCTAAGGCAACATACAATCTATTTGCGCATGCGGCTTAACACTAACGACTTAGCTGGGTTGAGGAAGCATCTGAAAAGCCATAAACTGCTGTCACTATGTGTTGATCTAAAAAAAAACAAATGACCGGGCAAAGTCATTTTCGCTTTCCTAATAGAAGAAGGCAAAGTTTACATTTTTTTTGCGACTTAGTAGCTCACTTCACACTTCAGCTGGTAGTGTGACCTCTGCAGATGCACACATAATGTTACATGACCGTAGAGAATGGGAAATTGACTTTAATTTAATATTTAACCACAGTTACTAAACTGTGAAATATTGGTCATGGTGACCAACATTTGGTGGAAGGGTGTTGTAATCACCAAGTGGCATTTACACAAAGTTGTATGATCCTTCATTCAAAAATGCATACAAAAAACAGACTTTATATGAAAACTCAACAAGGCATGAGAGATGGGCAGACAAAAGACTAAAGATGGTAACGCTATCAGAGTTTGTGCTAGACATTACAGTAACTCACTATATGTAACATTTACTGTATAAACTTGGGGTTCCAGCTACCTCAAGATTCTGAAAAATTTAGGTCCCTCCTGAAAAATTGGGAACACATGAAAGTCTGTCAATTAGTGTAACTGACAGAATTTCAACAAAACCACCCAAATGATTGCCAGTCTTGTATACTACTTTCTGTTCAGCAAAAACATTCTGACATGGAAACCATATCATTATCAATGGACTTATGTATATCCTTTGGTAATAGATTCTATATATCTCAATCTGGAAAAAAAAGTAATTTTTTGTTTACAAACATGTTTTCCTTGATATCTAAGTAGACACAAATTAGTACACACATTCTGGCATGAACTAAATGTCAATATCTGGACTGCCCACTGAGATTACAATGTGTGCATGGCCTTTATACTGATCCTAGAAAATTTAAAAGCTGTGCCTCATGGTACTCAAGAAATTGGCATTCTGGACACAAAATGAATATGCAAGAACTCCACATGAATGCAAACACTATATACTCCTTTCATCTTTTTAGAGGACATAAAACACAGACAAAACCAAACAAATCTTATATTCCTGTTTGTTATGAAAAAAAAAGTTTTGGGACACTATGATGTTATTAATTATACCTTTCAATGATACTCCAGGCCTTATCAACAGGAAAATCCCCTACTCTTATTGACATCAGCAGCCTTCTTTCCTCTGAACCTTCTGACCTATAAACTTCAAGTGGTTGACCATCTACTATATTCCTGTCAAGAAATAAGAAATTCTGTTCATATGATGTTGCAACTTCAAGAAATTAATTTCTCCTTTTATCCATCTCTTCACCATATGGATATTTTGACTGAATTATTGGCTACATCTCTTTATCAGCGTTCTATTATTTTATTAAGCCATCCCTGAAAAATTCCATGTTATTGCCTTTGTACCACACCATTACAATTGCTTTGACTTACTTTTAATTTGTCACAAATCCTTAGAACTTTTTTTGTATATTTACCAAAAATTAAAAACAAACAATTGTTTAAAATTATACAGCAAACAACATTTTTTTAAAATACCCACCCACTGCTAAAACTTCCAGGTCAGGGGACACAGTACATCAAGAATATTTTATGGATGGCCTTACATCTTATATGTAGACATAAATTTTATGGATGGCCTTACATCTGGTATGTAGACATAAATTTACACTGTCCAGCTTAATAAGTAATTGGTCAATATTTGAAAACTGAACTAGCCTGAAGTAAAATGAACATATCATGCATTCAGATCCAGTGAAATTTTAAAATTAGTAAAGATCATTTACATGAAACAGGAGGAGTATAATCTCTTAACTGTTACATGGTCACAACTAGCTGGGTGATGCCATTAAGTGCAATGAGCTATTTTCAAATACTTCAATCACTAATGCTGATTAAACAGGATTAAAAAAGAAAACTCCTAATTTTGAAATTTGTTGGTAATTTTCAAATAATATAACAATAAAGATCAGGCACAATTTATCAAGGCTTTCCATTTAGATTTAAAATATGCTCTCACTGATTTTTTAAGAATAACAATAATGCATAATTTGCTGAGGTTTTCCCTTTTGGTTTGAAATCTGCCATTGCATTCATTGAACGTTTATGAAAAAGCTTTGCTTTTGTATCCAAAATCTTCTGGTATTCTAGCAAACATTCAAACTCAGGCTTTCACTTTGTGTTTAAAATCTTCCCTTATGTTCAAGCAAACATTTAAACTCTGAATTTCCTTTGCATTTAAAATCTTCACTTGTGTTTAAGCAGTTGTTTGAAGATGTTTGAAGTTGTCTAACTGTAATCCCTACATTTACTCTTCTTTCCACAAAGACTTATATCCTAATGAATACTTTAAATCTTATATTTAATATGACAGATTGAAGTAACAGGAAATGGCAATGACTTACTTAGCATTCTGAAGCAGCCGGACAACAATATAAAGAAGTTTACACATTTTTATGGGCAGAACTGTGGCTGAAGGGTTGTCATCACACCATCGTCTAAGCTGCTTGATCCCTCGGGAACCCTCTGCATCCCTTAGATATTTATCCAAGCAACCACTGTAACGAAATAAATGCATTCTGATAAGAAGTTCACAGATACCAGAAACATATTTTATCTGTCAACTTTTAACTCTAACCCTTGGCCTATCAATTACAAAGAAACCTGGTCTGTGTGACTGCTGATAGGCTGTCCTACTTGTGAAAGGTAAATTAAAATACTGGGATCCAAGACAACAATACTGATATTGAAAACAGTAAATAACTTTAAATTCTAAGGTATCAAATTTTGAGGTTTGGTTTTAAAAAATGCATATTTGCAGGTACTTACTTTCGTGAGTTTGTCACTCCAAAAAATGATAAAATACTGAGCAACAATGTATGTATCTCAACAAAAGATTATACCACACATTTTCATGCAAACAGGCTTAGTCCCTATTGCTGTAATTGGATTGATTATGAAAGTTAGTCATTAGGCTTAATCCCTACTGCAGTAATTAGATTGATTAGGAAAGTTATTCATTACTAACACTAATATGTGGTGACCTGAATCAAAGATCTTGCCATCCTTTTGCACACGTGTGCAAGCAAACAAGCTTAATTCCACTATTGTAGTTATGATTGCAATTAAGTTTTTCAGTGTTCTTAAAGACCATTATTAAAACGTAAAACTCTCGACAATCTCTCAACACATTGGTAATACTAAATACTATTTGTTTTAGGTGCTAAAACAAAGCCAATTACAACAAACTAAGCTTTTCTAAACAAAGCTATCTTTTCCATATATAAATAGTTCGGTCGAAACTGAGTTACACTTTTTCAACTACCACAATGTCACTGACACAGTAGTAAAGAGTAAAATATAACTCTGCAGGCCTAATGAGTCTTCTGTTTGTTGACCGGATTCTGATACCAAGTTTAATTGACATGCTGTCCCTTAGTCAGTTTGAACAAAGGTCAGTAACATTCTTTGTTTTCTAAGCACACAGCAAGGAGAGGCTGCAGTCTCATTGAAAGGAAAATGGCATCATACCACTGTTGTGTCAGCTGCATGCACAGATAAGTTGCAAACCCCTGGATTTATCTGTCACAGCCCAGAAGAATGCTCAATTAAATGAATGGAAGGAAAGTGGATATGTGCTCTCAGATAAAGTCTTGATAGACCTAAAGACATCTACCCTTAAGCTAATCCATGCAAAGTGGATTATCTCCACACATGACAAAGTGTCACTTCAGATGGATTTGATTAAAATGGGCTTTCAGAAAGTGGGACTGCTCTGCTGATTGTTTAGTCAGCAGTTAGTTTTATCTGTGAACAGTATTTAGTATTACCAATGTGTTGACTTGTGTTCTGTTTGCTCCTTGTAGTAAATAGTATTTGTGATCAACAAAATTAAAAATGCAGTGAAAACATTTTTTATTTATGAAAAGACTAGTGCTTGAATCAGACATGGTAATTGGACAGATTGCAATTCTCTTCAGCTCATGGTCAGTAGCTCCAGTACTGATGAGACTGTGCCATGTGGAACAATTCTGTGTGAGATCTTCAAAAGACTCAGTATCAATGTTGAAGTGTCTCAAGGATGACCTAAGGGAGTATTTGATGAATTTCGTCTGACCTTTCTAAGATTGCTTTCCCTCCTTCAGCTCACCAGAAGATCATCTTTGGTAGTCACTTGTCTGACATCCTAGAGATGTGGTCCGCCCATTTCAACTGTAATTTCATCAGCAAAGTGTGGATGCTTGAAATGCCTGCCAGTGTGAGAACCTCTGTGTCTGGGACCTTGTCCTGCCATCTTATCCTTATCAGTATCCTCATTCAGCCCATGCTAAAATGGTTCAGCTTCTTAGCATTAGCATGTACAACATCCAGGTTTCACATGCACACACCAGGGTCAGCAACACAATGACTTTGTTGGGTCAATTTTGTTTGTTGCAGACTGATGCCTCTGCACTCCCACACATTTGCACGTATTCTGCCAAAGGCCACACTTGCTTTGGAAAGTCTGGTGATAGTTTCATCATCGATGTGGACTGCACATGACAGTGTACTGCCAAGGTAGATGAACTTGTCCACTGCCAGGAGGGTTGGACTCTACATAACGCTTTCCTGGTGCAGTTTTTCTTTTTCTTCCTCTGTCTTCTTGATACTGTGAAACTGAAACTGTCACAAGCTGAAGAGAAATGGTCCATACATTGCTGCATGTCAGAGTCAGCAAATAGGAGATCGCAAACAGTTCCTTCCTGTAACTTTGTCTCTGCCTGTAGTCTCCTCAGGTTGAAGAGCTTGCCATCAGTCTGGTACCTGATGTCATTCCCAGTGTCGTAGTCACAGAAGGCTTTTGTCAAAGGCTTGTCAGGTCGACAAATGTCATTTACAGGTTGGAGTTCTGTTCCTGGCATTTCTCCTGGAGTTGATGAGATGCAAACACAATGTTTGTGGTGCCTCATCCTTTCCTGAAGCCACACTGACTCTAAGGCGGGAGCTCTTGATCAATGTGGTGCACAAGGTGGTTCCACATAATTCTGGTGAGGGTTTTGCCAGCTATTGACAACATGGAGATGCCCTGATGGTTGTCGCAGGATTATCTGTTGCCTTTCCACTTGTACAAGTGGATGATGGATGCATCCATGCACTCCTGGATATAGTACCTTGAGTCCACATTGACTGGAAGAGTTCAGTCAGTTTCTGTGCCATGTGCGAGCTTCCAGCTTTGTAGACTTCTGCTTGTATAGCATCTGTTCCAGCTGTTTTGCCATTTGACAACAGGTCAATTGCTTTCTCAGTTTCTGTCAGCATTGGAGGATCAGCAAGACATATGTTGATTTCCATTTGGGGCAGTCGATCAACTGCCTCCTCAATGATTGATGACTGTTGATTTAGAATGTTGTTGAAGTGTTCTGCCCATCTTTGTAGTATCTTTTCTTTGTCAGTGAGCTGTGTGGTGCCATCAACACTTGGTACTGGACATGTTCCTGATGACTCATAGATTGTTTTCAAAGCATCATAGAAGTCTATATCATTCCTGTCTGCATAGGATGGAATCTCATTTGCCTTGTTGCTCAGCCACGAGTTTTGCAGCTCTGAGGGTTTGCATTGGATAGTCCTCTTGATGTTGTTGAAGGCTGCCTTCTTATATGATTAAGTGCTGTCTTCTAAACAGGCCTTTTGGAGCCACTGTTTCTTGTTCAGTAGTCTCCATATGACATCGTTCTCATCAAACCAATCTCAATGTTTACATATGGTGGGACCAAAGGCTTAGGATGCAGCTGAGTTAACAGAGTCTCTGAAGGATGGCCAGTTTTCCTTGATGATCTAGTAGTTCGCATCAATTGTTTCTAGTTGGCTGCACAGTTCTTCAACAAATGCCTGTTTGACATTCTCCTATTTCAATTTGGAGACACAGATTATTGGGCACTTTTTTGCCTTGTCGTAATCTGCCCGGCTGAATTTGGATATTGAGCTTGGAGACTATGAGTCTGTGGTCAATTCTGCATTCCGCACTTCTCATGGCCTTTGTCACTTGGATGTCCTGCCTGTCTCATCTCCTGAGGATACTGTAGTCGACGAGCGAAGGTGCATCCGAGACGTTTTGTTGTGGTTTGGCAGGCAGAAGACTGTTAGTGATTAGGAGGTCGTGTTCAAGCGTATTCCTCACTAGGAGTCTGTTGTCTGTTGCATTTGCCAAAGCTATTTTTGCAGATGATGCCTGACGATGTCTGGTGATCTGTGTCAACTCTAGCATTGACATCACCAAGGATGATGAGCTTGTCTGCCTTTGGTACTTCTGCAATAAGAGACTCCAGGTCTTCATAAAATTTGTCCTTGAACTCATCTGGGTTGGTCATAGTGGGTGCATAGGTGCTGATGATAGTTGCATGTCTTTTTCCAGACCGTGGGAGTCTCATTTGCATTAGTTTGTCTTTCATGCCCTTTGGGAAATTTGTGAGCTTGTTCACTAGCTGTGATTTTATGGCAAACCCAAAACCAGCTTCATGTCACTCTTCGTTACTTCAGCCACTCAAGAAGAAGGTGTAGCTGACTCCTACTTCGGTTAGTTGTCCCTCCTCAGCTTGGCAAGTTTCACTCTGGGCCACTACCTGGATGTTAAATCTGGCCAGTTCTCCACCAGCAGTGCTCTTCTTCTCTCTGGTCTATCTGCTGATGTACTGTACATTAGTGTGTGCACATTAAAGATACTGATGGCAAGTGTTATCACCTGTGTCTTGTTAGATTTTTGACTGCTAAGGTGGGATCCCCATCAGCCCCGGTATGCTGATCAGGGTTAAGGTGAAGCAGGCATTGTTTAGGACACCTTTTATAGCCCCTTCCTCATGCTACGGAGGTGAGCAGTGTGATCCTAACTAGGACTGCTCAGTCACCCAGGGGATGCCAAGTTCCACTGCTGCTTTGGTCCAGTGAAAAGTGATCCTATACACAGAGCTGTCTCTGTGCAGGTCTGCAGCTACAACTCGCAGTGTATCCACACCTGCTGCTTTGCCGCTCATCCATCACCACAGGACTTTAAGGTATCTGATGGGGGGAGGAGATAAAGTCATGACTTGTATGTGAGTTGGATTTAAGTGAAGAAAAGTTGTGCATAGTCACCCTCACTCTTGTCCAGACCTGTCTGAATCTAGTGTCACAACAAAGTCAAGACATCTGGAGACAAGTCTGGTTGTAGTGGATGGCCATTAGGTCTTACTGCACCTGAGCTGAAGCCCTGCACTGTCCACACAGCTCTTGCCATCTGCCTTCACAGCTGGGGGATGAGTACATCTGCTCAGCCGCCTGATCCAATAGAGAGTATTTTCCAGAGGAAGTTAGGTGTAGCTGCCTACTCTGGGTCAACAGTCACAGGTAGCCTGACCTGACCATCAATAACCATACAGTCATAAACAACCATAAAATCTGATAGAAAATCATTCTATAGACCTTTCCATTATGTTGTTTTTTTAATACTTGTTATCACCTAACATTCCAACATTATGGCACTAATTGACCAGTACTCAGTGCTGTGTAAGCTATATTTGTACACATTTACTGCAAAATATCATTTATCTGCACAAGTATTTAAAAAATATTTGGTGAATCAAGTACCCTAAAGTTTCATTGTTCTTATAATTTAGACCTTTACCCATTTAAATATCATGTAATTAGTTCCCTTTTTATCCAGAGGCTGTAATTCATGGACTAATTTTTATTTTCCTCAGTTATTTATTTCACCATTCTAAATTCTGAATTATTTAACTAATTGTATCAAATTGCGTTCAAGAGAAATTTTTTATTTAATTCTATGCCCATATGAATCATGCCAGGTTAAAGAGGTAAAAATTTCTTACCCTCATTTTTTACACATATTTTCTTGTTAACTAATTGTCATACATTATTGTAAGGGTATCACATAAGCAAGTACATAACTGAATTATATACACCGATAAATCAAGACAAATAAATTGAATAAATATTAATTTCAACAAATAATCAGATTAATTAATTCATCAATAAATAAAATTCTATTCACTATATCGATTAATTCAAATTTGTAAATGCCCTGAAGACTTAAAAGCTATAAATAATTTTGCCAATTAAAGACCTCAATTACATCTGTACGATCCTTTCTCTCATTTTTTTAATTCATATACTGAATTAGTAATGATAAAGGTGATTATTTAGTTATTCACTTAACATAAACAGTATGAAAGAAAAATGCTATTTCTTCCCACAAACTACTTATATTATAAAATCACAAAAATAAGCCAATATTTCAAAGATCTTTTATTTAAAAATTCTATTTATAAGTACTTTTTCAATTTTCAAGAAAAGGAGAAAAGTAATCATTATGCATATAAGTATATATATTTTTTTCTAGTTTGTGATTACACATCAGAGGTAAACAATGAAACCTTCAAATGTGTCAAATAGGTGCTTTTCCATTTACTTGGGCATTTCTATCTCTTTTTCTTTTATGGATAATTTGTGAAACTTCTCCTAAATGAAACTTTAAATTATGTGGACATAAAATTCCCAATTTTCCTGCACTATAGTTTTTGAGAAATAAGGACCATAATTTTGTGGACACAAGTGTCCTGATTAATGTGACTCTTTTTTATGTACTTATATTCTGATATAATTGTTTACTTTAGTGTTTAAGGGTACACATTGGAACATTTATGCAGAAATAAGGCTGATTTATAGCAATAAAAGAATACAGAAGTCTTTGCAGCATATCCTGTTTTTTTGCTCAGTCTTTCTTGTGTAAGGCACATAAAGAATCAGTACCCGCAATCAGTACATTAATGGCAGACATGTGTAGTGACACACCGGATAGGGGGAGGTAAATATAGAAGAAATGTCCACTGGAAAAGTCTATTGAACAACTGAAAAGGTAGTAATATGATTAAGCAATGGCTCACAGTACCTCCTGACTTTGAACTCGTTATAAAACTAAAGAAACTGCTCAGACACAAGAATAGTCTTTCTTGAATATATTGCAAAACTGGAAGAGATTATTGAACAAAGGAGAATATACACATTTTTAGGATTGAGTCTCCAGCTACAGGGGCAAACCAACTAATTACTGATCTGGTGTACTATGTTTACCTGCACTTTAGATGAAATCTGACTCCAAAAATGCATCACTAATTATTGGCTAATTTATCTGTACTCTGGTGAAACATTTTATTTCAATCTCGATAAAAAAAAGTGGTTCTTTGTCTGCTAATGCATCTTTTGCTGATGTTAGGAAAGTCACATTGGTACATACTAAAAAGTCAATTCCAGACCTCAGGCTAATAATACCATACTTACAGTATGTGTTGGGACAAATGAAATAGTCACATAAGAAAATTATTTTCAATTTTTTATATTTTTCAGCACCATAAGTTTTGGGACATCTCATTTCAGGAATTTTAATTCCTGTGGAATGTTTTGTGACACCTTTAATAACTGATAATATCAATGCTTTGCTGCTAACAAGAGTTCCTTGAAGGGACTGAAAAGAATTTCCAGGAATTCAAGATAAGACCATTTCTTCTTTTTAATTGTGAGTGTTGAAGCCATCTTTTATATTTTTAAGCAATAACAAAATTTTTAACCAGCTGCTGTGGCAGCCATATTAGATATAAGATCAGTACTAGTATCATTTAGGACCAACTAAACATCACTAGAAGTCTTTTGGTGAAAATCCAATGTGAATATAACCATCCATTCAGGAGTAGTAGTGATAACAAGGTTTTAAAGATGGATACCATGGTGGCCATATTGGATGTCATATCAGCACCATTTTCATTAGGCCCAACTAGACACCATAAGAAGTCTTCTGGTGAAAACCCCATTGACTTTTCATTTAGGATGAGTAGTGATAACAAGATTTTCAAGATGGCTGCCATGGTGGCCATAATGGATGTCAGATCAGCACCAATTTCATTTAGGACCAACTAGACATCAGAAAAATTCTTGTGAAGACCCCATGTCAATATGACTTTCCGTTTACGAGGAGTTAAATAACAAGATTTTCAAGATGACCAAGATGGCGGTCATATCAGCACCATATTCATTTGGGACCAACTAGACATCATAAGTAGTCTTCTGGTGAAAACCCCATTTTGATATGACTTTCTGTTCAGGAGAAGTAGAAATAACAAGATTTTCAAGATGGCTGCCATGGTGGCCATATTGGCTGTCTGATCTGCACCATTTTCATTTAGGACCAACTAGACATCAGAAGAAGTCTTCTCATGTTGATATGACTTTTAGTTTAGGAGGAGTAGCAATAACAAGACTTTCAAGATGGTCACTGTGGGGGCCATATTGGCAGTCAGATTGGCACCATTTTAATTTGGGACCAACTAGACATCATAAGAAGTCTTTTGGTGAAATTTCCATCCAGGAGGAGTAGCAATAATAATATTTTCAAGACAGCATCTGTGGCAGTCATATTGGGTGTTTGAGTGGCACAATTTTCATTTAGGACCAAGGAGACATCATAAGAAGTCTTTGGGTGAAAACCCCATGTTGATATGACTTTCTGTTCAGGACAAGTAGCGATAACAAGAAGGCTGCTGTGGTGGCCATATTGGACATCAGATCAGCACCATTTTCATTCAGGTTTGGTTTGGTTTTGTGGGGTTTAATGCCATTTTTCAGCATATGATAGGCTATGCATGGCAGCCAGTATATTTGGTGGAGAAAGAACATGGGAAGACACTGGGAAGAACCACCAACCCACAGAAGTTACTGGCAAGCTTCTCACATATCCACATTGGTTGAGCCGAGACTCAAACTCATTCGAACAGAGGTGAGATGTGTGAGTGAGCTGTAAAGGCGAGCACCTTAGATTACATAGCCACCCGGGACTCCTTTGCAGTTTCCCCAATAGTCTGAATGCAAGCCAAATATCCAAATAGTTAAAAAATGTATGAAAATTTGGAAAATTGCTATAATGGTATGTAAATTTATTCATGTCATCTACATATGCATACAAACATACCAAACAAATTTTACTTGTTTATCTCAAGTGGTTTTTGCTTAATCATGCAATTCAAAGTCAAAATACAAAACTGGAAAATTGCTACAATGGCATTGAAATTCTAATCAGGTCATCTACATATGAATCAAAATAAGTCTATCAAATTTGATTTGTCTACCTCAAGTGGTTTTTGCTTACTCATGCTAACAAGATCTATCTCCACAAAGTTAAAATATTATTAAAAATGAAAAAAATGCTGAAATGGTATGAAAATCTAATCAGGTCATCTACATATCAATACAGCTATGCTAACCAAATATCATTTGTCTACATTGAGTGGTCTTTGTGCAATCTTACTAACAAGCTTCTCAGGATGGACAGACAGATGAATGGATGGACAGACAGATGGACAGACAAATTAAGATGACCCTGCTGTAAGCCTACAAGCATAAGCAGACTTACATGTTCAGGAAAAGCATTCTTTTGGCTACTAGATTCTTCCACTCTAGTGAAGTCTGCACAAGAGAAGCTGGATGTAGGAAGAGTGTCTCTACACATCTGGGGTCCCCATTAAGGATCAGCTCACAGTAGCGATGTACTTCATGGATAGTGTAATCACACTCCTCGTGGTCAGAATTCTGAAGTGCAAAGAAGGTGTGCTGTGGCTGTATATTTCATAGACATTACATTTTTTTGCATCATGCTTTTATAAGAAAATGTGGGAATTATGTTATGCCGCCCATCTGGATGCATGTACAAAATGTTGCACAACTACTTGTATACATTCAAGATGGCGATTTAATACCTTGGGATATGATTAAGAATGGTCTGTAGATGTGCACAACACTTTCAGAATTTTGATCCATCCCCTGAGGGTAAAACTTGGGGAGGACCACTTGTGCATGTACATAATTCTACACAAAATATTTTTATTTTCAGGTGTTTTGACTGTCTCACGCACAGCTTTGACCCCTGGATCACAACTGAGAAAGTACTGATATCCCTACCCTATAACTATGTCTACACTTATTGGGTGTAAAAAGACAAATTCAGATATGCAACTGACTTTGGCCCCTGGGTCTATACTTACCGTCAGGAACTTAGCTCCTGTGTCGTAACATAGAAACTATAGATTCCCAACATATAACCATATACCATTATACACTTACTGCACGTGGAAAGACCAATGTATACATGCAACTGACACTGACCCTGTGGTCCATCCCTACCTCAATGGACTTAGCCCATGAATCATAACTTGGAATTTATTGAAATCCCCAAACTATAGTCGAATATATACTTACTGGTAATGAAAAGATTAATCTTATTTATGCAACTAAAACTGGCCCCTGGGACTATTAATAATTTAGAGATTATGACCTTAGGGACACAAAATAAAACTTGAGAAAGATAAACTCCCCTCCAAATAAATGCAGTGCTGCACATTGGGTGAGCTATGAAGGGGAATTTGTATGTACCTTGGTCTCCCTATAATGATCAAGAGGCTGGCAGTTGTAGTGAGAAAATGTGCTCTGGATTTTGCTCATGGTGCAACACTGATTAAATGTAAATATGTAGTTCTTTAGGAGAATATACAAAAATCTTATAAAAGGTTATAAACATACAAAAGTAAACCAAGAGTCCCTTGAAGGGACTGACGCTTTACTGGGCAAAAAGAATTTCCAGGAATTCAAGATAAGACCATTTCTTCCTTTTAACTGTCGAGTGTTGAAACCATCTCTGATATTCTTCAGTGATAACGAAATTGTCAAATTGGCTGCTGTGGTACATATATTGGATTTCAGCTTGTAACCATTTTCATTTAGGACAAAGTAGACTTCATTAGAAGTCTTTTGGTGAAAATTTCAGCTTGTAACCATTTTCATTTAGGACAAAGTAGACTTCATTAGAAGTCTTTTGGTGAAAACACCATGTCATAATGATCATCCATTCAGAGGAAGTAGTGACAACAACATCTTTAAGACAGTCATTATGGCATCCATTTGACACAGTCATTATGGCATCCATATTGGATGTACGACCGGCACTATTTTCATTTAAGACTTGGTGAAAACCCCATGTCAAAATGATCATCCATTCTGGAGGAGTAGTGACAAGATTTTTAAGACAGTAGTGACAGCCATATTGGATGTATAATGCGCCATTTTCATTTAGGACCAACTAGGTATCATAAGAAGTCTTTCTGTGAAAACCCCATGTTGATATAGCCATCCATTTGGACTGGAGTAGAGATAACAATATTTTCAAGACATGACTTTCCATTCAGGAGGAGTAGCAATAACAAGATTTTTAAGATGGCTGCTGTGGAGGCCATATTGGACCTCAGATTGGCACCATTTTCCTTTAACACCAACTGGAGATCATATGAAGTCTTCTGGTGAAAATCCCACGTCAATATCACTTTCTGTTCAAGTAGAGTTGTGATAGCAAGATTTTCAAGATGGCTGCCATGGTGGCCATATTGAATGTCAGATTGGCACCATTTTCATTTAGGACCAACTAGACATCACAAGAAGTCTTTTAGTGAAAACCCCATGTTGATATGACCATCCATTCAGGAGGAGAAGCGATAAAATTTTCAAGATGGCCACCGTGGCAGCCTTATTGGATGTCGGACCAACACCATTTTCATTTAGGACCAACTAGATCATTGGATGAATGTGTCACGATACAAAACCTTTGTTGTCATCTATTCATCCTTCTTTTATATCATATTAAATGTGATCACCCTCCCTCAAGATGAAGTTGAGGTTACTAGTAAAACCAGCTGATGGAGAGATATGACCCATCATTATATCTGCAAAAGCACAGATGTAATAATTTTATGATAAAATGTTTGATTAGTTGAAAGAAATACTGTGTGCCTGGTATACTGTATGCTTGGTAAATACATTTGGTTGCATGTATAAATAATATATCTGACCCCGACAGAGACTTCTGAAAATGACTAAACTTGTCAAAAACTGCTTTTCCACACTGTATTTTGTTTTGTTTTTTACAATGAAAATGCAGTTAATTGTTGGCCATTTTTACTTTCATACAATAAACATTGTCCTATAGTTTCCAACAAAACTGACAAAACACTAACTATAATAGTAACAACTCAAGAGCTTCATTTAGACAGAAAAAAATCTTTGGCTCAGTCTAATGTAAAGCAATTTATCTTGATTGAGACAGAATTAAGATTTGGCTCAGTCTAATGTAAAGGAATTTACCTTTACTGTATGCTTTGGTGGGTCAAAACCCAACAAATCCTTTGTATTGGCCTGGTATACAATAAACATATCTGTATCACTCTCTGCTTTGTGCAAGTTGTATCTACAAAGGAAAATTCTATAATTAGTAAAAAAATCACTCAAAGTTTTTAACAATATACAAATTTAATTAGGGGATAAAATGCCTGTATTTGAGAACTGAAAGACATTAATTGTGATTATATTGTTGCAAATGTGTCCCTAGAACCAGTAAATTTAAAATCTGCATTGTACAAATGCCTTGAAAGTCAAAATCCCAAATACAAGATTCTATCCTCATTTTTACACTGTTTAGAATATTTTGTGCACACATTATCAAATATGTAATTCTGGATAGATGTACATGCAGCAAAAAGACATCAAAGTAGCATTAACATTACCAGGGATCGCGCTGGGCATCGCCAATGTCGCAAATTGCGATTTTGTTTCCTGATTGGTGACAAAATATACCATCTGGCGATATTTTTGGCGACAATGTTTTTGACTGTTAAAACTTGTATATACAATCTTGGGTTTGGAGTGGAGGAATTTAAAGGCACCATGAAAGGAAGCCGCAAACTTGGGTATACAATGCACTGGAATCTACCTATTGTTACATATAAAAAAATATTTTGTTTATATTGACCGCTTATGCTGACATCTGGCAGAAGTACTGTATGCAGTGATACACTCCAATAGTCATGCTACCGGACTAACTACAATCGACCAAACGACCGCTAATCCTTCTTTTTTTTTTTTCTTTGGAAAAATGTACCAGAAAAAAAGTTTTGCTGAAACTTCAAAGAAAACTGATTACCTTTGAAGCCCCAATCGTTCTGTATAAATACGAAGTAAATGAAAAATAAAATTCAGTCTCAATCAGAACTATATACTGTAATGGGTAAACGTAAGTTAGACTTTTCATGTTCATCATCTCATCCTAAGATTAAGTTAACAAAATTAACAGCATTTGGATTTAGTGCATTTCTTGACAGTTGGAAATTTGGGCGTCCGTGGCTGAGATATGATAGAATATTAAAACTGATGTTCTGTGATATGTGTATCAAGGCACAAGTCGTCAATTCATTGTTTTTGAGATAGAGGTGGTCAAAACATTTGCTACATTTGGAATTGCTACTATTACAGGAATAATTGCAAAACAGGGGCTGGATTTTTTGTGTGTGCGAAGGGGGGGGGGGCGTTTAATACTTTTCAGACAATCTTCAAGAATTTTACATTCAAACGATTAGGTCCATCCCGATTTAATTTTTCCAAGGTTACCGTTTATTCTCATACATAAATTTATTTTATGCAAATGTATAAGGCTTTCTTGCTCTATAAGAGGTAAACTATTTTCAATAAATCCTATACACATAGGAGGCATACTCTCGATTTTCCGTGTGCTGATTATCCGTGTGTCAGTGTGGGCCAAAAAAAAGAAGAAAATATTATAAAGAAAACTAGTCTTGAACGGTAGTCTTTAGAAACTTTAGAAAACTATATTGAAATATGTACATAATACGGCTTTGAGGCACACAACAGGATGTATCAATCACACCCCCGTGACCCTATGACACTGAAATATACACGGTTCTCGTCTCGCTAAGACAGGCAGCTTTAACATTCTACTGTTCAGCCGACACGAAAAATTTACAAATAAATACTGAGTCTGTAATAAACTGGATACAGTGTATCATTTAATATGATAGAAAGTCGGTCAGTTTACACAACTGTTTAAAGACAATTAAAAGGTAAGGTGGTCAGAGATAAACAGACACCTTTCAGAGATTTATTGAACTGGCTCACAATAGCTAGGGTGATGTGTCATGTCAAATCCTTTGAGCACTGCTGAGGGAGAGCCCATTAGGCTAATTTGCATAGGTAAAGTACACTAAGTGGAACAACCCAATTTGTCTGAAGTTAAGTATATCAAAGAGAGAGAATCTAATGAGAATCGGCACGTACGAATGTGAAGGAGACTTTTACTTTGAAACTGCATTCAGCAAGTGAGCAGTCGTAAAATCACGACGCATACTCATGCGACATTCGATTTTATTATTTTTATGAAACAACATTTTAATAGTGCAAAACAATATAAATAAGCATACAAAACCATCAGGCAATGATTTATTCTGTAATATTGTGGTATTGTATTGTTTGCTGTCAATAAAGTAATAAATACTCCATCTTTTTCCATTTTCATTGCCTACTACATTAATTAACATGGAAAAATACTTACTCCTTGCTTGGCGACACTTTTTGAAACGTGGCGACAAAATATTGAGATTTGCGATTTTTTTTGCGACAACTTTTTTAAAGCCAGCACCATCCCTGATTACCCACAATTATTGTGAATTTTACTGCTGCAAATTTTGACACTAAATCACCAGATAGCATTTCATATTCACAAATGTTTACACACATGTTTTAGCGGGTTACTGCGATACCCTCTGTTTGTGATTCCATCCATCCATTATCATAGTGCACAGGGAAACCCTGCTACAATATGCTTCATTATAACATGAATTCAGATATAACACAGTCATGGTGTGGTTCTCGATATTTTACAATAATTTCACCAATTTCTTTAATTACTACACAGTTTTAGTACCAAAGCAAACAAGAGGACAAGATCTCAACCTCTGTTCACATTTGCACATCTGTCAATCCTTTTGTTTACTCAGTTGATCCATTTATTACGTCATGGGTGATTTAGGTTTTGGCTTTTGGTTTTAAATAAATGTATGGAGTAAGTGTTATTAAAGCTGAATTTACAATTTAGAGACAGGATAAGTGTTTTTTATGTTTAACTTTGCAATTCACATCTTATCATGGCAAAAGGCAACATATGAACTTAAAATATAAAAATTATGTTTATAATTTATGTATTTTAGTGCTATATAATTTTTTTTATGACTGCATGTAATATTTTAACAAGAACTGTGAATAAAGAATAAACTACAAGTACAGTAATTATGGGTATTTTTCCTTCTTGAATTTCAACCTTGAAAACTGTCCCTCTTGTATAGACCTTTTATGAGTGACCACCTGTTTTGAGCAACCACTTTTTGTTGGCACAAGGGGTGGTCTCTCAAGACAGGTTTTAGAAGTGTTTCGTAAATTTGTGTGAGTTTATTAGCAAGGAATCATGTACAGTATTTCGATTTATATGGAATCTAGCAGAGAAATTATACAAAGACCATGTAGTGACCTTGACATTAATACACACACATACATACTGAACAGCAAATTCCATGACAGTGTCTAGGAACCTGAGCCATATTTTAGCTGCTGACATTAATAATGAAAATTTCCACAAATCTGTTTTGTGTTGAACCCCCAATAAACCTATAATGTGTCAGATGACTTAAGGGTGTCCAAGGCGCACATAAGAGCAATTTATTGGAAGAAAATTGTTAGTTCGTTTTTAGATTATGCATCATTTTAAAACTGTTGTTTTGCATGATTCCCCTGACATCCAATTCCCCCACCTATGATCATTATGCATGCACAGGAAGCAAGAATCAGAAATGGACATGATATCATCGATAAAAATAGATTCTTTTTGTGAACACTGTTTTCTTTACATCGTGAGTGCTGGGTACAACCATTCTCACATTTTAGTCTAACTTTCTCTTGCTTAAAGGTGGGAAAGTCAGTCCAATATTTCAGGAACACTGTTCTATTTACATCGTGTGAGTCGGTACACCATTTTCTTATTATGGGAATATTACACCTTTCTTGCATGATGGTGAGAAAGACAACAGAACAAGGAAGTACTCTTCTACTTCAGGAAATAAAAACAATCCCAAAATACCCGTATGTAATGAGTCAAATCTAATAAGAGGATGCAGCATCCTCTAATAATATTAATACCATCTTTACCCAAACTTTATGCAAACACATACACATGCACAAACACACAAACCCTATTTACTTTCTTTAACAGTTCAGGTGACTTTTAGCTTTGCATTGAATTAATTTTAAGGCTATCAACACAAAAGTTCATCACTTAGTGTTTGAGTGATCCTGACAATCGGCCTGGTTGGTACTGATCACTGCATGCAGTGGGGAAGAATATAACACAACACTTAAAAGCGGAATGTATATCTAGAGCTCATGCATGAACAAACTTGTGTCAGCCAGTGTAACATGTTAAGTTTCACTAGATTTTAGAAACCGGACACTTTGATTATGCTGTAATTCTTGCCAGTTCACACTCTGTGCATGTGGTGTTTCTGATTATGATTAACCGGTTATCGTTTGGTTTGGTTTTCTAAATCATTTAAGGAATTTACTAACCGTTTCAGCCCTAGTGTATACGGCATTCATGCTATACATTATATATACCAATGCAAGGTTCTCTGCATAGAATCTAATACTGAAATATATAATCACTGTGTTTTCACAGTTTCTTGTTTACTATGAATTGATCAAAGCTGGTAACTATAGCACTGAAACATATAATTTTATGCTAACTTCTTCTTCCTCCCCCCCCCCTGCAGTAAAGGGGATATGATGTATACATCATTTCGTTCAGTTAACTGATTTATCTTGCTACTGTGTGATGTGTTACATAACACAATGACACTATGCTGACCCTGACCATTGTGTTATAGCAGGTTTTCCTGTAGTTATGTTGCCCTTTCCTGTAGTTATGTTGCCATTTTTGTGCCACCTACAAGAGGGGTGTCATTCTTTGTTCCCACCCCTTGGGTCCCTGGGAGGAGGTCGAAGGTCATATGTAGAAATGTTTTAATTACAATGATATTTTAGAATATTTTCTGACCAAACTTTATATGCAAACACTGCAGGAAGATGCATCATATATTTTACATATTTTGGATGATAACATCTGGGTCAATATCTGCATGTGGGGGCTGAGTAACGGGTGGGTGTAAGGAGGAACGTTTATGCAGTAAATAAACATGGGAATTTTAAATGGTGAGCCATTGCAGTTGCTCCAGTTTAGAGTTTCTATCTGAACATGAAATTTACTTGTTTTACTAGCTTTTAGAAGATTAATTTAGGTTAGACATAAATTCTCTATCCAGAATTTTTATCCAACTATCCTAGAATTCAGAAGCAATTTCTGCAGACATCACTTAGATTTCTCATGTATCCTAACCTAAGTCCCAAAAGCCACGTGAACACCCTACCCTTTCATGGTTCAATGGTTTGTATGGTGGACTTGTGAAAGGGTACAAGTTCGAGCACTATCATCAGATCAGCCTGGATCAGCTACTGTGATGTGTCTTTGGGCAAGGCACCTAACTCCAATTGTCTCTGCACTAAATAACCTACTTGTGTTGCTGTGCCATAAAATACTAAACCAAACCAATCATCACAGTGAACATATAAACTACTGCAACACGAGTTACCACCATTATCATTCCTCCAAATCAACATACTATTCCTGTGAAGTAAATAAGGCTGAACTTTTTTGTTAAATTTGTTGATTTGTCTAGCATTTACCTACTAGTATGTCATCTTCATCAAAGAGTTACCGTATATACTTTTGCTTATAAGTTGAGTGCAACTGGAAGAACAGAGAATCTGATCTGCCATAGTATAATGCGCTGGCAGATCAGGATCTATGTAGTTTGTTCTACTGATTACTCCTAACATACTGAATAGACCCAGATCTGCCAGCACATTATGTTACAGCAGATATGGGACTGTGAAGTTTGCAGCTGGACCCAACTTATAAGGAAATATATATGGTATCTTTCAACATATTACAAATATGCAATGCTATCAAAGATGCAAGTAACGATAAGCTGAATTCAAATGGTTGGCTAACCTCTGGCTGCCAAATGGGCAGGCAAGGTGAACTTTTCCAAGCTCCGTTTCCACTTTGTCCAAAACTTTCTTCCAGATTTGTTCCTCAACCTCTCCCAACTGAACCCTGCAAAAAGGGTCAGGTTTCTTCTCCAAGCACTGCTGCAGTTTGAGGTCTCTTTTATTGTACAGAAATTTATAATAATTGTCTATTAAGAGGCACATCTTCTGTCCGACTTCTGGTGAAACTTCTTGCCAATTCCGAGCTTTATTTATAGGACTACCATCTACAGCGACAAGATTATCAGTTTCTTTTGACGGCAGACATTGCTCTCCAAATTCATGAATAAAATTCACTTCCCACCTGACAGGAAAATAATACCAATGACTTTTCTGTACTGAAAATTTATCACAAGTTCTATCTGTAGGATTTTGTATGAGTGTTTTTGTTTGGACTAGTTCATCTTCTGATGGAGAAACAGTGTCACTTGTCACAAAGTTTGATTCAGTCATAATGGATTCAATGACATCATCTTGCATGTGATCTTCTTCCATGTCTTTCATTGGTTGACCACTGGCTGAGTTTGATGTAACATAACTTCCCATTGTCTGTTTTTCTGCAGGTGGACCAATCATTTCTACATATCCATGCCATCCATGACAATTATTGACACTAAAAATAAGAATGACTTTGCCATCACTGAAGGCTTCAGTAAGGATATCTTTAGGGTGTGGTGGCTTATCTCGATCTCTGCAAGCCCAATCACACGTGTCCACACATTTCTTCAAAGAAAGGATGTTGGCACATTTTGCAATGAAAAATCTCTTTTCCATTTTTCTATCCACAGATGCCATGTTTTCTGTCTCAATCGATGATGTCTGAAAAATAAGAAACTACACATTTTACAGGACTGAACTTTTCAAAGCTAACAACTACTGTAAATTTACTATACATTATAATGTGCATGCTTACCTTATAGCAGGTATGGTGAGAAATTCCACACTCATGTACCAATCCCCAGAGTCATGAAAAATACAGATTAAAAAATGTCAACTCACAAATCTGTTGGAAAAATGTTTGTTTGGTCTTTACTCTCAAAACTGTAAATAAAACTTTAATTTTCTTTAAAGAAAACTGCATTGAACTTAAAGAGCTTTTAAGCTAACATTTACATCACATGATGCATGTTTCTGTATCATGTCTATGCGATAACATTAGCTTTACATAAAGGTGAGCAGAACAAGATCACAAATTGTTGATATTGATTTTAATTTCTAACACATGAATACACCAGAGCTGCTGTCTGAGCTGTGTAACATTCCAAACCCCAAAACACTAAATTAGGAATCTGGAATTCAAGAAAATAAAAACATCTAGTTTGTCAAATATATATCATGATTCTATTTATAATTAGACCAACAAGCTGTTCTTCACTACTTATGTTTACAAATTAATTTCTCATATTCAAGACTTGACCATATTAGAAAATAAAATGGCAAAGGTAAATTTGTTAATTTTATTAATAATCATTAAAATGTGTAACTTGCATTTTCATAAGAATCACCACAACCCAAATTACACAAAATGAACAAAATATGCACCTTTCAATTTGATACAAATTATTTACCTATGCCAGGGAGCACACCACAGTTTGGTAATTTGGCCACTGTCAGATTTGTAAACTTGAAAGCTACCTCAAATTAGGATGCATGGAGATCTTGGGAAATCAAGACAAATATAAATTTATGTGGACCATGGTTGGTGAATGTGTTGTAAAAATTGATAAGGGACACATAGGGTTCCCCACAGAACAGGATACTGCAACCAAAATACCAAACTGTGGCTGAAATCCAAAACTACATCAGTCTCAGGCTGAAATGGTAGTTTTGCACTGGGAGTCCCTCAGTTGGTAGAGCATCGGACTCATAATCCAAGAGTCGCAGGTTCGATATCCACACAGGCCAGCTGCCTCGGTGTGTCTTTGAGAAAGGCAATTGTCTCCTGTTTCTTCAGCATGATATAGCTTTTAAAACCAACAAACCCTTGAAGGGACCAATGCTCTACTGTACGAACATGATTTCCAGGAATCTGAGACAAGACCAAGTGCTGAAACCATCTATGGTATTCTTGACTGATAATAAGAATTTCAAATTGGCCGCTGTGATGGCCATATTGGATATCAGATTGGCATCATTAGAAGTCTTTTAGTGAAACCCCATATCAACATGACATTCAGAAGTAGTGATAACAAGATTTTAAAGATAGCCTCCATGGTTGTCAGGTTAGCATCCTTTTCATTTAGAACCAACCAGACACCATAAGTCTCCTGGTTACTTGCTATTTGAATAAGTATAAATTACAAGATTTCAAGATGGCTGCTATGGTGGCCATGTTGGATGTCAGATTGGTACCATTTTCATTTAGGCCCAACTAGACTTCATAAAAAATCTTTTGGTGAAAAAACCCATGTCAATATGACCATCGGTTTAGAAGTAGTGATAACAAGCGGTCAGATCAGCACCATTTTCATTTAGGAACAATTAGACATAATAAGTCTTTTGGTGAAAACCCCGTATTGATATGACCATGCATCTAGTAGGAGTAGTGATAAGAAGATTTTCAAGATGGCCACCATGGTAGACATATTGGAGTTCAGATCAGCACCATTGTTACTTAGGACCAACTAGACATCATAGCAAGTCTTCTGGTGAAAACCCAGTGTCAATATGACTTTCTGTTCAGGGGTAGTAACAAATATTTTCAAGACAGATGCCATGTCAGCCATATTGGCCCCATCTTCATTTAGGACCAACCAGACATCATAAAAAGTCTTTTAGTGAAAAACCCATTTTGATATGACCATCCATTCAGGAGAAGTAGCGATGACTGATGTGGCAGCAATATTTGATGTCCAAGAAACACCATTTCCATTTAGGAGCAACTAGACCTTGGGATGAATGTGCATGTAAAGTTTTATGGCAATCCTCCAAGTAGTTTAGGAGTAGTGATAACAAACTTGTGCTAACAAACAGATAACAGACAACAGACTGTCCCAATAAGTTATAATGGTCTATGGCCAACTGACCTAAATCCTCAATCAGTATTATCCAAGTACTGTTAGGTTACTCTTTAATGGGAAAATGTGCAAACTATCCACATATTTCATTAAGAAATCACTAAATCAGGTTAGTGAATCAACTTAAAAATATTTAAACTGTAAATGGATTGAATCAATGTCAAATAAAATTGTATTACCATAAAGATGTAATTTGGTACTTTTGCTTGCATTATCTTCAACTTCAAAGTTAACTGTTCCATTTATTATTATATCTTTAATTTATACCAGGTAAATGTGTGAAAATGTGTTTATGTCATCTTCTGATATAAATTCATTATCCTATGTGATCGCTCCCCACCTTTGCTAATTATTGATGAACTTTGGTGGATGTTGTCATCAAATTTAGAAAATTTCAAAGATTTACTTAATATTTTTTTTATAGTTTATCTGCATCATTTGGTTGATACTTTTTTGGTCATGTATCATAAAAAGACCAATTTGGCCCCTCACTCTTGCACAAAATAGACAGATATGCATACAGAAAGATATATTTTTAAGGGAATGCATTGATTACACAGATATACAGACAGACAGAGTCAGATACATGTTGATTGATACATGTACAGTTCTTCCTCATTATAACTCGATTTCGGATATAATGCTGTACCACTACGGACCCTATGACCAAAATCATACCAATGTATAACAATATGGCTTGAAAGAAAACAAGGTAAAGCTTATCTTTATTTCCTTTTCAAAACAGCACTATTTAAAAAAAAATTATAGGCCTGCATACATATCATGGTTCTCACTCTAGCGTGGTTAGGCACATAATGCAGTTGGTGCTTATGGACCCTGACTACCACGTTATAACATGGGGAGCTGTATAATTTTTGGGGAATACATTCATCATCATCTTCAACATCACCTTCATCATCATCAGTCCTTAAAATACTAAAAATAGACTCATATAATTATATATTTAACCAATTAAAGAACAGGAAATAAATGTTTGACCCTTAATATCTCCTATACATATCAAACTATGTGAATCATGTGATCAGAGCATAGTCAATACAAGCACTGGAAGCACATGATCAGAAGGTGAGACACTTATGTATGGTGGATTCTTATTATGAATATTCTGAGTGATTTTGTGTTTGGAGTATTGAAGGGAAAAGAAAAAGATTTAAAGGAGTATGCATATACAATTTGCATTTAATTTTCTTAACAATTCTTCTGCTATCAAGCAACACAAACATGTGGATGTTGATAATTATGTGACTACTGCAACAACAGATGCAGAAGTATGAAGTACAAAATACTCTGATGCTTTGAATTACCGAGAATTCTGGCATTACACGAAAATTAGTAATGGGGAGTATCACTAGCTACGATGTTGTAGCCTCACCAAGTTGAGGCTATGAAGTGATCCTATAGTTGTTAATGAGCAACAAAATTACAGTCCAGGTTACCAAACAGTTTATCTCTTCTTAACGAAGCATGAGAATCTATATGACATGGACCTTTTTCTGTCTGTATTGTGCTCATCCAATCAGATGCTGCATTCAAAATGGCAGCCTATTATGCTTCGTTTGTTTAGAGGACACTCAGAGTCATTTTTGGCAAGACCTTGCATTTGTTTTTAGCTCGAATAAACTAAGGAGATTTCAGTCTGAAATAGCATGTATGCATTGTTAGGAACATAAGCGAAAGTGTGGGACACAGGCATGATTCACATCCAGCTGCTCCACTGATAGACTAGGATCCAACTATAGTAGAATGGCATACCGTATTCTCGCGGTACTAAACAAGATACAAATCGCAAATAAAAGAAAATAATTTACCTGCTAATGAAAGTTGCTTTACTTGTTTATTTATCATTTATCTCTGATCTGTGTTCTGCAAATATTGTAAATGATGCCATTTTTCAATGAACAACGTTCATTTGAATATTCTGTGTCTTATGCCATAAAAATTAGATTCTCGTATTCTTGCAGCAAATGATATAATTGCTGTACAGATGCCCAAACAGGGTATGAAATGAACATGATGTCAGTAATAACACACCAAATCATCATGCGTGACAGAAAACTTAAAATTACCAATTTTAAAATATGAAATATTTACAATCATTGTGATTCAATATCATAATATATCCAGTTATTCTCAGAAGAGGTTATGCAGACACCTGAAAACATGTTCTCTCCCCAATACTCAAATTTTAAGTATAGCGAGTCCACACATTTTCAATTATTTACAATAATCAGCTGTTTGCAATTAATGAGCTCCTCTGGATTGGCAGCTTTTAACTCTTGAAGACTTCCACTCTGATACAGATATACACATTACTATTGTGTTTGTCAAAAGGCACCTGCTCTTCTATGGACTATTTTGTGGGTTTTATTTTTTTGTCACTTATGAAAAAACCTTTTCTTGGCAAAATTTCATCCTAATCATTTCAGTATATGGTTGATGGTGGTACTTGTTTATCTTTTATGGACATGTTATCAAAGGAATAGATTCTATACTTTCTAAAGGCAGCTATGATGTTTTCTACAAACATTGCTCTTCCATTTTCATTTCTTTTTAGTTCCCTCTTTGTTAAGTTTAAGATTTAATTGGCTATTATTTATTAATTACAACTTCACCAATTATGTAATAATTAATATGAATTACTGGCATAACTTCATTTATATATTTTGGCATACCATTAATTATATCAACAGATAGAGTCATACACAATTGCAACATTCTGGGACAATGTAAAGGTTTCAATACAATGACCCTTCTTCTATCATATTTCTGACAATGTGCGATATGTAAACAAGGTAAATCATATGATCATGCTTGCATCATTGTAAACCATCATCAACTCGATGACTGTTGTCAGCGAAGTGGGAAATGATTCAGCTTTCGGTATGAGATGTAGGTGACTTACATTCAGATAGGGGATAATAGGAAAGTGGATCATTGTTGAACGAGTTTGTAGTTAGTTAAGATCAAACACTTCTTAATAACAAAACTACCTCTATAAATGACTGGCAGGTGTTGTAATGATCTATTTACAACTGAAATAGTCATTAGCGGGAGATTGGGGAACCCGTGAGAATAGGAGAAATGAGTACCATCAATGATGGATATAGGGTACAAGCATTAGTAGGTCAGTACATCCTATTACCGTGTTACTACCTAGTAGGCCAGTACATCCTATTACCGCGTTACTACCTAGAAAACATACCCCAAAAAGTTCCACTATACTTACTTTTTTGTTTTTATCCTACTGCATCAGTAATCAACATGTGGTACATTTGTCATGGTGAATGATTTTTAATTTCCGATCAACAGGACTGCCAAAGTGCTAGGTATTCCGAGGCGACCTCTATCAGGAGGCACTCTAAAGAAAACATCCTATTACTGCCGCAATTGTGAAATAAAGTGACTGTCAGTAGTACGGTATCAAAGTGAATTTGTTATTAAAAAATCAGGAAATATTATGTAACAGCAAGACATTTAATAACAAAATTTCAAAATCAAATTCATAAATTTAATCAAGATCTTTATATGCCAGAGTTGTAGTAAAAATCCATTCAATAATTATGATTCACGATATTCTTATGTTATATTACATTGCATATTTATAGTTTACACCAACACCCATAAATTTTAATTGTATGCCCCATTTATAGAAAACACCTTTTATGAATTTGAAGGGATGACAGGGTTCATTAACTTTCCTTTATACTATACTGATCTAAGAACCCATACTGAAACAAAAGTCACGAGTTTGACAATACACCCTAAATAGGCCCCCCACAAAATAACAATTTTTATCGAAGAGCATCAGTCATGTCACCAATTTTGCTTGTATTGTTTAAATTGTGAAGCTGACAATTTGCTGACATTGTGCTCAGCACAATTTTATGATTGAAAAGTACAAAAAAGGGATTGGAACCGGATATAGTATGAATGGGATTTGATCACTTAAATTTGTACATGTAAAGGAAATCTACAGTTTTGTTTGCCCTGAATAGAGTTATTCTTAAAAATTTTCACATTCACAGGTATGTGAACTTCTGACATTATGTTTACATACAGACTCATACACAATTGCAACATTCTGGGACGATGTAAAGATTTCAAATGTTATAGCAGTAACACACCTCGATGACCCCAGATTAATAGGTATTACTATTAAAACCCGTGATTCCTATTTGATTTTTGTACACATCTATTTGCCTTGTGATCTTATTGAAAATTTTGCGAAATTTGTTGATTATTTATGTAAAATTAATTCTATTGTTGAAAATCCTAATACACCAAAAGTTTATGTATTAGGAGATTGGAATGCTAATATGCTCAAATCCACTCGCTTTGGAGATGAACTTTGATAAATTTTGTGATGTATATGATTATATCATATTGGACTTAAAACATATAGTAGACCACACAACAAATTTTACTTTTCCCAGTGACTCGCACAATACTGTCTCTTGGTTGGATCACTGTGTCTCTACACAATCTGCTCATTCTGCTATATGTGATATGAAAATAATTCATACCCTAGTAGGGTCTGACAATTATCCTACTTTAATGACTGCTGACCTACTTCCTGGTTTTTGATTCATGCCCCCATGAACTCTTAAATTTGAAATACAACATTCGTGACACATCACTGCAAACGAAAAAATGAATTATACTCAAACATCTTCATTCTTATTAAGCAAGATAGAGATCCCATATTATGTAGTGGTCTGTAATGATAATGGCTGTAGAAATCCTGTGCATATGAAACAGATTAATGGATTTTTCACAGATACAGTAACAACTTTGTCCAACTCTGATAAATACTTGGCCAAAAAATCCAAACCTGGTCACCGGGTTATACCAGGCTGGAATGACTGTGTCAAAGAAGTGCACAACTAGGCACGAAATGCTTGCCTTATGTGGCGTGATAATGGTAAACCTCATCATGGGCCTCTCAGTAACCAAATGCACCAAACAAGAGCTCAATTCAAGTATGCCCTTTGACTATGTAAGAATAAAGAATTAAAACATAGAGCAGACACACTTGCGAATAAATTTGAAAATTTAAACCAACATGAATTCTGGAAGCAGGTTAAACAGAATAATAATTCAACTTCTAATAGGCTACCAATTTGCACTGATGGGAACCATGGTCAAAATAACAGAACATGTGGAAAAATCATTCTGAAGCCTTACTCAATGGTCTTAAAAATGATTAGAATAAGAAGTATGTTCTTCCGGTATGTTAGGCCCCTTCTAATCCTATTGAACTAATCTCATTGTCTGTGATCCAACATGCCATAGCTAAACAAAAGGAGGGTAAATGTCCAGGATTTTTTATATGTAGAACATTTGAAATTTTCATAAATTAGACTCTATGTTCTCTTAATGATTTTATTTAATTGAATGTTTGTACATAACTTTGTTCCTTATGATTTCACAAAAGTTAAAATTATCCCGATACTGAAAAGTAAAATTGGTAACCTGGCAGACAAAAATAAATATTGACCTATACCTCTTACAACAAGTATTTAGAAAATATTTGAATGTATTGTACTACAATGATGTGAAGTCACAATTTCTGATAATCAGTTTGGTTGTAAAAAACAACATTCAACAGACTTATGTCTCTATGTCTTTAAGGAAACTGTCAACTATTATTTAGAACATGGTAGCCCTGTGTTTGCATGTTTTTTAGATGCTTGTAAGGCATTTGATACGACCAATCATTGGACGCTTTAAAAAGTTGCTTGACAATCAAATACCCGTCTACATAGTCATACTCTACTCAAGTTAACTGGTACGGTAAACAGTTTTACTATGTGTGTTGGGGAAGTGCGGTATCCAATTCCTTCCATGTAACAAATGGGGCGAGGCAGTGATATGTGCTTTCGCCTTTGTTATTTAATATATACATAGAAGATTTTAATCGTAAGCTGGGACAGTGTAATGTGGGGATACATCTGACACTAAATGCTTTATTTCTTAACAGTTTTAGTTTTGCTGATGTCATTCATAAGTTCTTCTATTGCAGGTTTAAGGAAATAATTCAAGATGTGTGAACATTACGCATTTGAGAATGATATCATATATAATACAAAAATATCGGTATGCATGGTCTTTCAGTCAACTTCTTTCAAATTACCATCTCCTCCCTCTGTACTTCTTAAAGGCCATGCTCTTGTATATGTCAACATATTTGGGTCATATTTTAAACTCCAATCGGTCAGATGATGACAATATGATGAGACATTGCAGATTTTTCTGTACTTGAACATGCTTTTACATGAATTTAGAAATTGTTCTTTGAATATCAAAATTAGATTATTCAAATCATATTGATGCACGATGTACTGCACTCCTCTGTGGACAAACTTTGGTGCATGTATGAAAAGAAAACTAGTTATTGGCTATAATATGAGTCTTCATTTACTATTAAGCTTTCCAAGATGGAATAGTAACTCTACCATGTTTGTAAACTATAGCCTCGAGTAACCACCTTTCGTGGACTTAACGTGAATTTTAACGCGTTCATTATAATATTATGATAATCTATTCAAATAAACCATAAAAAGTGTTCAACTATATCTACTTCATTTAATCAGCGTGAAACAAAATTTGGCATTCATGTACATTAGTTCATAATTACCGATTTTCCGAGCGTGTGTATATTTACTTATTTCCGGAAGAGACGTCCATGGTGTGTGACACTCACTCAAAAGTCATGTGGCATATGACCGGACCGTGCCAGTTAGACCAAGGTATGGATAGTATTAGTTTATAGCGTCTCCGTGTTTTTGAAATTAACAAAAAATTAAATTTAAAAAATTTAATTTTTTTTTCTGTTAATTCAATATGCAGTTTGTGCACTTACATTACTGCTTGCTTGTTCTTTACCATATAGTTACATGACTCAACAGACAGAGAAAGAGACAGACAGACATACAGAGAGACAGAGAAATTTAAAAATAGACACTATACACTGGTGAATGGATACACATTTTATTATAATAGATTCAATGCCTTTTGATGTAGAATATGTTTATTATTAAATAATACTGAAACGAAAAAGTCCGTAGTGAATATACATTTCGAGTGTAAAATTTTCATATGTTGTATAAGAACTCCACATGATTAAAACCAAATATTTACATTGGCTAACCAGTTGTACAAATTCCCAAAGTGGATTATTCTGTTCAAAATATGTAAACAAAGCCAACATGTGATCGGCGGCGGTCTGTAGCATATAATAGAAAATTCAAGGTCAAAAAGTCGGACAAAAAAAAGGCATTAGTGAAAACATAGATTTTCATTATGACTTTGTAAATTTACATGAAATTACCTTTTTGAATCGCATTTTGAATGCTTTTACCATAAAAAAAATTATATTCTTTTGCTTCTGAAGAATGCTGGTGATGCAGCTGATGACTTCGCTATCTTGAAATAAGCGTGTTATATCGTGAGAAACATGGCGCACGATTGAAGGAGTACAACGACAACTGGCCGTTGGACAATACTGTATTCAGTTTTGAAGAATTAATGAGCAAGTATTTGTTTTCAATGATGACACGAATATCTAATAGTAAGAATTGTATCTTGAAATCTTTGTGGAACTATGATATTCGTTTAAATTCTCAGATTATAGATAGATGGAACAAATGTCTTACATAATTTTGTTCTTAACAATCATGACAGACACATTCTGTAGTTATAGATGGGTCTGTATATTTGTACATATGACACCTATTAACTTTTATGTTTAAAATAATTCTATACTTTATATTTTAATTTAGATGTATGGATCGTGCAGTCTGAAATAAAGAATTCTTATCTTCTTATACAGGTTATTCAGATGTTATGCATGTTGATATCGCTAAACAAAAATGCTTAAATGCCGCTGTAATAGGACATGCCGCTATACAAGCAGTTTAAAACCCCCAATACAAAGACAATAAAAAGAAATTTCTTCAATAATTCAACCTTACTATTCACTCAATTTTGATGGTTATTTTTTATTTTTCCTAGAGTTGTACAGTAGAAGCTTGGAGAATTGTCGAAAAAAGGGAGTACGCAAGACGATGGTTGGCATGCCTTACAGTTTGACTAACGCTTAGCTATTTCAGTATGCAAGATACCTAATCAATGTCTTTGTGTGTTCCAGCGTTCATTTGTGACGTGACATTACGTTTAATTTGAATTATTCTCTTCTTGTGTTGACTTGCTTGCTCTGAGTTCATGTTGATGTTTGGCGACAAATTGGTATGAGCCAATTCTCGAGAAATTGCGTGCAACAACTTGTAATTCCAAATTGGTGCGTTCTTTCTCGAGAGATTGCATGGTGAGGTTTTCTGCGTGTTTAAAGTCCAACTTTATCAGAAGGCTTCTTTAGAGATTCCCAGCGGTGTACAGGTATCATTTATGTCGCACACGATATAACTTTATAACATTAGACGCATGAAAATGTTGATATTTTTGCGATTGTTTTTTTTTGTTTTTTTTTGTTTTTTTTTTTGGGGGGGGGGGGGCAAGCCAACGGCCATGATTTGTCCCTTTGGAAGGCAAAACTTGGTCTATTACACAATGTCAACACCCTCAGCATTTTTTTCTTCAATGTTTTTAAATATATATATATGGTGTATACTTTGAGTTTACATTAAGTATTAAGTATAGGAATATAAAAGCTTTGCAAATTAAATTCGTATTAAGCATCCATCAGTGATGCCTTTAGAAATTAATGGTTGGACCTATATGAAGCAACTCGAACGAGTGAACCTGAATCACTTATCCGTCACAAGGAAAAAAAAAAAAAAAAAGGTTTCTATCTAAAACTATATTTTATTCATATTGTTCAAACTCAGTACTTGTCTCAAATGTTTCATTATTTCATATTTGTTTTTAAAGATAATTAAACTTATTTCAATATTTAGTTAATCTTGTTTTGCAACTTTAAGGCATACTTTTTTAATATTTGTATTTCAAATATATTTATAAAAAAAAAAAAAAAAACACTTAATATATGTAATACTATAATATATTTAAATTTAAATTTATTTATTGTTCTTTATTTACTTACTTAATTATTTACTTTTTCAGTTGATTTAGTTCTATTTAACCAATATTATTTTTTATTATATTATATTTCTAACAAGTGTGGTTCACTGTATGTTACTGGAACAGACTGAATCAAATCATTTTGTTTAAGAATGTTGCACAGAACTACGTCATGTGGATAGTCACTGAGGAAAATTTGTACTGATGGTAGGGGCACATTTCACAGTAATAAGGATAATCCTAACTGTTATGTGATGTCTGAGGAAAATTTTTACTGGTGATAGGGGCACATTTCACAGTAATAAGGATAATCCTAACTGTTATGTGATGTCTAAGGGAACTTTTCAGAATTAAGGCCTAAAAAATCTTTTGAAGGTAGAAAAGATCTAAAGCAGTGGTTCCCAACCTATATTTGCTACGACCCTAAGTTGGCCACCAACAGGACCTCCCGACCCTCAGCCTTATGATTAGATTTCTTCTGATGACCCTTCGCGACCCTACTGATGACCCGCTGAGACCCTGAATTGGATCGCGACCTGAGGTTGGGAACCGCTGATCTAAAGGGACTGTTAATATTGCCACGTGGACTAATGTTTAACGGATATTAAGCCCATTACAATTTTTTGCATGATCTCTGCATGCTACTTTGGGGGAATTTAGACCTAAAAATAAGAAGATCTAGTGTGTCTCTTTCTTTCTTTCTTTCTTTTTTATTTATTTCTTCAGCTGCATTAGTTTTTTTTAATCATTTTTATCCTGAAAATGATATTATGAAGGTAGGAAAGGTGTGTAGTGATTGTTATTATCAGCCTGTGGAGCCATATTTCACAGTTAAGAAGCCTTTTCCATGTTGTTGCATGATCCATGTATGCAATTTTTTTTATCAATTTCTGGATCGAAGGAATACTTTGAAGATATTAAAGGTCTAAAGGGTCAGTTACTATTGCCCTGTGGAGCCATATTTCAGGGTTATGAGGGTTATTCCAAGTTGTTCTGTGATGCTTGCATGCCATTTTTTGGAATTTAGTCATGAAAAGACTATTTTAAATGTAGACAATGTCTTGAAGGGTGTTGCTGCATAAAAGAATATTTGGAAGATATTAAAGGTCAAAAAGGACTGTTACTATTGCCATATTTAACATTTATGAAGGTTATTTCCAAGTTATTGCGTGATGCCTGCATGCCATTTTTGGAACTTTCCTTAAAAGACTATTGCAAAGGTAGGAAAGGTCTTGAAGGGACTGTTACTATGTCCCTGTGGAGCCATATTTCACACTTATGATGCCTATTCTAAGTTGTTGCATGATGGCTGCATACAATTTTTAGCAATTTAGTCATTTAAAGACTATTTTGAAGGGACTGTTGCTATGTCCCCGTTCAGGTTCCGTTTGGAAACGGTCAGATGTATAAGCATGTGAACAGATCAAGAGATTGAGATAGACAGACAGACACTTAATTTCTCTTATCTTCGTACATGACTTGACAACCATGAGTATAATGGCTTAATGTTAGTTAAAAGTATGGCAACTATATCTACAGAGGATTATATTTAAGAAATGCTTTTAAACAATTCTCACACTAGAGTAAGTATAGTCATTTAATATGTGGTATAAACGATTAAAACCTAGACGATGATTGTATGAATTTATTCATTTTCATATGTACAGCATTATAAATAACAAACACACAGCAAATATCATACATATCAGGAACTAATTCTGAGTACAAAACCCATCTCTTTCTAGTCATTATATTGTATAGCATAGCATTGCATGGTCCCCTTTGTATAATAGTAATTGATATATCAGTCATCATATTGAAGGGTGGAATACTGATTAATGACGTCAAACACTGTCTCGTCTATCGTCGAGTAAATCGATGTCACAAAGAGAGAGAGAGAGAGAGAGAGAGAGAGAGAGAGAGAGAGAGAGAGAGAGAGAGAGAGAGAGAGAGAGAGAGAGAGAGAGAGAGAGAATTTTCGAAATCGAATAATTTAGCAAATAACATAAAAGGAAGACATTAAAAACTGTTCGAACTTATTGTGCCATCCCATATACGAACAATAAAATAGAACATTATATTGCGGAAAAAAAAGAACAGGAAATGGATATATTACAGAGAGAGAGAGAGAGAGAGAGAGAGAGAGAGAGAGAGAGAGAGAGAGAGAGAGAGAGAGAACGTAGATTTTCGAAATCGAGTCAGAGAATACAATGAAATGACGGACATTGAAAATTGATTGTATTTATTATGCCATCCTGTAACAATGAAAGAAGAAAACATCTAAATGTGACAATATAAAAATTAATTCAAGTGAAGAAAAACTAGTATTCTTCTTAACCATTGCTCCAGGAATTAATCCAGAGATAATCCAGAGGTATACCTTAGTATTGCCGTCCGTATATTCAGTGTGACATATTTTAGACTGTACAACAACACGTGAAGGGGCCAGTTCGAAAGATAACGAAAAATTATGCTGTGCTACCTCGATGGAGAGTAGTTGGAGATTTTATAAGATTTTGGTAATGCATGTACTGTTTTGCAAGGGAACTATCCGAACTATCCAATTAGAATATCCTTACTAAAATACTATTTAGACCCAGTTGTTTTTTTGTTTTTTGTTTGTTTGTTTTTTTGGTTTTTTTTGCTGGGGGGGGGGGGGGGGCAAAAGTTACGGATAATGGCTGAATAAGGCCTTACCTCATGCTCCTGATATTTGTCAGAATTTGGGCTTTTAGCGCAGACTTAAGTATTTGCAGTATTTAAAAATCAGAATTCTGCCATTTTGGTATTTCTATATTTCAGTTGAATTCAGACCCACTAATACAGAAAAAAAAGATCGAAATTGTTGTGTGAGTATGTGGGAACAAACACAAGATATTCTCTACATTACTTTTATTATATACAGACAAAGCTATTAACTAAATGAAGGCCCAACACCAAGTGAGCATAAAGGTGGGCTAGTATAAAATAAATGATGTACATTACAAGCATTCTGTGACAAATTGGACTATAATAAGACTGACCCTAGGTCTTACTAGCTTTAAAGCTGTCAACCTTCATCTGTGTCTCAAACTCCAATTACACATGGCTGTGCCTCGTTAACTGATACTACATAAATCATATTGGTTTCGTTCAAATTGTTTAATTTTTAGTTTACTTCTGATTTATTATATTTTATTTCCTGCCAGTGCACTCGAGAAGAATTCAAAAGTAAACAACCAATAATAAGAAATCTACAACAAAGCCATTTGCCATCAGTCACTCTTATCATTTGCTCCGCCGTCCCTATTATTCCAGAAACGTTTCGAAAGATAAATCCTAATTCTAGACCTGAAGGGTTAAATATCCTTCAAATTCTACCACCATGCAATCATGCCTCATGAATTAAAGTATTTGTCAGTCTGGTCAAGTGTTGGCGAAGTTGGGAGACTAGCACATACTGATGCAAACACACAGCAACACAAGATTCCGCTGCTTTGCTTTGGGCTACAACAAACAAAAACAAAGACATTGGCAAAATTGTAATCATGTTTAATAGGGAAAGGTCCCATTTTCATGAAACTCCTCAACTTTAGTACACTACTTACATCTTGATAATAAACAGTTCTGGAACTGATTTATTATCATCCGCAAATATTTAACAAATTTGTTTCTATTCTAAATACACTTGTGTTATAAAATATGGATCCTTGTTATCCCCCCCCCCCCAATAAAAAAAGCAAACAAACAAAACTAATATGAATCCCATTTCGATTAGGTGCGCACTAAAGTTGGCAAGATTTGTTTCTATAAGTCCAGGGATGGACTCGCAACACAAGTCAAAGTACAAGTAAACATGGTCAGCTATGTGGTCATTGCATTTTCTGTGCATTAGTGGATAATCATAAGACCTTGAAACTCTGTCCAAGAGGTTATAAAATAATTCTCATTCTTAAACTCGGCCTGAATAAACTAAAAATTCCGATTTTTTTATTGGTCAGTGCTCAGACATTAGCCAATCAGGCATAATCATTTTGACTCGACTCGCAAGAAGGGTTTTATATCCCCACCCCACCCTCCTTTATAACTGAATCGAATAGAATTGATATCATAGATACGTTTTCTTGGCAACTTTTTGCTTGATTCCAGCATGAAGGAACACCCTCACGTGCTACGGGATGACACACTTTATTTTTCTGGTGGCGTCCCCACAAATTTGAACAAATGAAACTAGTCATTGTTCTTCACTTATATATGTATTGATGTTAAAATTAAAGTATATGATACTAGTATGTTGACTATTGCTCTGTGTTTTGGAAGGATAGATCGATAGATAGACAGAGATAGATAAATATATAGATAGATATTCCCTCCCACGCCACTGGCCATTTTCTTCCGATTTCCTCGACTGAACGTGCAAGGACCATATGCATCAACAGCTGACTAACCCATTAGTAAAACTTCCTGCAACATTGATATCATTTACAACCAGATGTCCATTACTAACCCAGTAGTAAACTTTTGGTAGCACCGATGTCTTATACGATTAGCTATCCATTATTAACCCAGTAGTCAAATTCTGGTGGTATGGATGTCTTCTATGATTGTCACCTTACTCCTTATAAGAAGTGATTCTATCTATGATGCATGGTTCTGATGTGGTTGTTGCTAGTTGTGACGCCATCTATGATGCATGGTTCTGATGTGGTTGTTGCTAGTTGTGACGCTGTCTATGATGCATGGCTCTGATGTCGTAGTTGCTAGTTGTGACGTTATCAATGATGCATGGTTCTGATGTCGTTGTTGCTAGTTCTCACACCCTATCTTAAGTCTAACTCCTGATGTCTTAGCGGCTACAAGGTTACAAAAATCCATTAAATATGCAAAGAAAACGTACTTGCAGAACATGCTTGAAAATAAAAGATCAAGTTCAAATTCAGTTTGGAGAATTATTTAGGAATGTATTGCAGGCAATTCATCTAGCCAGTCAAATAGAATTCACTCCCTCATGGGAGATAAGTACTTTGCATATATTTGTAAAGATTTCTTCATTAAGGTTACATCTAGAATAAGGTTACATATATAATAAAAGAACCTGAAGTAGGAAATAAATTAGATGAACTGAGAAGGTATTGCTTCTAGAAAATGTATAAAAATTATTAATTCTCAATTCCCATTATTCAAAAGGGTTTCTGTATTAATTTATCTAACTGACATCGACAGTAAGCAAGCCACATGAATTGGTCAGATGGGTCACACAATTTTAAGATCAGCTGCACAAGTAATTTCAGAGAGATTACCATTTTTAGTCAACTTCAGTATTAAAACAGCAAATGTACCTAAAACATGGAAGAAGGCAAAATTCGACAACAGTTCATAAGTCTGGTCCTACATGAGACATAAGGTTGCGCTCTACAGCTTCGTACTTTGCATAGGGTTTAATTCTGAAGGAAAAAGAATTTCCCATGATTTGCTCACTGCTATCCTGGTTATTTAAAAACAAGACCTTGTATATCTTAGGTATTGTTAAAAGAACATTTAACTCCCTTTATCTTGGTGTATGATTGATGGGTGTAATTTGGGTTATAGAGTATATAGCTTTGCCTTACTTCAGATGTGCGTCTATAAAAAATAAAAACTGCTAGCTCCGCTTGGTCATTTTCACTTCCTGGGCTTCAAAGGTGAATTGAATTGTAAAAAACGAGCCGATAACTTTTGTTACTTTTTATATATTTTGTAATTCATTCATTGCACTTTCAGAAGCTGGTATTATCTACTATGGCAAAATTATGTTCCCTATTTAAATAACTGCTAAAATTAGTGTACTTTGGACTGGTTCAGGGCTGATTTTTCGAGGACATGGGAGCAGCCATTTTGATCAGCTGTGTGCTTAGATCGTGCATGATTTACACAACTACAACATGTAAAGAAATTTCAGCCACAGTACATGAAAGTGGCATAGAAGTATGGCAACATTCTTTCCATTGTGCATGCTGAAAATGCAAACAACTTCACCTTACACCTGTCACTCTGTCAGAAGTACGTATCTGTGGAGTGCAATCTAAGTAACTGCAGACCGATATCCATACTTCACGTTCCAGCTTTTCTGATGACGCATCTAAATAAATATACTCTACTACTTCCAAATAATTCAGGCTTTCAACAGAACCATTGATACACTGATAAAGCAAAAATAATGCTAGACACCACTCAGAAGAATTAATAAATCTGGATAAGGATCAGTTACACCTATCATAGAAAGACTTAAATCTGCAGATGGTCAGCCATAATAAAACCCTTGGGGTGTTATTTCTTCATAACCTGACATGGTCCGATCACATACGACACATTACGAAGGTTACGTCAAGCCTCTGGATCGTAGGTAAAAGAAGATTTTTGTAATTTTTTTTTTTTTTTTTTTTTTTTTTTTGGGGGGGGGGGGGGGGGGTTGTTGTTGTTTTTTCCAGTAAGGCATATACAAGCATCCTCAGACTTTTATGATGCTATCTGGGGCAATACAAATCAAAACGATTTGTCACAGTGAAGGTGCCTTCAAAAAATAACACGTAGACTAATACCTGACATTCAAAACATTGATAATGTACTAAATGAAGTAATGATTTTAACAATTAGAGACGTAATAAATTAAGAAGAGCAAAATTAATGTTCAAGATATCCAATAATAACTCTCCTCATTATCTTCACACAGTGCTGGATTGCCAAATAGGCAGATTAAGCACGTGTTTAGGGCACCAGCAAAGCAGGGGCACCAAAAAAAAAAGAAAAAAAGAGAGACATTACTTCTTTTTTTTTTTAAATTGCATATGGAGGTGGGTGGGTGGGCACCATAATCTTTTCAGTGCTTAGGGCCTCTAAAGGTCTTTATCCGGCCCTGTTTGCACTGCTTATTTCATCAAAAGCAAGACTTGACAGTTTCTGACTCTAAACTCTGTGTCAAATGATCAGTATATTGTCCCAAAACCTAATAAAGAACTTTTCAAAAGAAGTTTTAAATATTCTGGAGACATTCTGTTGGAATTATTTGTTTGTTGTCCCCCCCCCCCCCACACACACACACAACACACACACATTATTGTTTATATCGTGCAGAAGAAATGAGCGTTAAGTGTCTTTCCCAACGACACGCAGAGGCAGCCCACCTGTGCTGACCTGTGCGGGTATAAAACCCACGATCCTTGAATTACGAGTCAGATGTTCTACCAACTGAGCTACCGAGGCTCTCTCTATGGATTTAGAATAATACATGAATATATAAATGCTCAATAAATATCATTTTTCAACCAGTAATATTTCACCACATAATTATGTTTTCCATCCATTTACTGTTTATTTGTTCTTCTTTTTATGCTGACGATTTCGTGTAAATGTAATAATCATAACAACAACAACAACAACAAAAATTATGGACCTCTTTATCTCCTGTAAAAGAATATCGTCTATCATTTTGGTTTTAAGTTTGAAATCTACATTTATCTAAAACTTTTGTCTATTTTTTATTTTTACTTATGATATTTAGAAACATTTTTCTATATAAGTGCCTGTAAAGATGTGAGTGTGTGAGTTGAAATGTTAATAAATAATATTTCAGAACTTTTACTTACGAGAGAGAGAGAGAGAGAGAGAGAGAGAGAGAGAGAGAGAGAGAGAGAGAGAGAGAGAACGTATGCTTTTATATATGTAAATACTACATGTAATGTATTTAAAGAGGGCATCAAAAGATTATTATTAATAATATTATTATTATTATTATTATTATTAACTATGACAATCCTCGAGACAAACACCCTCTTTTCATTCGTCAAATACATATAGTTACAATATTAGCGTCATACTTTCTTTCATATGACCACAGTGCAGTGGAACAGGTTCATTTATTAAGGGAATTATTATTACACTTTCTGACCTGTCCATCATGCAGTGGAACAGGCTCATTTATCATGGGAATTATTACACTTTCTTTCCTATGACTATTGTGCAGTGGAACAGGCTCATTTATCATGGGAATTATTACACTTTCTTTCCTATGACCATTGTGCAGTGGAACAGGCTCATTTATCATGGGAATTATTACACTTTCTTTCCTATGACCATTGTGCAGTGGAACAGGCTCATTTATTATGGGAATTATTACACTTTCTTTCATATGACCATTGTGCAGTGGAACAGGCTCATTTATCATGGGAATTATTACACTTTCTTTCATATGACCATTGTGCAGTGGAACAGGCTCATTTATTATGGGAATTATTACACTTCATGACCTGATCATCTTTTCAACCATGAGGCGTGTACACGAAACTGTTAGATAAATTAGATCATTCAACACTGCTTTTATGTAAATTCTTTAAACATTACTTTCTTTTTCTTTTCTTTCATACATTTATATTTTCGCTAATACAGTGTTGACATTCAACTTGCAAATAATGCTTGAAGAGGGTGTTGCTGGAGAGAGAGAGAGAGAGAGAGAGAGAGAGAGAGAGAGAGAGAGAGAGAGAGAGAGAGAGAGAGAGAGAGAGAGAGAGAGAGAGAGAGAGAGAAAGAGAGAGAAAGAGAGAGAGATCACGTGATATCTTTCAGCAGTCGATAATTTGTAAGCGAGTTTCTCGACATTCGTTAGACTACTGCCTAGAAATAAAATAAATAAAAACTTCAACAGACAAAACCGTCCATAGTTATGTAATGTCGACGTTTTTAGAATTGTAACGACATTTAATTGACAGGTTGTACAACCAATTGAAATACTATTTTCTATTCCCACGATCATATTGTCAGACCAGATGGCTTAAAAGGCCATTACACCTTAATCTTGATGTCAGTTGATACTCTTAACCTTTTATGTTCGATACATATTTACATGACCAAAACACTTGAAGTACACGTATCTGACAAGTACAGGTATGTGAAATTACGTATAAGTATGGACGGATGCATGTATGTAGGTATGTAGGTCAAGAGATGGGGTTGGTTGCCGATAAGTAGATAGGGTTGTATTTTAACCCTACCGTAGATTTAGCATATTGAAACGACCCGAAGTTTTCGATTGATAAAATATATCCGTAACGGCTGCATGTCGCGGTTGACTTTTGTCTTAATCCAAAGTTTGTTTACATTGTTGTTATGCACCAATTAAAGAACGACCGATAGAAGAACATACCTCGTCTATTAAAATGAACCGGGACAGTTAAAACTTATATGTCATGGAGCAGGAAAAAGCCGTAACAACTCAGTTGAAAAGTTCGCCCAAAGACCAAATTTATACAAGAAAGCAAGATGGCGACACTCTTTCAGTAGACACAGACACTCACGCTCGAAGTTTCTGTTGTCTTGTCCATGCATGCGACAATGGATCCGATCCCAGATGGTATTATCCATTTGATAAGGTAGGCACGGGACATGATATACAGAAAATCACATGTGAAATATACCAACTTTTACATTTCTGAAAGCAAGCTAGTTCTTCAGTGTAAGACGTCGACCTCCCACCCCCATCATACATATCAGGGTTGACGTCTTATATTGTAGGACTAGAAGAAAGCAAATTCTTACCTGGCTGTCAAGATAGTAAGATAAGATAAAATACACTATGCATTGTCTTTTATCCTTGCAATGAATATGACAATCTTTAAAATACATAATTTAAAAAAGTGTAAATGCAATAGCAATTACACACCATAATCATATGCCGTCTATGAAGTTGGGCGCTCACCTTGTGTGTATCACACACACACACACACACACACACATGTAGATAGTTTAGGAAAGATAAATCTTTGGCAAGTCCGATACACTACATATAAAAGTCTTATTTATGAGATCCATCAAATGATTACAATACAAATAACAATTACTGCCATTTTTATTGATTGCGTGAATCTTGTAGATTAAAGATGATACATTTCAATTCATACGTAATTCTATCACATGTACGGAAAGCTATATCAGCCAGACATAACCAGTTTTAATGTAATCGTCTCTGTGAATGAAAACCTATGCATTTATACGTTTTTGTTGTTGTTTTTTGTTTTTTTTTGTATGTAAATTCTACCGTGCATATATGGACAGTTTAGCAAACTATGTGCGAATTAGTGAGACCAGTGGCGTAGCTTCAAAATTTGCCCCCCCCCCCCAGCCCCCTTTGCAAAAATTTCAGCAATGGGCTCCACAAAGTAAAATCTTGGGATTTTGGGCCCCCCTTTAGAGAATTTTTTGACAATCAGTTTTAACAATTCTGCACACACACACACACACACACACACACACACACACACACACATATATATATATATAAAGAACCTACTAAACAACACGATATAGGATCACACATTACGCACTACTTTATACCAGCTGATTTACTTGTTCTTCTGTATTGGTGTGGAAATAGCTTTTAATTGTTCTGCTCTAAAGTAATATCAATTAACAGACTCCAACATACGGATGGAAAATGCCATTGCTTTTAAAAGAGATATAGAATCATCAGATTTTGAGCAGTTTTTCGTTTCCCACTTCCTCAGTTCTTTTAGGCGAGCCAAAATTTATTAATGAGGAGCACATGCAGATGTGATCAATGTATATGTTAGAGTGACCTTAGCAAGTCATCACAACAAAACAAAGTAAAGGGTCAAAATGTTTAAAACTATTTTGTTTGACTGAGGCGCTTTCTTAGCGGCGATGGTGCAGAGTGCATGTAGTAATATCAAGCTCATTCTGATCACCTCGGCTATTTCTGACAAATTAGTCTCCGATGTATGTCGGCGTAGTAATTTGCAAAATTTGGGGGAAAAAATTCAAAAAGAATACTACGTTTTGTTCCACGGAAATATCTCTGAAAAAAAGAAACCGCAATCTACTCGGACTACCTCAGATATTACTACGATTGGATTGACCGTAAGATTTGACCGAAAAGTTGATAATGAAAAAAAAAAAAAGAAAAAAAAAAGGTTCCATGCATTCGCAACTTCTTGGTCAATCCCAAACTTCATAAGTTCCGGTGTTTTTCAAAATCAATCACTTCCTTTTAGGCCTTATGGGATTACGGACTATATGCAAGATTTACTTACCTCCGAAATTAAAGAACTTGACAACATGCAAAAAAACGCGCACCTCGAATCTGAAGATTTGACAACGGAAGTGCTCCAAAGAGCATGGTCAATTTTACGTTTTGCAAAAGCACATGCGAACACACCTTTATGAAGAACTTTACTTAGTTCAAGTAACAGTCAAGACATATATTAGATTGACCTTAGCAAACCATCACAACAAAACAAAGTAAAGGGGCCAAGTGTTTCGAACTATTTTGTAAGACTCTTTACATACATACGTGTCCGCCAAGCCGGTCGGCGTATGGATAATATCAAAAATTGGATACTAAATCACCAGATGGAATCAGGTCACAATTATTACTTCTGAATGTAGTCCCAGTCTATTTTTAGAGCAATTTTTCCTCTCACATTTTGGTGATGATGCATGAGTTAGATTTAGGTGTTCTTGGTATTGATTTAAGGAAATTGTTTATTCATTAGAATATGAGGATTATGGTGTGGTTGTCTGTGTGTATTTTGGCGACAGTGCACAGTGAGTAATGAGGCATTGTTGCTGGTCTGGAAGTGTCAAGCCTTTCCAAAAAATGATGAATAACCTATGACAAGAACTTCACCGTGAGTTCATCTTTAAAAATACTTTAGATTAACATATGATTTATTAGGATTTTGACACACTGGAAAGTTCAGTACCGACAAACAAATGTAGAGACTATATAGGAAAAATAATTGTGATCTGAGTCCAGTTAGCAGAGGCGCTTACTTGGCGGAGATGGTGCAGAGCGGGTCAATCCTTGTTTCGTAAATATCCGAGGTGGTCAGATGACATCTATCGGCATACATTCGATGTATGACCAGAGGATTGACCGAGAAGTTTCGAATGTATAAAGCCTAATTCGGAATGTATTGACCCGCCATGACGCGGGATTGGAAGTAAACAACCCTTAGTATTAAATGCAAGATACATAATGTCTATAGAAATTTCGGCAGACGGCTTGGTTGCTGACTACAAGAGGCAATTTGGAGAATTATTGTCACCATATCTTTCTGGACATGAAGATTTTGTTCAGGATAGCCACGTATATAATATTTTGCTTTTTAAATCTAGGTAAATCCTTGAAAACTGCTGCCATAAAAAAACGCTGGCAATTTTTTTTTCTTCACCGAACACGATTTATGTTAATCATACTCCGTCTTGGAAATGGACAGTAATAGCCAGATCCAGGATAGAAGAAACTCGGTCTAGAGGTGAAGGTGACCATGTACTTATATGAATGTAGAGCGAACAACTGGGTTTAAATATAACTTGAAATGGAGATAGACGTTACTGAATTCACTCACGCTTTTACAAAACGACTAATGTCAATTCAGATATTGCACACGTTTACTAGAATAGTCATCAATAAGTTAATGCTATTTGGACCATCCGATTTCAGTAATTTCATCAATTCCTAAGGTGGCGCTCTACAGTTTCGTATTTGCATAGGTTAGATTTTGAAAGAAAATAATTTCCCAGGCTTTCCTCACTGGTTATACTGGCTATTTAAAAAATACCTTGTATATTTTAGGAATTGTTAAAAGAACTTTTAATTCCCTTTATTTTAGTGTATGATTGATGGATGTAACTTGGGTTATATAGTATATTGCTTGGCCTTACTTCAGATGTGCATGTATAAAAAAAAGCCGCTAGATTCACTTGGTCATTTTCACTTCCTGGATTTCAAAGATAAATTGTAAAAAAACGAGCCGATAATATTTTTACTTTTTGTATATATTTTGTAAATCATTCATTGCACTTTCAGAAGCTGGTATTGCCTACTCTGGCAAAATTCGTTTTCCCTATTTTAATAACTGCTAAAGTTAGTGTATTTTGAACTAATTCAGGCTGATTTTTCGATCACGTGGGAGCGGCCATTTTGGTCAGCGGTGTGTTTATATCATGTACAGTTTCCACAAGTACAATATGTGAAGAAATTTCAGCCACAGTACATGAATGTAGCATAGAGGTATGCCAACATTCTCTCCATTATGTATGTTGCAAATGCAAACAACTTCATCTTACACCTGTCACTCTCTCAGAAGTACGTACCATCTGTAGAGCGCCACCTAAGATATTCGGTGATTTCATGAAGCCCCAATGCAAACCAAGGATTCCACAAATTTACGAAAAGCGTCTCTCTCTCTCTCTCTCTCTCTCTCTCTCTCTCTCTCTCTCTCTCTCTCTCTCTATATATATATATATATATATATATATATATATATATATATATATATATATATATATATATAAAGGGCAGTCTTTAACATTGAAGACAGTGTTGGGTTGGTGGAGTGAATATAGAATATATGGATGAAAATCTGGACACAACATGCATTTAATAATTCACGTGTCCGTATTATATATTCTTCCATACCTTGAAAACAGTATGAACACAGTGGGGAAAAGTCTTAATTATTACCAAGAGATATGAATCTATATAGTGTGTCATTGTAATGTTGGATGATACACATAAAGAGAACATCTTGATTGTAAATGCATTAATTGTAAATATTATACAAGGGCGTGTTGGATGATGTTCAACAAAGAAGTAAAGAAGTATTTTATAATGTTGTATTTCAGGATAACTGATCCAGGAAAATAAAGTATCCATATACATGTATCTATTTTTTGGGGTACATTTTATTATTGCAGGGAATATACCGCATGTTTGGACTATGTTGCATGTGGACCTGCATCTGTATGTTCTTCCCGTGCTCAATGTGCATCAGAGGATGTCGGGATATCATCTGCATGGTTGACCAAGGATGCTGGGATGATACGTGCTGCGGACGTTCGATATGTGTTCCAGCGCAGATAGCCAATAAACAAAGGACAACTGGTGAACTATCGGACGATATTCCAGAGGCCTAGCCGAGCGAGTTCTTACGTGTTACGTCCAAGAAGAATAATGTTTATTCGGCATACAGTACTTTAAGGCGTCTGTTGATGGATCGCTGACTCCGCCCACCTGTGAGTCAAATGTTAACAGAACTTTACCAAAATAAAATGGCATGCTGACCACTGTTACTGCTGGATATACCTGTGTGAGTGTTTACAGCCAGGCTGAAAGTTTGTCACCTGGTCTGTCTGAGCATCTCCGACACCGTCATGATTGTCACTACATCACATATGAGAAAAAAAAAAAAAAAAAATGGTAAAGTACAATTTTCGTGAAATGTTCATAGCAGAATAGAACAGAACAGAAAATTTATTAAGTATTGTAAGTCTTCAGCTCATAATACAAAGAGCAACATTTTTTTTTTTTACAGACATTACATGCACACCATACTGTATATTCGTAAGTATAGTATAAAAAATCATGGAAAATAAAAAATCGCACATATTTTCTTGTTAGGCATCAAACCTATGAAGTTATAAGTAGAAAGATTGACATAATACAATTCATTTAGGTATTTTCGTCTGAAAACTGAATATGACGGGCAGATACTTGCAAAATGGTATTTGTCTTCAGTCCATATGAGATTTAGCTTTTGCTGTAATTTAGACAATCTATGATTTCTGTCTGTTTTTAATTGTCTGTCTGTCTCGATCATTAAATTATGTTGGGAATATATAAACCTTGCAAGAGTTTTCCATACGATGAAGAGCAAACCTAATGTATAATATTTTTGTTTCCAATGACAACTTATACTAACTGTAATAGACATTTTAGAATCAGATATCTTGTCCATCTTTTCCATGCACATATGAAAGCAAAACTATATTTGACGTTGTTTGAACACATAAACAAAGCCATTCAAAATAATACGTTTTCTCTTCACAGTATATTGCCAGCATGAACCAGTTTCTTTAACATAATGTAGCAATTGTATGAATATCTATACTGTAGCATACGTGACATTTTAGTCCAATATTTGATACATCTTAACATATAAATAATAATAAACGGATATCTACTACACACACCAAGAATAGCATCATTATTTCCAGGATAACATACATTCATATATGATGATCAACTGGCAATATCGTATAATTTTCCCCCAATCATCAGCTGGTGGTGGTGGTGGTGGTAGTGGTGTATTCTTTTAATGGTGACCATGATCACGTGGACGCTTGGAAAATAAGCTTTTATTTTACCTTTTTATTAACCGGAATGAAAACATACTATATATAGGTAATCGCTAAATATACCCTGGGGGATATATAGTTATTGCCTATATTTGTCGCTGAATTTCACGTTGAAGTATACCAATGACTATCATCAGCCTCAAAGACCTGCCATGATCTTTGTTTGTGCATAATGCAACGTTAATTATTACCACCGCACCAAAAAAAATAAAAAAAAAAATAAATAAATTACAGAGATAATCTTTTCAAGGAAATAAACTCAAATGAAGATTAGATAACTTTGTGGCACATATTCGGTACTGAGATGTCTGTGGTTTCCCACTGGCACAGTTGTGGCATTTATTTGGTTCACTTCTCATGATAAGTTTTGGTTCGGGGCTAATTTTGGCGCATAATGTTATATAAAACTGACCGAGTATCATCTGGCACTTATGTGGTAAACAATTGCTACTTTATGGCAAACTTCTGGCAACAAGAGTTTGTGTGTCGAAAATGTGCAGCCAATGTGTGTCCGAGTGGCGGCACACTCCTGCGCACTTCTGGCACACACTTCCGGCACAATGATTTGTGGGCCGCAACTGTACCGCAACCTTTCCGCAAACTTTTAATTTCATTAAGGGATAATACAATTTTGAATTTACATCATTTTGTAAAAAGTTTATACTATGGACATTTTGGTTTGTAAATCTCAGTTTTTGTAATAGCAGTTATTTTACAAGTTTACCTTTATTATAATCGATAACCCAAAACGAGAGAAAGCTGCGGGTTGGAAAGGATTGAGGCGTGGGTTACATACTGCATAATGTTACAGTTTATTTTTAGATTCTGAATCTCAAAACAAAATTTTTTTATAGAAAGATACAAACTTATTCACATTCATTAATATTTACATGTAATAGATGATACCGATCTTAAAAATTTTTCAATGTGTTATTTAGTTCCCTGGTATATTTCATCTTTCGCATCGAAATGAAAAATCAAAGAAAAAGAAAGTAGAATGGTAAAATGTTTATACAGAACAGACTGACGGACATTATTTTGTCTGTTATTGTCTATTTTGGTATTCCAAGCATAGTAGTCAAAATCGTGAGTGCCATAATATAATATTTACGAAATATTTTAAAGAGAGAGAGAGAGAGAGAGAGAGAGAGAGAGAGAGAGAGAGAGAGAGAGAGAGGCCCGCCACCATCACTTCAAACTTACCAGTGTAAAAATGAGATTTGGCCCAAATTTAGTGTTCATGTGTATACCCCCATCCCCACCCCCCACGTAGGGAATTTTTGGGCTATATAAGCCATTGGAAAGTGTGACTGTCACCCAACTCCGTAACTACAAAGTGCATATAGTATTCCGTTTCCTCTGTCTAAAATTTTCATTATATTATTTGGTTATTTCTATGTGTCAAAATTTTACACAGGAATAACCATATAATACAAAGCAAATTAAGACATAAAACTCAATCAGGAGAGATGGCACATAGCTTTATTACATAAAGTACAATAAGGACGAGATCTCGAAGCCGCTGGGATTTGGTGCTTGCTGAACAATTGTAATTGTTTGGAAACTTCTGTGGTTTACTAATGGTTGGCAAACTTAGCCCAATTAAAGCTGCACCTAGAGAAAGAGTTTTTCTATGTTAAAAAAATTTAATCTTACGGTTTTTCAAGTGACTTTATGTCAATACTTGTATTTTCAAACACCAACATTTCCTGTTAATAGGGTTAATCGAATACAAGTATCAATGAAAAGTGCAATGAAAAACATCAAAAAGGGATACGTGAAAACCAACAGAACCTTCTTTAACGTGCAATAACATAATAAATAATGCACTGTCATATGAGCATTTGACTCTTAAGATACAATATATTCTTGATGCAAGGACTAAAAAGAGTTAAGATAGAAAATTATGGAAAGAAAAATTGACAGAATCAATCAAGCAAGCAAGCAAAAAAAAAAAAAAAAAAAAAGAGTAAACGAAGAAGTTACAAATGATAACATAGGCAACAAAAATAAACTGATCCATCTATCCCTTCATTCTTCCATCAGCTGGAAAGAAAGCAAGCAAGGGAGTAAGCAAACAACAAAAGGAAACAAACTATAATATAATATAATTTGGTTTCACTTGAATTTGCTCTCTCTCTCTCTCTCTCTCTCTGCGAATCCGTAAAGTACACTGGAGGATGATAATGATCATCATCTAATTAACAACAAACGTTTTTGAACTTTAATGTTAATAATTTTTGCTCCCTCTGTTCACTATTTCGGTACTTAGTTATTATGTTGATGATGACGACAATTATCATAATGATGCAAGAGTTGTCATTCTTGTTTGTTTTGTTGTTGTTGTTTTTTTTTTTTGTTTTTTTTTTGCCACTAGCTGGCAACCTTGCGGTTGGACTTGTACCAAAACATATTGGTTTTGAACAATGTGCAAATAACTAAAATAAGTAACCCGTCTAACTTTGTGGCGAATGTTCATAGAGGCGGTAAGTTTTAATTTCAAGCAGTATTCCAATCTATTACTGTTCTGTTTTCTTTTATTTTTTCTTCTGATCACACAACATGTATATCTAGATAGCCTGTCAAACTTCAGAGCATAATCAGAATGATAAACTCTGTTGTATTTTCCTAGACGGAGATTATTATGTTCAGTGTATACAGCAGTGTTTCGATGGCATTCTGATAATGCTGAATGGGGATTCACCCCTAAATTAGGAGTTTGGGAAATATGTTCATTTGATTATTGTGTTCATCATCCAACTGTAATTTTTTCGAATATTCTGCCGTCCCCAGCTTTTCTTGCACGAAAGTTGAGCATTTACCCCATCTGGGTGGGTGAAGGGGTGGGTGTGTTCGATGAAAGATATCAAGATGGCTCAGTGCTAGGCTACAGCACAGGGGCTCGTTACAAACGAAATTATGAGTATGGGTCAATGGATAGAGGGTTGCGGGGTCCAGACCTGTAACAATGTGTTATATTGTTACAGGTCTGGAGCCCCCCCCCATCCCCCAGCCCTCTATCCACCCCCAGCCCTCTATCCATTGACCGATATCCTTAATTTCATTTGTAACAAGCCCCTGTGGACGAGAGTGCCGGGTCAACAGTGAGTAGCCACCCGAGTAAGAACAATGGACGTCATTTAGCGAAATATGATTTTAAATGGTCACTGCATGGATAAGAATTATACTACAAGCTTGTACACTAACGAACATCTTGAGCGTAGTCTGAAATTGTAAATGTGTAGCGAGTGCTATTTTTGGTACTCCCAACACTATATTGATGTAAACAAAACATGGTACCTCATGGTAAGGAATTGACGGACGGTTAGAAGCAGACGATAATTCATTTAGTTGAGAAAGATTTTAGTGGTAGAAAAAATTGTGAAATAATTAGAATAACACGTTCTACAATTCATTGAATTTTGAAAAAGTTTCACAAACCGGGGTCCATAGAACTTTAGAAATAAGGGCGAGACGAAAAATCATGATCATAAATGGGTGATCGTGTACTTTCTGGTCTTGTTTATCGCAATATTTTATAATCGTAGACAATCTTAGCAGGACTTGACCGTAGATTTGAATGATTCTTTCAGTATTTATGTTTCTGAAAGCACTATCTATTGAAGATGAAAGACGTTTAGGATTCAGGATATGAAATGTAAGGAGAATTGTGCGTCGCATATTTATGGTTTAAAGAGAGATAACTGGATAGTTAAAACCTAGTAGTGAAGAGTAATTTTTAGCAATGAAGCTAAAGTTGTTTTGGGCAAGGATAGAAAATTTAAGTTTGGAGAAAAACCTACGAAGAATGGTTTCCAGGGTGTTTAGGTATGTACAAATGCACACTTGCCGTTTAAGAATATTTCGTTTCGGTCATGTTTTAGGGAGTGCATTACCTGTAACGGTGTTGGAAATATGACCTCAGTGGAGGGCAACATTGACGCTAATAAGTATATAAGAATTCTTTTATTAAACATTTTGGTCAGATATTGCAAAAGAGTTTCCAAATGGGGAATGGACCTTCCAGGAGGATAATTGTCTGTTCCATATTCCTAGGAGGACAAAACAGTGGAAAATGATAAATTAATTAAACATTACCCCGGCCATCACAGACTGTGAACGTCAATATTATTGACATTTCGGACTCTTTCAATCAGTCTTAACCAGAGCACTGTATGATATTATACCTAAGCGATTACAAGCTATGATAAGAGCCAAGAGATTAGTTACCAACTATTAGATGTGTAAGTACTATTTTCATATTTATGTCAGGAGATTCATCAGAAATAGCAATGACGTCAACATAAGTGGCTACTCATCTTTGACCCAGTAGTGTATATGTCTTCATATTGAAATGCTTGAAAGAAATCCAAGGTGAAGTTAAATCCAAAGAAGGAGCAGACTTCGGTATTCTGCAATACCTAAATAAAATCATGAAATGACGCCTATTATGACGAAAGAAGAAATGTTAAACTTTGATACAGTTTAGAAATTCGTGATGATATGCATGCTTTTATACAAATAGGGCTTATAGGCAGAGATCATACTCATCAAAATCTACATTTTGTACTTGAAACTATTTGGATGCTCAGGAGATCAAACAGAAAAAAATCTCTCAACTAGGTTCTCTTAAATGTATTTGTTTTTTTATATATTATTATATTTCTTAATTCGTTGTAACAACAAAACCGTTAAAGATGGAAATCTATCGCTTCGCACGTGACCTTTATATAGTGGCTTTCTCTATCCGAACATTTGCGGAAATTGTGATCGATCGTATGACTTGTCCCTCCGTCTGTGTGTCCCTGCGTCCGTCAATCGGTTCTCCTTGTGACTACATTTCTGTATCAATACATCGATTGAAAAAAGTTTATCATATTTAATATGCTGTTAGATAATAACGACGGTTCAAATGCATGATGCATAGCCTCGGGGAGGAGATGAGTGGGTCAAAACTACGGATATTTGCTATTACTTACATCTCTAGTTGAACTTTTTTTTTAAAATACTGATATCCAGATTTCGTTTCCGTTTTCAAATTCGCGGATATTTCCTATCACTTCCATCTCTAGTTGAACTGGTTTTTTTAAACACTGATGTCCAGATTTCGTTTCCGTTTTCAAAATTCACAGATTAACGATCAGCCAATGTAATACTGTGAATTCACAAGTTTCGTGGGATACCAATTTTTGGGGATTTCGTGGTTGCTACAAGCCACAAATTTAAAGACGTAATTAAACATAATGATCTGTACAAATAACGGAACCCATTCCCAATTCAAAAATCTTGTTAAGTAAAGAAAATATTTTTTTCGCAAAGCCAAGAAAATGATACCCACGAAAAAGTATACCAGAAATAAAAATCAGTCCTAATTATTTATGATTAGTCAGATCAGAAAGGAGACAAATTATACACCTGCGTCTTAATGCAAATCTGAGCATAATGTACAATATACATTGCACTTTCGAAGAACACATTAACGAGCATCATCTTATAATTGCCAGGACCTTATAATTAATAAATTTTAATTTTAGTTCTTTGTTCTTGTTTTATTTCTGTTTCATTCATAACAGGGAGCCGCGGTACCTCATTGTTTGAGGGTTGGACTCGTAATTCAAGGGTCGCGGGTTCAATACCCGCTCAAACCAGACTGGGTCGGCTGCCTCATTGCGTCCTTAGGAAAGGCAGTTAGTACCCATTACCTCAGCATGATATAGTCAATAACCTTATCAAATCACCGTTAAACAAGCAGCAAATCAACATCGTTCATAGCAATGTGCAAGACCAGTCAACATTACCAAGATGTTAAGGTTTTATATAACCATGATGTACAATCAGATCTGCGACACTTTTTGTTTATTTATTATTATTTTTTTTTTATATAAATGTTAAAAATTCCACCATAGTCTATGAAAGTGCTTTAAGAGTGAAAAACCAACAAAAGCAAACTTAAGTTCAGCAGAAAAGTTGATAGTGAGCTTCTTTATCCAATATTGAGAGAGAGAGAGAGAGAGAGAGAGAGAGAGAGAGAGAGAGAGAGAGAGAGAGAGAGAGAGAGAGAGAGAGAGAGAGAGAGAGCTTGGTTATCAGTCAGTTTAAATTATTATTTATTATTGCTGATAATTTTGTTTATTTTCTTCACTCTAGTTAATGACGAGAGTGTGTGTTTCTGAGAGAAACTATACATGCAATCAATCAGGTGTTGGTAAAGAGATTAATTAATGGAATTAGCGATTACATATTAAGTGAAAAAAGGCAATAATGATCATACACAGTAACTTATGTTGAAGTGAATCTCTTCGTTTTTATGTTTCTTTCTGAATTTAGACGTTCTGTTCAGTTGTGTAAAAATAGTTTCCAAACAAAAAAGTTGATAACTCAAAAGTGATGTAGAGGAAAGAGAGTTTTTGAAATAATACACATTCATACTCATTATTTAGTCTGCAATCAAGAAAGAAGTGATCATCGTTTTCTATGGATACCCACAGGACCAAGACAGATCAGGATTAAGTTAGCTCGAAAGAGATCGTGCTTGGGAATATCACGTATACGTCTTATTGGAGCTAATAAAACATTAAGCTTACCGATTGAAGCAGGCTAAGTAGGAAGCCTCATTCAAACCAATGGGCAGTCGATCCACTTCGTTCTACATCAACTTCTCTGCACAGAATTTAAGTTCAGGGAAATAAGTCATTCCCCGGTTTCGGGTGGATTAAAATTTACTAGCGAACGTTAGCCCATTCTGAGAGTTCCTGAAGGTCATCATTTAAAACACTTTGGATGAATACTTGGTCAGAAGAACTAGTCTGAAGCCAGAAGTCATCTACAACTAAACGCGTGAGAGATTCTGTCGTTAATATGACAGGAAATAGGAACGGACCAAGAACCAATCTCTGGGGCACATTTGAAATTTCGTTGCCAGCGACGATTCTCCGATTTCTGTTAGTTCTTTTTAACCGAGCCGATAAGTTTACCTAAATTCCAATTTTTTTAATTTCAGCAACACATCACTATTCCACACTCTTATAAAATGATTTAGAAGTATCACAGACAGAAAGACATGATAATGGAAGTAGTTATAAAGCCTGTTTTTCAAATACTTAAACTGACTTTGCTGAGGAGTGATATGGGTCTGTAATTTGAGGAAATCGATTTACCCTTTTTGAAATGTGGAACTACGTTTGCAAGCTTTCATTTGTTGGCAATTTATTAGAGTGTATTGACATGTTAAGTTAAATTGTTAATGGCTAGCATATGGAAAGTCTGGTATTTTTAAATAAAACATTGCTTCTGTATAGACCAAAAGCTTTGATATTTTGAAGTAATAATACAAAATCTACGATCTCACTTTCACAAATTTCAAGACTATTAAATTTCACTGGTGTAGTATTCCCGACTTCTGAAGTTTCTTTATTAGAATAATCTAAGTAGGTTTAGTACAAAAATAATCATTCAGTAAGTTGATTTTATAGTTGTTTTTCTTTTTTTCTTCTTCGATTTGAATTTACAAGTTTAGAATCAGCTTTTTATATGAAAAATGAATGCTTAAAAGCAAACTAACGAATTAATGTGAAACGGAGTTACTGGATTGGATTATGACGTAATTATATATTTTGGTGATCTTATCATTCTCTTGTATATGTTGAGAGAGAGAGAGAGAGAGAGAGAGAGAGAGAGAGAGAGAGAGAGAGAGAGAGAGAGAGAGAGAGAGAGAGAGAGAGATATTTGCACAATCATCCATCATGAACTTCATGATTTCAGATAGAATTCCACTTGAGTCGTGTCACATTTGAAGATGGGCTCAAAGGATGGTCTGAAAATAGTCTTCATATTATTCAACGTTATATTTTTGGTAAGTATGTTTTATTCTTGGTATATACTTGGATCGAAAACTTTTCTAGCAGGGGCAAACCATTCAGTTCGCTTCATGAGCCTTGGACACATCTAAGAGCAATCGTACATCAAAAGGAAAATGCTCTGCTGTATTGTATTTACAGAGACATGTACATTTTGCACGGACACAAAAATACACGTCCAGATACTACAGGGATTGACCTCAAGCAGTCACATGAATTTCTCAATAATGTGCAGGCGAAATCCCATAAAATTGACCAGAGCATTGTATGGATCTGAATAGTTATGCATATGTACATACACACATACATACATACATGCATACATACATACATGCATACATACATACATACATACATACATACATACATACATACATACATACATACATACATACATACATACATACATACATACATATACACACACACATACATACATACATACATACATACATACATACATACATACATACATACATACATACATACATGATTAGTTTCAGAAAGAGTCAAGCTTACGCTTCGATTTTTCCTAAAGCTAAACGATGAGCGCAATATCCTGTTTCAGCAAATAACAGACCGAATCGACACAGTAAATTCACACTGCTTTATTTCATTATCATTCTTGGTTATATTTTCCTTTCCAGTGTGTATTCTCGCTCGCGTCATTATAGTAGCAACACCAGTGTTTCTCAAACTTTTTTGTCTTGCGGCGCACCAGAAAGATCTAAAAATTTTCACGGCACGCCTGAAAAAATTTAACAATTTTTGTGGTGAAGAACTTATTTATTTTTACATATATATTTAATTTTAAATTTAATGTGAAGGATGTGCCTGCTTTTATATATGTTACTTTTTAACTTTTGCGGCATTGATTTACCATTTAATTTTTCGATATGTTCAAGGTTTCAAAACGCTAGCAATTTTAAATATTTTTCAAAACTCCCACGGCACACCTGCAAATCTCTCGCGGCACACTAGTGTGCCACGGCACACAGTTTGAGAATCACTGAGCAACACTAAGGTGCTCGCCTTTACAGATCACTGACATCTCACCTCTGTCCTCGTGGGTTCGAGTCTCGGGCTCGGCCAACGTGGGTATGTGAGAAAGCTTGCCAGTCGCTTCCCGTTGGGTCGGTGGTTCTACCCGGGGTTTTCTCGGGTTCTTCCTCCACCAAAATGGCGTTAAGCCCATAGCAACCAACCAACCAACCAACACACACACACACACACACACACACACACACACACACACACACACACACACACACACACACACATACACACACACACACATGTATATGCATGTTCTATATTACTTTCATTTTTCCATTTTATTGGTATTCTAACTCTTTTACCCATACACTTACTTTCTCGAATACATACATACCGTACAAGTTTAAAATGATTGCATTCACCATCTACAAGTATGTTTTTTATGTATGTGTTTTACAGGAGGTTGCGTTGTCTTTACAGTAAGTTAATCAAATAATAATGTCTAGTCTTTGTACTAGCAAATGTTGAAGCAAGCAAGTTTGCTATGGTCCTGTGATAGACAAAAAGTAATATTGATTTTAGACTAAATGTTTATTCTTTGGTACATGACTGAATTACAACTTGAGGAGAACTTTTCATTTTGCGTTAAACACAGGGCACTTTATTTCCGACGTTCTTTTAATGATATGTTTCTGACCTCGTTGAAGTTCTACTATTTAAAGTTCTATGTTATTTCATGAGTTTTGTTTGTAAACTGCGTTTTTTTAAAGTTATTATTATGATATGTCACATTATAATTTTTCAGTTCATCCATCCATCCACCCATCCGTCCATCCTTCCATTAATACATTAAGTTCCGTCATCTTCTCATTTATACAGTTATTGTAATAGTCCGACATCCATTCAATTATATCATTTATAAAGTTATTGTAATAGTCCGACATCCATTCAATTATATCATTATAAAGTTATTGTAATAGTCCGACATCCGTTAAATTATATCATTTATAAAGTTATTGTAATAGTCCGACATCCATTCAATTATATCATTTATAAAGTTATTGTAATAGTCCGACATCCATTCAATTATATCATTTATAAAGTTACTGTAATAGTCCGACATCCATTCAATTATATCATTTATAAAGTTACTGTAATAGTCTGACATCCATTAAATTATATCATTTATAAAGTTACTGTAATAGTCCGACATCCATTCAATTATACCATTTATAAAGTTACTGTAATAGTCCGACATCCATTCAATTATATCATTCAATACACGTTTGCGGCTCTTTTCTATAATTTGCATTTGACTTAAAAAAAAAAATTCAATATATTTTTCTAGCATGGGATAGTAAAAGGCCCAAGACGTTCCGATTGGGATGTAAATAATGTATTCGGAACACTTTGGTCTAATTCCGATGCGAGTCGAATAACTTCAACACTCAGAAAGAGACTCAGAGGTAATCGTAGTGATACTTCCCAAATTGGTAAGTTTTTGACGCACGAAAGTCCAGATAGATGTGCAAAAACAGATTCTTATAAAATTATAGGTGTTGAATAAAAAACACTCGACGACGTTTCAATAATGAATGAAATACCTGCTCTTTTAATTTTTTATGGTATTTATGCAACGTTGTAATGAACAAATTGAAGAAATCATTTGGTTTCAATAGCCTGAAACTGTTGCTTACGTTGCTGTTAGTGATGACACGTCATCTAGTCATTGTGACGTAATTGAAGTTGTTAGGACGTAATAACAACCGTGGGCTATAGGGCAGTTCTAAATTGTCAGTATTTACATCCGAGTTTTTTCCTAGCATGCGATGGGAAACGCCGAGGATGTTCCGGTTGGTAAATAATGGCAATATGGAACTGTCCTCAAGCCTGTAGTTGTTATTACGTCAAAATGACGTTACAAGAACTAGATAACGTATCATCAGGTTATTGAAACCGAATGATTTCTTATTTTTTTTTTTCATTACAGAGTTGCAGGAATAGCATTGAAAATTAAAAGTGTAGGTATTTCATTGATTGTTGAAATGTAGTTTAGTGTTATTTTCAACACCTATCATATATAAAACTGTTCTTCGCACATCTAGCTGTCTGTATGTCCGCCAAAAGCTTACCAATTTTGGAAGTATCACTACGATTACCTCCGAATCTCTTTCAGAGAGTCGAAGTTATTCGACTCGCATTGGAAAGAGACGACAATGTTCCCAATGGTTCCGTCCCGTCACGTCCATAGCGAATTTCGTTTCGCGAGTTATTCCTCCTTTTGACTTTTACGATGGATGCAACATGGGAGGAATGTTGTAAATTCAACTTGTCTTGCATAGTCTTGCAGTTATTGATAGATATTGCCATATTTTGTACATATTACAGCAATCATCTATAGATATGTATATTGACCTAGCACTATAAGTAGTATAGTGGGGAGATGTGGGGACAACCAGGAAATAAAACATTACGCCTGCAGGTTTGCACGTATGGGCTTCTACAGGGTCAAACGGGAATTTAACATTATGAGTCTATATAGAGACAAACTGGAAATTTAACATTATGACCCCATATAGGGACAAATGGGAATTTAACATTATGTTGAAAATGTTATAGGGACAAACGGAAAATATAATGTTAAATAGTTATCTACTATCCAACACCTAGTTATCTACTATCTAATGCCTAGTTATCTACTATCCAACAATCCACACATACTATCCAACACCTAATTATCTACTAAGGAACATGCCGTTTGGAGTGACCAGCACCCCACATTTACTATCCAACACGCCGTGTGTAGTGGCCAATGCCCCATATTTAGTATCCAACACGCCGTTTGTAGTGATAAATACTCAGTCATCTACTGTCCAACACCCCACACATATAAGTCAGGAGGAATCGAGCACCGCTTTTCATGCTGAAAGCATAGACATGAAGGTAAACACACCTCAGATTCGGTACGGGAACGTAAAAGAAAACATCCCTCTTAAAAAGATTCAGAGAGAGAGAGAGAGAGAGAGAGAGAGAGAGAGAGAGAGAGAGAGAGAGAGAGAGAGAAACAGCATGTCAAAAGAATTTTCTGTGCCTTTCCAAAAAACGAGCCAACACCATTTTTCTCAATCAACATTTTTTAATAAGCTCCGCTAAATCAAACATCAACAAACAAATGAAGAGGGAGGATTAGGGCTAGTCCCTTCCTCTTCTTGTACAACTGACAAACGTGTTTCACGTATCTACAAGGTTGACAACGTTTTGGAGTAACACTAGACTTCCAATGATCTAATACAGTGTCTTTTGTCATCGATGCACACTACTTTCTGTGCTAAAGTAAATAGATAGCGAATATGTTCACTAAACCACCCTTCTATTTTGAAACCATTTCTATAGAAATAACATTCAAAACAAGTCAATACATGTTCCAGTGGGAATCCAAGAATGCGTTGATGAAGAAACTACACACAAAATATTGTCCACACAATCAAATCTGATCCTTGTAATCTCACATTATTGAATTGAGTGGATACCGCATTTTTTCTCATAAAGTCGATGATATCATCTTCCAGAGGAGGTAATCCATATGAATCAAAATTTTCCACAGTGCGGTCGTTGGGAAAGTAAACAGTTACCCAATGGGTTCCTGAGCGATGACCGTCGTCCATGTTGATGACATAAGTTCGAACGTCTTTAGGTTTTCGATGAGGAAATTCATCTTTGGCACACACCACTGGATTCAAAGACGCTGTGTCTGAACTGTGAGTCAGAAGGTAATGAAGTTCCCAGGTATTCATTTTCACAGGTAATGATAAGTAATGAGTTCACACTGAAAAAATGTCAAATACGTTGAAGAACGGGTGGTCTCGGTACTCTGTTGCAAGAGAGCTTCGATGCATTTCGTTTCCAATGAAGTCAATAGAGGTAGGGAATGGTCACTCAAGTTTTTATACTACTCTTTCAAGATCTTCCTTTCTGAGATAAGAGTCCATGCTTCTTCCAGATACTCTTTCAACTTTTCCTCTTGACCCATCATCAAACATTTGTCGTGTTGCACTTGACTAGGATGAATGATTAGACAACGATAACAATGTTCTCTGGTTAGGAGTGCGAGTCTTTCAGCCAAGTGGCAAAACAGGTGGCAAAGTGTAAAGTGTTGTTCTTGTTCTGGTTATCGCGACATCATGACTGTCTCTTTCACTTCTTCTCCACTTGTGGTCTGTGACTGCTCTTCTGGAGAGAAAACATCCTCTTCGCCTATTTCAAAGGGTTCGTGTTCCATGCTTTTAACTGTCTAGGATCACTTCTCTCAAACTGTTGATTTCCAGAGTATTGTCAAATTCTGCATACAAGATCTCGTTCACTGTGTTCAAGAGAGCTACTGTAAACTGAAGTTCCACACAGAATGGGCCTAATTTTATAGGTTGGAAATGTCCCTCGTTGCTGCCTTGATCTGGAGTGAAATCGGATGCCCACAAAGCTTTCGCTGCCTTGGTCTGGAGTGAAATCAGATCCCCACAAAGCGATGATTATCCTCCTGAATAATCGTCGTAGCAAATGCCGTTGGTACTGTTGGTTTATAATTGTTACGTGGCTTCAAACAGAGTCAAGTAAGATCTCCAGTAATTTTTTGGGGCAAAGTTAGGTTCCAAAGGTCTGGTACACAACGTCTGGTCGTCTCGGGTGACTTCTATCTTGGACGCGTTGAAGTGTTGGATCAATAGTTCCGCGAGAGAAGAATTGCTAACGATGCAAATGAACAAACGTTTAGACAGTTAAGATTGGAAAACATGCTTTTCGATCTTGGATCGGAGTCAAAAAGCAGTGGTGAAGGTTTTGACTTCCACTCGTCGTAAGGGATACTTGACTGTCTTTCCCCTCAGAGCTTGACTGATGTCGTTTCTCACTTTAGGTAAGACTTCCACACGTCGCACGTAGAGTGTGGCTTCTTCGATGATCGTTTTGTACTCGTTAGCATTAGCTATCAAATGAAACACTGTATTACTTCGATTCAGTCACAGAGTGCATCCTCATCATTCAACAAATATTTGTCTTGCAGCCAAATATCAAGATGCAAACGATCCATCATTTCTAAACTTCGTCCTTGTTTGATTTTCTTTTTGTGGTCGTTATATTCAACGTTGTAAGGATCACCATCTGCAGTCAAAGCCGTGTTGTTGAAAGCATCCAAAGTGTCAGGTTTCCACATCACCGATGCATCCAGCTCTGTGGTCTTGGCTTCTATTACGAACGTGAAGAAATTTCCAGGTAAGCTCGGGAAGGGTAAGTGTCCATGCTGCCGTTGACTAGTTTGTTGTTCAAGTACATGTCCACTTCGTTGAGCAATGAATGCATTAAATTGTTAACGAGAGCTACTCTGGCATCAGTTCCTGGATTGGTGTTGTCTGATTTGAGAATATTGACTCGCAGGTATAAGTATCAGTTTTTCAGATCGATGTAATTTGCATTTTGTCTTTTGATTTCAAACTGGATAGGAGATCAGGTTGTCAAAGATGACACGGGACGAAATTCTACCCACTGGGATTCATCATCGTCGGTGGCATGACAGATAGATCGAGTTCTGTCTTGGAATATTCGCAAGATTCTCGAAAACGTCCACATTTCTGACTGCTGTTCTTTTTTCTTATTCTTTTTCTGGGCGTGTCTATGAGGTCTGAAGGGTTTACATCGTCTTTTTTTTCCTTGTCCTTGCTGTGGCGTAGAGGAGGAATTAATGTCTTTGCTAGTTGTGTGAAGTGAATTTATATGGGTGTCTTGACGAACCAGGAATTATTTTCCTGTTTGAATCAACACATTGTTTCCTGCCTTCATTAAAGCTTGTTTGGGACTTTGTTGGTCGATGAGCGTCAATGAAGCATCTTAGGTTTTAGGACGGGTGCTACCGTGCGAAAAGCCGATTTTAACATATCTCCTAAACCATGTCCTCGTTGTCGAGCTGCCACTAGGTACACAGCATACATCCGCAACAATTCGCTGAAGAATCTTTTTGAAAATGTAGTTTCACGGTGATTTTTCCTTAAGAGAATACAAAATTGTGCCCAAGATATCCTTTTATACTAATATTGACACTGTCAAAACACGATTTACTGACAGGAAGATAATGAGGATGCACAAATTCTCGGTGAACGTGATACGTGTTTCCGCCTTTATCGTAAGTAGCTATGGCAGAATCCACGACTCTCAGTAACGAAGCAGCTGTGTTTCAGATTATGTTGTACTCGACGACATCAGAACACAAATTCATTAAGGTACCAAAATCAGAGTACACAAGTCAATAGGGTACCAAAAATACTTGAAGAATTGGTTGTTGTTGTTGTTGATGTCTTTTGACTGCGGTGCTATATTGTTTTCACCCAGAATAGCAAACAAACTGGGAGAAAAGTGATGGACATAGTTTTGGCGTCAGAAGAATTCAATTGAGACGATGAGAAGGTGGATGGTACTCGATTAGTACACTTCAGCGAGTTTTATCCAGTGCTTTGTCAAACTGATCGTTGGAAATAGCTGAAATCGTATCGACGAGATGTCTAGCATTGAAATAATATCCTGGTATTTGGTTTCGTAATAGCGAGAATCATTTTTGTTCTTGAACTTGTTCGTTGAGTATTTCTACGACGAAAGTGGTTTGATCTCCAACCACGTCCCAGACTTGAGTGGGATAAATGATTTCCACCAAAGCCACTTTCCAATGAGCTTCCTGGTCCAATTGTATGGGCTGAGGTAATTTGGTTGCGAAACAGCATATTTTGTTGCTGGGAACACATCCATAGAGCTGTCACTAGGCAATGTTAAATAAATTTGATTATTCATAGTTCGATGGTTCTTGTCTCCGAGGAGTCACTTAATATCAAAGAACAATGATGGTTTTCCAAGGAGTGTTTGAAAAAATTGCTGCTGTGATTGGAAGAGGAGTTGTGACTGGTGTTGGCGTGGCTAGCGCTGTTGCTACTGTTAGTATATTTCAACAAAGGATTGTAAAGAAGATAACCGATACAACTGCTGATTAAACAGTTGTTTATCTCCTTGTTGCAAACTTAAATTTCCAATCGCCGCTCCAATGACACAATACGATCCGGCAGAAAAAAGACGATTTGATTTTTAGGTACACGTTCTCCACATCACACTAACAGTGGTTGTTGCTATTGTTTTTGTAGTTCTTGGAGAGATGAACTCTGAGAAGGAGATGCAATAGTGTTTAATGGCATGTTGGGGACTTATACTGTTATTTATAGTTAATGACTTGTGCAGCTGCAATCCAAGAATCGAAACTGGGTCGATATCCTTTCCCAAAAACTTTGACTTCTTGGATACGACGTTTTCCCTCTTAATGTGTTCTTCGATTGAGAATGCTTTTGATATCGTACACGTCGTCTTCTTTTTTGGTCACTTCTCCGTTCATATCTTCCAATATATGGACAGAGGAATCACTTCCACGCACTTGTCTTGTGACACGAAACAATTCTGTAGCCTTTGTCAAAAGTGCGATTTGTTTTTCCAATGCGAACCCAATCTCCGGTGTTTAACACTTCTTTCATTTTTTGGTCTTTGACGTTCCAAACAATCGTTTTGGGGTGTCACTTCTTGAGCACGTCCGATGCTACGATGATACGATTGATTGTTAGCATTGACTCTACGTGGTAACACGTCGATGTATTTGAGAGAATGTTGATTTGTAAAATATTTCCACATTTTGAAAGTTCTTTGAAAACGTTACATGACACTGGCTTTCGTTTCAAAATTTTCAGCGGTGAGAAAATTAATTCGTTTTTTATTCAATATTTTTTTTTTTCTTTGGTTAAGACATTTGGTGCCTTTGTCTGTTTGCCATCGCAGAGGGTGTCGACCACTTTGTTGCAAGACAAGTTTTAAATCTCGCGCAAACTCGGAACTTGTTTTAGAAGTCAAAGGAACTTCTCAAGCTGATTTTGAAAACACACCAATGACGCAGAACAATTTATTGTAACCTCGATTGTACGAAGCTAAAGGAGAGACATCTGCTAATTCGTCTTGCCCTTGATGATCGATTCCTGCTACTTTAGTTTCACTTCTGGAAAGGTTTCGTCGAATGGGTTTTTGTAACGTGTACGTCGATTGTTATTGTAAGCATTGTTGTACATCTTACATACATAAATTTTTGAGTTTGGTTTTAGCTGCACGATACAATTTTTGAATTCCTTTGTAGCCAGCGACATGAGCAGGACTGTAGTAAATGCTGGCTAAAGGTGTATCCATGTTGTTGTTGTTGCTGCTGTTCAATAAGTGAACCAACTTCCTATTCTTTTCTCTTCCTGTGGTGTTGTTTCGGATTTCAATGCTTTATATGGCCGAATAGCAATAGGAGCAAAGGATACCTGATCGGTTCTTGTTTGAATTCTTTGTTCACTTCTTTTTTTCTTTCTCTCTCTCTCTCTCTCTCTCTCTCTCTGCTGCTGGTGAGAGTGCGGACATTAACTTTTTGATTCAAACAATTATTGATGTAGATGTCAACTTGGGCGTTTTAACAGGTGGGCTTTGAAACTCTTCTTCTTTATCGTTTACTTCCATCCCCGTGGCCGTGTCTGTCATCATCTTTGGAGCGGACACTTTTTGGTTTTCTCGCAGAGTCGTCTCTTCTAAAGCTTTCTGATGAAACGGACGTTGCAATAATTTTCCGTAGTTTTGTGATTTTTTCCCATTGTTATTCTTGTTGTAAGTGTGATATCCGTATGTAAGGAACTAAAGCAAATTTTCGTCCTACCATAAGACCAAGGGGTACAAGGTTGATGTCTTCCAGAAATGTCTGTCCTTTATGTCTTTTTCACCTTAACACTCTTCCTAAATGAGATCAGCAATCGATCCTAACAAAAGAGGAGCCATTTTTAACATCGGTCTTTTGGATAATTGGCATTTTCTTTTTCACCAGTTGGCAAAGAACGTGACGTTGTCGTCCTAATCATTGTTTCTGTACCTTGGTCAAGGGAACGGTTCCTTTCAAAACATTCAAACAACATTGACATACGGTATCAATGATTTCATCAGATGCTTTCTGAATGGTTTGTTTTTGCATCGGAGCAGTGGATTTAGCAAGTACTGACAGACATTCCAATGTTTAGCTAAACGAGGAGGAAGATCATTTTCTTCTCTTTTAGAAGGTCTCATTGGACGTTGAATTTGCTGGTGTGAACTTTGTGACATCTCTGTGCAGGAGGAAAACTGAAGTGAATCTTGTCCAATACATCTTCTTTTTATACTGGAATTAGGCACCACTCATTCCCGGGACGTCGTACCAACTTGAATTTAGGTACTACTGGTGTTTTCAGCGGACTAAGTTGTGCTTGTTTTTGCTTGGACAAATTCAGTTCTGTCTTGTACTTTTGTCTTGATGCAGCAGCAGCCGTTAGAACAGTAGGAGAAGACTTCGACTGAACAGAGCTTCTTTAGAGATGGGTTTCCATTTTTTTTCATCAGATTGGGAAACACTGGTCTTAAACTAGGTTTGGCAGGCATCATCAATAACGGATGGGAATAAGTGGAAGGAGAGACGGACACAGAGCGAGGTTTTCATGAATACTTAAGCCTTCTAGCTACAGTACCTCTCTTTCTTGAAGAAGTCGTTTTCTTTTAGGGTGTCTTCTTCTTCTCAGAGTGTGAACTTGCTGCATCTCTCTTCTTTTTTTCTGTCGTTTGGATTTTATTTCTTTAGCTTTGTAGAAGCGAACTAATAATGACAGCACCTAAGGGTTCACTTCCACCTGTTTTTAAGATGATTTTTTTTTTTAAGCATCGTTTCTTGGAACAGCCAGTTGTGACCAGGCTACTTTATATTTTTCAAATAAACGTTTGTTTGATGAGGAATGTGAATGATACCTTGCAGTAACTGGCGTGCCGTCAAAGTAAACCATGGAAACACTTTTTTGAGACTAGCTTCTAACATATGTAAACGTACTTGTGCAGTTTTTTCACGACTGATGGCATACAAGGCACTAATAAATTGGGCAGGAGGATGAGATTAAAAGGAGGTCATGTTGAATACTGTCAGAAAGGAAAATAAGTAATAATGTTTTTATTTTCATTTTTTTTATTTTAGACAGAGGAAGGCGACGTGTAAATAATTGGACCTCCTTCTGGACACTAATTGTGAAACAAATTCGTAAGAAACCTCAAAACTAATTGGGAGTGGTAGGTTTTAAATTGATAAGTAAATACGCATGTGGCGATTGAGTGTCATCGTCAATAGCATAATTCAGCCAAGGTGTTCCTAACTGTTTCGTCAACATTTAAACTTGAGATTTGTCTCTTGGACTTTAAAACAATACCACATAATGAGCATTGATACTGATGGTGTGATGCGCTTAACAGTGTTGAAATAAATTTTGAGTAATGTAAATAATACTGGCATTACGATGATGTCCTTTGCGTGTAAGTCAAAATTTAAGTCCTCGAGTGAGACACAATCCCATCGTCTTCTTGTACAAACAAAATGGATTCACCTTGGCTTTCTTTCAGTAGCGTGTAAGCGGATTGCCACTCTTTGTAACACCACACGATATATCGTGGAGGACGACTGAACAAAAGTGATTTGTGTTCAAATAAACGTTTAACAAATTCGGTTTTTTTCTGAACCTCTGGGTCCAACAACATGTTAAAGAGATGGCGAAGATACAATAACTCCCAACTTTCGGCAATTACTTTGAGAACGGAGGACGCAGACATAACTTTCAAGTTGTGTTTGAAATTCTGAGATTACATAAATAACACAAGACATTTTATACAGAAAAACAAACATGTTTAATTTTTTCTTAATTGTAAAAAAAAAACAAAAAAAAAACATCATTCACATTTCAAAACACAAAGTTCATGTTTTCTTTCATCAGGCACCCACGATGTCTTTGTCATAACCAGCCACCTTTTGCTTCTAAGCATCGATTCCAAGACTTTTCCAGTCACGTACATCCTTCCTGCCGTAAAACTGTTTGTGTATCCAACTTGCTATACACACTTCTTGCTAAGTTTGAAGAGTAGATAAAGTGTGACGAATTTCTTCTTCACACGGGAGTACAGAGGTCGTGCACAGATACAGTTTTGGCTGTCATGTCTTTGCATGTACGGTTCATAAATTTTTCACCAAAGAATATGCCCGTAAACGAAATCCAAAAAATGTAGTCACTAACACACACACACACAACATTTCGTCCAAAATTCTTGTGGAATCAGTTCTTTTAAAGTACTTGGTAATCCATCAATTCTTGAATAGTGTCATTGACTTTCTCACACGGAATTTGGTGCAACACTGATGACGGAAGTCATGGCATGGCAAGCTGTATAATGTGTTAGTAGTTTATCAATGTCTGACCATTTTGAACATTTTCAAATGAATCATTCTCTTTATAGCATTTATATACCAATAATTGAAAAGTCTATGCCATTTCGGATGCAATTGTTCTTTGCATTTCACTTAAATCTGTACAAAGCAGTGGTGACTCTGCTCAAGCCGTTCCAATGGTAGATTTTGAATGTGCTCCTCTAAACTAGGCAATCACAGGAATGTCTTATTTGATGGAATAGTAGAACCAATGGGAATCTTTCAATCCAGGAAAAGTAGTCCTTAACTCAGACACGACACGTCGCAAAGAAGTCTTGTCTCTTACTTGTTTCAAAAGTATTTGCTAATCCTGTTAAGTATCGAACTGCTTCGTCCCACATAATTCGGTCTAGCATTCCAGTACTGTAGGTCGAAATCGTGGCATCCAAAGTCTGACAAGATGTGGATAGTTGATTAATGTCTGACCATTTGAACGCTTTTAAAGTAATCATCCTTTTTATAGCATTCAGATACCAATGGTTAAAACGTCTATGCCGTAGAGGATGCAATTGTTCTTTGAGTCTCACTTAAACCTGTAGAAACTCTCTGTAAATGCGTTATCGCAGCTTTAAAGGAAGAATCTGAATGTGCTTTTCTAAACTGTCCATTTACAAAAATGTAATTCGGTGCCCTACTGATTGCAAATGTAGTGGCATCGAGAGTCTTATATTCACGTAGAGACCCCGTGTCTGTCATAGTCTTTCCGGAGAATCAGCCTTATTTTTCTTTTCAGATAGCAACAGTTTAAAACTGTTATAATCATTTGTTGTTTGCGTTTTACTTAAATCTGTACAAAATACTTACAAATGCGTCCTCGCAGCTCTAAAGGTAAACTACGAATCATCTCCTCTTCTAAAGTGTCAACAAGGATCATATTCCAGACCGACAATAGAAAAGTAGCGACAGCACGGAGACCATCTGGAATGTTGAAGGAAAGCTGTACCTTTATACTCCCATTCGTGAAGTTTCACACCACAACTAAAACACTATACTTGGTCTCATTCTCCCAAGTAGACAAATCCTGCTCTGGCTAAAAATTTGGGAGTAGGTCCTTCCAGATACTTCGGCCATTTCCCTTTGAACATCTGGAATCGACTTTCAAATTACAGTAGTCAGGCAAACCCACGGGAAACGTGTATTCTTCTGGGGTGTGTGAGTGCATGGATGAGATCCATAAATGGGTACACGAACGGCATCGCTTTCGATAACAGAGTGTAATGGTCGTACTGCATTGCTAATGTCGCAGGGTACAGCCCCGTACTCGACTTCGTTGAGCTTGGAGTCGGCGGGTCCATTACACTCTTTCTGTGCGGAATGTATCATTTTCATTGTAAGTCACTGGGCACAATGATCTTTGTTTGTTTATTTGAACTTTTTATACTGAAGAACGGTACCTGTACGGTATCATGTGATTTAAATAATATGATACACATTTTCCAAGGGTTGTCTGACGATATGATGATCTGACAAACGTACAATTTTGTGAGAAGCCACCGTTTTGACACGAAAGTCTTGATCTTGATCTGACTTTAAAGCTTCTTTTAAGATGTCTACGTTACCACTTGACTGGAACGATAGTTCAGTGTCAGTCCTTTTTACTTTACATATGGTATGGAGTTGTCCTTGCCTCTCTCGGTGCTGGTTGCCGTAATATTTAGGTCCACCACTGTGAAAACTCAAAATAGTGTCTTCGAGCTGTTCGTCTGTCCACGCTCCTAGACGTTCGTCTTTGATGTGTGGATGATAGTGCCCAGGGCGATCAGCGTCAAAGTCGATCTCCTAAACGTTCCAAGACGGAATACAACTTTAAAACGGGCGTTTGCTGTCACGTAGGCAGAAATGATGGCATTACCAAACTCTTGGGGGCAGGGTGGGGGATGGGTAGCGAAAACTCTGCGACTTTATCGAAATTCACCCAAATCAAATCTTCACGTATGATTTCCACGTGATTAATGAGTTATCCTTGATCGTCGATGAGTTGAAAGTACTGATTTGGATTTACCGAGTATTTGGTCGTTAGCAATATCGGACGTTGAGCTAGTTTTCCCCACAAACAATTCAGTGGATTTTAGCAAACAATCTTTTTCCTTCGTTCTGTTCGGCGTGTTCCATAGCGACGCCTTCTAGGAATCGGTACCGTTTTTTGAATTCATCTTTGTCTTCTGGAGTGTGACACCAGGAAGGATAGCCACTAGCTTCTTGTTTAAATTTCGGAAATTCATTGACGTAGCCTGAATAAAAATTAATTCACTTGAATCGCCGTGCTGTTGCCCCGACTTAATTATGTCACACGCGTTCTGATTCATGAAAGCTCCCACTCAGTTTCGATCCGGTTTTAGTGCAAAGTTATCGTGGGCGATCACGAAGATTACAGACACAGCTATTTGGAAGAGAAGAGTTTCTGTGGAAAGACAAGGATGCGTCAAACGGGTATTAGCCTACGGACCGGCTGTAAGAAGAAGCTTGAGAAGAAGAACGGTGAAGTGGTGCCACCTGTGTTAACCCTCTTTGGTTAACCACCCCAACATCCCTTTTCAGGGCTACCCTATTCTCTTAGAAACAGAGATACTATTCAATCAGTGTCAAAAGATCTGTGTTTTATGCTTGTGTATGTTTATGTCTATTCACAAAAATTAAAACTTAAACCCCTGGCCCAGTGTGATAGTGTTTGTGGGTATAGTGTGCATATAAACACTCCTACCCTTTTGCGTGTGATAGTATGTTTGTGTGTATGTAAGTATACATTGGTTAATCAATGGACGTTTTTAACATTACATTTCCTGTTTGTCCCTATAACTTTTTCAACATAATGTTAAATTCCCGTTTGTCCTTATACAGGCCAACAATGATAAATTGTCCGTTTGTCCCTAAATAGGTTAAGAATGTTACATTCACGTTTGTCCCTATTAAGGCTCATGCGTGCAAACCTACGAGAGTAATGTTAATTCTAATTCCCGTTTGTCCCCTTATTACCCAACTATATTACTACTATACTCCCGTGATTTTTGTAAGTTTTGCACTTTTTGATACCCCCCCCCAAAAAAAAAAAAAAAAATACAACAAAAAAACAACAACAAACACAACAGGAAGCTGTCATATATATGATACAATCTGACTGCAATTAGTCTTGCAGTCGTGTCGTATTGGTATGCATAGCGTTTAAAGGCATATCATCACAATCCTAGCTATATAGTGCCAAGTAATAAAAAAAAAAAAAAAAAAAAAACACCATACAAAACAAAGATAAAGGCAAAAAAAAAAAAAAGACAAAATTTTTCAAATATAAAGTCAAATTTATATGTATATAAACTGCACTCGTTTACAAAGTCCAAGATCGCATCGGACCTATTCTACATATCCGAGCCTGCAAGGAAGCTTGTAGTTACCGATGAATTTATGTGATACTTGCCCGGAAATACTCGGCAAATGTCATGATAGACGTATGAAAACGTGCATATTGGCCAACCATTATGATTCCATGATTTTTAGCTCTACTGGCCATAGACCAAAGAGCTTATGAAATGACCTATTGTTCTTTATCCGTCCGTTGGCACAATTTTTTTTCCCTACTCCTAAACTTCTGTGAGATCGCCGTCTTTGAAATCTTGATTTCGCTACTCTTCTTGAACGGACCGGCTAATTGACATGTGTCTTGCACTAAAAGACATCTTATGATGTCTAGTTGGTTTTAAAGAGAAAGTTGCCAATCTGACACCCAATATGGTGGCCATCTTGAAAATCTTTTTATCGCTACTCCTCCTGAACGAATGGTTGTATCGACATGATGTTTTCACTAAAAGACCTCGTATAATGTTTAGTTTTTTTTTACATGAAAATGGTATCCGTCTGACCATAAAGCCATCTTGAAAATGTTGTTATCCATAATTCTCCTGAATGGGGTTTTAACTTAAGACTTCTTGAAAACAGTGCCGATCAGACGTCTAACATGGCCCCCACGGAGGCCATCTGCAAAAGCTTTCTATCGTTACTTCTCCTGAATGGATGGTCATATCAACATGGGGTTTTGAACCAAAAGACTTCTCACTCTATTAGTTGGTTGGAAATAAAAATGATGCTGATGTGGCATCCCAAATTGTGAAAATCTCGTTACAACTACTTCTTTTGAACGGATGGTCACATTGACGTGACTTTTTAATATATAGTTGTTCCCATGTTAAATGATTCTGATCCACCCTACAAAATTGCTGCCTTTACTGCCATCCTGAAAATCTTTACATGGCTGCTTGTCCAGAACAGATGGTTGTAAAAACATGGGATTTTCACATAAAAAAAAATATTTAAAAAAAAAAAAAAAAAAAAATATAACAATATATAACTGGTTCTGAATGAAAATGATGATCATCTGACCTTTAATATGGCACCATATTGGGGATCTAAAATTCTTGTATCTGGTTGCATTCCAATAAACAAGTTAATAGTCAGTTCTCTGGCATTGATTTTAAGGCCAAAGGTCTTGGTTTTTAGTTATACTGATTTGTGCGTGTGATAAAATAAACAAGTGTCAATGGATTTTCATCAAATCCAGCTTGTGAATATATCTGAAGAACATTGAATGATGCCAGTTCAATAACTTTATTTTCCCCAAAATAATCACAGATTTTACCAAATTTAGCATGTGGATATATTAAGTTCAATGATCTTCTGTCCATGATGTCATCTTCAAGGACAAATGCCGTGATAAATATGTTTTTACTGCACTTACAGGTATTTTGTGAACATGTTAACTCGAACATGTAAGAAAATATTTTTGTAAAAATCTGTGATATTTTTAACTTTTTCAACTACTCAGCAATTGAAAAGAATTGAAGGACAGCAGAAATATATAGTGGATTCGTTTATAGTATATATCGTGAATTCGTATAAATTTTTTTAAGATAGTATAGTGTCAATCTCTTTGAGGAGACTCTTGTTTGAAAGTGATTGTCCATTTTGCCTTGCAGCTGAAGGCAACTAGTCTCACTGTGTTTTTTATCGACATTATACTATAGACTCAAGTTTGTATGGGAGGGATGGGGGAGAGGCCGGGGTGTATTTATGTGAACAAAGTTGAGCACCATTACTCAGATTTGATGCTAATTCTCAGTGAAATATTTTCATAATCATTTTGCAGCTGACGGGGATGTGTATTTCTGGTGTGGGAGCCTGGATTCGAGCGGATGTCTCTTACTTTGACAGCTTGATCGGATCTTCCATGGTTCCAATTGTGGCTTACATTCTGATTGGGACTGGCGGAGTCATTATGCTTGTGGCTCTCGCGGGTTGCATGGGTGCCGCAAAGCAGAACAAGAAGATTCTTGTTGTGGTATATAATTTATATACTATGATATACTACTGCGTATCACAAACATATAATTTAGCTCATTTGACTCAGAAGGGGGGGGGGGAGCCCACGGTGTAAACCGTTTGCTTTTTGTCCAATCTAATGATATAGACCGATCCATATTATACATGAATCCGCTAATATAATGAGATATATCAAGTTAAATATTTAAATATGATAATTTTAGTTTTTAAAAATCAGTCAATGCAATAAAATCAATCGTTACTTAGCGGACAATATTAAGGGGATTGATTGCCCTCGGGCCAGCCTAAGAAGTATGCCTTATGAACCCTGCAGTCCCGGTCCTGTTTCTGGGGCAGTTCATATACCTTTAAAATGTATGGGAGCTTTGCTAAAACAAATAGTAGAAATACATATTTACAAGAGTAAGTTTTGATTCAAAGCCTAACTTGATTATCTGGAGAAATAAATAAATACTGCATAATAGTCAATCATTATCTGATTTCAATATAAGTTAGTGTTTACTTCTCTGTCCATCAAGTAAAAATGTGCAATGTCCCTTAGATCTCCTTTATAGACACGTTCCACAGTATCATCGTGTGTGTGGGTGGGTGATTAAATATAAGCTCATGTTTGTTACAACAGGATATCTGTAATCTAGATACTTTTTTTGTTGTTGTTGCAGTATTTCATCTTCCTTCTTCTGATCTACATGGCGGAGGCTGCAGCCGGTATTCTGGCATTCATCGCGTTTGATCATGTAGGTTTGCTACGAGATACTCTTTCTTACAGCGTGTATTGTTGGATAGCTATATGTTTGTCTGTCTGTATGTAAGCATTTAAATTTGTTTATCTTTTACTTTGATTTTTTGCATATATATATATATATATATATATATATATATATATATATATATATATATATATATATATATATATATATATATATATATATATATATATGTCACACTGCGGAATAAAGTCTGTCGAATACTGCAGAATGAAGTCCATCGAATCAAGTTGGTCACTCACAAGTTTATTGGACACCGTACATCTCTAGTCTCTGAGAGTGTATACAAAACTTAGCATAAACCGTCTAATTAAGGGGTCGGCAACCGTTTGTACTTAAAGAGCCAAACTATGTCACAGTTCGGAGCAAGAGATCAACAAAGAGACAGTGAAAGAAATCTCATTTGTAACTGAGAGTATACAATTTAACATTATTGATATTAAGCATGTTGATTAATAATATGGGAAGAAAAGAAAGCGACAAAAGACCGAATTGACGTGAGTAAAAAAGAATTAATTTTAAAAAAAATTAGTTTTAATAATAATATATATAATTTCGTGTATTTTAGGGATGACAAAAGAGACATATTTTGTTCCGTACTCAGCCACATTTGGCTCGCGAGCGATAGGTTGCCGACCCCTGTCTAGTGCATGTAACGTGACACTAAAGAAAGGCGACACGTATTTCTCGTTGCAATGGTAGGTGCAAAGCATATAACATGAAATGTATTTATGCTTGTGGCAATGTACGCCATAGTCGATTCTTCTTTCTTCATAAATTTGAATTTTATAAATTTCTGAAACTTTGGATATACAATATTACACTTTAAAACGACGTTTAAAGAGGCATTAACAAGCCAATATAAGTCAATATAAGTATTATAGCTGAACGAATACCAAATTTTCATATTCGAATATTCGTTGAATGTATTCGGATATAATTCGAATATTCTTCGATGTTTATAAAGCTATGAAATCCATCCTTTTCTATTTGTCTACTTTGGCATTTAAATTATATTTTAGAAGTCTTGAATAAAATTTGGGGATTCAGACTAAAAATGGAATGAATGCAGGTGCTAATTTCCCTGTCTATCTTCAAATCATGTTGACCAAAAACGTTCCTTTAATGGCGTCCTACTAGTTCTCATCAACAACCAATTCTTGTTATGGTTCTCATCAACAACCAATTCTCAAAAGTATCAATTTAGAAATTTGTATTATCTCAGCCATCACTACCTTTCTTAGTAAGTTTGAAGAGCAACATTCAACATCAACTTGAAAACGTGTTTATTCAAAAACAGAACTGAATCGCATTGAATCCATCTTGTTTACTTTCCTTTGCATGGGGAAGCATGCGCTCAGTTAGCGCAAGAGCAATAAAAGACAATGGAATGTAATCGCAAACCATTATTGTACAAGAATAGAATTGGAACTTTAGAAAAGTACAAAAGAGGACGCGAGTGAAATATTCAATAGATTCAAACTAAATGAAACATTTTTCTCTTCTTTCACGCTTATAATTAGACACAAATCTGAAGTTCTGTGCTAAGAATGAACCAACAGGATATTATGTTGAATCACGTCTTACCTGCTTCGTCTGTATAGTACATAATCCAAAAGCTTGGATTAGCCAGTTCAGCAAGAAAGGTAGGTCATTACAACCACAGTTTACTTTCCATGGGTGTTAAGATAAGTGATAAATGTGAATGCACACATGAAACTGCATGACCATACATCCAACATTATGTAGGAAACTGAGCTACAAGCAATAAAGAGTATCTGGCATACTTTGCCAAAGCAATTATGATCGTTGTATATATCTAACTATGTGTGTGTGTGTGTGTGTGTGAGAGAGAGAGAGAGAGAGAGAGAGAGAGAGAGAGAGAGAGAGAGAGAGAGAGAGAATGCTATAGCGTAGACTTTCACTCGGTTACTTGGTTACATATTGAATGACAACCACGATCCCATTACACAAGAATAGTATGCTTTATCTGTTGCTGTAAAAAGCAGCTGATCAAAATTGCTTTACTCCTTGGAGAATACATTACTGTGCATTAACATGATTTCATCCCATTGTCGACAGCAGTAAATAGTCTCCTATTACAATAGAAATTAACGTGAAAACATCTCGAGGTCTACCTACTATTTGCGTACCAGTATAACTCATAGTCATGATCTATTTTTAGTCGGGGGAAACCCCTATATACACCTAAATTTGTCCTTCTTTCGACGCGATTTTCGATCTTTTTACAACTTTTCCTGATTTTTCAACATTTAGAAGCTGACAGAAAGAAAAAAAAAGACAAAAAAAAAAAAATCAATGTACAATTTATGAAGTGTCGCCCCTAATTTTAGCTGCTAACATTAATAATGAAAATTTGCACAAATCTATTTTGAGCCGACAATATAAAGTGTCCTATGTGTTTAAGCAAACACTGTAAAATCCATCCCTGATTGAAGAGGGACGTACATGAAGCAAATAAGATCAATGTATCTGAAACAAATTATTGTTAATTTCTTTCTAGAGCATGCATTATGCTTTAAAACTGCTGCTTTCTACGTCGCCACCAACCTTTCCCACTATGCATGCCCAGGAAGCGGAAAGTGGGCATGATGTCAGCGCTAAAAATAGATATTTTTTATCGTGTGCACTGCTTTGTTTTTCTTTCTTTTGTATACTTCGTGAGAGACGGGACACTATTCTGCTATTATAAGATAACCTTGCTTTTGCAACAAGGTGTGAAAGACATTCCAGTATTGTCGGGCACACCGTTTTATCTACACCGTACGTGCCTGGAACACAATTATGTTATTATGAGCGTGAGAAAAGACAGTCCAATAAGAAGTATTCATTCACTTCAGGAAATAAAAGCAGCCCGAAAATAACCGTATTTAAGAAACTAATCTAAAAATTCCTCATATCCGGGGATCCAATGAAGTAAAAGAACCTACACGATCAATATGAACGAATCACCTCAGATCACTGGATACAGTGCTGCGCATGCTCATCAGTTTGCATTCAGCGAAGAAAGCTAAAAGGATTCCGGTTGTTTTACTCCATGGGAGATGAACCGTTTTATATCTGTAGGTTACTCTGTTCAATATACAGGGTGTATGATGGGTACAGTATTCACTAAATACAATGTGTCTTTTTGTGTACGGCTGAGAAATACAGTCTAACAAAACGAAGTACTCTTCTACTAAAAGAAATAAAAACAGCCCCAAAACACCCGGATGCCAAAACACAAATCTAATAAAGAGGTCGCTCTAGCGTCCTCTAATCACATGTACACACTGAGGATAGCTAAATACATTTTTTCATTAAGAGGTAAATGGGTGATAAATTATCCGTAGCAGTTATATTTTGTTTAAACTTTAAATTTGAGGTCCTCCTGTGTGGGACAATTTGGACAGCTCTTTATGAATGTTGCGATGTAATTTCTAGATCAACGTTTCATCGTGAAATGATTATAGTTACTAAGATATTAGGTATAAAAAATATAAAAAGAAAATGCACTTACTGAATTAAAACAAATCCCTCAAAATCCATGAAAATAAATATATTACAGCAACGTAAAAGTGGCTGACGATAACTTGTTCAGTTGGACGAGGACCTCTGCCCCAATCACGCTATTTTTAGAAAAAGTCTATACGGCAAGTTATTCGCGAAGGAGCGATTTATGTCTTAGTTTCTTTTAGAAATAGAAGTAAACAATTTGTATTTTAAGGTATTTAAAAAATACTCATAACTGATTTTGAAAAGTGAAATAATATTTCTTAAGATAAGATATTATAAGATTTATTTATAGTCGGCATGATTAAAACAATATTAAAACAATAATTCAGCGTAAGCTCTAATGAACTTTTTACCGATATATAAAACAATAAAGACATTACAAGAATAAAGTTGGTACTTTAAGACGATGCAAAGGAAATATTGCATGAAACTTTTTTTTTTTTTTTTGCCACTTATAAAATCAATCAAAATGAAAAAAATTCTCTTCTTTTCACGCTTATTACTGTATACAAATATGAAGATCTGTGGTTTGAATGAACCAACAGGAAATTCTGTTGAATGATATATCTCGCCTGCTTCGCCTGTACAGTACCTAATCCAAAAACTTGACATGGCCAGTTTATCAAGAAACATATGTAACTGCAGCAACAATTTACTTTTTATGTGTGTTAATAAATTTGAATGCACACATGAAACAGTGTCGAGGAAACTGGGCTACAAGCGAGAAAGAGTGTCTGGGGTACACTGCCAAAGCAATTATGATCGCTGGATATATCTAACTACAATGAGAGAGAGAGAGAGAGAGAGAGAGAGAGAGTTACAGATGTATCACATTGTGATTGATCCACACCATCCCATTACACAACAAATTACTTGCTTTATTTGTTGCTGTAAAATAGCTGATCAAAATTGCTTTACTCCTAGGAGAATGCATATATATATATATATATATATATATATATATATATATATATATATATATATATATATATATATATATATATATATATATATGTATATATATATATATATATATATATATATATATATATATATATATATATATACACACACACACACACACACACACACACAGATAGAGAAAGAGAGAGTGAGAGAGAGAGAGCAAAATTGATAACGGCGCAGATACAAAACAGTTTTCCAACGTTTCAAGCTAAAGAAGCTCTTCGTCAGGTCGTCAGGTTAAGAAACAATTTACATCCACAAAACAAACCCTAAACAAAAAAGCCAAGTGCAATTATTGACTCTTAACTAATTGAATAACGGGGAAATATATAAAGAATAAAAAAAAATAGAAGAAAGAAAGAAGAAAACATTCATAAACAGTCCTAAAACGGGTAAACTACATATCTATGTTATGCTGCCATTAGCCCAACAAAATTGTATAACAAAAATCAAACAAGGAATTATCGTGCCTATCACGCAGAGAACCAAATTGTTTTGACCTAATTCCAGGCTGGGACAAAGGACGGACACCATGCGTGGCGAAAAATCAACGCCATCTACAAAATGTACAATAGAAATTATATCCCAGTAGAGTTATGTATGGAGGTACTAAGGACATATGTCAAGAGCATGGTGTAGGGGGATAATGGACAAGAGTTATAATAATAATAATAATAATAATAATAATAATTATAATACTTGTAAAGAGTTACGGAATATTTACTTGGGTAAATATTATCGCAGAAACCGCGTACGTCTGATAAAATGAAGCCTGGCTGTTTGTTTGATAAGATTGCATTAAAAAGGTGAGACTTTTTCATTTAGGCCTAATACGCCACGAGTTTTCAATTGTGGTATCCAGTATTGTTTCTTTTAATCGGTAGCATCTCGAGGGACTCGACTGAATGCCCAGTCGAGTTGTAGTGGTTGGTGAGTTTCACGTCGATTTTGTTGCAAATATAGCTCTTGTGGTTATTCATTCGTTTTTCTGAAATCAACGGTTTCGCCAGCATATTGAGTGGCACAGATTTTGCATGATAGAAGATAGATTACATTTTTGGTTCGATATCCTATCATCTGATTGATAGTGAAGCTTACTCATGTCGTCAAACTTCTGAATGATATGGTCTCGTGCATATGTTTTCAAATTAGGTAACGCTTGTCTTTGCAGCAATATGTGCCTGAATCTGTGGTCCTGTTTAAAGTTACCTTGGCACGTACCAAATGGTCCTTCAGATTTTTAGGTATATAGTATATAACCATAGGAATGTTTTGAAATATGCCGTTCAGACGTTCAGAGGATTTAATCAGGTGTCAATGGTTCCAAATGATCTGTTGTAAGTATTGGGCATCGGGGTGGAAAGTTGGTTTTCATAGTTTTATATTGCAGGAGGGTTCCTCTATCGAGGAGTCTAATTTTGTTACTAGCCTCCTCGATGTAGCTATTTCTGTATCCTCTCCTTCTAAGGTGCCCTTTGAGTACTCTGAGTCTTTTTTCAAAGGTATCCGAATTATAGCAAAAGCGTTTGGTCCGAACGCACATGCCATAAGGAATTTTTTTTATTACATACTGGGGGTGGCAGCTGGTTGGGAGTAAACACTGGCGAGAGTCAGTTGGTTTAGAATACAGGTCAGTTTCTATGTTTCCCTCCAGGATGGTAGATTGAGTATCCAAAATGATGTTGGACCGGTTTGATGACTCTGATGTAAATTTAATCATTCGATGCAAGTTATTGCCAAATTCATGAAATATTCTGAAGTTGTCACCAGTTTCGATCCATTTGATTCTGTGTTGTCAATGAATCTGCACCAGCTTAGAGGTATATAAGGTGCCTCATTGAGGGGCTTTTGCTATAGTCTTCCCATGAAAATATTGACATACGAAGGTGCCATTTTAGTGTCTATTGCAATTCCATTCATTTGTAGGAAGTGTTGTTTGTTGAATACAAAAATTGGTAAACTTAAGAACATGTGTTAATAGTTTGACCAAATAGTATGTAGACGAGGAAGGATCAGGTCGACTGTCCCTGACTTCCTTGCAGGCTGTGATATCTTCCTCTTCTAGGATCTTAGTGTATACGGAACAGACGTCCATATTTACGAGGAGAGTGTTATCTGGAAGGTTAGTTTTCGGTGTTTTGTTGAGATAATCTGTTCTATCTATATGAAGGCAGTTATATCACGAAAAAAAAAGACGTAGGTGATAATCAATGAATTCAGAAATTGGATGGCTGTTTGCGGAAATGATTAGTCTCCCCGGGTTCCCTTCTTTGTGTGTTTGATAGAGGTTCATCGTTACTGACATTGGATTCTCCAGCATCGTCACTAAACTTGTCTTCGTGCAAAACTCGCAAAGTCTTCCTTTAATTTCAGCACATACATATTTTAGATCTGAGTTAGATCTTAGAATTTAGGACCATTATGTATTTACCTTGACCAAGATATACCTCTTCTTTTTAATTGCGTTTTCTCATTTTCCTCGTGGAGTGAGTTAATTTTCATAAGTATTATTTTGATACACAGGTGGACGTTTTAGCAGATCAGTACATTGGAGAACAATTGCGCCAGAACTACGGCTACGTGGAGTACAAACTCGTCACAAAGGCTATTGACATCATACACCAAGAGGTTTGTTCACAAGTCTTGAAAGATATTATTATAAGTTGATTTTCGCAAGATATGGCTATTTGGGGTATTATCAGCTGGGTTTGTTTTCCCTAAGGTTGATATGTGTATTAGATTTTTTTAATCTTGCAAAATATAGTGCTCATTTTTAACTTCTTTGTCTTTATGTACTTTTTCTAAATAGCAAACATATCTTTATGATTTAAATATGGAATCTTCGTATAATAAGGGCCGACGATTTCTTAAGGTAATCTATATTGAATGTTAAAAATATCCGATGCTTCAAGCTCTGTCTGCTGCTAATGAAGACTGCACCTAACCAAAAAGTAACCAATTTTCACTTCTACTTTCCTTTGCATATTTTGATAGCATTTAAAATTTCGATCCACGGTTATTTTGAATGAGGCTCAAAAACAAGCAATGCAAGGTAAGTATTTAAACCATAAAAAAAGTATTTTTTTAAGAAAAAAAAAGAAAAGATCAAAAGGAAAAGTCAAAATGATCAGTCATTCTACAAAGACAAATCGAACTAAATGTGCTTATCTTATATTCAACCTTCTATATACAAATCTATATAAAATTACCCCCTACCCCCCCCCAAAAAAAAAAAATACATATACTAGTGTTCTGACTATCTAAGTTCATAAAATAAACATGCCAATGAGATTTTTTTTTTTATCTTCCCACACTTTTTCGGTCTCCATTATAATTCCATAGAGGGGCATACAATCCGTCCGTTAAGTCCCGTCACGTCCATCATAAAGTTTGACTTCGCCCAATAACTTTTGAAGGACTTCTTAGATTGAATTAAATTCGTGTGGTGCTTGATATTAAACTAAAATAAGACAAGTTCGATTTTCAAGATTTTATGACAAAATTTGTCCGAGTTATGGTCTTTGTTTAACAAAGAACTTTGCCATTGCATACTGAGCCAAGTTCACTTCACTTGCAACATATCGACAGGGGAATCCGTATCGTACGAACACATTTCCTTTCTTTCTCACATGTGACGTAACATCAGAGGTTTTAGATAAAAAAGAAATAGAGGATATTTTCTTTTCCTACGTTAATACCGGATATATTTCATCGTGTGGTACAAAAAACGTGATATTTTAACGAGTGGCGAAGCCACGAGTTAAAATAGATCGTTTTTGGTACCACAAGATGAAATATATCCGGTATTTACACAGGAGAAGAAAATTTTCTTTTTATTATATACCAAACTTCCTCCAGAATCGATGCTTAGAAGATTAAACTCACTCTTCAGCACAACACCCCACCCCCCTTTTCGTAAATTCACCTCACTTTCATAGGCTGATCATATAAATATGAGTGCCTTATGAGAGCGGTAGGATTGGGATGACCTAATCTATCGCAGTAAATTACATTTTGGAAACTATTTGATCATATGTGACCACAAAGCAAGTCCGATTCAGCGATGCATCACAGCGGCTTCATCATTGTTGTCAAGGAAGTAAGGGGAAATAACTTCACATAGACTCTAACGGCGTCGAGACAAATTTCTTCAGCAAAGATTAATTTCCATGTCTGAAAAGTAATGCAGTTTCTATTTATTTGTTCTAGCTCACAAAGTGCTCGTTTTTGCAGCTGCAGATATAACTTTTGTAGGCACACACAATCAAAAATTGCATGGCATGATGGTAAATCTTATATTTTCACAAGCGAAAATATAAGGATATAATTTTCACATGTGAAAATATAGGATGAAAAACAACATGAAAATGATTTCGCTAATAAGTTTCTATATTTCACACTTAAGTATATAATAAAATAGCTTTATTCAAAGAACTCTGTATCAGGCAACCATCTGCCTCGAGGAAACAATGTCCCGAAGTTCTTGCTTCTCGTCAATGGTTCACATTTGATGGGTCCAAACAGGTATACAAAATTTTTGCACTCTTAGCATTTTTATCGAGAACCAGTCAAGTTTAAGTTCACTCATCCATCATTGGAGAAAGGTCTGTATTTCGAAAAAAAATGTGAGAAATGATAATTCTTATTTTTGATCTTATAAGCAACAGAAGTAACGATAGCATAGAATTAGTAAGTGGTTAATATAAACTAATATTTGGTTGAACCAAGATTCTACAAAAGGTGTTGCAATTTTTTTATTTATCCCCCACCCCCACCCCAAATATGTAATACAGGGATTATATACGTTTGAATATAGCTATCGCTATGTTCTTCTGACTGTCTGTTAGTAATCCGTCATTCTATCGGTAGATATTTTTGCTTCCGGAGTATAACTCTCCAACCGCTTAAGGTATTTCAACCAAACATGGTACACCTGTCAAGGAAGTTGCGTGGAGCTGCCTTTTAAACTTTCAATTTTCCGCATTCATATATATCTGATCTGTAGACACTGAAGCCAACAGATTGCTTCATATTTTCAGGGTAACATATCTCCGAGTGTAAGTGACGAACTCGAGTGATTGCGATGAAACCATTTCACTTCTGCGGTTGCAAGTGACTCATATTTTTAGCGGGCAGATAATATCCATACGATTTTAAGCGAACCAATATGGTTAGCGTTTTAGAAATCTCAGTACTTATGTATTAAAAATTTGTTTCGATTTTCAATTTATGTGGTTAGTTTGAGTGTTGTGGCTTCGAATCTGCTGCGGAATGGTCGAGATCTCGATACTACACAGATCCGAATACAGCAGATCAGAGAAACAGCTCTGTGGTCCCCCGCTCTTGCTGCATAAATAGTGAGGAGGACAATTGCAACGCGGCCTTAGATGACACCAAAATTTACATGAAGGTGAGGAAACTATTCATAATTGTGGAATACTATTTATTTTCCTATTGTTTTTCTTCTCATTCTCCTCCTTTCCTTTCTTGTTGGTTGTCTTCATCTACTGCTTCTCCTTTGTCTTCTTCCTTTCAAACTGGATGGGGCAGGTGGCCACAGTGGCTCAGTGGTTAGCGTGCCGGACTCCCAATAATTAGGCTGCGGGTTCGAATCCTGGTCAAACCAGCCAGGGTCGGCTGATGTGATGTGTGTCTTAGGGCAAGACACTTTGCTCAAATCGCCTCGACACTAAATAGTCTTTCATGTCCTGATGCACCGTGAGACACCAATCAATCTATCAATTAGTCAAGCAAACAATCTTCAGAAACTTGGGATAATAATACTTATGATATTTTGTTTATTGGTCTGGCCGTTTGTGTAGATAAATCCAAATCGTGTGTGCTTATTAGCACGAAAAGGAAACAAAATATGTGCCCCATTCATTGCACGTTATTTTAGAAAATCAACATTTTTTTATTTAAATATTCTTTATAGCTGTTTTCCGGCAAAAACAAGTACGCACTCATAAACACTTAAACACATAAACGTTGATTATGTTCCCTGTACATTGTTTTCAAAATAAATACATAATAATATAGATTCTGGTAGATCTTTACAGCAGATTTACTGCATAAAGTGTCAAATGTATTGAATCTCTAGTTATCATGACAGCGAATAAAACACATGAAGTTAAATAGGGATTTTAGGTAATTCTTCCTTTCTCATATTGAGTATCATATGTAATTTAAATTATTGCTACAGGGATGTGCATCAAGCATCGGAATTTGGATCCAGACGAAACTGCTGGTAATTGGCGCTCTTGGGATCGGCATTTCCGTAGTGAAGGTGAGAAATGATTTATGTCATTGAGTTTAACAATGTTTGCATGAACGAGAGAAAATCCCAATACTTGCATGATATAAGTTTCTTGTAAATAGAGTAGTTTTAACAAATTACTTTTATTATTTGTGGAAAAAACAGAATTAATGAAATCTGAGAATACAACCAATTTCTTAAAAAGATAATGCATCTATACTTGTAATTTAGTCAAATTTTAAATAATTACAAAGATTAACTGTAAAATAACAATCGTTCGTGTATTCATACTGACGTCATTGTTTGTCCTCTGAGAACTGAATGATGTATTCAAAGGAAGAAAGATGCGGTTATCTGCATTTATCTTATAATAAAGTCATAATAAGACGGGAATTCAACAATTAATTTTAATAATTTATATTCAATCTCTTGACTTTTCTCTAAGAGTAATTTTGATATTGAGCGCAAGTCTTTTACGATACTTTTTTTTCAGCAGAGTGCATGGTTGCATATACATGTATTAAGCAGTTTCTTCCAATCAGTTTTCTTTTCTCATTTAAATGTTACAAAACTGTGCAAGCCTTATAAGTTTGCTTGTGCAGCTTTTTCATGTAAGCATGCTATGATTGATTTTGGTATCCCAGAGCAGCAAAGTTCCGGGTGGGTCTTTTTTGTTTTCTTTTCTACAAACTTCATAGAGCTACATTAAACGAACAAAAAGAAGAAAAGACACGAGAAATGATTGAAAGAAAGAAAATACGGAAAGATAGCAAGGCAGAAAGAAAGAAAGCAATCATTAGAAAGATATTTCTCATCATGATTGCACCCAAAGAGAGATTCCGGCTGATGGTCGGTCAATATGAATTAAGTTTACAATGCTAAATCGGCATTGTTGTGACAGAAATTTGGTCATATTTGCAACAATCAGAATCCTGCTAAAACATCGACCGGAAAGTCGATGGAACTTCTAGCCAAACTGCGATCATGTCAGTACACAGTCACGATTCTAACTTCTGTACATGTGAATCAATCTGTTAAACTGTTTATATTAAAATACTGTTTAATTTTGTTTTTATGCTAAACTTGGATTAAAAAAATCAAGGAAAGTTTTACAATAAAGAAGGATACGAGAGTCTACTTTAGATGTGACGATTATGATTTTGTATACTTTTATTCGTGTGGACACCTCTTGGACCTCTGGCTATGTTCACCTAAGAGGCCTTTAAGGTGACCCCCTTTTGTGCCGAAAGAATGATTAGGAATTTTATATCTCTAAGTTTTCCCCCAAAGGACTGTTGTTGTGGGTTTTAGTACAAAATCAAAAAGAATTTTGAAGAGAAATTTTATTTTTTATTGTTTTTGACTCGGGTTCCTCTTGTTCTTGCTTTTGATGAAGCGTTTTTGTTTCGGTTCCCATATCCAGGTTCCCGTTCGTTCCGCTCCTTGGCCAAAAGATATTTACACTATGGCTCGTACTTCCCTACTCAGGCATTACCCTTACAGCTGGTGTCCTTGCCATGTTAAATATGATGGTTACAGAGATCCTTGCCAGAGATCTGTATTAGTCCAGTGTGTTTTGTCATCTGCTATAACCCCTGTATATTTGTATGGACTGGCTGTGATTTTGGTCAAATCTTGTCCTAGTTTTTATTTAACATTTGTGTAAACAGGAAAATATGTAAAATTTATAGAAATCTCTGTAACCGAGATTATATAATCGAGATAGGGGGTGTATCATTTCTAGTTTGTGACAGAGGATTGGATAGGCGCCACCGTGGCAACCACGACCCCTAGTGGGTGTGGTATTCCCGTCCCCCTCTGTTTTTTATACTGTGGCATGCAATGCTGTTTTTGTACATTCGTAATGGATATTTTTCTGCTCGATGACTTTTGAAGAATTTTATGGACTAAAACAGAATTCAGTATGAGACTATATCATAATGATATAGGGCAAGTTCGATTTTCATATTTTCCGTCCAGACTGAGTTATGACGTTTCTTTAACTGAACAAAATTTGCTCTTGCGTCATGAATTTAGCTCTTAAAGAACTTTACAGATTCATATCAGATTTTTTACGGGCAAAAGAAATAGATCGAATTGAATTTTTTACTCCAATGTTTTGTCAGAATTGTAAGAATGTCCCCTGTTTATCGTATAAATATCACTATGCATCGCAAACTGCGGTTTATTCAGTACTACCATAGTGGTTAGGACATCCATGAATTGTAAACTCCTGTCTAGTACTAAGATTAATCTGTAACTTAATTTCTCTTTGACAGCTGTTCGGAATGATCGCTTCATTCTGTTTGATAAAGAGCTAGCACGAAGAAGAGTCTATCTACTGACCCATGCGTAACTCCAGTTTTGTTTTCACTTCCGATGAATGCGTGAAAGGGACAGTAAAACCCCCAATTCAAATATGCATACTAGCACATCCAACAACATCAAACAGGGGCAGGTATCGATTTCTGAGATTCAACATTGTTACCTTGGTTTCAGGTGCAAGGAGGAAGCTCGAATCTGCCGCTTGTTAATTTCAAAGCATTTTGCAATAATTGATACTAGTAAGTGTTTTGTACTAGCATATTTTTAGATTTTCTTCACTCGTTCATTTTTAAGCATGTTACAGTGTTCAGTTATATAAAAATATGCTGTACAGATTTGTATGTGTTTCTTTGTAGAAGATGCAATTGATATCATATAATTATATCATTCTTCGTTATTCTTTATGTATCCAGATATGTGTGACTTTCGCATTTAAAGTTTTTGTGAAAATAATACAAATTAAAAGAATTATCTTATCTCTGAAAGTTTCAAGACATTCCATTTTACTCTGTGCATCTACCTATCTATCTTTTATCTTTCATTCTTCTTTCTATATAGTTCTTACAGACGCTTTTAGGTGGCACTCTACAGTTTCGTTCTTTGCATAGAGTGTAATTTTAAAGAAAAAGAATTTCCCAGGTTTTCCTCACTGATTATCTTGGTTATTTAAAATAGATCTTGTATATCTTTGATATTGTTAAAAGAACTTTTAATCCCCTTTATTTTGGTGTATGATTGATGGGTGTAATTTGGGTTATAGAGTATACATCTTGGCCTTACTTCGGATGTGCACTTATTGAAAAAAATTTAAATCTGCTTGGTCATTTTAACTTCCTGGACTTCAAAGGTAAATTGTAATTTTTAAAATATATTTTGTAATGTATTCATTGCTCTTACAGAAGCTGGTATAGACTACTCTGGCAAAATTTGTTTTCCCTATTTTAATAACTGCTAAAGTTAGTATACTTTGGACTAGTTCAGGCTGACTTTTCAAGGACACGGGGGCAGCCATTTTGATCAGATGTGTGCTTAAACCATGCGCAATTTCCACAACTACAGCATGTAAAGAAATTTCAGCCGCAGTACATGAAAGTAGTATAGAGGTATGCTAACATTCTCTCCATTGTGCATGTTGCAAATGCAAACAACTTCACCTTACACCTGTCACTCTGTCAAAAGTACGCAATATCTGTGAGCGCCTCCTTAACAAGTCACACTTTGCGTATGTAAGAGTGATTACCCTTATCAACTGTGACGCCATGCGAGTGTTTGGGCGAACATCGGTGAATAAATTAATGTACCGACAGCCTGAAATTTTTACTTATTATAATCGACATGTATCTATAAATGAAACTAATTTGCCGATACGGCTCCAGCTTATAATAGAGTAACAGAACTCAGAAACAATCGCAATCGACTATAATCTCATACATTTCTAGGTTCTTCCTCCACCAAATATACTGGCTGTCATGTATTGTGTACCTTGTGCTGAAAAATGGCGTTGAACACCACCAAAAACAAAACAAACAATATATATATATATATATATATATATATATATATATATATATATATATATATATATATATATATATATATATATAAATTTTAAAAAATAAAAAAATAAAAAAATAATCATACATTTATAAATTTATAATTACTATGGTATTATCACTAACTGATTTAACTTTTTAAAGTAAAAACAAATGTTATTAGGAGAGAGGGAGATACAAAAAGAGAAAGTTCATTCGCTAAGTGAGGGCCGCCATAACAAAATGTAATTTGCCATAAAAGAAATCCAAAGCTAACCAGCCATGATTAAAGACTAATAAATGTCAAATCAAAGGCATTATGTAGCCCAAGCCTAGGTAATTAACCGTTGATGAACGATCAGTGGTGACTTAATGAGTGATCAAAGTTAATCACCTACTTGCACAGGTGTAAATAGAATCCATATCAGAGGCGTTTACCTTGATTAAAGCCCTTTGACACTTGTATTTATTGTTTCTACTTTTTCTGCTCCTTACCATGTTAAATGTCTAGAAAATGTTAATATTTGCTTAATTACTGATACATATACAATATATGTAGGATTAGTGGACCTACTTAATCTAGACACTTCTATCCACAGTTCTTCGTTTTGACAAAAATTAGATCATTCAGACGACCGATTATCCGGAAGAAATCTTTGATTCCCGATGTATCCGGATAATCATCTTTTTACTGTAAATGTCATTTCTTTTTTAAATCTATTTCTTCATTTTATGATAATTTTTTTTATGTCCACCTGAATTTCTGACGTCAATTTTTAATCTTAATTTTATACATGGAATTGAGAAAAACGTATTGCGATATACGGAAAGCTTGTGAAAGGATATTTTGCTTGAATAGGAAAGAAGTTACTCTTTATAGAATGCAATAGTAGTTTAATCATGAAAGTTTACTAATTAAAATTAAATATATTAATGACAAGTTAGAACCCTTTTAATCTATATAGATTCGTACACTTTTATGATATGTACTTAATGATTAACCTTGCCAAAAGCGTTCTAGTTTCCGTCATACGTTGCTTAGGGTTTGATTTGTAATGAAAAAGAATTTCCATGGTTTTCCTCGCTGGTTATCCTGGTTATTTAAAACAGACCTTGTATATCTTATGTATTGTTAAAATAACTTTAAATTCCCTTTATTTTGGTGTATGATTGATGGGTGTAATTTGGGTTATAGAATATACAGCTTGGCCTTACTTCATTGGTCATTTTAACTTCCTGGACTTCAAAGGTAAATTGGGAAAAAACGAGCCGATAACTTTTTAAAAACTTTTTATACATTTTATAATTCATTTATTGCACTTTCAGAAGCTGGTATTGTCTAATCTGGAAAAATTATTTGTCCAAATTGTAATAACTGCTAAAGTTAGTTACCTCTCTCAGAAGTACATACTCACTGTAGAGTGGAACCATAGTCATTTAATGAATTGAAAAGAAACTACCAGGATAATGATCAATAAAGTATAATTTTAGATCTGTTCGTTGATTCGTAGACGCCATAATTTGGCGGGCCCTGTCTGAAAAATGTAATTATCAGCTTGACAGGATGATAATAGCCAGACCTTGTCAAAGGTTTATACAACAAGGAAAATGGAGAACCCAAGCTACTTTTCCACCTCACTTTATATACAGAACAGTACATAACTTTACTGATTTGACTTTTGGAAAAAACACATAGTCAAAACAATACTAAATGCATATATAACACAAGAATGTATCTATGTAATAGCGCTGATCGGCACTCAGCACAATAGTGGCTATATGGTGCCAACTAAAGGTAAATGTTCAAAAAATGTGACAATGAATTGCACGAAAACTCTAGGATGATTAAACCTTCCAAATAAACGTAAACATGAAGTACAACAATGTAAAATATAAAACTTAACAATGTTAAAATTCTGTTAAATGTATACAAAAATAAAAGATAAAGGTAACACGTGTAAAATCGTTAAAAGATATGATATGTAATACATTGATGCATAAATGATTAAATAAATGAATAAATAATGGAGAAAGAAAATCTGTGTACACATAAATCCTCGGAGAGAGAGAGAGAGAGACAGACAGACAGACAGAGCCTTCATTTCAGTGCACGTGTATGTTTTACCTGCTATCCTCGAAAGACGTCATCCAGGGGATATAATGGACAACCCTACTTAATGAAAGGGTGTATACAATGTGTAGTACATATTAGTACAACGATGTATGGAAATGATAAATCTGACTTATCACTGAATAGAATCTTCTTACACCAAGTGTCATTTGTGCTTAGAGTTATTAACTTGTCTTATCCGGGATGGTCCAAGCTTACCTTTCATACAAAATATTTTAATAATTTCATACCAAACATCATCTTATTAACGAAACGGGTCACTTTAATTTATGTGGGTAATAGATATTCGGGGCAGATAATATGCATGAATAAATCATCCACTGAATTACTGCGGAGAATTTCGGTTGTAATATGAGAATTTAGATCGAAAATTTTATGGAAAAAAAAAAATAAATAAATAAATATCTTGAATGTCTCCAACATGGACCAACGTGCAATAATTAGGGAGATGACACCCTTTGTGTGATGAAGATCTATATTTTGACGTTGATCTTCCTTCTCGTCCCCAATATGCCTTTTAAAAAAGCACAAATCTGACTTTTGCAAGGGTTACATTAAAACTTATCCCGTTAAACTTCAATTTAATATTTTTGTTATATCATAACAGAGCGTTTATAATTCGGGTTTCAATTGTAGTTTTTCTGCCAAAAATGCAGGCAATTTTTTTTTCTCACAATATTTGTACTTATATTAAAATGTCAAATATAAGTTTGTTCTTTAAATTGTTGGGCATGATCGTTAACTTTCTGCGTTAACAATGCGACAGCCGAATCAATTTTTTTTTCAACAATGATATTTTAGATATTTTTGTTAATCCTTTAGACTCTTGTTCCATACGCTAGTGATTTTTTTAAGAACTAGCATATTTTGAGATCCCATCGGATTTAATAAAAAAAAAAAAAAAACTTCTGCACTAGACGAAAGACGGAAATAATGAAAGAAACTTATGAAAAGTCCGTCCTAACAGCACAGCAAAATGTATGTGTCCATTTCCAGGACTTGTATAAGCAAAACTCATAATCTTCGTTGCAAAAATATATGTCAGCTGTAAAACTGAATGTCGCCTATTTGTTCTGGAAACTAAATTTAAAAAAAAAAGTAATTTGAAAAAACAAAACATAAACCATGACAAATTGTACTCTAATCGTATAAACACAAAGGGGGTTTTCAACTAACATCCAATCCTTGATAACAATATTTAAATCAATCTGTATTGGTCAATTCAAATGTTGGTAAGGTAATAACACTCCATTGGCATTTCATCATATTATCGTAAATCCTATTGACCATATCGTATCTCGAAATCACTTCACAACAGGAGAAAACTTCCGTGTAATGGGAGGTAACTCACGAAAAATAGCAATATTACCACTTTGGTGACCCGCACGCCGTTGTACTGAGGAACCAGAACATTCGTTTGATCTCGTTATCAGTCGACATACACTCGTAACATAGAGAGTCTGTCACGAAAATCTCTACATTCCCCGGTCCCGATGTGGTGCGTCACACAGCAGTGCTCTGGTACCAGACTCTGCACGTTGTTTCTCGAACCGGCTTGCACGACTCCCATAATCCAAGAAATTGCAAAGGACATATAAAGATTGAGATTCTAAGAGTGTGACGTCTGACTTTATGATAGTTGCACAGCCACAGATCGATTTTTAACCTGATTTGAAATCATATTCACATCGATCTGCTTTTCTTATCAATCGGATATTACAAAAGCTTACGTTTATTCTTTGCTCCAAGGACCAAATTTATTTGTACAAAAATGTTTTAAAATCCTGTAATTTACGGACGAGTAAATGACAGTATGAGCTGGAGTCCGTGGTAAAAACTGCAACGATACGTGTATGTTAACTAATAGTCAATAGCGCATTCATATTATATGTTTCGAGTGAGGCTGAAACGGCACCTGTATCATTACACGAGCTTTAAACATTTCTGATATCTCTTGTCACAGGACTTTTTGGTGGTGATGGTTTGTTCATTGAAGGAACTGGGAATTATATGAGGGAGATGAATTTTGCATCAGTATCAATAATTATAATTAACTAAATTTCCGTGTATATCTCAAGTGGACGACAGCTATACATCTATGTTCCTTATCCAAATTTAAGGGCGTGCACCACAATCTCTGTTTTCATTCTGAAGCTTTAAAAACAAAACACCTCACTTAACTTTTTCCTTAGTCACGTGTTGGTCGGCTGAAGCAGTTTTCAGATTTACGGCATTTACTCCGCTATAAGCGGCTGACTTATAACGTGTTCAACGAAACAGTGATTAAGAAGAACAAGGCACACCTAACTATACATTAACATTTCTACCGTGACAATGGAGGGATTTATATCCATAAAGAAGTTGAAGGGTCTGTTAATTGCGTACAACGTCTATTTTTGGGTAAGTCTCATATTTTATTTATTGATTTGTTTGTTTGTTTGTTTGTTTAAACGTTTGTTTGTTTGTAGGTTGGGTTGGATAGTATTCATCGTTGTTTTTATGAGTGTATATCTATCTATCTATCTATGTGGCAAACTTTGAGGACCATTTTTGTTCTTTAGGTAACGAAAGAATTGTAACTGCTATTCAATGCGATAGTCCCAAAGAAGTACATCTGACGTGTGAATAGCCAGGTCATTGTGATAGTCCCAATGAAGTACATCTGACGTTTGAATAGCCAGGTCATTGTGTAGTCCCAATGAAGTACATCTGACGTGTGAATAGCCAGGTCATTGTGATAGGGCAAAGATGAATCTTATGACACCTAATACAGATGTGAAGGATACATTTTCAATATCATCTCTCTGTTTGTCTGTCTCTCTCTCTCTCGTTACTTCTTTTAGCGATCACTTGGTAATTTCACTCGAATCTTGCAGATGATCATGTATTTAAAGGCAGATTGCATACTGTTTACTAGTAAAGTCTTTGTTGATATCCATCTATAATTTAGTAGCCAAAGGTGTGATAGCGTTGAATATTTTATTCATTTTAATAATAAATAATAAAAACAGAGATAAGAAGACTATACGTTTTATTGTTGATAAAAATGACATTTAAAATTTCCTTTATCTTCAATATTGTAGCCAGCCATGCAATGTTTTAAATACGTATGCTCTGTAGCCAATTATTACACTTACTTTAAACTTTATTTATTAAATTTTATGCAGGTGTTAAAACGTATAGCAAGTTTTCATGTAAAACTTGCATGACAATGAATGAGTGAATGAACAAATAATAAAGAAATGCAAGAATAAAACGATCAATCGAAACTATTACATAATAGTTTAAAATATTTTGAATGGTACACTTGAAACACATTAAACTTGTACAAAATAATTGATAATAATAAATACTTTTGTCAATTAAGAATAGACTGGGTGTAGATTTTACTAGGTTCCAGATTTCGGATTCAGATTTGATGTACCTTTTGAATACTTTAGTATCAGCATCGTGGAAATTAACGAATCACGAGGCTTCACCTACTCGTCAGCAGTGCACCTATCAGACAATCGTTATTTATTTGTTATTGACCCTTGGAAAAACAGCGAATGAATCAGCCAATCGTTATTGATTTGTAATTGACCTCTGGAAAAACGGCAATGAATCAGCCAATCGTTATTGATTTGTAATTGACCCCTGGAAAAATGTCAATGAATCAACCAATCGTTATTTATTTGTAATTGACCTCTGGAAAAACAGCGAATGATCCACCTACTCATTAGCAGAACTCAATCTTTAAACTTTTTTCGTATTCAAAAAAGATCATGGTGATCTACTGAAAACCTTTAAGCGTGTCTTGAAAATGTTATGAAAAATGGACGATGGTTGTTAAAGTTTTAAAATATTTTAATTCGTACAGAACAGACCATAAACTTTATTGACAAGAAGCATATAACCAAATAAATTAGAAGGTGACACATCATTCAGATAGAATGTTGCTGGCTCAGATTCAGTTTGGAAGGAAGGAAGAGGGAAGGAAAACCATGACGGCAAGGCAGGAGTGGCAGGATGCCAAAGAATAAACAGATGCAATATTTCTAAAAATTAAGTTAGTTTTACTAAACAAAATTCAAATGCACTTGACTCTCAGAAAGAGACTTGAAAAACGATCATGGTGATCTACTGAGAACCTTTAAGCGTGTCTTGAAAATGTTATGAAAAATGGACTATGTTAAAGTTATAAATATTTTAAGTTGTTTCATATAATAATAGGAAACTTAAACAACAAATAAACTTTATTGACAAGAAGCATATATATATATATATATATATATATATATATATATATATATATATATATATATATATATATATATATATATATGCTAGGCCGATAAATTAGCCCCCAAACCACAACTAAATCTGTTACTCGTAAATATTATGTGAACAGTGTATTTAATGTACTTGATCGAAAACATAAAGAGATTTTAAATTTATGTGCCAATTTGCAGGCGAAGCTGCAGAAATTAAAGCACACGGTAATATGAATTTTTTTCCTTCTATTTTCATTAGTTTTACGTGAATATAAAAAACAGGTTGTGATATTGGATCTTGAAAAACTATTTAATAGATGTAGCATTTATAGTTTTATACACGACAATTGTCATGAAATTGATATAATTAATGAAATTGATATAATTAATGAAATTGATATAATTATTGTTAAAAGCATATGCAATATATTAAATGAATAATTTAAGGTAATGAAAAATAACACCAATAAATTGGTAAGATAAATTATGAAGATAATGTCCTCTATTTCTATCCTATATGAACATGATATGAATGTTGATATTTGCATCTATGAACCGTTTCAGTACCTTGTTAAGTAATTCCACGAGTCAGCACCTACCTTGACTGACCAAGACTTGTCCTAACTCGGCAACACCTACACTTGCAAACTGCAAAACTACAAACAGACGTGTAGGAGGGTGGGGGATGTAAAGTAGGAGGTACAACCATGAAGCGTGTCACTTTTTGACAATACACACCCACCTTCACTATGCAACACTTACTCTTTACAAACCAAACAGAGGAGGGAAGGTATGGATAGGTAATGCTCACTCACACACTTGTGGACTATCAAACATATCATGTCACATAATACCATCATACATTAGTAGTATATAACCTGTATTTGCTGAGCCACTATGACATACAAAGAAACAGACTTATTTAATTTTTCACAAACCAATACCCTCCTCCCTCCCCAGATGAAACAGTATAAATTAATAACAATCATAAACCCAAGGTTACTGGCAAATCTTTTTCTTCCAGACCCAACACCTTACCACGTATTAACTGAACCAATACAATATAGCCACAAACAGCCTTATTTTCATTTTCAAAAATTAACACCTTCCAGGGCTTTACAAATACATTTTCCCGATGCTTGGAACAAGCTAAAATTCGGCTCGGGCAAGTTCAAGTTTGCAAAGTACTTGCCCGCGGGCAAGTTAAAACATTTAAGAGAGAGGCAGAGATAGCGAGAAGGAGAGAGGTCGTGTTCAGTTCGTAATGCTTTGTGTTCTGCAAGCTTTATATTCTGCCATCTCGCCACAGTACATATGGCAGCATCTTTATTTAGCGTTTATATGTGCCGCATGCTTCTATTACGTAACTGCACGCAGTTTCTTTCAACTTTCACTCCTTCATTTCACACCATATACTGTAAAGGTCTGTATTTTCCATTTTGAAGTCAATGTCAAGGTCAGTCTTGCATTATCTTGCGCAGAAATATAATGTTAATTGTTTACATATATTTTATTGTCATTTTATTAAACAATATGGGAGTGGACACGAGTTGTCTAATTCATCTAGGTCCTTTCACAAAACATACAAAAATGATCCAAAGATGTCATTCATTTTGCAAAAATTAAAGTAAATCCGAAAAACAAGGTAAAAAATTTCGTATATTAAAGGACACGAAACATTTCAAAGGATATGATAATAAACATATAGGTATGCAGTTAATTAAAAAAGCAATTAAGGAGAGAGAGAGAGAGAAAGAGAGGAAGAGAAAAGACATTGCACTGGCTACAGTCACTATTGTCCATTTCGTTTATTTTATAAATTTGTTACTTACAATATAATTGTAAGTATTAAAAATGCACAGTTTCGTGGATATATTTCTGTACATTTAGGAGTATGACAGAATTTGTTTCTTTACTTAGTTCGACTTCACCTTTCAATACTAAATCCAGAGTTACACCACGTGTGTTAAAAGATAGAGCGAAAGATCTTTGGGTATTAAATAAGGGACAATAGAAAAAACAGTGCTTAGCATCTTCGCTGTCATAACCACATGCACCCATGGGAGAGTTAACTAAATTCACCCTATAAAGATCGGATTTGAGGGGACTATATGAGTGCCTAAGTTTAGTATCTAGGATATTAAGGTGACGTTTACTAATATCATAATACGGTGGTGGCCCGTTAGTTGAAGTAGATAAATGTTTTTCAAAGATAGAAAGATTAGGAGCTTTTGGATATCTTCAGGGAAAGAGTTCCAAAAACCAGTCGTACATGGGAGAAAATACGTCTTGAAAAAAATTAAAAAAAGGGAAGTCTGGTAGAGATGGGTATGATGCTTTGGGAGTTACGTAGACAATAATGTGGTTCCTCATGTGGAAGAAGATCGCTTGAATAGTTACATTATGCATAATCTCTTCTTTTTTCTTCCTTGTGCAAGAGTTTCCCAACAAGACTGTGCATAAAAAGACTCTTTAGAGCAATAAATAGGTGCAGCTTCCAATTGAATTTTTTGTCTCTAATCTGTCCTATTCTTCAATGGTGCAATTCAATGGTGCAATTATTCTAAACTTCAAAAACATATTCTAAAATTGGACGTATAAATAGTATATACAGTTTGACCAAAGCTATTCTGCGAAAAGAGATTTTAGTCGCGCGCAACATAGCTATTTAGATGCGTTCTGAACAATCATACTAATATGATAAGTCCATTTAGCATCAGAGGATAATGTTAGTCCTAAGTGTCTATAACTTTTAACAGGAAGCAAATGCATATTGTCAAAAGAGAACTTCGGATAGGAAAAGTCAGTCTGCCTGTTTGCGATTAGTAAAATGTCTGTTTTCGAAGTGTTAAAAGTATCAAGCATGACATTTGGTCATACATTAAGTTTTTCAAGATCATTGTTTATAATCCTTGTACATGTAAAGGATTTGTAGAAGAAGTCGCAAGTGAAGTATTATCAGCAAATAGTATCGCAAGCGAATTCAAGTCGTCTGCTATATCGTTTACATAAAAAAGTAATAGTAAAGGCCCTAGCACGGAACCTTGGGGAATCCCAGGAGTTACATTACATGATACATGAAATTCGATAGAAAACAATCTGGTAGGGGTTTGATAAGTAACTTTCAAGTCATTATAGAAGTTTACAGGTAATTCCATGTTTTTGAAACTTAAAAACTAACCATTTAATCCATACTCTTATCAAAAGCCTTACTGGCATCAAGAAACGTTAAACACGGATTTCATTCGAATCAAGAGAAGAACATATTTTGTGTTAAAGTTGAACGGCTTGGAAGAAATTCAGATTGATAGTTATACATCAAATCATTTTCATGCAAAATATTATATACCTGTCTGAATATAATTCTTTCAAAAACCTTGAACACAGAACTCCTTAGAGAAAATGGACCATAATTAGACGATTGCGTTTTTTCTCCTTCCGTTTAAATCGGCATGACATGAGCTAGCTTTCACTGTGCGGGAACATAATGGCTTCAACTGATTTGTTGATTAATATTTGTAAGGGCACATAGATTTCTTCACAAATATGGTTGTTAACAGTTTATGACTAATTTGATTGGGTTCAGAGGCTTTTGTTTAGGTCAAGACTAGTTATTACGGGCATGGAATGTCAGGAAATTAAGACCAGCAGGGAACCTTGAGGAGCTAACCCATGAGATGGGAAGATACCAATGGCACATCCTTGGACTCTGGAAAAATTTCGGAGAGAGATCAACAGATGACGGACACAGGATCTACTTCATTGGGCATGAGAACAAGCATGAACATGGAGTCGGGTTTATGGTACACAAGGACATTGTGAGTGCAGTCATTGGTTGTCGACCAGTGTCTAACAGGATGATTACAATCCTCGTGATGGCATCGCCCTTTAACATCACTATCATACAGGTCTGTACCCCAACATCTCAACATGATGACGAGGAACTGGATGAGTTCTACGACCAGCTTCAAACTCCCATAGACCAGACACCCAAGAAGGATATTCTGGTTATTCAAGGAGACTGGAATGTTAAGGTAGGAGAAGACGTACAAGCAGACTGGCGAGAAGTCTGTGGTCCATACTGTAATAAGCAGACCAATGAGAGAGGACTCAAGCTCCTGGACTTCGCCACATACAATAACCTAGTGCTAACGAACACCTTTGGCCCCCACAAACTATCCAGAAGATGGACTTGGCACAGCCCAGACCGAAAACATTACAACCAGATTGATTACATCTTGGTGAGAAAGCGCTTCCGGTCTAGCGTAAACATTGCCAGAACACGTAGCTTCCCAGGAGCTGATATAGGAAGCGACCATGACTTGCTGATGATGACTATCAAACTTCGTCTGAGGAAGACCAATAAGACAAGACAAGTTAGGATCAGGTTCGACCTTGAAAAACTTAAAGATCCAAGCGTGGCACAAGCATTTGAAGCATCAATAGGCTGCAAATTTGCACCACTCACAATTCTGGGACATGAAGAAATAAACCTAGACTCCTTGATCATCACCTTCAACAAGGCAGTAATAGACATAGCCGGAGAAATCCTTGGCAAGCATCGTAGAATAAAGAAGCCTTGGGTCACAGCAGATATCCTTGATCTCTGCGATGTGAGGAGAAAACTGAAGAGTAAGCGAGGAGACCATGAAGGAGCACAAAAATACAATGAGATTAACAACAGGATTAAGAAGAGCATAAAGAAAGCAAAAGAAAGCTGGTTAGAGGACCAATGCAAGGAAGTCGAGAAAAGCCTGAACCAGAATGACAGTAAAAGGGCATACCAGTTGGTGAAAGACCTGACAACAGAGAAACAGGGGAGACCTAATACGATTCAGGACAAGGCTGGTAAGAGTCTGACAGAAAACCAAGATATTCTTAACACATGGACGGAATACTGTTCGGAGCTTTACAACCAGGAGACTTCTGGAGACCAAGCTGTACTAAACGTACCACTGACCACAAGAGAGCTTGATCACCCGAACCTCAGGGACGAAGTAGAGGCTTCAGTAAAGGCGCTAAAGAAGGGGAAGTCAGCTGGTGTAGACAATATACCAGCAGAACTTGTTCAAGCAGGAGGAACTTCCATTATAGATGTCCTCACAACAATCTGCAACCAAATCTGGCAAACAGGAGAATGGCCCACCCCATGGACCCAGTCTCTAATCGTGACTCTTCCTAAAAAAAGGGAATCTACAACTGTGCCAGAACTACCGAACAATCAGTCTCATCTGTCACCCAAGCAAGGTTATGCTCAAGATCATCCTCAATAGACTGAAACCCCAAGCAGAACAGATCTTCAATCTTAGAATCCTCTGTGAAAAATATCTCCAGCATCAACAGAACCTGTATCATGTCTTCATTGACTTCAAGAAGGCTTTCGACAAGGTATGGCATGCAGCCTTGTGGGCCACCATGCGGATATACAACCATCACGCAAAACTAATCCGCACTATAGAAACCCTGTATGACAAGGCGACTAGCACAGTTCTCGCCAATGGCAACATAGGAGACTGGTTCAGAACCACAGTCGGAGTCAGACAGGGGTGCCTTCTCTCACCCACTCTCTTCAACATCTACCTGGAAAGGATGATGTCCGACGCCTTGGAAGACCATGATGGCAGTGTCAGTGTTGGAGGCAGAACAATCACCAACATGCGCTTCGCTGATGATATCGATGGCTTAGCAGGAGATGAAGAAGAAATGGAAACCTTAGTGAACCGTCTCAATCAAGCATCACTAAGATATGGTATGGAGATCAACGCTGAAAAGACAAACCTAATGACAAACAACCCAAGTGGCATCCAAAAGGAAATTACGAGTGAATGGACAGAAGCTGGGCACAGTAACAAGATCTAAGTACCTAGGTGCTATCGCCTCTGATGAAGGTTCTAAACCTGAGGTTCTTTCCAGGATTGCGCAGACAACAGCTGCTCTGGCTAGGCTGAAGCATTTTTGGAAAGACAGCAACATCACGCTTTGGTCCAAGATCAAGCTTATGCGCTCCCTCGTCATGTCCATATTCCTCTATGCATGTGAGACATGGACCCTAACAGCAGAATTAGAGAGAAGAATCCATGCCTTAGAGATGAGATGTTATCGAAGGATCCTGAAAATCTCATACTTAGACCACGTCTCCAATGCGGAGGTACGCACTAAAATCCAAGGTGCAATTGAACCTTATGAAGATCTGCTCACCACTGTAAAGAAACACAAACTAAGATGGTATGGTCATGTCTCACGCTCAACTGGCCTGTCAAAGACAATCCTACAGGGCACAGTGAGAGGAAAGAGAAAACGAGGCAGACGGAAGAAGAGATGGGAAGACAATATCAAAGAGTGGACAGGCATGGACTTTGCAAAGTCCCAAAGAGCAGTGGAAAACAGGGCGAAATGGAGAGAGATTGTCGCAAAGTCATCAGTGGCGCCCCTACGACCAGCAAGGTTACGGGAGAAATGAAAAAATGAAAAATTATATATATATATATATATATATATATATATATATATATATATATATATATATATATATATATATATATATATATATATATATATATATATCCGATAGCCAGTAGTACCCTCCAATGACAACGTACCATTTACCGATAATTCGATAAGATTGGTGAGTGGTCACTTGGAATTTCGCACATGCGATAGAACGCGGTCCGATGTATTGACGCTCTTAGGAGTTTCAGGTGTACTATGCCAAAGTAAGTATAATCGGTGGATAAATCTAACTACACAATGTTTGAAAAATCATTTTGCTCGCACGTATGGATCCTAATTTTAGCTTCTAGCATTCAAAAACAAAATGTCCCCAAATCGGCTTTTGAGACGACACCCTCCTCCCCCGCCAGACCTATAAAGTGTCCGATGTATGTGGGCAGGCAACCAAAAAAAAAAAAACCAATTCCAAGGAGCTTATGAAAAGAATTCTTTGAAGCAAAAGATGATGACGCATATTGTTATAAAACAGCGGTTATGCACGGTTCGGTCGATCTGCTCGTTAACTACGCACGCAGACAAAGTGGAAAGGAGACCTAAAACTAGGTTCTTGTTTAGTACACTGTTCTGTATAAATTGTGTTGTGCGTGCCCGATGCACCATTCTATTGTTATAATGAACCTTTCTCTTAAGAAGCTGACAAAGACAATCCAATATTGTCGGGCACACTGTTCTGTTAACATCGTACGTGTCAGATATAGCATTCCCCTCTTAGCGTAGCCTTTATTGTATGAAGATGAGAAAGATGGTCCAACAGGAAAGTACTCTTTTACTTAAAGAAATAAAAACAACCCCAAAATACCCGTATCTTACAATCTTATAAATCAAATATAATAAAAGAAGACGCTCTGGCGTCCTCTCTTAAAAATAAAATGAAGAATGTTTCCATAGAATACAGATGCCTTCACTCCAGACCAACACTGCATATGTGGCCATGAACATATATATATATATATATATATATATATATATATATATATATATATATATATATATATATATATATATATATATATATATATATATATATATATATATATATATTACAAGATATAGAGAGATGTTTTATGGAATATGAAGCCCAAGGCTGTGACAGATCCATGAAAGAATTACAAAGTTCAAAACATGGTAAATTTCCAGAAAATTCATCTACCAAATTCGTAATGCATACCTCCAGTAACTGTATAAGAACTGTGCAGACTTTCAAAACAAAGTGTACATGTGACCATAAGATGAATTGGTTAATTTAAATAAATGACAAAGTTCAAAACATAGTCTATTTTTCTTCAAAGAAATTATTTGACACCCTCATAATATATGATGGACACATTATTTTTGTGTAAACATATTTTATTGCCATAAATTTTGTCAAATGGAGTCGGACTACAAGTCCTCACAACTTAAATTAAGATCTTTCCATGTCATTAAAATCAACAAACAATTTATTTCTAGATAATTCAAATGCAAATCAAAAGACACTTACAGTAACGTGAATTAAAATCCAAATAATTCAATAATCCTACGTGTCATAATCACAAGTCCTAAATACAGAATGTTCTGAACGAATGAATGTTCCGAGTGAATGAATGTTCCGAATGAGTGAATGTTCCGAGTGAATGAAAGTTCCGTATGAAAATGTAGTCTGGAGTGTCCTGATGTACCCCAGTAATGTAATCCAGATCATCTTTGAGAATGTCCACAGGTTCCCAAAAGTCATATATTTAAATCCAAAGGTTGATGTAAGCACTTTAGGTAACTCCAATGAATGTTCCAATAAATAATACAGCATTACGGCATTACAGTACAACAATATTACAGGATTACAAGGTTACGGCACAACTATGTTTCCAAACAATCTGATGATTCCAAAAGACTGATCATAAAAACAAGAATGTTTTCAACACAAGATTTAAAATTGGAATGGAATCTTGTTTATCAAATGCTGTATAAATATAAGACAAGTCACATGACAGAATGTTCTAGAATATTAAATGGTGTGTAACTTTTGACACATAACTCTAAGTAAATTCTCGTTTTATCTGTAAACAAAATCAACCTTGACCTCAAATTGAATCAACAACTTGTTTACCAAAACAGTCATTGAACTCAAATATTAAGCAAACAACCTAATTCAAGGACAATAGCTAACATGTCAACAGTATACTTAACATTAAGGTTTAAGCAAATATTAAAGTCAAGAAACAATTATAATTTCCTAAAATATTTATAATATTATATAAACAAAATTTAATATGGTTTCAAACAATTATATGTAAGCATACACGATTCAGAGAAAATATGCAGAAGAGAGAGAGAGAGAGAGAGAGAGAGAGAGAGAGAGAGAGAGAGAGAGAGAGAGAGAGAGAGAGAGAGAGAGAGAGAGAGAGAGAGAGAGAGAGATTACATAAGTGAAATCATAAATGAATACATTAATGATCGTGCCAGATATTGGACAGGAGTACATACACCAAAAAAGTGCACAAAACAATCAATAACTAGAAATGTCCGGGTTCGAATCTCCGTAGAGTACGAATTAAAATTCTCTAACCTGTATAATAATATTATTTATTCGTATATATATATATATATATATATATATATATATATATATATATATATATATATATATATATATATATATATAGAGAGAGAGAGAGAGAGAGAGAGAGAGAGAGAGAGAGAGAGAGAGAGAGAGAGAGAGAGAGAGAGAGCAATACATACACGTATACAGGAAAAATAAAAACATAATTTTAAAAACAATACATACAAGAAACCAAATCTGTGCTGTTCTTTTCTTTCACCTATCCATATAGCATATACAGAGCACGCATATAATAGCATACACATATAAAAAGGACACACACACACATACACACACACAGCACCAAAACATTCACATTATTCTCTCTCTCTTTTCTCTCTCTCTCTCTCTCTCTCTCTCTCTCTCTCTCTCTCTATATATATATATATATATATATATATATATATATATCTCACCTTCACAAAGCACCATGCACATTTGCATTATGTTCGCAACAATAGTGCAATAGTGCAAAGTTTCAAAGTCTGAATGTTTTGACAGCTAACTAACTATACTTGAAAGTGAAGACTACTTCTTTGAAATATTTTATATAGATTTCAAACTGAAACAATTAAAATATAATAAATTGTTATTTCAAGAATAGCTGCATCACTTTTCAAGCATTATTAATTATATTGAAAATTCATAATGAAATATTTACGAAAAACGTGAAATTTCGCGTGAAATGTTAACAGTATATATATATATATATATATATATATATATATATATATATATATATATATATGTATATATATATATATATATATATATATATATATATATATATATATATATATATATATATAGAGAGAGAGAGAGAGAGAGAGAGAGAGAGAGAGAGAGTAATTACAAAAACAAAATTGGCAGGTAAGTGACTCACGCGTGGAACACATTTGTCCAACATATATAAACGTAAAGCCAACACACTGGCACTTACTGTTTGTACCACCAAGGATTTTCTTTCAAATAAATAAATTGTTAAATGTGATATTATACGTATCACTAGCGTCGATTAAAGATTTTTACAGTGACGTAATAGGAAGTTTTAAGCTGGAAAGGTTAACATTATGGATCACCGAAAGCTAAGGACCGTAACTTACGGTCGAGAATTTGATTGAAAGGTGTTATAACTATACGATTCTGCATATAACTTGCATAGAAAGTTTTCTGGGACCAATGTTCTACTTCGATAAATCCCGAATGTTCGGCTAGACCCTGTCAGAGTCATGACAAATTTAATGACAAACATTAATCCACTTTAAAATATCTCTACTGGCATTAAGGTGTGAAATATCTGTCATTTTAAAATATCTCTACTGACAGTAAGGTGTGAAATATCAGTCATTTTAAAAATAAAATGTATCATAAATGTTTAGGTGTTGTAGTAGATTATCACCACCAAAATCAAGCAGAACTGTGTATTACAACCGATTTATAGGTAAGGCAAAAGTAGCTAAAATGATTCACGAGGCAGGTACAAATTTACCTTTTGGAACACCCATGCTTAACATACCAAAGAAACAGCGAAAGACCGTGCTCCTTCGGAATTATGCCATTTGTTTAAGAGGTAGTTTGCATTACGTTAAATGTTTGAATGTATTTTAACGTGTGCTTTGATAGTTATTAAGCTTTTAAGTTTGTACACTTGGGGCATAAGTTACACACATCTCCTGAGTGGTATGTTTATACAGCAATTATAAACAATTAGGGATTATTTTTGGAGCGTTGTTTTATTAAACGATGCACTTATGGACAACTATTTTTATTTTTTTTATAATAAAATATGCGTATTTGCTATTTCAAAGTAAATTGTCTCAAGTAATGACACTACGCAACGTCAGCACAGGGATTCTAACATTGCCTTCTCGCGAGGGAACTGGTATGTTGTGTTGTTCGGTGGGGGTATTGTGCCTGTGCTATTGGGTTCCGCTATAAAGTTTCGCACTTTCCATAGAGTTTGATTTTTTAAGAAAAGAAGTTCCCAGGTTTTCCTCACCGGTTATCCTGATTATTTAAAAAAGAACATGTATATCTTAGGTATTGTTAAAATAACTTTTAATTCCTTTTATTTTGGTGTATGATTGATGGGTGTCATTTGGGTTATAGAGTATACCAGCTTGGCCTTACTTCAGATGTGCATTTCTCAAATGACTGCTAGCTCCACTTTGTCATTTTCACTTCCAGGACTTTAAAAACAAAGCTTGAAAAAAATGGAAAAACGAAAAAAAAAAAAAAAAACAAGAAAAAAAAAACAAAAAAAACAAAAAAAAACAAACAAACAAAAAATTTAAAATGAAGAAGAAAACAGAATGGAAAAATAAATAAATAAAACAAGCCGATAACTTTCTTTTTACTTTTTATATTTTTTATAATTCACTTATTGCACTGTCAGAAGCTGTTATTGCCTACTCTGGCAAAAATTAATTTGTCCTATTTTAATAACTGCTAAAGTTAGTGCACTTTGGACTAGTTCTGGTTCATTTTTCGAGCACACGGAAGCAGCCATTTTGATAGTTGTCTGCTTTAGATAGTGCATAGTTTCCATAATTACCACATGTAAAGAAATTTCAGTCACATTACATGAAAGTAGCATAAAGGTATGCCAGAATTCTCTCTGGAGTGCATGTTGCCAATGCAAACAACTTCACCTTATACCGGTCTCTCTCTCAGATGTATATAATAACTCCACCAGAAAATAATAAAGTTCCCAGTGGAGATAAGAAGACAATAAAAAATTTAGTGCATCACTTAAAATTTCATATAAAGTCGGCGCGTGGCAATAGTGGCCACTGGAAGAGATATAATTTCCGTAGATAAATATAGCATATTGTCATCGAGGAGAAATGCATACTGTCCTAAAAAATAGGTCCCTGCAGTCGGCCAATCTGAACTCGAGAATTTATCATGTGATGTACTAAAATGATTTAGAACACATACCTTTACAAACAAACAACATACATACAAACAATATAAACACAAAGTCTACACACAAACGGCCTTAGGGATTTTCATCATTTGTTTCCATAGTTTTTGTCATCTTTGAAATAAATATAAAATTAATTTAGACATCTTTTCTAACATCACGTCTTTGTCCGGAAATAATTCTGACTGAATTGGTAACTTCATAGTTCTAAAAATTAAAACTGATATAGCATCTGAAGAACCAACCAACCAACCAACTACCACCACCCCAAAAAAAGAATCCAAAAGCAAAACAAAAAACAACCCCTTCCTCAACAACAAACAAACAAACACCCAGGTATACTTCAAATGAACAAGTAAACTCTCAAATAAATCTAAATAACATATGCCGGTATTCGACCTAGACGTGAATATGCTTAGTGCTGGCAAAGTGTGGGAATTTGTCTGATTTTACTCAGTTGAGTTAAATAATAGGTTCTGCTTGAAGCGGCTAAACATGATGTTAAACGTTGCATTTAAGAAGAATGTCTTTTAAATCAACACTGATTTGATAGAAAAAGTGGTTATTATGGTCCCGTTATCTTTGCAGGAAATTACTTTTCATGAGTTACAAGAAGTATAAAAACTTCTTTCTCAGACATGTTTAATTGATAATAAACTGTTATCTTCGTTTTTGTTTTTTCTTTCCTTCTTTCTGTCTTTCTATCTTTTTTTCTTAGTACAGTTAAATGTTGAATTTCCTTTCCTCGGGATGCCGCTGATATCCGTCCTTAGGTGTAATAAAATGTTTACGACCAAACATTGAGAGGGCATCCTAACACTTTACTAGAGGCAAATGAAAACTATATTATTCGGGCATCCTAATACCCCACTGGCAGCAAATGAAAACTATATTATTCGGGAATCCTAATACTCTACTGGCAGCAAATGCAAACTATATTATTCGGGCATCCTAATACCCCACTGGCAGCAACTGAAAACTATATTATTCGGGCATCCTAATACTCTACTGGCAGTAAATGAAAACTATATTATTCGGGCATCCTAATACTCTACTGGCAGCAAATGAAAACTATATTATTCGGGCATCCTAATATTCTACTGGCAGCAAATGAAAACTATATTATTCTGGCATCCTAATATTCTACTGGCAGTAAATGAAAGCTATATTATTCGGGCATCCTAATACTCTACTGGCAGCAAATGAAAACTGTATTATTCGGGCATCCTAATACTCTACTGGCAGCAAATGAAAACTATATTATTCGGGCATCCGGATACTCTACTGGCAGCAACTGAAAACTATATTATTCGGGCATCCTAATACTCTACTGACAGCAAATGAAACCTATAGTATTCGGGCAAATTTGAGATACAAATGAAAACTATATTATTCGGGCCAATTTGAGATACAAATGAAAACTATATTATTCGGGCATCCTAATACTCTACTGGCAGCAAATGAAAACTATATTATTCGGGCCAATTTGAGATACAAATGAAAACTATATTATTCGGGCCAAGTTGAGATACAAATGAAAACTATATTATTCGGGCCAATTTGAGATACAAATGAAGTAGATTGAAAGTCAATCTACTCTTGAGTTACCCGGAAAACATGACTCCACTTGTTCATACGTCTTTGAGATTGAAACTGAATACACTTATTTTTTTTAATATTCTAGCTACTAATAACTAAGAGGTTACTTCAGTCCATCACTTATCTGACCGTAAGAGGTTACTTCAGTCCATCACTTATCTGACCGAAAGAGGTTACTTCAGTCCATCACTTATCTGACCGTTTCATACCTGTCACCTCTTTAAACTCTTCAATGGAAGTTCTGGTTACTATCTCACCAATAAAGACCAACTTATATCCAGGCAACTCATAAATGTGTGCTGCATATCATGACAGCTTTTCCCCCAGTATCTTTAACATTATCATCATCGTTTTTTCTTTTTCTTCCTTTTTGTTGTTGCTGTCGTTTTACTCTTCTTCTTGTTTGTTGTCATCATCGTTCTCGTTGCACTGTCGTCGTCGTCTTCGTGCTCTTCGTCCCTTCTTCATCTTTCATTATGTCCGAACATTATTGATGCAGTAATTTTGACTTTTTATCATCCGATGTATATCTGTTGTGTAACATATTCTTTGTGCCGCCTCTTGTGTATGCATAATTAATTATTGTAAAACACATAACCCTCGGTAAGTTGTGGTTCAGTCCTGTTGTGTATCTGTACATTAGGCAATAATATTGTTTTCATAAACTTAGTGGAGTTTCAATAGACTATATTTTAAAGTTTGAACAAAACACTGAAATCACTGCACTTCAATGGAACGAATGGAAAAACAACATAATGAAAAACTCGAAAACACATGGGTTAAGTTTATGTTTCTCAGAAAGTGTCATAGGTGTATGCACATGGTTAGAATTCCGCCCACGATAGTTTTTAAGTGCGTAATTGTGCACAGACGCTCCAAACATCTAAATCAATTCGAAACAAATGCATGTTTGTGTTAAGATACGGAGTGTTACTAAACCTAAAGTCGACGCCCCAAGATGGCGAAGGAAGTAACAAGCTACTTGACTTTGTCCAGACTACGTGACTTTGCTAAGTCAATCCGTCTATCGATGTTCAGGAGTATTGCCCTGTTTCCGGTAGATGAAAATATTTGGTTTTCTTCGACCTTTGTTAAAATTCGACAATATTTTATAGTCTTAAAAGCTCTGGAAATTATTCTTGTAAAATATTTGGCCTTGTCAAAATGGCACTCGTTAAGGATTATATTCGTCATCGAAGTCAAACGTCTTACATATATAAACACCAAGCAACTCACATCTTCAAATGAACAAGCTAATTTAAACCGAGATTTCTGATTGGTTGAATAGCGGTGATAACACAATGTTTAAAATATGGATTTACGTGTCAGTCTGTCAAGGAAGCACGAATGCATTAACTTAGATAAAATGATAAAACGTAAAGCTCAAAAATACGGATAATTTAAATTCATCATAAAAGGTTCAACTAGTTCTCCACCAACTTCTGACAACAATTCCAGGACGACGTTCGTTCACGCGTTAATCACTCAGCTGTACCGCTGATATATTAGTAGTCAGGATAATTTATCCGAAAAAATTTAGGCATTTTCGTAAAAATAAAAATAAAAATTTGCAGTACACGTCGTAAAACTTAAGACCTGTTTGGTTCTGAGTACACTGGTAGAATATCTTTAAATGGTGTAGAAAATTTACTTGGAAATCGTCAGGCCGAATTTTTTCCCCACACCAAACGTGGTTTCCCCTAACTCAAAACACATCATAAACGTATACGGGCTTCTGGACAGCGTATCAAAGCTAAAGTCCCTTCGAAGAAAACTTACTCATACGTAAATATTCTCCTCACCCCTTTTGCGCATTGGAAGATTGTACATACTTCCCATTATGCTGTGCCTAACCTTCAAGGCCTTACTAATAAAGATTGTTAAATTTGACCTAACTAGACTTGAATAACTATTATGCACATATAAATACATTTTTTATATTTGTTGGATTTTCATACACAGATGAAGGTGTGAACCTTTATTTTAGTTCAATAAAGATAGAACAAGTAATAATAAAGTGATAATCATTGTCAATTTCAGCATTACATAATTGGCAAAAATCTATCTTCATAACAAATATGTTCGTATTTTGGCTCTTATTTATAAATTACCTGTTCGTAACATTTTTATCATATTTCCTAAATATATATACAATCTAAAGCATCTAAGTATTTTTGACGTGTAAACTCACATTTTGTGTACTTATAATAACGTAATCAATCCATATTATTTATATCCCCATTTAATTCTTGCAGGAAAATATCTTCAAATAGTTGTCTAAACCAATACTCGGTCATCGCCAGCTCCTCATTTTAACGATACATCACAAAATTCATATTAAAAAAGTAATAATCTGACACTTTTTACCCAGCAATCGCAGTTTTCAGTCGATTTCAAATTAAGATTGTAACATTGTTTTGGGAATCTGTTATCTGCCAATTTCATAACTCGAAACCAATATTTCGATATCCAAATATATCTAATATTTCTCATATTAACTCTACTGAACCCATCATCACACACAAAAACATTTGGAGTAGATTTTGATATTCCCAATATGTATTTAAAACAAAGTTCTGACAGGTAATTTTCCAAGTCTGGATAGTTTACTGTTCCAAGAATGCACAGCTTTTGAAGCTTGGACGGCTAATGTTTTGTTTTTTTACACATGTACAATGAGTTTTTGAAAGAAATACACAACCAAAATACTTGTAATATGATTTAATTAGGATTTTCGTAGAACCGTGATACCATTTCTCTTATATACGGAGATAACCTCCCCTGTAAATACAATGATTCTGTTTTTTTTTTTTTTTTTTTTTTTTTGTTTGTGTAAGTTATAGTTTCCATTTAATACAAAACTATTTAAATTTCTTTAAAATCTTTTGAAGTTGATACGACGTGTCTGCCAAACGTTTTAGATCATCTGCATACAATAAAAGAAATAACTCCATTGTTTCTAGTCATACTCCCCTAGCTTCCTCTGCTATAACAGGTTAAAGATCATTTTAAAACAAAGCGAAAAGTAACGGTGGCAAAACACACCCTTGACACACTTCAAATGGGTAATCAAATACATTACTTAGACAATTCTTTGACTTGGCACATGCCTTTACATCATTGAAAATTGCTGTAATCATTTTTAGCATCTTGCTACTAATGTTATCGTTTATAAGTTCATAATACAGAAGAATGGCCGGTATATTTGAAGAAATCACTGGATAAAGCATATATTCCGCCCGCTTTTTCATTTCGTAATGTACTCAAACCATTCCTCACTTCTTCCTCCGATAATATTCCATCCAAAACTTCGTGATAGACAATTGATTCATCACTGCCATAAAATTGACCCAATTTTTGTGTTATATTGAGTAGCTCTGAAATATATTCATATTTGGTTGCACATGTAATATTTATATTTGCTTTAGTCCCTGGATGTGCAAGAAAATATCAAAATTGTCAACTATCTTTAGAGTACAATGCATATGTGAGATTACATTTTTGTTTACTTTCGTACTATTTCTTTTTACGTCTGGTTATTGACGTGTACATATTTCGATTACATTTATACAAATTTATACTTTTCAAGCAATTATTTTGTCCTATGGAATCAAAAAAGTCGAACACTATAGACACTGATCTGCCGTACTTGATGCAACGGCAGATCATAGTCTATGTTGTTTGCAGTTGGACTAGACTTATAAGCGAATGTATACGGTATTAGGACGCAACAACCATAATGATTTAGGGGCCCCGGGTGGCCGAGTGGTCTAAGGCCCCGGGTGGTCGAGGGATCTAAGGCGCTCGCCTTTACCGATCACTGCCATCTCACCTCTGTTCGCGTGGGTTCGAGTCTCGGGCTCGGCCAATGTGGATATGTGTGAAAGCTTGCCAGTAGCTTCCCGTGGGTCGGTGGTTCTTCCCGGGGTTTGCCCGGGTTCTTCCTCCACCAGATAAAACTGGCCGCCATGTATAGCCTATCATGTGCTGAAAAATGGCGTTAAACCCACAACAACAACAACAACCATAATGATTAATCCCCCTTTGATCTTGATTTGTGCGATCATCTAGCTCTGAGTCCTGTGCATAGTTAAATTTTCACGAAGAGGGGCTAAGTACTATCAAATCTAATATAATCAGGTTAAGTACCTGTTTTATAGTCAGGGTATTTCGCCTTCAATTGTGCTATTTCATTTTCTAAAATTGCAAACTCCTCTGAATGAACGGATGAATATTCAGGAGACAAATAGAGAGTTCAAAAAAAAAAAAAAAAAAAAAAGGTCCAGCTTTAAAATATTATGATTATGATCCATGGAAATTTAAAAGTATTTAAAAAGTGATTCACGCACATATACAGATATACCACCTGAGTCTCTTTTTGGTAATTGTGCTTTAATTCTTCCACAATCAAAACATTTATATCAATTGACAATAAACTGATTTGTGATGTCCGCCCACATTACAAATAACCCAATTATATCAAAAGATGATAGATAAGTTTTAAAATCCTTGAATTCGAATTTTCCTGATAAACCAGATATATTTCACATCATCAGTAGCGTTGAGTTTCTCTTCCTCTCCAAGATTTGTGAGGTCTGGCCATATTCCTATTTTCTAGGAACATGCACGAATTCTTTTTAACTTCATCAAATACATAAGTATAGCGATATCATCAATTTACCGTATTTGAAATACGCTCTCTACCCGTCCTGCATCGATAGCCTTTTCCAAAGCAGGATAAAAAATTAGTCCTGCTCACCGCACTCGAAGAGGAAAATTCTCCGCTATGCGAACATTGAGGGTCTGCGTTGACGGATTAATTGGAAGCATCAATCTTGTCGGTTTTCATGTCATCAGCAATGTCACATGATTGCTTCATCATTTCTCTCTTCTTAAGATTCTCTCCTTGTCTTTGTATTTCAAAAATTTGATAATGGCTTTTATGTTTAGCGGTTGACTTTAGCCTGTGCACTCGTTCCACTTCAGTCTCTTCTCTATCCAACCCAAGCACGTCGGACATATATTGCCCAATAGTTTGTTCGCTGCCCTCCCATTTCTCACTACGTTTTTCTGGAAGTCCATAAAACACGAAGTTATAACATCTCGACTGCACACGACTTTAATTAAAAAATCTTTATTATCGTCTCGACTGTGCCTCTTGGTAATCGATATTTTCATCGTTTTTCTGGAGCAGTGTTTCTTTTTGGTTTAGTGTCCGTTAAGTTCTCAACTTTGCCATTCAGTACCTGATTCTGATACGCAAGATATTCGCTTTACCTCATCTGTTCATCCAGTTACTTTTGAAATGGTAGAATCGTTCGTTCAGTTTTTTCACTCCACTTCGTATTTCTATCGTTAAAGTTTTTAACTAATGTCAGTCATTGTCACTGGTGCATCATTCATGTCATATCATATTTTTTGCTTTGACTCTGTAAAATATATCTTGAGCACGTGGGGTGTACTCCGCTGGGTCAATACTGATTCCCTGACCTGAGTTTGAGACCCAGTCGGGGAGAGCTGATTCAACTAGGAGTTATCCATTCACATTGCCAACGTCATCTGCGACCCTGACAATCTTTGTTCTTTGTCACTCTAATACTGTTTGTAACTGTTTGGGCTTCTCGACCCGGCTGTACTTGACCTAATTGGTTGGGTACTTTGGTGGAGGTGGTGGGGTGGGGGTGGCTGGGAGGAAACTACTTCTGGGACCAATGCCAGGGTTAATTTCAACACAATGCACATACAACAGGGGAAAAAAGACAACATCTCAAGGGCAGTGAAATTTCCACCAATTTCCATCCTGGGACTCAATTGTGATTTGTTTCATTTGTCTAGTTGGGAGAAACACCCAATTCGACATTGCCACGGTACAATTTTTTATGCCTGTATGAGTAAATTATGGCGAGAAATATAAACTAACACTGTACTACCTGACCTCTTGCTGCTACATGTTGTTATTGGAATCAATTGTACAAACTTCCATTCCAAATAAAGCCACTCTCTCAAGAAAAATGTCACTATACGCACACACATTCTCGTAGTATTGCTAATAAATTTGATATCTGTAGAAACCCAATTATAACAACTTCGTTAAAACCCACACAGAATATAGAATGAACTGGAGAACTGTCACCTCTTCTTCTTCTTCTAATTATTATTATTATCAAAGATAAGGAGAGAGAGAGAGAGAGAGAGAGAGAGAGAGAGAGAGAGAGAGAGAGAGAGAGAGAAAGCGAGCCCTTGATTAAAATTAAGCTATTAATAATGTCTATGTGCAATCAAGTTTATTCCATGGTCAGATTGACTATATCTATCTCTTAGTAACTATAACTATAACTATATATATATATATATATATATATATATATATATATATATATATATATATATATATATATATATATATTGTATGTACATTAAGATGAAAAATATTAAGCAGAATTATTTGTGCTCAGAAGTATTAAGGTAGAACACACATTTCACTGACAAGCTTGAAGGAAATGACACCAGTTCAGCCGCGGATTCAGATCAACCATGGCTGGCAATGCTCAAGATTTCAAAGTTTGTATCGAATAAATTGAGACAGATATTTGTGAAGAAAAGAAAATGATGGCCAGTTGTGGAACTGTAGTTCAAAAGCCGCCCCCCCCCCCCCCCCCCCCCGATCCGTGGTTGCATTAGGTAATTTGGTAACCTATAAATAAATGACAACGCATTTATAGCAAGAGATATCCTAGCCAAGTTCCAGATACTTGTGGATGAATAGTACATTTGTGTAAAGTTGCAAAGTCAAGGGTGGGCGTTGGTGTGGGGACCTAAATTATCACTACGTCACTAGGACCATACGTTTCCATTCTCAAATATGAATTTGGCTCGATTAGCGAATTTTGGTGCACAATGAAAATTCCTTTTTTTTTTTAAATAGTGAGTGGACACGAGATTGCAAGTTATAATCACACCAACGATTTGTTTATAATTTGCCGCCCTTATTGAGAACACTTCAACAAATTTTGATTTAAAGGCTTCATACGTTTACTCTAGAAATTCCGACCGCGGTCAGGATTTGCATTTCTTCCTGAAATATTCATTCTAATGCTAAAACTTGTGAATCATACAACTTTAAGTATTTATTTATGACAATAAACCTTTATATGGTCCATAAAAGGGCAGATATTTCATATTATAAGTCCTTGAATCGAAATGATACCGTTTACAATTAAATCCAAGATGGGAAAGTCAACACTTTTTTCCACTGATTTTGGCATTTTATACAGTTATTGATAGTAGTTTTTAAAACAAGTTGATGATAGTTTATCACTATCTTAGTTTACAACGAATTTTGACTCGCAAGTAAACGAATGTTAATATCCACAGAAGCAAAAGGTCTAAGATAAATGTCAGGTGTGCCAAAAATCGCACTCCATCGACAACATTCTGAACATCAATCAAAGCTTAAACGTGTACATATCATATCGCATAGCGAACAAATTGTACACAGCCCCTCCCCCCCCCCCCCAGCTCACATAGTTGATATGACTTACAGCCAAACTTTTTAAAAAATATAAAAAATATGGCATTGAAAGAAAAACATTGAATGACAATAAAGAAGGAAAGGTAGCTGTATTCACTCTGTATAAAACAGTCAGCTCTGAAGGACACATATTACGTATCATATTGACTATGTTTTCACATAAGGTCGTTTAGTGTAAGCTAGATGATAAAGTAAGAGAGCCTGGAATTCCGTTCGTTCATATATGAATCCTAGTGAGGGCTAGCTACCTGTCTATTGGTCTGAACACGCGAGTCGTGAAGTATTTACTACTGAAGATTGCTTCGTCTACTATCATAGTAATGATAATGCCACTGTACAAACAACTCAACCGAATTAACGTGTACTTGTATATAAGATTTGAATGTAGATGTTATGCTACAAACAAATTTTGGGACCATTATACTACAATCACCGACGTTAGTAGAAAGACACAATTACCAAGTCTCGTATCCACTACCATTGGCGACGCGAGAGTTCGAGGCGCCCAGGGGCAATATTCTTTATTGGAGCCCCTACCGAGGCGCCCAAGGCAATGTTCTTTAGTGGCGCTCCTACTTTGCCACAGAAAACAGTTGTTATGTCAGTTGCCAACCTTCTCCTCCCTCTCCTCCTAAATATTAGTTTTGTGAAGAATTGCCCCCGTTACACTAAGGTGAGGTGAAATACTATGACAATTTCAGCTGCAAAAACAAAACAAAACAAAAAGCAAAAAGGACTCCCGACTGCGCACCCATTGCCTAGCGCCAGAAGGCAATCCCCACCCCCACCCTCCTCGCTCCGCCACTGTCCACTACGTCCGGTTGGCACATCAAGTATATAAATATCCATAACACCACAAACACACACACTTCTCCTAAGAAACCATAACAAGTTCACTATTATCAAGAATACTTTTCTTTTTACTTTCTTGATGGTTTATTCGTTTAAAATCTTAATGTCGGTGTAAAATGCAATGCAATGCAATACATTTACCATCCAATTTTTGCTGTTTCTAAATTTGTTTTATACTTGTTTATATGGAGTGCCTTTTGAAATTGCACTGATGTGTAAATCTGTTTCAATTATTTCTGTTGAAATGAAATCTCAAAATCTACAGATTTAAGAAAAAAAAATTATTTCACTGAAAAAAAAAATATAAATATTCACTGAAATTTCACTGAAAAATAATTATTTCACTGTTATCTAAACCATGGTGCTGTACAGCTCACAGCTGTATACATTTTTTTGTGTGGGTGTGTGAATATTTCTAAATACACTGGTGTTTTTAAAATTAGAATGATTATAACAGCAAATGATTTCGGAAGTCTTAAAGTTAAGCCTCGTGTTGTAATTATGCATAACATTAAGACATAGGTTAAAATGCATAACATTAAGACATAGGTTAAAATGCATAACATTAAGACATAGGTTAAAATGCATAACATTAAGACATAGGTTAAAATGCATAACATTAAGACATAGGTTAAAACATTCGGTTTACTCTGACCTTATCCACATTCCTTTTTTAAAATGTTCAACCTCAGCATGTCTGTGGCATTTAAAATTAAGCTCTAAAATTGATAAATTAAACTACATTATGTCTTTCATGATATATATTTCTCCAAAGACAAAAAGCAGCGGTATTTTAGTTTAATTAAATGCATGTCTAGTCTGGCACCAGAGTATTCCGGGTACATGCTCACTGCGCCGCAAAATGTAGTCTGTCATATTGTTCTTTTATGGAAAAAATGCTTAGTATCCAAGCCTACTGTCCAGTCCAGCCTAAGTTTTTTGTCCTTCCTCATCCTCTTACTGTTGAATTTTATCATATTGTCAAATGTTTAAAAACAGATCTTCCGTGCCAGTAGTTTATGGATTTTGTAAATATTTAATCATGATTTTAAGTCTTGAATTGTATTCTTTTCATAGCCAATGTCGTCATATTGCAAGAATATTGGCCAATCCAAGGTTTTTGATAGCCAAAGTCGATATAGTACAATGATAGTGGCCAGTTCAAGCCTTTTGATAGCCAATACCGCCACAGTGCAAGAAAAGTGGGCAGTCCAAGCCTTTGATAACCGATGTCGTCACAGTACAAGAATAATGGCGAATTCAAGCCTTTTGATAGCCAATGTCGTCATAGTACAAGAATGGGACCAATTAAAACCTTTTGATAGCCAGTGTCGTCATAGTACAAGAATGGGACCAATTAAAACCTTTTGATAGCCAGTGTCGTCATAGTACAAGAATGGGACCAATTAAAACCTTTTGATAGCCAGTGTCGTCATAGTACAAGAATGGGACCAATTAAAACCTTTTGATAGCCAATGTCGTCATAGTACAAGAATGGGACCAATTAAAACCTTTTGATAGCCAGTGTCGTCATAGTACAAGAATGGGACCAATTAAAACCTTTTGATAGCCAGTGTCGTCATAGTACAAGAATGGGACCAATTAAAACCTTTTGATAGCCAGTGTCGTCATAGTACAAGAATGGGACCAATTAAAACCTTTTGATAGCCAGTGTCGTCATAGTACAAGAATGGGACCAATTAAAACCTTTTGATAGCCAGTGTCGTCATAGTACAAACAGAGTGGCCAATCCAACCCAGTTATCTCCCAATTCTTCGATATCACACTTTTTCGAAGACTGCTTTCTCTTTTCGTTCTTTCTTTTTTATTGCTATTTTATTCTTTACACAGTGCAAGGATAAGTGCATGTATCTGTGCATAATTATTCATGTATATGTAATATATATTGCTTCCACCACTGTGTCTGTTGAATATTGACAATGCATGAACTATTCTGTATAGAATATATTTTCTTCTGGTTCTTTGAGCTCTTCCCCTGATCACGTTTGAGTGTACGTAAGAAATGTATGAATAAGGCACTACAGAAACTATTTGCAGAAACACAGAGATTACAAGTTTGTGATGCATATAAGCTAAATATGTAGCATTACGTATCACATCCTGTATTTGACCAACAGAGGGATTAATATAAGACGGACCGTAGTTGATTAGTGGAGAAACATGTAAAAAACAGCATTTTGATGACAAACAAGTTCTTGTCACTGTCTGACTACACTTGGGAGGGAAACTCCACTTAAAAATTATGGTGAGTCACCAAGTTTGTTAAAGGCGGAGATAGATAGATAGATAGATAGATAGATAGATAGATAGATAGATAGATAGATAGATAGATAGATACGGTTTCCCAATATTCTGTATTCCATCAATACACAATACGCGAACATTTCATGCTTTGTATAACAGAGTCATGTACACGTTCGCAACATGTTCCGATTTCAGTCAGAGAAGTATCTGACAAGAGATGTATTTTGGCAAGTGGGACCAGAGAGATGGTTTATGTTTTTATCTCCACGATTTTAATGACCTAAGTTGTGATAGAATGATGTTGTTCCAACCCAAATGTGAACGAGGATTGAGTGATGAGGAAAAGCAAGGGGAACGTAAAAACTGAACTTAAGACAATTATAATATAATTTTCCTTTTTCCAAAAACTTACATTTCACCACAATGTCGCTTAAATGGATCAAATACTCTATTCATGTAAATGACACACTGCTAGGATACGTCTTCTGCGTGTTCCTTACTTGCTTACTTATATAGTTCTTGGTGTTCGTGTGTTTCAGTTTTCCGGTCCCGGTGTTCTGGGGTTGAGCTGTTGGTTTTACATCTCAGTACGCGAGTTCGAGCCCTCGGTACAGACCACCAAGATGTCGGTCGCTGCGTTCATCTTAATGTCGGCTGGAGCGGCCATTATTTTTATTGGCATAATGGGCTGCATAGGAATATTTAATGCAAATAACTGTCTACTGGGATTGGTAAGTGTTGCAAATAGAATAAAACGTGTTTTGGATGTTTTAATATGTGAAAACCATAAAGAATTTTTTTTCTGGTATATTTATTGGGGAAAATATTAGAATGATATATAATATTTTATTTTAAGCTAGAAAGTGAAATATCCCTGGTTTAATTTTGTCCATAGATTTTGAAAAGGCATTTGGTGGAAATTTAGAGATAAAACTTGTAGATACTTTAATTTTGGGGATTCAATACTAAAATAGAATGCCAGGACTAAAAATTAATAAAGAAAATACTACGGCTGTTTGGATTGGGGCATTACAGAAATCAAATGTAAGATATTGTCTTGAGTTTAATTTAGATTGGGATAAAGGACCTGATAAAATTGTAGGCGTCATTTTTTCAAGTCTAGTATATGATGCTTGGGATTTAAATTCGCCTGAGATAATGAAGAAGATTGAATCAACTCTTAATAATTGGCAATGGAAAAAAATTACTCTGTATGGAAAAATTGCCATAATTAAATCCTTAGCTTTATCTATACCTATTTCAATTTTTGCCTGGTCCATCACAATTTCTCACTTAAAAACAGGAAAATTGTTGTTTTTTTAAAAAAAATTTATTTGGAATTCAGGGCCAGATCGTATTAAAAGACAGATGATTTCTCAAGATTATCAACATCCAGGTCTGAAGATGGTTTTTAAAATTAAAGATTCTTTTAAAGCATTGACGATAACAACTCTAAAGACAAAAATAAATGGATAACTTTATCGTGTATTGATTTTAAACAAATACTTTTGGATCACATATTAATAACTTATCGCTTCAAATTCTTACCAACAAGTTCTGGAAATATGTGTTAGAAACATGGCAAGAATTTACTAACAAATTGAAAATTTATACAATTGAAAAAGGTTTTGTTTTCACCAATGTGATATAATTCAAATATGTTAGGGTCACAAAAGTTTTGTAAAAAAAATTGACATGAAAAGGGCATCCATAAGATTATCGATATAGTTTCACGTGATTGTTCCTTCTACTCTTAGGATGAATTAAAAATAATCCATGAATGAAAACAACATTTTTAGTTTATATGTCAGTGATAAGGAAAATTCCTCAAACTTGGAAAAATTTAATTGAAAATGAAAAGGTGACAGGTTAAGAATATAAGAAACATTTTGTAGTAAGGTATAATATATATTTATCACATATTTGAATGAATAAGAAAGGATGCAGAATTTTGTATAATGTCATTACTGAAGAAAAATAAACTCGAGTCTACAAGGGAAATATGATGGAGTGTTTGATAGTTTTATATTATAGATTCTGATAAAATGTATTATTTTTCTCTACTTGCTCACATTGATGACATGAAATTGAGGGATTTTTCAGTTTAAAATATTGCATAAAATTATGTGTACAAATTCATTTTTACACAAGTCAGAATCCTAGATAAAGATAAATGTTGTTTTTGTGAATTGGATAAGGAGTCAATTGTACATTTATTATTTGAATGTAGAAAAATAAATCATTTATCGATTAAGTTAGAACAGTGAATGAAATATAATTTTAATATTCTTTAGAAATTTAACAAAACTATAATATTTGGAACTGATATTCAAAGCGTTATTTACTTTCTTACTGTTATAACAAAACATCTAATCTGTAGATCAAAATCACCTTTAACAATTTTGAAGTTTTTGAATCAGATTTTTTTTTGTTTTGGGGGGGGGGGATATTTCAAAACTGACAAATATATTTCAAATGGAAAGCAGTTCAGTAAAAAAATCTTGTACAAATGGTCAGACATGTATACATATTTTGATACGTAGTTAATAAGACTCTAATTGATACAAGCTTCAGGTATTGTGTATCCTTTTGCTGTCATATATAGTACCCAAAATACTTTGATTTCATTAAAGTACTTGATATATCACAAACGTTTGTTTGTATAGTAATTTACACACACTTTGTCATACAGGGTTGCTTGTATCTAACAATTTTACACATATTGTAATGTTTTGCATTTTTATGTATTTGCATGTGCCAGTTTGTTTGTTTTTCTATATGTGCAATGTTTCTCTGTCTCCTTATTTGTTTGTTTTTCTATATGTGCAATGTTTCTCTATCTCCTTATTTGTTTGTTTTTCTATATGTGCAATGTTTCTCTATTTGTATTATCATTCCATATGAACTGCACATGAAGATAAAATAAAAATTATATTTTGTTAAAAATAAAAACAAATTATGGTTAAAGTACATTTTTGTTTACAGTTGAAGTATGTACTGTAATCCTATATGTTTTATCACAGTATAACGAGAAAGTGCTTCCCCATCTGTTTATTTTATTTAACATTTCATCTACTATTCACTATCTGAATCATTAGGATGATGGAAGCTAACGAATGCTATCCCAATTTGCTGTTTCCACATGCTAAAATTTTAGTTTTCTCTATCTTCGGATGTCTGTGCCTTTTGCAGTTGCAGGGAAATGGAAATTTATTTCGATTGTTTCCACATAAATTAAATCTCAGAATCTACCTATTTCAGAAAAAAATGTCCCTTGGTAAGCGTTGATAATCTCTACTGATCTGTTATCCAAACTTTTGTCTCTGTGAAAATCAATGTTTACTATAAAAGTGGCTTCTTGTCGAATTCGCAATGACCCATAGGTGTTTTTAAAAGGGGAATGAGTTGAAGAGCGATTGATCATGAAACTATACAAATTCAGACCCGTCCTATTGATTTTGTGGTCGATGTTCCTTTTACCTTTAATTTATTGACATATTCTGTCCTCTTTTTCAGTATATGTTTTCCCTGCTTCTAGTCTTTAGTGTAGAGTTTGCCGCCTGCATTCATATTTTTGTATTTTATGATGAGGTAAGTAAAATTCTGTATCAGATTTATGTTATGGTGAATCTATCAACAAAAGAGAAAAAAAAAAAAGACACGAATTATTTTAGATTCGAGGACTTCAAAATTTGAAGCAAAGTATTATTAATTATTATTATTATTATTATTAGTAGTAGTAGTAGTAGTAATAGTAGTAGTAGTAGCAGCAGCAACATTAGTAGTAGTAGTAGTATATGATGATGACAGCTAAATTGTATGTCATTTATAAAACTATTCAAGGAACCTTTCAGTTTGGGAGTTTGGACTAAAACTTTCTCACACCTCAAATTGAGAGTGCAATTGTTTATCGCACTTGTAACTACATTGTACGTAGGTCAATATCAAGGTCAAAATTTCACTACGTGCTTTTAACTTACATATCCGTCATCGTGTTTCTCACACCATCTCCTTCGTGGAAATGATTTTAAATCCTCCATAGATTTTAATACATCACATACTGACCTTAAAAAGGTCCATCTCCTTCGTGGAAATGATATTAAATCCTCCATAGATTTTAATACATCACATACTGACCTTAAAATGGTCCATCTCCTTCGTGGAAATGATTTTAAATCCTCCATAGATTTTAATACATCACATACTGACCTTAAAAAGGTCCAAACTTTGATTCATGAGATATAACATTTCATTACCTGGGGTCACGCGGTTCTATGAGAACCAATGATTTTCTTCTTCTTCTTTTTCTTGTACTTCGCGTTGATTTTGGAGCTCAATGTTTTTAAAAAATCTCATATTCGTCATTTAAGCTTGAACCTATGAACACCGAATTCAGAGCCAATATGTCTCGCCAAGCCCACTCGGCCATTGGTGATTACATCGGACTCAACAATAGATATTAACATTGATGATTACATCTAACTCATCAATAGATATTAACATTGGTGATTACATCTGACTCAGCAATAAATATTAACTCTTTACTCAGGCGTAGGTGCTGCACAGATTTTATGCATTTAATATTTGTTTTTCTCATGCACTTTACATTTTTTTAACATATCCCCACACAATTTTCCAAGTGTTAACCAAACTTATCTTATTTAAATGGAACGTTGCTTCAAAGTTAATTCACCTAGGGAATTGTGTGTGTTTACTAGGTCAAAATAAATTCGTTTTTCGCTCGGATGAAACATATTTTCATGTCAGTGAAATGAATTGTTAATTTCTCAAAAGATTTCTTTTTTACTTAAGTGAAATGGAACATTCTGTTACCTAGGTAAAAAAAAAATTGTGAGAAGATATTAGCGTTTTCTGGCTAGACAGACTGAGATGGTGGACTGGGCAAAATCGGAAGCATTTAAGCATGACTTTGCCATGTGATAAGATTCCCCGGAACAAGAACGGTGGTCCGGGAGGGTGATGACGGATTAAATTTCTTTTTCGGGCGGGAGAAGATAACTTTGCGAACATAAAGGAAGAATTCCTATTTTGTCTAAGATCACTACCGAACTGGGTTATGTCGTGGAATTCTGTACTTAGTTTAACACCGGAACAAACTACACAAGACAAGAAAAACTTTGAAAATGAGTCGAGGAAAGGTTTACATCCTGTAATGCAGACTACTGTAGGTTCAAGCGAAATTCGTTGTCACTAGTTGGTGAGGGTTAGTCGAAAAATAGGTTCTGTATAGATTGTGAGACTCTGACAAATTAGAAATGTTAACTGCGTCATTTTAACTTTCTATTTATTCGACAGTTAGTGAGAAAACAGACAAAACATTTCGGCACAACATTCTTCCTAATGCTTTTTTTAAGTAATAGCTTTCATTAGATATTCTTTTTCTTTCTTTCTTTCGGCCGTCATTGAGCAAACACATAAACACTTTGACTCGGTTTTTGTCTCCAGCAGTAGCTTTTTAGGCTTTTATCTTTAGTAGGGCACATATTTTAGAAAATGCGATAAGATCATTCCATTTAGCATTATCCGTATTAAAACTGAAATTAACATAGCGGATGAAAGAAAACTACGGTATGCAACCAAATGTATACAATCGTAGTCAAGATGGCGTGAAAAAGGAATTCCTGACGCGGTTATAATATCGAAACGCAGACAGGCAATTTATATCCATTCGTGAGGTCCATTCTTTATGAAACTTATTACCTCTGTAACTGAGGAAGAGAGTGATTAACTCTCATTTATTTAGATATAAGGGCGTTGAATTTATAACAATAAAAATATAAATCTTCATTTGTTTCTGAATTTCATTAATCAATATAAATAAAAGAAAGTCAGTTGTGTTTTGTCAATGACCTGTCAATTTATACGGTTGCTCTTTGAAAAGGACGATACAGGCCAACAATGTGCAAATAAATCTCTGTCACCATCCAACTTCTTGGTAATTGATTAAGTAATACACACTGTTTTGACTTCTCAGTTATACTTAGGTAATAAATCAAAACTTGAAGCCCTACTATATAAGGAAGCGGATTACCACTTTGTTTCAAAAACCAGTCGCATATGGCAGAATGGCTAAAGAGACTTAAACTCAAACTCAGACTTTGCTTCAATCTGAAGCTGAATGTCGTCTAGAAAACTTGCTCTCTATTGTGATCCGATTGGCTATTAGACATTTAAAAGTACCTAAACAGTGATCTGATTGGCTATTAGACATTTAAAAGCACCTAAACAGTGATTGATAGATGAAGCTTAACACCTAACTGACCACCGGGTAATGTTAATTGACTCTTCGACAAACTAATGATTGACAAGGCAATTGACCGATCAATCCGAGTAGAGAACACTTTAGGCCACGATAAGAGTACAGCATAACAAAAACAATATATGGTGACACAGATATTTGTTATTGTCTAGTATATGCAACATTGTTAGAATCGTATATGAAACAATGGTGCTAGTAATAAAAGTGCTAGATTATTCATATTACTTTTCCTTATATAAACATTCCCACAGTTTATCGCTGTTTAATAATACATGTTATTCCGTTGCTTCCAATCCCATGTTTTCGACTTTTTACTTCTAAGGAATTTGAAGCTCCAGAATGAAGATAAGTCCAAAATATATTTTGCACACACACACACACAAACACACACACACACACACACACACACACACACATATATATATATATATATATATATATATATATATATATATATATTATAATACTACTACTACTACATTTTTATAATATTTCAAATGACCAATTATGGAATTTTTGAACACATAAATACATTATACTGTAGAAAATAAGAATAAGTTGGGGGAAAGTTCATAATAAAGTATATCTTTATAAAATTAAATAGGTATTGTGGTATAAAAGAAAACATGTGTAATAAACAAGACAACTTAGAATTGATTCCAGAAACAAAGAGCTTAATTAGCCTTAGTAGGAAAATCATGTACAGCCACTATGAGAAATGGGGATAGATATGGCCGTCTTCATCCCTTACATGCTGAAACGCTTTTTTTTGTTTGTTATAGTGCTTACGTATACTAATAGTGAATGATAACGATAAGAATTGTGGTGACTTTGTAGAATCCAAAAAGAAGGTCATGACATGGGTAAATATTTAATATTTAATTTCTGTTTTGGAAAAAGGTTTACACAAGTGTATAATAATCAGGGTTCTTTCCGAAGAGTGGTAGGAATGCTCTCTGAGTTTGTGACAACCGCGGCTGGTAGGGGGGACGAACAGATTACGGCCACTGATAAGGATGGAAAGTGCCATATTGCCATGTAGTGGCTGACGTGATGGCTGAAACCATTCCCTATCCCAGCATGCCGTAAATGTAGGTCGCAACCACCCAAGTGAGAAAGAGAATATTTATCAGAACAGGAATATGTAACATTCTGGTGCACTTGTAAACGGAAGCCAGGAAAAAATAAAGCTGATTTATTTCTGAAGTAAAATTGAAAGATATATATATATATATATATATATATATATATATATATATATATATATATATATATATATATATATATATATATATAAACACTATCGTAGTACTCTAAGATAAATACTAGGAACTAAATAAAGGTATCTTGGTTAGTTCTTTTTGGGTATATCACAGACGTACATTCAAATGTTGGTTACATATATTTGGAAGAGAACTCAAATGTTGGTTACATATATTTGGAAGAGAGCCTGGCATACACGTACATTCCAATGTTGGTTACATATATTTGGAAGAGAGTCAAGGCATACACGTATACTCAATAAAAAATGTTTGAGTCAACATATATTGTTTCTATTATGCTATACACTTTAAGCGGTGGTCAAATAGGTGTTAAGCTTCATCTATCAATACTGTGTAAGTAGTTTTAAATGTCTAATAGCTTATCGTTGAATTTCATCACTAATTCAGTAATAGATAAATCTTAAGCTGTCTTCATATCTTTTAGTATACTTTCATACACAATTATTTTATTTTTGAGGTCCTCTGTCTTATTGGTTTACTCCGTTATATCAGTCTTCTTTCCTAACTCTGTGTATTAGTGCTAGCTGTTATACTGTTGTTCAAATAATTAATGAACTTTTTAATTTCTTGATGATTTTTGGAGATTTAATTTTTCAAATATCTCTGTAACTGTTCCAACTGTGATTGTAAATTGTTCAAGTTATTTTTTTTTAAATTGTCTCCATCTCACCCTCCAAAACTTATTTTTCTCATTATTTTTCATGCTGCTTCATTGGCTATAAATGCTGTTAAATATTACGCGTCTCACCTGATCTTTCTCTTACTAATTGCAAGACTTGTATATAATTCGACCAGTTGTTGATTTTTTGTTTAAACAAGTCTTGAGGACTTTTGTTGATCTGAGATTTTGTTGGCTCTTTCATTGCCACTCTGTTCAAAAGCTCATAATCTATTGTCAACTTGTTCGGTCCACGTTTTGATATCTTTCATAGAATTATCGCCCAAAGTGTTACGTATTTTAATGTCAACACGTCCTTGTACAAACCGAATAGAAGCTGTATCAGTTAGTTTAACAGGATCACGTACAGTTGTCATACGGTTATAGCTAATGTTTAAGTCATTGTTAATTGTATCGTGGAGTGAGCGACCTCCGGTCACATCACATTTTGATATACTTTTTCTTGGTTTTGAAACATGTTTTTTTTCTACGTCTCTTAAGTTTTAAAAGGAAAACTCAAGTCATTAAGGCATCTTAAAGACAACGCAGTTTATGTATATATGCTTTTTAGAATTAGATAAAAATTGTGATCGGTATATCATAACGTAACTTACTTTACACGAGAAATATATGTTAAGGCATACCGTGAAAGTCTATATTCAGTCTCTTTATGGTACCTCTTTGTAATAGCTTATAATGACCAATAACATTGTATAAAACAAAGTCACCGTGAAAAACATTATTAACAGGTGGAGTCTCAAACAGACACGAATATTAGCCATTAGAAAAATTTATAGTGTTATGGAGCTGATAGAGGAAAATGTACAATGTGTAGGTTTCAAAAGCCAACACGCTGTAAAAGATTCAGTAGATCCCAGTAAAGTTCTGAGTCTAGTGAATCCTAACAGTTTGGGATTGTAGTTGGCAACCCTCTATAGTTATTATTCAATTTGAACGTTTGAGCGGTATTTCAAACATTGAACATCAATACATTCTTCATTTTCAATAGTCATTCCCTCTTTGACTTTATTTCTGTACATCTCAAGGTTATAGAAACCATCAAGAATTAAAACAGTAATTGTTTCATTCGTGTCGTTGATATAGTAAAGATACTGTTTTCGAGATCATTGAAGATACTGTGGTAACCAATAAAAACATCTATTATCTGCAATGATATCATTTGATTTCCATTTCTAGTTTCAATTGGATTGGTAAAATAGAATTCTTTATGAGGTAGAACATCAGCTGTAATATATCTCTCAAGTTTACTCAGCTATCTATCAAGCAATAAATGCTCGCTTATATATAACATTTGTATAGAAAATATTGACATAGCCAACAGTTGAGAAAAAGACACAGCCTCTAGCCGTTAAATATTTTCTGCTTACGTTTTTCATTGTACGTTTTTCTAAGATGGTACGGCGTTGTTTCTACTGGACAAGTCATGACTGATTACTTTGCACAAGTGTCCACTGCAAATTTTCTGTTAAGTAGAACGCCAGAGATTGTGATAAGCACAACATCCTTTCAGAGTTTCTCGTATCGCTTTTCCTTTAAATGTTTCCCCTCCCCTAAATATGTTTTTATATCGTTCTACATTTTGGCTTTATGTATTGCTTTTTGTCTTCTGAATGCATTTTTTAAAACAAATATATTTGTACCTGTTATTCTCGTTGATGATGATAATAAACTCCTCATGGTTGATTTGATTGTCACTGATCGCCTTGCTTATCATATTGTCAGTACTGTTGAAATTACTAATTGCAGATATTGCTATTTCATCATGTTTATATTGCATGGTAGCACATCAGCATATCTTTGTAAGCGTTTGCAACAAATTCTATAAATGTTGCTGGAAACACAAGGGAACAACTACACCAGTAGCTGTTGATGCAACACCTATTGAAAGATATAACGGTGGAGAACTTGGTGCCTTTTTATTAATGCATGTGTGTGTGTGTATGTGTTTGTGTGTGTAATAGACAGATTGGACATTTGTACTTTGTAGTGGTTACCAGTTTGGTTATCTCTGTATATGTTTTGGATTGTAATTGTTGTATTTTTCAGTTTCACCTTCAGAGATGCTGCGCTAATCTGCTTTGCAAATGCTACGTAATTTTTCTTTGACTTGTTTTTTTTTTTTTTTTAAACAGAACTATAACCATCCTTTGGGCCAGAAGTACTCACTCTGCTTTGCAGATACTACGCTATTTACCTATTGGTTACGGTTTGCATTTGCACAACGATGTTTGTGTAACACTTTTGTGAAATAAAAGTCCATGTGCTGTCAGGTAGTCAATTGTGAACTGACTAAACGTAACTGGAGTGATTTAGTTTTACGACTTCTTGAATATCCATGTTTAAAGGCTGGCCAGTTCTAAATCCCGGCGATATTTCGAAAGCATGCTGTAGGCAACTGTAAGAGAAGCGTTTAATATTGCATGATAAACTGTAAGAGAAGCGTTTAATACTGCATGATAAACTGTAAGAGAAGCGTTTAATACTGCATGATAAACTGTAAGAGAAGCGTTTAATATTGCATGATAAACTGTAAGAGAAGCGTTTAATACTGCATGATAAACTGTAAGAGAAGCGTTTAATACTGCATGATAAACTGTAAGAGAAGCGTTTAATATTGCATGATACTCTGTAAGAGAAGCGTTTAATACTGCATGATAAACTGTAAGAGAAGCGTTTAATACTGCTTGATAAACTGTAAGAGAAGCGTTTAATACTGCATGATAAACTGTAAGAGAAGCGTTTAATACTGCATGATGAATTGTAAGAGAAGCGTTTAATACTGCATGATAAATTGTAAGAGAAGCGTTTAATACTGCATGATAAACTGTAAGAGAAGCGTTTAATACTGCATGATAAACTGTAAGAGAAGCGTTTAATACTGCATGATAAATTGTAAGAGAAGCGTTTAATACTGCATGATAAATTGTAAGAGAAGCGTTTAATATTGCATGATAAACTGTAAGAGAAGCGTTTAATATTGCAATTAAACTGCATGATAAACTGTAAGAGAAGCGTTTAATATTGCATGATAAATTGTAAGAGAAGCGTTTAATACTGCATGATAAATTGTGTTGATAATGTGTTTTGCTTCAGTCGATTATTGACTGTAGATAAAAACTATGCTATTTATTAGCCAAAAATGTTGAAAGCATTTATCATTGGAAATTTGATTATCTTATTGTTTGTGCAATGTTAACAATTTTGTTCAGTAGATGTCCATGTGTTATGAGGTAATGTGTTACGAGCTAACAAAATGAAAATAGAATAATTAGTTTTGCACTTTCTCCAATATCCATGTTTTATGGTGCACCTACTGACATCTTTAAAAAAAATTCAAAGGCATGGCGTAAGCTAATGTAAGTGTAGATTAAAGTGCTGCGCGGTAAACAGAGTTAATAATATTGTTCGTTTCACTCGACAATTGTCTGTTGGTAAAAGCTATACAATTTAGTACCTGAAAAGGTCAAGCATCTCTGAAAATGGGTGATAGACAGACAAAGTCTTGTCATGTTAAACTTCGTGCAGGCTTTATTGTTGTTCTTTAATGGTGTTGATTTACTTAATCTTTAACATTATGTTTTGTACAGGTTTTGCCGTCGCATCAGCATTCTAAACATAAACAATTTTGTTTTTTGACTAAATGAACAAGATACCTAAGATACCTAAAACAGTGACACCAGCGCCTATCAAATAATATATTTGCTTGCATTTGTATAATTTATTTCGCGTAATTATGCACCGAAGGTGCAACGTGTGCTGAAGAAAAATTTGGGTTATCTTTTAATGTTTTAAAGTCTTCTTGTTCTTTCGTCAAATGTTCAATGGATCTTTTAGGTTTTGTGAAGTTACCTTTCAAGGCTCTTTGCTAACCTTGTTTTATTTTCGTTTTAGTCTTCTTCACAATTATTTTCAAGGAAATTTGTACAGTTAACTCAACATAAGATCTAAATCGTACCAAAAGTCAATTTCAAGTCATATTTCAATGCTACTTAGATTAAGTGAGAAATAATTTGAAATTTAATTTCTTAAATAAAAATAATAAATACAAAGATTTATAAAATGTGAAAAAGTGAAATATATATATATGAGTTTAGCAATACTTATTGCAAACCCTGTAATAGGGAAGAGATTATAAAACAGAGCGATAAAATAAAAAATTATATCGCAAAGGGTTTAGCGAAATACAGACATAAAATAAAATAAAATAAAGGGCATTTAAAAAATTGGAAAGATGAAAACAGAATATAAGAATGAATACAATCAAGAATACGATGGATATAGGTGCACATAGATGACAATATGAAATCATTAAACAGGAAAGAATAAGAATTGTACATGCATTAAGAGACAACAATAAAGCAGATACAACTTTGAAAATACCTGGTGTTCCGTCCATTGATCTTTATTGAAGGCTAAATTTCACAAAACCCGAAAATGTCTGTGAAGATGACCTTCATATTGATCATTTTATTCCATGTGTCTCTTTTGGTCTATCTGATCCTCATCAACAGAAGAAATGTTCCTCTATCATAGCCAGTGAAAACGTTAAACCCTGAGATCAATAACGAGGTAACACAAAGCAGTATTCTAAAAGATGATAAATAATCTGTGTAAGTACAAAAACAATTGTAAAGAACAAAAAGAGGACAAAAAATGGGTACAATTTTAGCACAGAAGAAGGGTTATGATGACATTATTTTTACGCTCAAATCTGTCAATGCTATTGTGCTACGAGTCGACTCTCGGACATTGAAAGTAAACACAGCAATTTAGAAACGCTTAAAAGCAATTTTAACCGCAGAGCGCAGACGAAGTCTGGCCACGGAATAAACAAGCAATCATCTATATTGACACCAATGGTCACAGGAACTGCAATAGTTTACTTTTTGATGTAGGTTACGTTGTTTCGAAGAAGACCACAACTACGTTAATGAACCTTTTACTCTGTTAGAGATTTTGCTTACACCTTTGAGAAAAACTGCAAACAACAAACTTATTAATCGCAAAAACAAGTAAAATAACATGTTCTGCAAGAAAAGAAATAATTTGTCCAGCAATCCTAAACAAGCAACTTTTCACTCTAGCGATAATTCCGGCAATGCTGCTGACAGTTTCTTGACTAACTCAAACAAATAATTACGTAGGAGGTGGAGGTGGAGTAGCGACACCACCACCAGTTCAACACTTTATCCCAAATTTGTTACGAACAGATTAATGAATGATATACCCATTGTTATCTCCATGGCTACAAAAAGCCATTTTACTACCTATTCTTTGAATGAAAAGTTTAGTCTCTACGCAAGAGGTAGTTTGCTTTTCATCATTTCTTTAATTTTTTTCCACGTTTATAAATATTTTACAATTTTCCGATATTTGGAATTAGTTCTGCCCTTTGACTTTGTCTAGTTCATTTGTAATATATTTGTTTAAGAGCATTTGTTTATTTTAAATTTGTTTTTGAAGTCTTTTTATCTGTTCGTCATGACGTTCAAGCTCTATTTTATAAGCTTCTATTTTTGAGGCTGCATTTACATAAGTTTTGTTGTATCAAGCCATTTATCTCTCTTCTTGTCGGGTAAATAACCCATGGGCAATGTGTTGTTGATCTGCATATGAATGGTTTACTCTTTGAATTTTGTCTATTTCAGTTTCCGATTGTCTTAATTAATTTCTAATCTGCATATCTTTTCCACCCAAGTCTTGCATCTCTATGTATTCACTAGCTTCCTATTTTGTACGGGTAGATAATTTACTAAAGGCTTCGTCTAATTCACAAACTAATTCATTCAAATCGGCATTTCTTTTTCTTAACCCACTAGTTAATTACTTCATATTATGTACTTATTTCGCCTGTACAACAGTAGGTTCTAATGGCTGTTTAGGTTGCATCTCTTTTCTATAACTAAGTCGTCTATTTAATCTAATATATTTATTTAATCTATAACAAAAATTATTGATTATGGTAGAAGTAGGAACAGTTTGTTTGTTTGCTAAATCCTCACCATTTATTTTTGTTTTCCTCTTGATTCTTTCTCTACTAAATTAGGAAGTCGTCTATTTAATCTAATATATTTTATTTAATGTATAAAAAAAATTACTGAGTATGGTAGAAATAGGAAGTTTGTTTGTTTGCAACATCATATCCATTAAAAAATATCCCTCTGGATTGTTTCTCTATTGAATTATGTAATTAATGGTTTAAATCACCATTTTGGGTCATTCTTGAATCAACTATATTAACATATCTTCATCTTAATTTGATGTATATTTCACCCTTAGTACCGCTAGAATATTTGCAATTAAATTTCCATTTTGCACTCTTCAATTTCTGTAGACTTTATGTTCTTTAAATCATTTAAAAATTCCAAATCTTTTTCAAGTTGTGACTTGCCAATTTCTTCTCTATTTAATAACGAAAATATATTTGTTGCTGAAATCAGCAACCTGTATTATTACTTTTTAGATATAGTAAATATCTGTGAGCGGTGGAGATTTTGAAATCAAAGATGTTGCAATTACTGTTTACGATGATACATCATACAAAGCCAAAAAATTTATCATTGAGGGAATGACTGCAAATGGTGACACCTAAGAAAGTATTGAAGCTAAATGTTTGAAACACGACTCAAAAGTTAAAATCACTCCGAGTAACAATTACACAGTGTATATCACCAACTACAATAATAAATCGTCAGGTTTCAAAAACTTGATAACAATACAAGTATCTACCGAATCAATAACAGTTTGTGGCTTTTTGAAACCTAAAAATCGAATACATTTATCTTGAACAGACCAACAACACAAAAGTTACACTAATAGCTATCATTTGTGTTTTCTAGAGTCTAAGACCTTGAAATAGTTTGTGTTTCATTGTTATTTTTTTTCATAAAATGTTAGTGGCCATTACATGCAGTTACAAAGGCGTACAATTAACTGATTGAATATCAACATCATAAATGAAGATCGAATGCGGATTTTCACAGTATACCTAGAAAGATTGGAGAGATATCTCTTATAGGTCCTAACCATTCGCTTTCAGACATTGAGATAAACACAGATGAAAAAGATGTCACACGAGTTGAAAAAATTAACAATGATTTAAACCTCATCAAAAACCACGTTACCAATCTAGCAAATCCAGCATAGAAATTTGATGTAGCGAATATAAATTATTTACAAAATCGAGTTGATACTCAAATGCGTAAAACACTGGATACAAATTTAAAAGATATAAAAACATGGACAGAAAATGACGACAGTAAATTAACTAATGATGAAAAGAGTGGTAATTAGCGAGCTTGCAAAATCTTAGATCTACAAAACTAGATTGTTGATACAGGAAAAAGATTGAAATTTTCAGAAACTGCAGAGATTAAATAACTTATCTACTGCTATAAAAGCCATACAAATAATGAGAGGAAGAACAGATGTCTGTCTGAACTAGTACTGTAAGTGATATAACTGACATTCTTTATTTTGTACAGCCAGTTGAGTAGAGGATAAAGAGTGATATAGATGCTATGGACAGTGACATGGAGCAAATGTAAACATCTCTGGAAAACAATGCCACTTTATAATCTCAACTAGAACAGTTACAGAGAGAATTTAATAATTTAATAATAAAATCTAACATAGCGATCAAGAGATAAGAAGCTAATTAATGATTTTGACACAAAAATAACTGATCTGAACAACACTATTAACAGCTTACACTAGAAGAGTCAGAATTGCAGAAAAAGAATCATTTAGTAGATATAACCAAAATGATAGAAGACGTCAAAGGCAAAATAACTGTGAATAAAAGCAAGATTAGATATATGAAAACTTGCAATTTATTATTTGCAGATTTAAATGATAAGATCAAAACTATAAAAGATGTTACATTCACCGAATTTTACAACAAATTAAACTCTGGGGTTGAACAGTCTACAACAGATACTAAAGAATATGTTGATTAGAGAACTGGTTAAAAATATCGGTGTAATGCAAGGTGATATTGACGAATCACATACATAGGATGAAACGAGTTTAAAAAAGATTTCGATGATTTGGAACAAAAGTTTACAACAGATATAGATGCATTAAAAAATGAAGGAGATAAAAAAAGACTTTCCCATTAAGTGGTAGAATTGATAAAGATAAAACCAAAATAAACAAAAACTAAACACATTTAAAACTGAAACGAACAAGGAAATAGTCGTAAATACTATAGCATTGTTTGATAAAATTATAATACTGAAAGAGAAAATCGATAATTAAAATAACCTGGATTAGAAAGCTAATCTAATTCCAGGATGTGTATTGTTTTACGATTTTTATATTAAGAAGGAGTACCAAAATGGTATTGATTTCAAGTATTACATTTACAGTTGTTATACTGGGAACAGACAGTACTACCTCGATAGTTATATAAGGGGTTTGGGTTGATTTGGTTCTTGAAACTGAAATTTATCACAATAAATCAGCTGACATTTATGGACTGCTCCATTACGTTTTGCTGAATTAGGATACTTTGGAGAATTAAAGCAATATGTACTCCAATAAAATAAATCGGACGTGTATACAATTTTTATCAACTTATATATTGAACCTTACATGACGTTGTGTAAATTTAATATTGATTTTGATATTAATATAGGGGTGGACAACTGACATTCTACATACTGATTACACGTTAAAAAGAAACTCACGTTAGGTGGTGATTTTTACAGTGTAAAATAATCACGAACATATTATCTGAAGGAGAACAATTTTTAATTGGATTGAGAAAAAAAAATCAACTAATCAGACAGGCTGTGAAATGAAAACTGGTTGTAATATCAAAGTTTGTTACTCATAAACACCCAAGTATACCGTGAACGGCACATTATATGCACGCCCCAATGATTAAGAGTCCTCAGTGTATATAACTGAACTTTCTTGTGTAGAAGCCATTTTTTTTTTGTCAGTCCCATTGACCTGTATTTTTGACCCCCAAATAGATAGGCTTCTTTCTTACTCTAAGTGTAAGTCATTCACAATATTTGGCCCCGGTCTGTGATGCAGAACTAATGTTATTGTGCAGAAACCGTTTGGATTATTCAATCACAGCGACCATGGACTTTGACGTTTTGCTCCCCAAATCAACAGGCTTCTTTAGTGTCCATTATGCCTACTAACGTGAATGTGGTAAATAATGCTGAATGTATGGCATAGTCAAAGAATTAACAAAGGAGCCATATACATTTTTAGATTTATTTAGACATTTATTGAATTTGAAATTTCAAAATTTGGGCGGATGTCTTACAATCAGGTCTAAAACCAATTTGCTCATCGTGAAGAATTCCATTTTCAATAAAAAAAAGTTTCCAATTATCGTTTAAATGCTGTTCAAAAGTTTTCCTTAGCACCTAGTAATATTACCACTTCCTTAAATTAGTCTAGTATGTTGGTGGAATCATTGAAAATGGTTTTGTAAGAAAAAAATATTGTGATGTTTCACTTAGCTCATGTAAAAATAATGAGGCCATGTAGGTACAAAGTTCGTTCATATTCATGCAGTTTGCTACGTCATTGTTATTTAAAATAACTATTTTTTCCACAGAGAAGCGTCCAATAAGTCATGGAAAATATTTATGCGTTACCTATTTACTTATTATGCATTTACTTTTTTTATTTACCTGTTTACTCTAGTTTTTGATGTATGTATCATTCAGATTGAATCTCAAGTGTCAAAGGGACTAAACCATTCACTGTGTCATCTCTATCTCGTCAGTGATGACATTACCTCAAGTATGGATGCATTACAACGACAGGTATTCCTTCTGTTAATTCCCTAAATTGCATTTCACATTATTAGCGAAACACATGTAATCCATTTTCCAAGAGTTTATCATTGCGCTCTATTTGACTACTTTTTAGCGTTATATCGTTACTTCTCCATGCAAGTTTAATAATAAATTTAGTTAAAAATAAAGGAAATTCGGGTCTGCTCTTTTAATGTAACCTGTTGTGTGATTGGATACTAAAGTAGTTATGGATATATTATCCTTATTCAGGGGCCGCTCCAGAATTTTTCTATGACGGTTCGATCTTAACAAGATGGTGGTTTGTTTTGTTTACAAACTGGTTAACATTCTCTGAATATTATCAAGATTATATCCATACCATAACAGAAAGTTAAACATGTTCCTTTCCCTGCTCAATTACACATTTATAGACTGATTCCAAACTGGCGTAGAAATCAATGGCTGGTAAAAAATAATTAACTGTTTTTATTCATTAAATTGTCAGTGTCAGTGGCATACCAAGGGTAATTAGCACCCGGGGCTACGATGATGGCCCAAAGGGTCAGAATATGAGGCCCGAATTTTTTATAAGCTGCTTTGGCGCCCCAAGACCTCTGGCGCCCGGGTCAACCGTCCCGTCTGCCCCCCCTTAACTATGGACTTTATAGGTAAGGTCAAATCCATAAACATTTTCAGTACAATTCCCAGCGATATAATAATGGAATTTCTGCACAAATTTCAAACGAATAAAAAATACTACTGTATTAGACATTTTTCAGGTAGTTCACAGCACAAATTGTCAGCAACATGCCGTTTACAGCACAGGATTGACAAAAGCCAAAAATGGCTGCAATTAGTACATAAAGTACATGAACTAGTAGAAAAATGATTGTTTAATACAGAAGTTTTCATTGGTAAAACCAATACAGAGATACCGTAAAGATGACCCCAAGTGCCATACCGCAGCTCGGCTGTGAATGTCTATGCATCTGACCTTAGATGATGCAGTTACTGCACGGTCACTTGCATAATCACTGCAAGCTTTAATCCTATCTTAACATTGCATATTATACTGTTTTTGCTAATATATTTGTTTTAGATACAATCTTTATTTTTCTTAACTTTAGCTGAAATGCTGCGGTATAAACGAGTATCAGGACTGGAAACAATTCAAATACATGCATCTGAGCGAGGAGTACATTGTTGAAACTAGTTATCTACCACTTTCATGTTGTGAAGATCTGACTGGATCAACAAGTAACGTCAAAGGATGGAATGGAACATGTCTAATAAATAATAAGGTAAATCAGTCTATCACACCACCCACCATAACCATCCACCCTATCCCCTCCTCTCTTGAACTAAACGTACTAGCCAAAGAAACGCTATTTGTCAATAGCCCAAATACATTTAGAACGAGAGCATATCTTCACTTGTTTATAATCAGTCATTAAATTCATTAAAAAATTAAAATATGATTCACATTCCTGGTTCAGTTTCTGACAAAATAAGTCGTGAAACTGCCTAAGCCACAAAACTATTTTGTTTTGTCCCAAACATCCATTCTAACCGTATTCAAAGGATAAGGTCATCAAAAGATAATGGTAACATCTCTCATAGACAATAACTATTTCGTACATGCTCATATTTTCTTTAAGCATACAGTCAAACCTGCATTAGCTCACAGCTGTCAGATTTACTTGGTCCCATTACACACACACACACATATATATATATTAAGGTCACCTGCTCAACGTGGCCAGCAGTCACCATAAGTTGGTCCCAAAATCATGCGTTGTCTGTTTACATTGCTCCGATAAGTATTAATAGTTTTTTACCAAAAAATCCTTGTCTCCATATATCAAGTATTGTGCTGATGTGCCATTAAACCCTACTACTACTACAATGCTTTTTCAGTAGTATTGTGTTTTGTTGATGATTCGGTTTCCAATCATACTTCCTTGCTTATTTTACATTCTTCATCTCTTGGTTGCTTCATAAGATGACCCTACATATAAAGGTCACATACCTATAAAGACCAATTTAACCAGTCCTGTGTGTGACTACTATATACAGGTTTGACTGTACATGTGTGCTCCACTTGAGTTAACACCTTGAGGGATTGTTTATAAAACTTTTCATGCACAATACAAATTGTTGCCAATGGAAACTAAAATATACATGCATATACATACAAACTAAACAGATCCTTTAGAAGAATCCTTAATACAAAAAAACATTTACTACAAACAGTTAATGATCATGTAACATCAATTAAGTGTCCATTATTGAGTGAATTCACCCTCATGAAATACCAAGAAACCCAAATACCACTGATATCGCTAAAATCGTAATTTTATTTTAAGCTGGGACTAACATAACCCTCCCCCCTCCCAGTTATAAGTAAATAATTGAACAACTCATGAATCGAGGCTTACCTTTGAAAATTTCTCTAACGCTTAATACAAGTCGTTTTCTCATTACCATAAGGTATTACAGATGAAATTAAAAAATATACTTTTTTCAGGGCTGTTCACCAGTTTTACAAGGAATGCTGAAGCAAAATATTATATTGTTCGGCTGGATCAGTTTTGGGCTTGCACTATTGCAGGTAATGATATAACAGCACAGACTGTATACTTAAATTGTAAAAATGAAGGCATTTCTTATGTTTGATTATTTCATGTTGCAAAGTATCCTGAAATATTAGTCTACATGAATAGTAATATAACCTATGATTACAATGAAAACAAGACACTCTATGCCGTGAAATATTACAAAAGCTGCCATTATTCTTCACATGAATAATAATTTTCCTTGAAGCTTAAAGCAAGATTTCCCTATGTACATGGCTATCTTATTTATTAAAATGAATTGTACATACATTATTTTAAGCATACCATGATGTAAACATTCATCTGAAATCTTCTGGTCCAAAATATTGGTTATTTGATAAATGAAAAGTTCCAATTCCTTATTTTCAAAAATTAAACGTTCCCTCGATATTTTTCCTCTCATTACAGCCCCTTGGGTTTGCACTGGCATGCTGTCTACGGAAAGCTGTTAACGATCTTTACAGATGATCATATTCTGAGGAAAATATACCCCTCCCCCATATTAAAGGCTTGATGCTTTTTGTGTTTATCGATGACATTCTTTATGAAATCATTTATGCAAATTGATCTATTCGCAGCAGATATCAGTAGATGCCTGACTGAAGAAATAACGTCTTTTTTCAAACTGGAGGAAAAAAAAGATGCATTTATTTAAATATTTTGGTGCGAATACTATCTGAACCACTTCGCAAGTAACTGAACTCTGGAATTGTGCAGGATTCATACTCCATGGGTTTACATTTCCTGTAAAGTTCATAAGGAACCAATGCAAATTTTGTGTGTGAATAAATCGAAGTGAAACTATTAATTTCTCTTACCTTGATGGTATTGAATGCGCAAGTCTGGCTAGAATCACAGAATCCAATAATATGAAATAAAATCTACAATTCATGTTCAGTAAGTTTTATCAACAAAATTGCATCTCCTGTTCAAATACTGTACGAGAAAATTAAAAGAATTATAACATGTAACTCACTTGTCAATTATAACGGTTTAGCTATATTCTTCATGTTTGCAACAGCCTTCTGCTGTTTTTGGTGTTTATTCAGAAGAGTACAATTATGAAAGAGCAGACAAAATATGCTGAAAAAATGGACAGAAATAATGCATTCAATTATATTCACATTGCACCGTTGACAGTATTTACTATAAGCTTTGATATGAAAGGTGGTGGAAGATCTAAATTCGTTTGAGCATGATTGACCTAACTTCTTGTAAAACTAACACATACTCTGTCTTATGTACATAAAGATATATGTCAAAGCGTTGTTTTCATTTTTGCCAGCCATTGTAAAGTAAAAGTGTTTATTTGTAAATGTGATAACTTGTATACATTTTAAGTAAATTAACGCAGACTCCAGTATGACATTGCTATTTACATTCATAATAAGACATAATAGATATCAGACGGATAATGATACGCGGTCATGTTCTGCTGACCTTTCGATTCACCAATCAAATTAGTTTTCACAATTATGAAAGTGAAAAACGTCATTCACATATATGTGTTACTAAAAATAATTGGACTGGGATTTCCAAAGGTCACCATCACATGAAGCTTTATTGGTTCATGTCCAATCTACTTATTATAAATTTATTACAAGGTTAATCAAGGGACCCATGGTTGCTCAGTGGTAAAGGCACTGGATTGCGATCAGTCCCAGTTGGCTACTGTGGTGTGTTGTTTGGAAAGGCAATTTCCTCTACTTGCCTCGGAACAATATAACCTTCAGAGTGTTGATATGCTATAAAACACCCAAACAATTCAAACTAAGACACTCAATAAGGGACCTTTTCACTTCCAGCATTTTGTTTCAGCAATAAAAGGAGTTGTGGCCTCTAGTTACCTGTCTTGATTTCCAAATATAACTTTACGAAGGATTTGGAACTGTTATCAAATTTGGCATGCACCGTTACATTGAAGATGACTTGGATGAATTCCATTTCCAGCATTCCAAGTCATCGTGTACAGGAGTTATGGTCCCCGATTACCCATCCATCTAATTTGGTTGCAGCAGCATGACTTAAGGAGTGTTGGATTTCAACCAAATTTGACATTATTTACAGGAGTTTTGATGAAAGTAAAATCTTTTTGAAATCTAATGATCCTTAGTAACGTTATGCTGTGGAAACCTATATTTAGGAAGACCAGCAATATGGGAACATAACTCCTATTAATGCCGACATGCTAGAAATCGAACTAAATCAAAGTCTCGTGAATATAAAGCTGCATGCCAAATTTGGTTGAAATATATTCATTGTAAAAGTTTTGCTGTGAAAACAAAAGTTTAGTACAATGTGCAATAAGGGGCCATAACTGCTGTAAATGATGCTGCAGAAATCTGAAAATTAAATTCATTCATTATCATTATAAATTTTGTTTAAACCAAACAATCCTTGATAAAGTTAGGCTATGGAAACAAAAGTTAGAAAGAAAAGGAAGCAGAGGTCACAATTCTTGTAAATAATGTTCTGGAACACTAGAAATCAAAATCTTAGAGAGTCTTACCAATATAAAGCTGCATGTCAAATTTTCTTGAAATCCAACAATCCTTGATAATGTTATGCTGCGGAAGCCAATAGTTAGGTGGACTGGCAATCAGGGTCTGTAACTCCTGTAAATGATGTTGTGAGATACTGGCAATAGAATTCATTTGAGGTCTCATTAATATGAAGCACATGTCAAATTTGCTTGAAATCCAACAATTCTTGGTAAAGTTTTGCAGCAGATACCAAATTTAGAAGACAGGAAATCAGGGACCATATCTCCTTTAACTCCTGTACATATGTTTAGCAATGCTGGAAACTGAACTTGGTCGAGGTCCCATCCATACAAAAATGCATTCCAAAATGTGGACCAAGGTGTCTGAGCTGATTGCTCTTCATTAAATGGGAGTAACATCTTTAGACTTACAATCTCTAATTAGGGTAATAACTTTCAGGAAGTCTATACTTGTACAACATACATGTATCAGCTTGTCAATACCGAAAATATAATGTGTCACGTTTTTTTGTCCAATTGTTCTGATAACATGTTTGACATTAAAGTCCTATGCTTGCTTGCTTTGAGTGATGCAAACAGCATGCTGTGAAGTGTTTTTGCATTTTTTAATTTTCAAGGCTTACTAGGAGTCTCCTGTCTCCAAGTCTGTCAAAGAATTCGTCATGTGATACAGTCATTTCTTGATGCCTTACAGCAAGTATAATATCCTGCAACTCCTCCTACACCATTTAAGATAAAATCTTTAGATTTTTGTTAAAGGAATAGGATGATTTTTTAAAAAGATTTTACAACAGTCTTAGAAATTTTAATCATCGATTAGAGGAGAGAGAGAGATGGAGAGAGAGGACTCAATACCCAACAAAAGCAGGGGAACATGATTCTTATGTGCAGATGTTAAGTTGCACATTTTTTCCGAAAATGTTCAAATTCATTAACAACTGTTCTGCAGAACCCAATGTCTCACCAGTCTCCATGTCTTGATCCATCACCATTGTATCTAACTCGCAAAAACTTGATCATAAAACTTTCACAGTTGGCGATATACCACTGCTGCTGCCACTGCAAAAGTGACATCTATGTCTCACTATGCTAAAAAAGTGAGACAGAAACTACACTAATTACTCAAACAAGAGTCCATTAAAAGGGATTCATGCTCTATTGTCTAAAAAGAATTTCCAGAAATTCACGATAAGACCATTTCTTCTTTTTAACTGCCGAGTGCTGAAACCATCTCTGATATTCTTGAGCAATAAGACTTTCATAATAGCCACTGTGGCACCATAATGGATGAAAGATAGGCACCATATTCATTTAAAACAAATAAGACACCATTAGAGACTTTTGGTAAAAACCCCATGTTGATTTGACCTTTCATTCAGAAGAATTAGTGACAAGATTTTCAATATGTTCATTGTAGCAGCCATATTTGAGGTCAGATTGGTACCATTTTCATTCAGGACCACCTAGATATCATAATTAGTCTTCTGGTGAAAACACCATGTTGATATGACTTTCCATTTCGGAGAAGTAGCAATAACAAGATTTTCAAGATGGCAGCTGTGGTGGCCATACTGGATGTCAGATCAGGACCATTTTAATTCAGGACCAACTAGATATCACAAGTCTTTTAGTGAAAGCTCCATGCTGGTATGGACATCCATTTACGGTAGGTGGAATGGCAATACAAAAAATTTCAAGATGGACATTGGGTGTGACCATATTGGATGTCCGGGTGTCACTATTTTCATTTAGGACCAACTAGACTTAAACCCCATGCTGATATGACTTTCTGTTCAGGAGTAGTAGTGATAACAAGATTTTAAAAATGGCTGCCATGGTGGCAATATTGCATGTCAGATTGGCACCATTTTCATTTCGGTCCAACCAGATATCATAAAAGGTCTTTTAGTGAAAAACCCGTACTGATATGCCCATCCATTAAGGCCGAGTTGTGATAACAAGATTTTCAAGATGGCTGCTGTGGTGGCTATATGGGATGTATGAGCAACACCATTTTCACTTAGGACCAACAATACCTTGGGATGAATTTGTGTATTAAGTTTCATAGCAATCCTCTAAGTAGTTTAGGAGGAGTAGTGATAACAAACTTGTGCTAACAGATGGACGGACGACGGACAACAAGCCATCCCATAAGCTCTTCTGGTCTATGACCTGTAAAGCTAAAAACATTAATTTTCTGATCAACAAAGTTTATTTTTCATACCAATAAAAGTCGTAGATAATTTGCAAATGAACCAGATAAAACAATTTAATTTCCTAAAATATTGTTTAGCAAACATTCCCATGCCATGCAAATTTAGAATATGAGGTTTTATGTACACCTCTAGTGCTGGAAGAAATTTCAATGAATATTTATGGCAAACTCTACATAACAATTAATGGGTAAATCCTAATATAAATCTATGGTTTACAACAAAGGCTACACAGCAGTCACTTGATGAATCACAACAAGAAATATATGTATCCCGAGTCTAACAAGCTTCCAATTAATACTGTAAATCACAATATTTTAACATCATTAAATGTTGGTGAATTGTCAATTCCAGCACATAAAGCAACATAAAATTTTAGTGAATTTAAAATGTGTAAAATAAAAATTGTTGGTGGCGATGATTTTACCCTATCTAAGCAAATAGCTATGCAATGTAACCACAAATGGGTGATGATTTATTCCAACACAAGGAATTCTCAAACGTTAAAAAACCTGAATTGCTGCTGATGGTGATATGTGTTCAGGTAAAGTTACAGACAAAATATTTTCATATTTCTTAAAAACATCTACCGGCTGATCTGCTACTTGAGTGCAGAACATGGCAGTGTTCAATTCATAGTTACTAGCAACTAACACCAATTCAAAAACTGTCCTACACATGATCTTTTCTACAAAAAATCCCCCCAAAAACAATCTGAATATAATTGAAATGAAAATTAATCCGTTTGCTAAATCTTCTAAAAATGTATCCACACTAATATTTTGATGTTTAACAGCAGCATTGGACAAGGTATATACAGCAACGCCAAATCAGTCTCAAGGCCCAATTTATTAAATACAGTCATGTATATAGGGCACATGGGAAATAACTCGGACAGGTAATCATTGTTAGGGCTTGATCCAGACAGGGATCTTGCATAACAGCTCAGGTTAGTCAAGGTGCAGTGGTCAGTAACTAAAAAAGGAACCCACTCCCTAGACACTACATGACCATTTGTTTACCCTCTGTCTTGCAGAGTTGGCATCTGTTCCCAGTGGTCATTGAGCAATGTTCAAGTTGTTATTAATATGTAAGCCTTGAAATGTAGATGTCTAGTGGTTCTTCCCTATAATGCTGTTTATAGGACTCGTGAAAGTGTGCCTTGTAATAGGTCAGGATGTTTTGTAATGGGGTGTATTACATGGAAATAGAATTCAACCAGTATAATGGGATCCATCATAATCCTCATGTTATACTAGAATTCAACCAGTATAATGGGATCCACCATAATACTCATGTTATACTAGAATTCAACCAGTATAATGGGATCCACCATAATACTCATGTTATACTAGAATTCAACCAATATAATGGGATCCACCATAATACTCGTTATACTAGAATTCAACCAGTATAATGGGATCCATCATAACTCATGTTATACTAGAATTCAACCAGTATAATGGAATCCACCATAATACTCATGTAAGAATTCAACCAGTATAATGGAATCCACCATAATACTCGTGTTATACTAGAATTCAACCAGTATAATGGAATTTACCATAATACTCATGTTAGAATTTAACCAGTATAATGGGATCCATCATAATACTCATGTTATATTAGAATTCAACCAGTATAATGGGATCCATCATAATACTCATGTTATACTAGAATTCAACCTGTATAATGGAATCCACCATAATACTCATGTTAGAATTCAACCAGTATAATGGAATCCATCATAATACTCATGTTATATTAGAATTCAACCAGTATAATGGGATCCATCATAATACTCATGTTATATTAGAATTCAACCAGTATAATGGGATCCATCATAATACTCATGTTATACTAGAATTCAACCTGTATAATGGGATCCATCATAGTCCTCATGTTATATTAGAATTCAACCAGTATAATGGGATCCATCATAATACTCATGTTATATTAGAATTCAACCAGTAAAATGGGATCCATCATAATACTCATGATATATGAGAATTCAACCAGTAAAATGGGATCCATCATAATACTCATGTTATATTAGAATTCAACCAGTATAATGGGATCCACCATAATACTCATGTTAGAATTCAACCAGTATCATGGGATCCATCATAATACTCATGTTAGAATTCAACCAGTATAATGGGATCCATCATAATACTCATGTTATACTAGAATTCAACCATTATAATGGGATCCATCATAATACTCATGTTAGAATTCAACCAGTAAAATGGGATCCATCATAATACTCATGTTATATTAGAATTCAACCTGTATAATGGGATCCATCATAATACTCATGTTATACTAGAATTCAACCAGTATAATGGGATCCATCTTAATACGCATGTTAGAATTCAACCAGTATAATGGGATCCATCTTAATACGCATGTTAGAATTCAACCTGTATAATGGGATCCATCATAATACTCATGTTATACTAGAATTCAACCAGTATAATGGGATCCACCATAATAGTCATGTTATATTAGTGACCATATGATACTGAGGTATTTTATAGTGAGGAACCAATGCATTATGTTCATCTGTGAGGGACCAGTGCATTATGTTGATCTGTGAGGGACCAGTGCATTATGTTCATCTGTGAGGAACCAGTGCATTATGTTCATCTGTGAGGGACCTGTGCATTATGTTCATCTGTGTGGAATGTTCAGTATATTTACACATAATAAATAAGATGTCCCAATACTCAAAATACCCCAATGGAAAAGGTTGAACGTAATGTATAATCTAAGTTAATAACACAGCTTGTGTAGTAAAGCTTGTCCAAAAATAACACTAATCTCTCTGATGCATTATGCATTGTTGTGTTGATAAAACAGGGAAAAGGATCTTTCAGGTTTTGCATGAAAGGGCTCATGTATGCGGAGCTCAGGGAGGATTGTCCAATTGAAACTGACATCTGTTTATGTATACTGAGTGTCAAACATTTAAGAATGTGACTGGACCGATTCATCACTTCTGTTTTGTTATCAAAATGTGAAGAACAGACATCACTACTTGTCACAAAGAAGTCATATTCTATAGAATACGTGTGTTGATGTGTTATATGTACATGTCTGACATCTCCCATGCATAGTCTGTCAGAAGTCATATTCTATAGAATACATGAGGGTTGAAGTGTTATATGAACATGTCTGACATCTCCCATGCATATTCTGTCAGATATAACACTAATTCATAAGCACACAAAGTTTTACTTTTATAAGAGTTTTTCAGAGATAACACAGGAAGTAAATAGGTCGAATCACATTCTTAAATTTTTTAAACTTGATACATAGGAAGAAATACCTGTTTAAGTTAGACAATTTACAGTGTAGCCTGCATTTAAGAATCCATCTTATGCAATACCTGAAGGTCCCTCTCATGGTTTTATATACATATCTTGCACTATGCATGAGACAGATTGGCAGCTGTGATTACACCAACAGAACATGAAACTAAGTTTAAAATTGACAGTAATTTGGGTGTGAAGGGATCACTCTACTAATGAGTCAGCTGCAGCAATTGAAATCTCTGTTCTGATTTGATGTGAATCTGGAATATACAGGGATCTGACTTGACAGGTTGTACAGCAACAAAAAAGAAGATGGGTACATATGCCATGACTACTCTAAATGATGATGTGGAATGCTTGAAATCTAACTTCTTCAAGGACTCATCAATACAAGCAACATTTCATGTAAAGATATGAAGCTGACTGACAAGGACTGGACTCTGTTTAAGCTGGAGTTGACAAGACAAAATCTATAAAAGATGCAACAAGTTTTTTTTTTTTTTTTATGGGTTTAACACGTTTTTTCAGCACATGATAGGCTATACATGGCAGCCAGTATATCTGGTGGAGGAAGAACCCGGGAAAATCCCACGAAGAACCACTGACCCACGGGAAGCTACTGGCAAGCTTTCTCACATAACCACATTGGCCAAGCCCAAGACTAGAACACACGAGGACAGAGGTGAGATGGGCCCCATGCAACAAGGTCATTGAAACAATGTTCACATCACACTGAATCAGAATATGTTGAATGGTTCTTAAGCTTGCTGATTACAAGCAACATCTCATCTAAAAATATGAAGTTGATTCACAAGGTCCGTAACTCTTCCCAAAATTATGCTGATGAGTTATCATCCCTCTAGGTCTAAGAGACAATGTTCTTACCAAATTCCATCAGAATATACTGAATGGTTCTTGAACTATGCTGACTGCAAGCACCATTCCAATTTTCCATGTCAAGACAAGAATTTGCTTAATAGGTGGTATAACTCTGTATAAAATGGAGCAGACCAGACTAAATTCCTAAGAAGCACATTTAAGTCTATGAGACAATGTTCATACCAAACTGAATCAGAATATATTGAATTGTTTTTGAGGTAAAGTACACAGAGAGTGTATTGGCCACCTAACTACACTACATTTCAAAGTGTAACATCTAGGTGCTACAGGTGAAGTCAGGTCTGTGCTCCATTGCAGTGTGGGAATTAACCTGTGATAAATTTACAATTAACCTGTGATAAATTTACAACAGGCTGAGTTGTCACTTGTTGATGACTCGGAAGATGGAGTCAAATACACAAGGTACTTCACTAACTGGACAGGTACACCCCAATTTGGGTTTGTAATGTCAAGTGGAATTAGCACCACAAGAATTGCCCAAATTACACCAGTATATGTCACTGAACTACACTCAACATCACTCTTCACCATCGTGAGTCAATCCACTTTGTGTATACTGTATGCAAGTTTCAAGCAACATAAATTATGAACATATGAAGTTAACTGTCCAGGATCAAAACTCTAACCAAATAAAGTTGATGATACACAACCCTCTAAAGACATATCTAGGTCTATGAGACAATGTTCAAACCAGATTACATTAAAATATGTTGAGTAGTTCTTGAGCTGGGCCAATTACAAGTAACATCCTATGTAAAGAAATGAAGTTAAGTGTCAAGGACCATAACTCTGTCCAAAATGGACTTAATGAGACAAAACCCATAAAAGGCACATCTAGGTCTGTCAAAAAATGTTCATGCCAAATTGCATTTGAATATATCCAATGGTTCTTGAGCTATGCCTGTTACAGGCAACATCCCACGTGTAGATGTAGAAGTAATTGTCAAGGGCCATAGCTCTCCCCAAAATGGAGTTGACGAGCCAAAATCCATAAAAGGCAAATTTAGGTATAGGAGTCAATCTACACACCAAATTGCATCAGAATATGTTGAATGGTTCATAGTTCCTGAGCTATGCTGGTTACAACACTCTGCTCTAGTTGACATTTAAACTGATGGACAATAACTCTGTCAATATTTGACCTGAAAAAATGAAACTGTAAAAAGATAGATCTATGTGTAATAGGCAACTCACTTACCAAAATGGCATCCAAGTTATGTGTAAGGGTTGCAGAACTTTGAACGGATGGACAGACAGACAGACAGACAGATGAATAGAAAAATTGATTACTATAGGGCTCCTGCATCTCAATGCAGGCCGTAATAAAATCTCCTCAGTACACCCCATCAATAATGTGATGCAAGAATCCTATTAAAACTGAAACTATACTCAGAGATCTTTAATAAAATCTTTCAATCATTACTTAATGTTTTCCATTACTTCAGTTTCTTCTTTAACTACTCGATGGAAAGTCTTGCATAAGAATAAAATGAAAACACAGTTGACCCTGTTCCTGTATTCAATACAAGCTTTCTTAAATTATTTCTGTTGATTATGAAGTCGGAGACAAATCGGATATAACTGTCCTGAGCAGTACTGGAGAGTTTCTATAAATGAATTGAAAAGGAAAAAGCACAAAAGATCGGAGACTAACTTTTCTCATTAAATTTGACATGATTATAGGTCTCAAGCCATCCATAATGTACAAATATGAAACAGACCAAAGTATATTAGGAAATTTCTACTTTGATTTATTTTTTTGCGATTTTTGTGACCATGCACAAAATCAAAAAAATCTAAATTTGTGGAAATCCAAGGAATTAAAGACTACAGATGATACTTATTAAAACATCATCCCGAAAACTTAAAAAAGTGCAAAAATGGCACTAAAATTTTCTTAATTCAAAAAGTGTTAAAATTTGACAAAACAGAAATTTGTGCACATACAGTATTTAAATTTGGAGAATGCACATAACAATTGACTGCAACATTGGGTTCCAATAGAATTATCAAAAATTATTTTGTCTTAAGTACAAAAAGGACATTATCTTTCATATCTATGAACATTTACTATCATGAATGGTTATTAAACATATGTTTCAAGGAGCACAATGTTAAGAATGTGAATGGCATCATGTAGGTGATACACTAATTCTGCATATTATTTACAAACTTTTAGTACTGTACAGTACAGCTCACGTGATTTTTCGGAACCCCACGCATCACGGTGGGGGTGGAGAGTGAGTGGAGAGAATTAAGAAAAACCCCTCCACCATCACTCCACGCTCCCTCGCGGAGTTGTCGCGGAGAATAGCCCTGCACACCACGCTCCCTCGCGGAGTCGCATCCGATCACCACCGCGGAGTGGACATGGTTTCGATAATATGGGTGTGGTTTACTGTTTATCAACCATGCAAGCAGAGGTTGAGACGGGGGGGGGGGCACCGATTTATCTACATCGTTATCCTTCTTGGGAGCAATTTGCTAACTTTTTGATACTGAAAAAAACGTAGTCATTCAGTTAATTATAAATATTTCCTTGTTCTAACAAAGATAATGTATGATACATAGTGCCAAATCATATTTTAGATGATGATAATGTAATGGCAATGCCTCGCAAACTGTATTAATACTACATTTTGCGCAAAATGTAATTTTTTTTTTTCTTCAATACTATGTTATCGGAATCTAAACATGCATTCATATCCTTATTTCTTTTTCAGTAAACGCAATACAAAATTGTAATGATCATATGAAAGTCAGTGATATTGTACTACCTGCAATGAAAAGAACGATAAACATCAAACAAATTAATAACAAAGCTGCAGTCATACCTGACTGAAGTGAAACAAAATCGCACAAGTTCCGATGGTTATTCCATGCATGAGTACTCATTCACATATTGTACGTTTTTTCCTGACATCCAATCGCTTAAATAAAGCATTATTAAGATTTCACATTGTTATTTTATTTTAAACTGTACTAATTTGCATTAATTACCAAAGTAGCGGTTTTTTTAAAAATCACAAATGGCCGCAAAAGGTCATCCTAGATACATGTAGTCGACACGTGCAAGTAACCTAGCACAAGTGAAGCCATCAGCACTGCTGATATTGACGTGTTAATTTCATGTGCTAACTGTAAACCTAAAAGTACAACAGCAGCGCTTCTGCGGGTTTGTTTTCTTTACATAGATCTGACAAACTTGCGCATCCGATGAAATTAATGTTTAACTTTTTCTTTTCTTTTCGTTTTCCTATTGCATAATACAGAAAAACAAGATGAATAATTTTAGATCATTAACTCTTCTTAGTAAAGCCCCCCCCCCGCCCTCTCTCTCTCTCTCTCTCTCTCATAAAATATGGAATCCAAATCACTACTGCACAAGTTATCGTAAACTGAAATGTGGAAAAGTTTGCAAGTGGTAAGAAAAGTAATACTGTACTAGACATTATAGCGTAATAGAGGGGGAAAAAAAGAAACAAATTTTCCCGTTGGTGGTTGGAAATATAGTGACGATATGAACTACACACTATATGACATGGATAGAGGAGAGCTGTCATCGGTTGATAAATAATAATATCGGTTATTTTATCCACAGAGAGAGAGAGAGAGAGAGAGTAATACAAAGCATGTTTGTGTAATTTTACAAGCACATATAACCGGGGGGGGGGGGGGGAAGGGGGGGGGGGGAAGACTGCGTGTCTGACCGCTAAATTGTTTTGTCTGTATTGTTTTCTGTATTGTTGTATGTGAATACTGTACGTCTATATACTTCTATATCTTTATCACCAAGTAAACTTAGCTTCAGATGAAATTATTGTTTTACTTTTTACTTTTTTGTTCGTTTCCTATCGCATACTATGCAAAATACAGAAAAATAATAAATAAAAGACCCCTCCCCACCTCTCTCTCTCTCTCTCATAAAATATGGAATCCAAAGCACTACTGCGCAAGTCATTGTAATATATTACTATTATAAACCTTTTTTTTTTTTTTGTTGTACATGCTTCAGTAAGAGTTTAACTATTCCATGATTGGCTAGCTTTCTTCAATTAGCGGCCTCATCATTCACACTAAGCCAAAAAGATGTTCCTGCCATTCAAGTTTTTCGTGATTCTGCTTATGTTTTGAAGAGTTTTTCACTAATGCGAGTTTCAAAAATAACGCTAAAATACTTATTAATGTTAACCAAAGTTTTTCTTTTTCGCTGCTTGACATGTCGACATTTTTAGTCAGTCGTCAGAATTAAAATATTAAAATCTGACTGATTATAAATCTCAACGTACACAAACTGAAATCTGGAAATGTTCAGTAGTGGTAAAGGTAAAAAAGTAATAAAGTGCTAGACATTATAGCGTTATGGAGCAAAAGAGAAAGAAATGTTCCCACCACAGCACCGGAACTCCCGAGCACGTGCTCTAAAGTCGTGTGTGTGTTCATGGGCATCCGCAGGAATTTTCGGGGGGGGGATATATATATATATATATATATATATATATATATATATATATTTTAAATCAGGGCGGGACGAGGCACAGAAACACGCTCAATAACCAAAGGCTCTAACAGTCACAAACAGGAAACTGTATTCTTTAATATCTGCGTAAAAATAATTAAAAGAGTATATTTTATTTTTATATTTTCGCCGTACAAAAATGAGCAAATAATAGGATACATGTGAAGACAATACATCCATGCAAAATGCTCTAAACTTGTTGGAAATTAAAACCTCAGAACATCTCAGACTTTAGAATTTTCCATATTATTTTTCATTTTGGTAATAAGCCGAGTTCAGATTAATTACTAACAATTATCAAACTTCCGTTGTTAATGGTGGGACCAGACCATAATTGCGGCTGTAAAGTACAACGCGCCAAATCAGATGGCTTCGTGTCATAAAAAAAGACTGTTCCCAAGCTGAAACTTACATCATCCTTTGATGCACACCCTTGTTAATATTTTACAACAGTGTTCACAATGGTCACTGCCTTGATTTCTGTAGAATATCCGCTGAAGTCAAGTCTTTATTAGGGAGAGACAATTGAATTTTCCAACCGTGGGGGGGGGGGGGGAATGCATGAAAACAATTGTCTTTCTCTGATTTTTGTAACAGACGTTAATCCGTTCCATATTTCACTTAAAATAAATAAATAAATACCGTGATGAAAGAACAAAAAATATCCCGGTCGAAAAAAAACAACATATAAACCCCGTATATTAAATGGTCAGTCCCTTACAGCACACATGCAGTCATAATATTATTCAGCCTCGTGACTCTACTATTACTGCTTAAAGACTAAGCACGCGGTTTGCATTTCAGTGTAAATTCAGTGTTTTAGGTTTGTTGTTGTGTGTGTGTGTGTGGGGGGGGGGGTAAGCAGAAGCGGATGTCAATTTGGATTTTAATTGTCCATATCTCGGAGAATTACTTTCCTTTGGAACAAAATGATAAATTTATTCTGTTTGAGAGGCTCAGCAATGTGTACTTCTCGTCAAGTCAGTGCATAAGTTTGTTCATATTTCTTTGAAATAAATTAAAATCATAAACTTATTGCAAAAGAAGTCGATCAACCTTTTATAAACAGTAATGTGTATTGAATATACAAGACTTTTGAAATTATTTTTTTATTGTCCAAATATATGATCGAAATAAAAACGACTGATTCTTCAGATGGTATCCAGTTGTAAATCACTCTTGACGTCTCAGTCTTTCCATAGGTGGTCTTCATTCATTGGCTGTTCAGATGTCAATCAGTAATGTCGACTAGCCCCTCCACGGTGGAGTTTATATCGGCATGCCTACCGAAACGCGGTGGTGATTTGTAGGTATTTATGCCAATTTATGCCTCCACCGCGGAGTGCTATCGCGGAGCTAGAGTGGAGGGGATTAAGTACCCCACTGCGATGCGTGGGGTTCCGAAAAATCACGTGAGCTGTACTGTATGTACTCGTGTATAAATTGGATCCAACTGCAAACTGTATAGACCCAGATCTGCCATTGCATAATGCGCTTTCACATCTGGCTTAATGCAGTTTATTAGGAGTAATCAGCAGAACAAACAAAATAGACCCCAATCTGCTGGCACATTATGAGATGTCAGATCAGGGTCTATGTTGTTTGCAGACCCGACTTATAAGCGAGTATAGATGGTATACAGTAATATTTTGCCCAAAAGTTTCAGCTGAATACAGCAACCAACAAAGAAGTTATCCGACTTAAAAACTGTAACACAAAATCTTAACTTTGTTGCCTCCACTGTAGCCAGAAAAGTGGTATCTATGTTTCACCATTAGTATGCTTCACAATTAAGTGCATGGTGTGTAATTTTGATACAAGTACTCATTCTGCATTAATTTCCTATTTTATATTTCTGTAGTTTGGAACATAATACATGTACATGTATTAGGTATCATTTCCTTAGCAGAAGTAGATTAAAATTTACCATAAGATTGTCAAACTTATATATTTAAGCAATCAAATATGCACTTAAACTAGTCTAAGAAATTATTAATGACAAAGACAATCAGGAATAAATTTACAGTAATTGGCTAAAGTAATGAAAATTGTGACCCAGTGAAATTGAAAAAAAACCAAAAAAACAGTTGTTTATGACTTGTATAAACTTTTCAATCTTTATGGTTTATACATGCTGAAATATCTCATTTTCTTAAACTAAAAAATATGAAGAGAAAGATATTTATTTCCTGAGAAGTGAGTTGATGTAAAAAACAAAAACTATCTTCAAAATGCATCATAATGCAACTAAGAAAGTTACTCCGGCCCTAGAGTTGCCGCAAAACTGCCTTCACATGTCTCTAGAAATAGATAAAATTCACGAAACATCACACGTCTCTAGAAATAGATCAAATTCACAAAACATCACACGTCTCTAGAAATAGATCAAATTCATGAAACATCACACGTCTCTAAATCACATCTCTAGAAATAGATCAAATTCATGAAACATCACATCTCTAGAAATAGATCAAATTCATGAAACATCACACGTCTCTAGAAAAAGATCAAATTCATGAAACATCACATGTTTCTAAAAATAGATCAAATTCATGAAACATTACGTCTCTAGAAATAGATCAAATTCATGAAACATCATGTCTCTAGAAAAAGATCAAATTCATGAAACATCACATGTCTCTAGAAACAGATCAAATTCATGAAACATCACATCTCTAGAAATAGATCAAATTCATGAAACATCACACGTCTCTAGAAATAGATCAAATTCATGAAACACCACGTCTCTAGAAACAGATCAAATTCATGAAACAGTGTAAGCTTCTACATTTAAATTCAGCTTTGAAAGCCATCAATTTATTAACTGACTCATGCCAACTTATTAATTTTTATATAAATTTCATCCCTGTATCTAGAATATGCTAATGACATGTGGCATTGTACATTTTAATTTTTGCATGTTATACTATAAAGCAAATATTGAAACTAACTAAAGTTCATTGCATGGAAGAAAAAAAAAATCATGTTAGGCAAGAATAGTCAAGTGGACATGGTATTGTACAAATGGATAGGTACACATGATCAATCATTGGCAGGCAACAAAATCTACATTATGATTCTGACGCATCTAACATGAACTGGTTGAATAAAATCATGAATGGAAATAATCAGCCAACAAACAAGGAATGTAAACAATTATTGAAACATTCAGTAACGTTAGAAAAATGCACATTTATTTGAAAGCTTCTGATTTTGGACTCTGGCACATGAAATGATCAGGTAAAATGTTTTATGGGAGACATAATTATGTAGGTATATAAACCACCAATTTGGTTGTCCTTTGTTGCTATCTTCTCTTAACCTAAATTTACTAAACTTGACTCACTGAAATAAGCATGAATCTAACCTTTGTTTTTTCACTGGACTAAAACCATCAACTAGAGAAGAATTTCCCATCCAAGAAATGTAAACTAAGGTAGTCAAACAAAGAAGTTTTTCCAATCTGTGCAAATAATAAACTACCTTTGATCCCCTCTATATGGTATCCATCGACAAAAAACCCAAAAATTTGAAAAAGATATTAACAAAGGATACAGACTGGTCATCAGTTGTTTATACAGAATGATATTGAAACAATTATTTTCACTTACACATCTCTCATATCTCTTCCACAAAATATTTAGCTTACAATAACATCATGAAATTTCTGAAGCCATGAAAATGACAAATAATATTTCTTGCATAATGATAAAGTGGCAGATCTATTTGTTTAAGCTCTTCAAAAACTTGCAAATACATGTATATTGTGAGATATACATTAAGATATATTTCAGCTAACATTTTTTTCCGACAAGTGCAGCTCCCCTTTAAAAACTGAAGTTGCAAAATTAATAAAACAGTATAAAGATTCATCAAATCTGGGCTCACTAAAGCAAAAATGATGTACATATTATAAAGCAATCTTATGAAAATATGCTTTAATTATACAGTCTGGCAATTTTTGTATTATTCTTAAATAAACCATAAATCAAATCTTTGATTCTCTCTTTTCTCCATAAAAAGAAGACAGCAACTCTGCCTTTCAAGGGAGATAAACTTATACAGCATATGAATATGATAATGATAAAATCAAAGAGAACATTCAACCAAGCAATATTTTTAAAGGGTGAAAATGCTGCAGGTGTGAGGAAATAAAACCAAAACAATTATGTTTTCTTCTTAAGCAATATTTTGAAAGTACATAATGTGTGAAACAAATGAGAAGATAATGATGAAGAAATAACTAGTATATTTTCATGATAAAGTAAAATAACTGTTCACTTCCTCTTTTGCAAAGTACAGAAGAAGCTCACTGGGTCAAACATGGTTGTCTTGAACACACAAGGTCACTCAAAACTAGTGAATAAGTCATGTCAGAATCTATTTTACATGAACCTCTTTTACTGGTTGCTACAAAAGATTCTCTTTGCACTCAAGTTCAAGCCCAAAGGCCAAAAATTTGTGAAGGTCTGTAGCCTTAAAAATGCTAAAGTGTGTAATGATATAACTTCAAGGATCTTCTTCACTCTGGTTCCTCAACTAGCATGCTAAATTTCAAAGATGTAAGAAGAGTTTTTTACGGGACTGGTACTCTACTGGCCAAATATAGTTTCCAGGAATCCAGGATAAGTCCATTTCCTATGTTCTTATATTCTTTTCAACTGCTGAGTATTTAAACCATCTCTGATATTCTTGAGAAAGTTCAACTTATCAAATTTGGTAAGAACAATATTTTCTTACATGTCTGAGTCAACATGTTAACAAGCTTATAAGTGCAGTACAAGATTCTTTGTCATGGCCTTTGACCTTGAATCCTGATATTTTGTACAGAAAATCATTGAACTTGTCTCCATGTCAAGATTTATCCACATTCAAAGTTTGGCTAAATCTATATTTAAAACACTTTCTGGAAAAGAAAAAAAAAAGTTAATTTAAGTGACTATCAATTCAGGAAAAGCAAAAACAATATTTTCAAGATTGCCACCATGACAATGAAATTGGAGGTCAGATTAGCACCATTCCATTTTGGACCAACTAGAAATCATAATAAATCTTTTGGTGAAAATCCCATGTCAATATAACCATCCCTTTAGAATAGCAATAACAAGATTTTCAAAATGGTCACCGTGACGTCCATATTGGATGTCAGATCAGCACCATTTTTAATTAAGGACCAATTAGACATCATAAGAAAAGTCTTTTCGTGAAAACCCAAGGTCAATATGACCATCCGTTTAGAATAGCAATAACAAGAATTTCAAGATGATCACCATGACATCCATATTGGATGTCATATCAGCACCAATTTTAATTTAGGACCAATTAGACATCATAAGAAGCCTTTTAGTGAAAACCCCATATCAATAAGATTATCCATTCTGGAGTAGCAGCAGTAACAAGATTTTCAAGATGGTCTCAATGACATCCGTACCAAATGTCAGATTGGCATTTTTAATTCAGGACAAATCTGACATCATAAGAAGTCTTTAAGTGAATACCCCATGTCAACATGACCATAAATTCAGGTCATGCTCCAAAGTTTTAAAAACATTTCACTTTCCGACATGCATGTGATCTGCTCGAGGTTCAATCTATGTGGCGAAAACTATCAAATACTGAGAGTTTTTTCATATCATATGATCCAAAATAAAATTCTCTATCAGTGTAAATTTATTGTATTTTAAGTCAGAATCATTCTGCACCTCCTTAAATCTAGCTTTTGAACATGCAAAAATGCTTCAAAAATAACTGACATTTGGTATTTTTGACTTGTCTCTGTTCTGACAAACTAAATTTACTACATCTACACTTGTATGGAGATTTAAGTACCTTAATTTGCTTTTCTGAAGACAAAATATGACAAAAATCTGAACAGCTAAATTATTCTAAGCTCTGGTAAAAAAACTGGGTACACATTATTGCTTTCTAACACAGAGCATTCACTCTGAGTGCAAGTTTCGCATTTGAAAGCTGTGGTAATCACAATAAGCTAAATACAATCTGCATCTGGTACATATTGAATGCTTAAATAAAACTGAGTCATGCCAACATAAGCATTCCCAGATTCATTTTTAAATAACATATGGTACCATAGGTCAAATGTCAGGACTTGGATTAGAACCTCAGATGTGATTAGAGATAACAAGATTTTCAAGATGAATACCATGGCAGCCATACTGGGTGTGGCACTATTGTCATTTAGGACCAATTAGATCTTGGGATAAATGTGTAAAGTTTCATGGCAAACCCCCAAGTAATTTAGAAGGACTAACAACACAAACTTGTGCAAATGGTCTGATGATGAATGACAGGTGGACAAAAGGCCATCGTGTAAGCTCTTCTGGTCTAAAGCTAAATATACTAAGCATATCACATCTACTTCAGCGCTGCCAGCTTGAGCTTGATTTTCATGCTCCAAAAGTTTGAACTTTTGAGATTATGTGATATTTCATTAGTCATATTGTTATCATCTAGAGTTTTTTGGTGTGCTGGATATACTTCTATGACTCTGACTAGATGTATCAAGACTACTGGAGGACGAGTCGGACATTGATCTTGACCTTGAATGGCCATTTGGTGTCCTTGATTTTGAATGGCCATTTGGTGTCCTTGATCTTGACTTCTGCTGAGACCTGGACATTCTTCGTCTAAAATGAAATTAAACAAATTTCATAGCATAATTGCTCATAGAAAACTCTGCATTTATGCTTAAATATAATTCCTAAATACTGAGGTCAGCAAGCTGTAAAACAATATCAATCCAATAAACTCAGTTCATAAATATGAGAAATGATACATTAGTGAAACATCATTCATGTGATATATGTCACATTGTTACCATGTATATTAATAATTAATTAACTGACATGGTCTAACTTTCATGTAATTATTAAAATCTTCTTTTCTTTTGAAAAATACTGAAATCTTTGTTTTGGTGTCATGCCTATACAATACACACCGATTCTTTACCTATTACTATATTTAGATTTATGTGAAAGAAAAGTATGTGTCACGTGCTTTTTTTTGTATATTGGTATATTATTACTTCAGGTGTGAAGACATGGGGGAATGTGTGTGAGTGCTTGTGTGATGTTCAGGTAAGTATGTTATATTTAAAAAAAAAATACTGTACATAACTGGAGGTATCAAGGTAGATATGTTCTTTATAACTGAGTCACCCTATTCAAATAAAGTCATTACTATTATTAATATTCCTTTGAATGTAATGTGTGCTGCAAAATACTGGGCCTGATAACATGAAGTCCAAAAAGTAGAAAAATATGTAAGAAAATTGAAAAACTGATGTATATGTCTGAAAATCTTATCAGGTCATCTACTGAAGACCACAATATAGGGTTAAAATTTCATGGTTCTAAGTTAAATAGTTTTTTTTCTATCAATCATGCTGGATTCTGGATGGACATACAGACTTACAGACTAAGGTCATATGGAGGGGCAGCAGCAAAACAATGTGCCCCCTTCTGATATTGCATAATGGCCCTTGCATCTACATTGCACTGAGAAATATTGTGCCTTGGGTAATGTAGTATTGAATGCTTTGCAAGCTGGGCATCATATATCACAAGTTAAGCCCAGCATTTCCCAATACCATTAAACTACCATTGAATCAATATTATTCATGATGTACAATTGCTACAAACCACACAGTTAAACACCATATAGACAATGATCCATCTGCCCCTATAGACAATGATCCATCTGACCCTATAAACAATAATCCACCTGATCCTATAAACAATAATCCACCTGATCCTATAAACAATGATCCATCTGACCCTATACACAATGATCCATCTGACCCTATACACAATGATCCATCGGACCCAATACACAATGATCTATCTGATCCTATGAACAATGATCCATCTGATGATCCAATGGACCCTATAAACAACGATCCATTGGACCCTATAAACAATGATCCATCGGACCCTATAAACTTTGATGGTCCATCTGAATCAATACACAATGATCCATCTGATCATATAAAAAATGATCCATCTGACCCTATACATAATGATCCATCTGACCCTATAAACAATGATCCATCTGAACCTATAAACAATGATCCATCTGACCCTATACTCAATGATCCATATGACCCTATACACAATGATCCATCTGACCCTATACTCAATGATCCATATGACCCTATACACAATGATCCATATGACCCTATACACAATGATCCATCGGACCCAATACACAATGAACTATCTGATCCTATAAACAATGATCCATCTAATGATCCAATGGACCCTATAAACAAAGATCCATTGGACCCTATAAACAATGATCCATTGGACCCTATAAACTTTGATGGTCCATCTGAATCAATACACAATGATCCATCTGATCCTATAAACAATGATCCATCTGATCCTATAAACAATGATCCACCTGACCCTATAAACAATGATCCACCTGACCCTATAAACAATGATCAATCTGACCCTATATACAATGATCCATTGGATCCTATACACAATGATCCACCTGACCCTATACAAAATAATCCACCTGACCCTATACACAATGATCCACCTGAGCCCATAAACAATGATCCATCTGATCCTATAAACAATGATCCATCTGACCCTATAAACAATGATCCACCTGACCCTATACACAATGATCCACCTGATCCTATACACAATGATCCACCTGACCCTATACACAATGATCCACCTGATCCTATACACAATGATCCATCTGACCTCCAAACCATTATCCATCTGACCCTATACACAATGATCCATCTGACTCTATATACAATGATCCATCTGACCCTATAAAAAATGATTTAACTGACCCTATAAACAATGATCCACCTAACTCTATAAACAATGATCTATCTGATCCTATACAATGATCCATTTGACCTATACACAATGATCCACCTGACTTGATACACAATGATCCATCTGACTCTGCTAACACTGATCCATCTGACCTTATGAACAGTGATCCACCTTACCAAAAACACAGTGATCCATCGGACCCTATACACAATGATCCATCTGACCGTTAACACTGATCCATCTAACCCTATGAACAATGATCCACCTGATTCTATACACAGTGATTGATCTGACTCTATACACAATGAGCCATTCTACACTATAAACAATGATCCACTGGACACTAAAAACAATGAATGATCTGACCCTATAAACAATGAGCCATTCAACACTATAAACAATGATCCATCTGACACTATAAATGTTGATTGATCTGACCCTATATACAATGAAATATTCAACACTATAAACCATGATTGATCTGACCCTAAAAACTATGAGAAATTCAACACAATATACAATGATCCATCTGATACAATAAACAGTAATTGATCTGACCCTATAAACAATTATCCACTGGACCCTATACACAATGATGCATCTGACCCTATAAGCAATGATCCATCTGACACTATAAACAGTGATCCATCTGACCCTATAAACAATGAGCCATTGTACACTATAAACAATGATTCACTGGACCATATAAACAAGGATTCAACTGAGCACACAATGATCCATCTGACATTATAAACAATGATTCATCAGACCCTATACACAGTGATCCATCTCACTCTGTTAACACTGATCAATGTGACCCTATGAACAATGAACCAACTGACTCTATAAACAATCATCCACCTGACCCTATAAACAATGATTCAACTGACCATATAAACAATGACCACCTGACTCTATAAACAATGATCCATCTCTGGAAACTATACAATTCTTCAAAATCCACAAATCTGAGCTCCAACAATTGTTTTTGTTTATAAACCTTTATGAGAAGCTGGCCATGGCCTGCATATTGAGACTCCCCCAAGTTTTATTAAGTTACTGTTGTGCACATGAAGATGTATCAACATACCAAGAGACACAACTCAGTGGCAATCTGTACGTGATAAACTAACCACATACAAAATCTTTAGTACAGATGTTAATCTAGGGTATGGTCAGAAGTATGGACTTCTAAAAATGTATGGAGAGATATATACACTGAGACCAAAGTGATCACTATTGTTGCATCACTCTACATACATGGGGCAACAGACTCAATAAGGGTACATCTTGTCACCAGCTTTTTGGTCCATTTGAGTGTATATTAACATATTTAATGGTACAAATAAAGAACAGAGGCATCAAATAAAGGTAACAATATTTAATAACAACACTGCTGAACCATACATATCAAGTCATTTACATTAAATGTTTTAAATGGTAGGGTGCTAATGAATAGATTACAGCATAGTAGCATCAGTCATTAATATCAGTAATACAAAACTGCAATTAATAGTAAGTAGCAAAGCACACACGGGCTGTTCTAACTGTAAATTACTATGAAATATTATTACAAATATACAGATCTGACCTGTGCATGTGTACGTGGTTGCAATGTGTTTCAAGCAACTAACCAGCAATACAGATTTAAATACCATATATATACTAGAGTATAAGGCGAGTCCAAATGCAAACAACATAGACCTTGATCTGGCGTCGCATAATGCGCCAGCAGATCAGGATCTATGTTGTTTGTTCTACTGATTAGTCCTTACAAACTGCATAGACCCAGATCTGCTGGCACATTTTGCGATGGCAGATCTGGGTCTATGCAGTTTGCAGTTGGTGTCTGCTTATACGTGAGTATATACTGTATTATTTCGTATTTTATTATTTCACATATGCAGGGTTAATGCTGACAGTAAGCAGTACAGAGTCAATATAGTACAGAAGAAATTAACTACATATGCAAGATATGGGTGTTCAATGAATGTATTAGTTGTCTATTAATGTATTTTTATCTATAGGAGTGATAGTAGGTTGGAGGGAATGAAGGAACCTAGTTTGAGTTCTAGTGTTTATTGGTGCTGAAGCACCATAGCAGCTTTGGTGCTCAAGGTTCTGGTGCAAAAGGTGCTGGTGTAGGTGCAGTGAGGTAAAAGGATGCACCACGAGTTTTCTGGTTCCTTGGTTTACTGGTTGATCTTTGTGATGCAATGGTTTGCCCACAAGAAGAATATTAAGTTATATTTTATGATTTTCACACAAAAAATATCAATTATTTATAAAGAATTAAGCACAAAAAAGATTGAATTTAAAATGGTAAATTAGGTGCTTCAGATAAAAAGTGAGGATCTGTTCAGATTCCACTGCATTTCCCCACCCAAAGATATGAGTCCACAACAATACATGAGACCATACCAGTTCAATTTAATAGACAAGTCGTGCAATCAGTAAAACAGACATCTCTAACAGCATTCACAGACAACACATTGTAGTGGAAAATACACAACATATGCTCAACAATTAACGAACATCAAAAACACGTCATCTGCCAAAAATCTACTCACTTGTGATTCAAAATGTGACATTTCAGCTTAAAATATAATTAAAACAAATGCAGTCATTCATAATTATGTGAAATAGCACACTCTATGGACAAAAATACATGTCATAGTTGTCATGGCGATGTAGTGAAAGAGAAATATCATGCTGTAAATATACTAACATGATGAACGTCATGCAGATGAACCTGCTTGGTATAACACTAATAACACTATATCGATCTTCCACCAAGGTGGGCTTGATAAAAACCCCAAAAATGTATACCCACAAAAAGAAGAGTAGCCTGAACAGTACATTCTACACCTGGTCTGTGTTTCATATCCTGTATCCAGGTACTGAGAGGGCATGGCTGACTGTAGTCAGTATTGACCAGATATAGGCTCCTTCTTTCGCCAAAAGATCAAATATTTGCAAATTATGCTGGAAGAAGATGGTGTAGAAAACCAGCTGTTTTTATTTGGGTCACTGTGACCTTGACCTTTTTGCTGTATAACCCAACATCTGTTGCATATTTCATTCCCATGTCAGCAAGCCCTCTTTCATGTTTGGTACCAATATGTGGTGTGAAATTAAAGTTATTTTACAGAAACTTTTGTTCTTGTTTGTGTCAGAGAGACCTTGACCTTAGATCTTTTGACATGTAAATCAATAAGTTTCTTTGTTCCCCTATGTGCAAGTTGTCAACAACATACATATGAACCTCCTGGCTGGGAGAGTTTTCCTCTTGAGATGAGGGGTGTCTCCCATCCCTCCCATCACTCATTGACTAATCTAAGAGTGCATTATCTCCCAATGCTCAAACGCCAAAATCTAAACAACCAAAATATTACATGATATTCAATAATGGATGGATACAGGAATTTCAGTGGTGGAATCAAGTTGAAAGGGACATGAATATCCATTCTGCTATTCCTGCAAAGTGAATTTTAAGTAGAACTTCCCAACTTCGACCCAGATAGCACCATTCTTGAGAAGTTCTGGCAGGCAAGCAGCAACCTGAATCTACCCACAGGCAAGAAACAATTTAAACTTCTTGGTGGACTCAGTGGAGTTGTACTAACATTGCCACATTCCAATGCTGAAGTTGTATTAACATTGCCACATTCCAATGCAGACACTGAAAGGACATTTTCTATTTTGAGGAAAATTCAGGCTGAGGAAACCTTGATCCAGTAATGACACATCATCTCCAAAGTTTCGAGATCAACATTGATGAAGACTGCCAAAAATATAATCCTGGCAATGATCTACCAAGAAAGGCAAAAAATGCTTGTGCTATTTATAAGGACAGTATGAAAGACAACAAGTTGCTGTGAAAGGACTGATGTGATGAGATGATGTGCATATTTTAATATAGAACAAGGAAATTTGTTCAATAATTGTCATTTTTGTCCATCTGCATGCTAAAAATCGAGTGACAAAAATCCTCCTGATTTGAAGTAAAAATTTCCTGACCAAATTTTGTAATTCTCCTGATCTGTCCTAAGCTGACCTCTCTGTTCCGTCACATGTATGCAACAAGGTATGCAGTCTAGAACTAAACTTAATGTGTGGTAAATATTGTTTCCTTGCTGGACTGATTGTGACTAGGATTTTGATTACAAGATCTGTAGGTGTCTTTCTTGCCTCAATTACAAGCCATTCACAAAGACTGGTCAATAAACTTTGTCTAGAACATAAGTTACTACACAAAAACCACTTTGGTTATTCGAGGTGCTATGACCTTGACATTTGACCTTTTGACACCAAAACCGATAAGTGTTTTCTGTACCCCAAGTGCAAGTCATCCATAAAGTCTGGTCAAGTGTTATGTATGATGTTTATATAATATTATAAATATTTTAGGAAATTATAAATGTTTCTTCACTTTAATATTTGCTTAAATCTTAATGTTATCAGGAAAAGCATGTTTAACTAGTGTCCTTGAATTAGGTTGTTTTGATCAATATATTTTCTCAATTTGAAGGTCAAGGTTGATTTTTGTTTACAAGTAAAATTCCATTAAGATGACACACATTCTAGAACATTCTGTCATGTGACCAATCTTTATATATACCATGTTTGGTGGACATTTATTGAGTTTTGACATTACCATCAGTCTTGTAAAGAGCTATTACAGTTGTGAAAATTTATTCCAAATTCTAAGAGAGGAATTATTTTAAATATTCATTGGATTATAACAGTGCTCACAAACTTTTGGATTTTGGATTTTTAATTGATGATTTTGGAATTTATGTGAACTTATTCAGAGATTTTGGAATACTTCATTTTGACATCAGCACATCAAGATTTCTAGTACATCAGGACTTTGGAGACCATTAGCACTTAATAACATTCAAGGACACAGCCGTGAATTCGGAACATTCTATATTTAGGACTTGTGATTAGAACAATCATTCTTATTGGATTATTAGGATTTCAAAACACATTACTGTAAGTGACTTTTTGATTTTTCATTTTAGTTATCTAGTAATAAATTGCTTGTTGATTTTTACTTGATTTGTTGGTTTCACTTTCTTTCTGTTACATTTTTCTTAGACCATAGAGTCGTAACAGAAATTGGGGGCTCGTCGTTCCGGGATTGAATTTCTTTAAAGCATATTAGAGATATTAAATTTATCTTTGAAATTCATATTGATTTTGTCTCTGAATTTTTTTGTCTTTGGCAAAGATTTTTAAATAGAGAAATTTTTTTTGTGTGAAACCAACAAGCATTTACAATGGCATCTAATGTTCAGAATTTCATTTCAAAACCTACCCAGGAGGGGTTAGAGTGCATGAGAAAGGATGAGTTGCTCGAGCTTGCCAGAAAATACAGTCTATCTGAGGCAAAAGTATCATTGACAAAACAGGAGATAAAGATTATTTTGATTCAGTATTTAGTAGGAAAGGGAATTTTTGATAGCAGTGCTTTAAGTTTGAAGAGAAAGCCTGTATCTGGTTCTGACAGGAAATTAAGGGAATCAGAGTTAAAGAACCAGATGGATTTAGAATTGGCAAAGCTTCAGATTCAGAGATAGAAAGAGAAAGAAGAGAGGCAGATACAGATGGAGAGAGAGAAGGAAGAGAGGCAGATACAAATGCAGAAAGAAGAGAGGCAGATACAGATGGAGAGAGAGAAGGAAGAGAGGCAGATACAAATGCAGAAAGAAGAGAGGCAGATACAGATGGAGAGAGAGAAGGAAGAGAGGCAGATACAAATGCAGAAAGAAGAGAGGCAGATACAAATGCAGATGCAAAGAGAAGAAAGGGAAATGCAATTTAAATTAAGAGAATTAGAACTGGCAAACAGAGCACACTCCACTCCTTTAAACACAAGTCCAGGTTTTGATGTTACTAGATATATTAGGTTAGTACCCCCTTTTCAGGAAAAAGAAGTAGATAAATACTTTCTTCATTTCGAGAAAATAGCTGAAAACTTGAAATGGCCCAGAGAGCATTGGACTTTGTTATTACAAAGTGTACTTATTGGCAAAGCTCGTGAAGTCTACATTTCACTGTCAGTACAACAAAGCACTGATTATGATGTGGTTAAGGAGTACATCTTGAAAGCTTATGAGTTGGTACCAGAGGCATATCGACAAAGGTTTAGGAATTGTAGAAAAGAAACTGGACAAACTCATGTCGAATTTGCAAGGGATAAAGAACAACTATTTGATAGGTGGTGCTCAGCCAAGAAAGTTGATCAAGGTTATGATAACCTCCGACAGCTCGTATTAATTGAAGAGTTCAAGAGGTGCATCCATAGTGATGTTAAAACCTATCTTGACGAGCAGAATGTGGAAACTTTGGAAAATGCTGCTCGTATGGCTGATGATTATTCCTTGACTCACAAAATTTCATTTGGCAATAAGTCGTCCTCTCAGCAGTTTTCTGGTAAAAAACCATTTCAATCTCATTCGAGTACTTCCAAATTTCACAACAGCACAACTGTTAGGAATCAAACATCTGATAAGACTGATCAGAAATCCTTATCTCTTCCTACGTGCACTTATTGTAAAACGAAAGGGCACGTTATTTCTGATTGCTTCAAGTTGAAAAATAAGCAACAGAGAAAAGACAGAGCTTTTCCAAATGCTCTTATTTCTACGAGGTCAAGGTCACGGTCTTGTATTGAAAGCAATACATTTGTTGGGTCAAACAAACCCCAGTCTGATTCTATTTTGGAGGCTTATGAACCATTCATGTCAGAAGGTTCTATATCACTTATTGGTGATTCTGCCAAACCTATCCCAATTAAAATATTAAGGGACACTGGAGCTTCTCAGAGTCTTTTATTATCAGGTACTTTGCCTTTGTCTGAGGAGTCTTCTTCAAGTGAAAGTGTTCTTGTTCAGGGAGTAGAGTGCGGCTTTGTAAATGTTCCTCTTCATTGTGTAAATATGGCATCAGACTTAGTTTCTGGAACTGTGACTGTTGGGGCAGTGACTTCTTTACCCATAGAGGGTGTTCATTTATTACTAGACAATGACCTAGCTGGAGATAAGGTTGTGGTTAATCCACTTGTAACTGACAAGCCTTGTTTGGATCAGAAAGTTGATCCTGTCGAAACTGAAATCCCTGATTTGTACCCTGCTTGTGCAGTTACTAGAGCTATGGCAAAAAGAGCTCTTGAGAGTGATGTTGATCAGGATATTATTCCTTTAGCTGACACATGTATTGGTCAGTCTTTTGATGAAGTCACTTTTTCCTCAGGTATTGATCAATCAAATGGTATTGATCACAGTGATCCTCTTTTAGCAACTCATTCTCTTTGTTCTAATCAGGATGACAAACGACAATCCCTTGTCGTTGAACAGGAGCAAGATCCCGAGATATCTTGTTTGTTTCAGAGGGCTATTAGTGAAACTGAAGCCACACAAGTTCCAGTGTGTTACTTTGTGAAAAATGGGGTCCTTATGAGGAAATGGAGACCACCTGATGTACCCGCTGGTGACGAGTGGTCAGTGAGCTATCAAATTGTTGTTCCTAAGTCATATCGACAGGAAATTCTTAATTTAGCCCATGAAACTCCTTTGGCTGGTCATTTAGGAGTCCGTAAGACTTATCACAAGATCTTGAATCATTTTTATTGGCCGAAACTCAAAAGTGATGTTTCTAAATACTGCAGATCTTGTCACACTTGTCAAATGGTAGGAAAACCCAATCAGAAGATACCTAAGGCTCATCTGCAACCTATTCCTGCATTTGATGAACCATTTAGTAGAATAATAGTAGACTGTGTTGGTCCTTTACCTAAGACCAAGTCAGGCAACCAATACTTGTTGACCATCATGTGTGCATCTACAAGATTTCCAGAGGCAATTCCTCTGAGAAATATAAAAACTAAAACTATTGTGAAAGCTTTTGGTGAAGTTTTTTACACTTGCTGGCCTTCCCAAATCTGTCCAGTCAGATCAAGGGTCAAATTTTATGTCTGGAATTTTCCAATAAGTTATGCATGAATTAGGCATCCAACAGTTTAAATCTTCTGCCTATCACCCTGAAAGTCAAGGTGCTTTGGAAAGATTTCATCAAACTTTGAAGAATATGATTCGATCATATTGCTTTGATACAGAAAAGGATTGGGATGAGGGTGTTCATTTGTTGTTGTTTGCTGTTAGGGAATCAGTTCAAGAGTCGTTGGGTTTTAGTCCCTTTGAACTAGTTTTTGGTCATACTGTCCGTGGACCATTGAAATTATTGAAAGAGAAACTTCTTTCAAATGAAGATTCAAAGATTAATCTTCTTGATTATGTTTCTGATTTCAAATACAAGTTGTCAAAGGCCTGTGAAGTAGCAAGAACTAATCTTCACACTACTCAGTCAAAAATGAAATTAAGGTATGACAGAAATACACAGGAAAGGAGTTTTAAACCTGGTGACAAAGTTCTGGCTCTCTTTCCCATACCTCAAAATCCTCTTCAGGCTAAATTTTATGGTCCTTATACCATTGCAAAGAAAGTAAATGACTTAAATTATATCATTAACACTCCTAGGAGACGGAAACAAAAACAACTTTGTCATATAAATATGTTAAAGGAATATTTTGACAGAGATAGCTCAGCTAATAATTTAGTTAATTTAGTTGTACCTGTCCCACACAGTGAAGATATCAACGATGAAGTACAATCAGACTATAGTGACTCTGGTATAACCAATCTTCGGAATTCAGAAATATTGAACAACCTAGACCAGAAACTTTCACATCTACAACAACAGGAAAGAAATGAACTAAAACAGCTATTACATGACTATGAGCACTTGTTTCCTGATGTTCCAACACTAACAAGTAAAATTTATCATGACGTTGACATTGTAGATTCTGCGCCTGTGAAACAGCATCCTTATAGGATGAATCCTCTCAAACAGAACTATCTGAAGAAAGAAATTCAGTATTTACTGGAGAATGATTTCATAGAACCAAGTAAAAGTAACTGGAGTTCACCATGTATTCTTGTTCCCAAGCCAGATAATACATTCCGTATGTGTACTGACTATAGAAAAGTCAACAGTGTCACCAAAACTGATTCATTTCCAATCCCAAGAATGGACGATTGCATTGATAAAATTGGAAATGCGGAATATGTCACCAAGTTTGACCTTTTAAAAGGATTCTGGCAAATTCCACTGATGGAAAGGGCAAAAGAAATTTCAACATTTGTAACTCCAGATGGACTTTATCAATATAAAGTCATGCCGTTTGGAATGAAAAATTCGCCTGCAACGTTTCAACGTCTGATGAACATGATAACATTTGGTCTTGATAATTGTGACGCTTATATCGATGACGTCATTATCTACAACAACACCTGGGAAGATCATTTGGAAACCATTCGAAAATTCTTCGATCGACTCAGTGATGCGAATCTGACAATTAATTTGAGCAAAAGTGAGTTTTGCCATGCTTGTGTCACATTTTTAGGACATATTGTGGGACAAGGTCAAGTTAAACCTATAGAAGCTAAGGTCAAAGCTATCTCTGAATTTCAAGTTCCAATTTGTAAAAAGCAACTGATGCGATTTCTAGGTATGGCTGGATATTATAGGAAATTTTGTTCCAATTTTTGCTGAACCTTTGACAAGTTTATTGAGTAAGAAAACCAAATTTCATTGGTCTGACAAGTGTCAGGAATCTTTTGACAAGTTAAAGGCCATGCTTAAGAATGCACCAGTTCTTTCTGCACCAAATTTTAGCCAATCATTTAAATTATCTGTTGATGCAAGTGATGTAGGGGTTGGTGGAGTATTGATTCAGGAAGGCAAAAGTGGTGTGGATCACCCTGTGTGTTATTTTTCTAAAAAAACTAAACAAGCACCAGAAAAATTATTCCACAATTGAGAAGGAATGTTTGGCTTTGATATTGGCTTTACAACATTTTGAAGTGTATGTTACCTCAGCTCTTTCTCCAATTATTGTGTACAGTGATCACAATCCCCTTACTTTCATCAACAAAATGAAAGATAAAAATCGGAGATTGTTGAGATGGAGTTTGATATTGCAAGAATATAACATTGACATCAAACACATCAGGGGAAAAGACAATGTGATTGCAGATGCACTCTCACATGCCTAGAAATGTAATATTGCTTGATGTAATTAATTCCAGTATCATAAAACATGTTCTTATGTAATTTTGGTTATTATAGTATTAGATGTATATTCAAAAGAAAGCTTTATTACATAAATCTTTCTTTTTCTTTATGAGGGGAGGTGTTATGTATGATGTTTATATAATATTATAAATATTTTAGGAAATTATAAATGTTTCTTCACTTTAATATTTGCTTAAATCTTAATGTTATCAGGAAAAGCATGTTTAACTAGTGTCCTTGAATTAGGTTGTTTTGATCAATATGTTTTCTCAATTTGAAGGTCAAGGTTGATTTTTGTTTACAAGTAAAATTCCATTAAGATGACACACATTCTAGAACATTCTGTCATGTGACCAATCTTTATATATACCATGTTTGGTGGACATTTATTCAGTTTTGACATTACCATCAGTCTTGTAAAGAGCTATTACAGTTGTGAAAATTCATTCCAAATTCTAAGAGAGGAATTATTTTAAATATTCATTGGATTATAACAGTGCTCACAAACTTTTGGATTTTGGATTTTTAATTGATGATTTTGGAATTTATGTGAACTTATTCAGAGATTTTGGAATACTTCATTTTGACATCAGCACATCAAGATTTCTAGTACATCAGGACTTTGGAGACCATTAGCACTTAATAACATTCAAGGACACAGCCGTGAATTCGGAACATTCTATATTTAGGACTTGTGATTAGAACAATCATTCTTATTGGATTATTAGGATTTCAAAACACATTACTGTAAGTGACTTTTTGATTTTTCATTTTAGTTATCTAGTAATAAATTGCTTGTTGATTTTTACTTGATTTGTTGGTTTCACTTTCTTTCTGTTACATTTTTCTTAGACCATAGAGTCGTAACACAAGGTATATGATCCAGAACTAATTGTTATTATAGAACTAAAGTTATAGTGTGGAAATTTTTTCCTTTCATTTAGTCATCAGTAATCTTGATCTTTGTCCTTTCAATCCCAAAATCAATAGCCTTCTTTTTTTTACCCCAGATGCCAAATAACCACAAAATCTGGTAAAGGTAACTAGTCTAGAACTACAGGTTAAATGAGATAAATCTGCAATGTGTTTATGTCAATATTATTGTACACACAAAATGGTGTGATCCCACTTTAAGTTGAGCAGGTTGTACTAGAGTTATTAGTGATTTGTGCATCACAGAGGGTCCAGGTCCAAACAGTTTGCTTGCTAGGGCTTTAAACAGAAGAACTTCTGTTGGAAAACCAAAGTTTTGAGAAGATGGGCATTCAGGGGCCATAACTCCTCTAAATGATGATGTGGAGTGCTGGAAATGCAAATCATATAAATTTGGCTCAGATAAAATTATCCACTGTAAAGTTATACTGCGGAAAGCAAATTTAGAAGGATGGCAATGGGGCTATACACTTCTGAATGATAATGTGGAACACCTGAAATTAAACTCAATTAAGGTCTCATGAAAAACAAAGCTGAATGCTAATTTTGGTTCAAATCCAACAATGCTTAGTAAAGTTATGCTGTGGAAATCAAAGTCAGGAAAATAGACAATCAGGGGCCATAACTCTTGTAAATGTTGTTGTGGAATGCTGGAAATTGGATTATTAATTAAAGGTCTCATAAATATAAAGTTGCATGCCACATTTGGTTGAAATGCAAAAAAGCTCAGTACAGTTATGCTGCAGAAACCAGTCAGCAAGATGGGCAATCTGGGGCCACAATTCCTGCAAATGATGCTGTGGAATACTGGAAATCAAACTCACTCAAGGTCTCATCAATCTGCATCCATATGCCAGACTCTGTTGAAATCCAAAACAATTTCATGAAGTTATCTTGCAGAAACCAAAGTAAGGAGGACAAGCAATCAGGGGGCCATAACTCTTCTGAAGAGACTAAACCCATATGCTGGTTACAAGAAATATCATGGCTGGACAGAGAGTTTGATGGAAAGACAAGGTGATTACTACAGGACTCCCACATATCAACGTGGGGCCCTTATTAATTTTTGTAGATATGAGATTTGTGACAAGTTGCCTATCATGACAGTCATTACTCTACAGTGTTGCTGAAGTTTTCAGTGATGATATGAAATCCATTCTAATGGTTTGTTTATATTCAATATTTTCCCTGTTTACATGAATGATGGACTCAACTGGTTGTATTATTTATTGCTGATTTATCTATTGTGAGCTTTTTAGTTAAAAGAAACCATTTTTTTTCTTCGAGTAATAGTGACCTTAACCTTTGACCACTGACTCCAAAATTAATAGATTTCTTTCATACCCAAGTGCAAGCCATCCACAAAGTTTTTTGTCAAGGGAAGTGGTCTAGAACTATAGGCAGACTGAGATATATCTGCAATGTGTTTATGTTAATATTATTGAACACCCCAAAATGGTATGATCCAACTTTAGAGTGAGCAGGTTTGTTTTCTCTAAGTCATAAATTAGCAATAAATAATTATTTGTTGTAGATGTGAGACTCATGGCAAGTAAACTATTATGACAGTAATTATTCTATATTGAGACTGAAGTTCTCAGTGATCAAAATGTTTCTATTAGTTTGTTTATATTCCACATCTTTCCTTTTAACATGTACAATGGACTCCAATGGTTGTGTTAGTTATCACAGATTTACCTCTCAAGAGCTATAAAGTTATTGTGGAGAAACCAATTTTTCTAAGTCAAATGTTTGTTCGATAATACTTACCCTATCAGCCCTCTCAAACAAGTTGTTAGCAATAACAAATTTAGGTTATCTGCCCACAAAGGTGAAGTCAGACAAGAGTGATTTCTTCTTGGATAGACTGGCTGACTGAATCTTGTCCATACTTCAGTTGCTACTGGAGCAGAAACGTATGTTCTGTCAGTTAAGATGTAACTGCTGGGAGGTTGCGAGGGTATGACCGTATTATGGTCAGGTAAGTATTATTGAAGAAACATTTTACTTCAAAAATTGGTGTCTTCTTCAAATATGTTACCCAATCATAATACCTAGGGAGAATAGTTACGAGGTGGAGGGAGTTATATCCCCTTACCCCGAAGAAGGTCCCATCTCTGATACGTAAAGGTACGTGAAGCAGCTTCAAATCTTGTGAAACATATGGCTAGAGTAGTGACTCCATATAGCCTGATGTGGCTAATAGGAAACAAATTTCCCCCACAAATCCAGCAAAAGCTGAGTGTCCGTGTTATTGTGAAGCTGCTAAATGACCTGGGACAGTAGCCTGTTGTGCTGCTGCTATAGGCACCACCAGGTCAAACTGGGCCTTTAGGAATGAGGGATCTCTGACATAAAACCTAGAGAAAAAATGGTCTCTGCCCTCTATCCCATAATTTGGATGTCAGTTCATGAACAGTTGAATGCTGACCTCATAAGCTGAAATGCACAAGAAATTCATTTGGTCTTGGGTTAGTTCTTTATATGCAGAGCAAATAACCCACTGTATCCAGAACAATAGAGCCTGAGCTGAAATATCGACCTTTTCTTCCTTCAATGCTAGAAATAAACAAGATCTCCCTCTTCCCACCACCTCAGTTTGTTTCAAGTAACACTTCAAAACCCATACAAGATCCTGTAGATACCGCGGAAGTGAAGGGTCCAACAAGGTTTCACAACAAAGGACCTATTCCCCATGAGCAGAAGCCTGTTCTTAGAAATGAAAGCTGGGGCCTTCGTGAGTGAAATCAAACCATCAGGACGAAACTGCAGATAATTCAGATCGACCAACACAGCATGCATCTCACTGATTCTACCTGCTGTAGCTATTAGGACTAGACAGCAGGTTTTAAAAAAAGATGAGTCATAGATGCTTCAGATAGAGGCTCAAATGGTGATATATTCAGCCATGTCGGAACCCATAGTTGATTTCATTTAGGGCACAGGGTCAAAACCTTTGGTTGTGACAGGTCAAAGTTTGCCAGAAGGTCGAAGAGGTTTGTTTTGTCCTATATCCTCCCTTCTGTGGTGATGAAATGTGTCCAAGATTGTGGAACAGTAGCCTTTTATGGTGATGGGTGCGAACTTCTTATCATCAAAAAGTCACAGAAGTTAGCTGTTTGTGATATCAAGGTTTTATGCAGAGTAATGTGTTCCTACTCACACCACTGGAAGAAGACTCTCCACTTCCCTTCATACACCTTCACAGTGGTGGGCTTCTTGCCTGAGTTATTCTGTCCACCACTTGTTCTTAGAAATGTTTGCCTCTGAGGGCTTTTTTGATATGATCCAGACATACAGGTTCAACAGTTATGTGTTCTGATGAAACAATTGCAGATGGAATTGCTTAAGCAGGTGAGGAAAGACCATAATTTTCCTTGGAATTTCCAATGCAAAGTTCAAGAAATCGTTCATCCATAACTTTTCCTACTTAAGGATAAGGATAAGACAGCACTCTGATTCCATCAATTTTTGCAAGACCTTTGACACCAGTGGGTTTGGAGGGAAAACATATGCCTCCAGACTGTTCCAATCCATAGAAAGAGCATTGGCTACCCAGGCTTTTTGATCTGGGACAGGAGAGACAAAGGTTGGTAGCTTCAGAGTCCACCCCATTACAAATAAGTCCACGAGTGGGTGACCTAATGGGCACAGATCTGACTGAATGCCAAAGGGTAAATCAACCATCTGGTTTGGATTAGCTGATTTCATCAGGACAGTGAGTCTGCCAATACACTGAGTCTGCCTGGAACATGATGGACTTGAACATGGATTTGTCGTTGATGACACCATCTAAGAAAATCTGAAACCAGGAGGCAGAAGCCTGGAGATTTGGTCACTAGTTGCCTTCTGATATAATTTGCCACAGGGGAGTTGTTGGGATAGAAGGATGCCCTTTCCAGACAGTGTCTCCTGCCACAATTAAAATGCATTCACTATGCCTTTCATCTCCATTGAGTTTGATGTACAATTGTCAGTCCTGCTGAGGTCACAAGCTGCTGACTTCCTGAAATGAAGGAAGAAGGTGGGCACCCCAGCCCACTGTGCTAGCATCCATGCAAATCATAATTCCTGGAGGCTGTACCTGCAAGGGAAACCCACTGTAATCCAAGTAAGGGGTACATCATTTACTGAGATGAGACCTCATGTATCCCAAAACTGGGACTGCTTGAACCAGTGGGCAAAGCTTTGGTTGCCACTGGGGCAAAAGAACCATCTGTAATGGTCTCATGAACAGTTGGGCCAGGATGATGAGATCCACTGCCACATTGAATAGACCCAACAGGCCAAGAAATTCCCAGGCTGAGATACAAGGGAATTCATATCTCAACTTAGAATACAACTCACCTTTTGCTTTTGCAGCATGTTGTCCAGGTAGCTCGAAGTCATGGACGTGGAGATGACTCTAAAGTAAGACACTACTCTGTCCATAATTCTTGTGAAGACCCAGGGACTGATGATGAGACAAAATGGGAGTGCCTTGAACTGGTATACTGTATCCCTGAAAGCAAACCTCAGGAATTTCCAGGAGAACTTGTGATTGGAAAATGGAGGTATGCATCTTGAAGATCTAAACTGATCTAAAAATCTCCCTCATGAATGGTGTTTAGAACCAGTCTCACCATCTCCACTCTGATCCATGGTGCCCGGATGAAATGGTTGAGAGAGCTCAAGTCTATGACCAGTTGAAGTGAGATGTTGGCACCAATAAGAGTCTGAAATTAAATCGTCTGAAATTAAATCCCAGTGAGTGCGTGTTTTGAACAGTCTCTATCACCCTTTCTGTAAGAAGATTGTATATTCCTGCTGCATAACTTTGGCTCCGAATGAATCTTTAGGGATCATCTGTAGTGAAAAAAGCCTGCACAATGGGAGAAGGGTGCTGAGTGTCATCTGGAGGCTTTGTGAGACGACTTGCTGGAACCATGAATTGTCGGGACAAAGTCTTTCCCATTCTGTGGTAAAATGACTGAGTCTTCTCCCAACCGGGATATCTCAAAAGGGTGGCGTGAGTATGGCATCATTTCTTTCAGGAAGGAGGCCAGTGTGGAGAGAAACTGGGGTGAAAATGATCCCCATCTCTAAGCTTCTTGTCATCACTGGCCTTGGAAACCATGATTTTGATGAAGTATAGGGCCTCTAGGATGGTTTGTATGGGCATACCCTAGAGGGGTCCTTCCTGTTTCTCTGCTCCCTGTTCTAAAATGAAGTCTGAGATATTGGGCTGGTGTGAGATTTGTCTCCTTTGAGGCCTGTTTGCAAACATCTTTCACATGGCCACTGAAGAGCAGGTTTGACGACAATGGCTGTGAGCTAAGTAAGGTCTTATGATGTTCTTTAAGGAGGGGAGAAGTGGAGAGAAATGCATCTCTTTCAGCGGCCTGTAGGTTATGGCATTGGCAAGCATGTGTCATGCCACCCTGTTTAAAACACACGCCATCCATGAGATTGATTCCCAAGTGTGACCAACGGGATTATCAGCAGGTGAAGAAAGGCCGTGTTCAGTTTGTTGGAATATAGCCACACATCCTCATTCGAACATGTAACCTATTGCAACATTGTTTCAAACCAGTTGCTTCAATCCATTCATACTGATGAATTTCCAGGCCTGGCCCTCAATATGTACACAGGCATATGCATTTTATAATAAGAACCTGTTATCACTGGATGGAAGTCACTGCTGTAAAATGAAAGATTAGTTGACACTGGGGTCTTGAATCTGCCTCTCTAAGCAACATAATAAGTTGGTGACTTTACCAAACTATGGTAACTGTTGGAATGTTGTCTTGTCTTTCTTAGCCAATAGATTAACAGGGTTGGAGGAGGTGGGCAAAATTCAGGTTACAAATGCAAAAAAACTTCCTGGATCAATGTGCGGATGGCTGATTCTTCTCTATATATCACTAGACTGAGTAAGAATGATGGAGCTTGTAAGCATAAGTCCTCGTACACTGAAAAATGGGGTGACACAGATGCCTCATGTGATGCATGTGATAGAGCTGGTGAAGCCTAATGAGTCAGATGGCATACAAGACAAGGAGTACAGTAAGATTGGGATAGTGCAATTTCAAGATGATCGCTAAATGTATCATCAATGGTCTGTGAATGCTATCAGATATCTAGGACCGTAACATCACCATAGCCAGTACTGTAATGGCAAACCATGACAGGCCATGATAGAGCAGAAACTGTCTTTTGTTCATTATGTGAGCCGTTTTTGGTCCAAAAATGGAGCCAACTATGGTCCAAAAATGGTGCCAGGCATCCAGGACTGGATTTTTCCATAGCCGGTTTGATGTCGTGACAGGCCATGCTGAACCTGAATACATCAGTATATGATGATCATGGACTAACATGAATCTGTAATGGTAATTGACATGCCTGGATTCAAAATGGGAATGGACCAAGGATCTGTCATGACACCAGGCTTACATGGATCCGTAATGACCTTGGACTGACCTGAGTCTGTAATGGCAACAGGAGGACTTGACAGCATACTGGCAATGGACTGCCATGGGTCTGGAAGCCAACAGAGGTCTTCAATAGAAGGGCTGGATTTGCGAGGTAGTGGTCATACTCTTTTGAGTAACAGTGATCTTGACATCTGATCTTTTGGCCCCCAAATCAATATATTTTCTTTTTCCTTACCCCAAGATCAAGCCATTTAACAAAGTTTGGTGAAGGTACATGATCTTGAAAAAGCTGTTGTATGGAAACCGTTTTTGTTGAAGTCCCAATGACCTTGAATTTTTACCTTTTAAACACCTAAATCAATAAGCTTATTCTTTACTCTGTGTGCAAGCCATTCACAAAGTTTGGTTAAGGCCTATGATCTAGAACTAAAGTTTTGTGTGAAAACTAAAAGAGATGGACAGATGGATGGACAGACAGACAATGTCATAGCATGATATGTTCAGAATGTAGCTTTGTGGAATATTTGTAAAGACTAAAACAATTGCAGGGAGGTAGCTTTGTGGAATATTTGTAAAGACTAAAGCAATTGCAGGGAGGTAGCTTTGTGGAATATTGGTAAAGACTAAAGCAATTGCATGGAGGTAGCTTTGTGGAATATTTGTAAAGACTAAAGCAATTGCAGGGAGGTACTTTCTGGAATATTGGTAAAGACTAAAGCAATTGCATGGAGGTAGCTTACCTTTTTCTGTGAGTCTCAGTCTCGCTGTCGGAGCTTTCACAGGAGCTGCACTCACTGGAACTGGAACTGGATGATGATCCAGAACTTGAGCTATCCGAGGTGAACCCACTCGGTTTTGTGAGGTCAACTGTATCCGCAACAGCTGCTATCTCTGGACGTAATTTCTACAAGAAGAAGTATGTTGATATATGACAGAATAGTCTCAATTACATGTGCAAGGATTATCTGTATTTTTTAAAATTTAAACTTAAGAGGTTAACGTCCTCTGAGAGTGTTGCTTTATATGACAATTTTCTCATCAATAAAACTAAAAACTATGGAAACAGTCTTCCTGATGAGTCTGGGTCTTCAATGTTTACAGTAGATTGTTTGTGTGACCTTAGAGAAGAATTTCATACCATTTGACTATGGTGGGAAATTCTTAACCAAGGTCGTGCATACACCAATGTCATGCACAGTTTACTGTCAACACTGAATACCCAGACTCATCAGAAACATGTAACAAGGTATAAAACCGATTTTTTAAAATAAAAAATCATGGCTGTCTTTGTTGTGCTTTTGCAAATTTGTATTTCCACAGGAAAAGAAGACAAGATGTCAAAAAAAAAATATCACAAGGTCCTTGTAAATTTGCCTTAAATCCAAACCCTAATGACAATCCTGTGCGAACAGTCAATGCTAAATAACCTATATCAGATTAGCATTTGATACTCTTTCTATATAACAGGAAAACTGTGACAATGCAGTATTCTCAACACAATATTAACAATTTAAAAGAATGCTAACTTGTAGACAAATTGACTGTGTTATTCTCAAAAAGTTTCTCACGGGTTTTGATTGTTGTCAGTTAATAATTTAACTATATTCATGTAATTTATTTCTCCAAATTAAAGCTAAATATTGAATAGGAAATCTAAATTGCTGGATGTCGGATAGCACCATTTTTTTTTCATTTGGAACAATCTACACATCATAATAAATGTTTTAGTAAATTCCAATGTTGATATATGACCATTCATGCAGGTGAAGTAGTGATAACAAGATTTTTTAGACTGCCACTGTAGCAGCCTTGTTGGGAGTCAAATCAGAACAATTTTCATTTAGGACCATACAAATCATAAAAAGTCTTTTGGAGAAAAACCCACCTCGATATGACCATACATTCCGAAGGAGTGGCGATGACAAGAGTTTTAAGATGGTCACCAAAGCAATTATTTTGGATGTCAGATCAGCACCATTTTCATTTATGACCAACTAAATGTTGTAATAAGCATTTTAATGAAAACCGAGTGTCAATATGACCGTCCATTTGGAGGAGTAGTGATTACAAAATTTTCAAGATGACCACTATGGCAGTCATGTTGGTTGTCAGATTGGAACAATTTTCATTTTCCACCATTTAATTTTAATATGTCAGAGCGGCACCATTTTCATTTAGGACCAACTAGACCTTGGGAATAACTGTGTGTGCAAAGTTTCATGGCAATCCTCACAGTAGTTTTGAAAGAGCAATGATAACAAACTTGTGCTAATTAATGGATGCATGCCACACAAAAGAATGAGAATTTGCCATGGAGGTAGCTCTAGTTTTATATTTGTTTTTGAGGGATAACTTTTTGCTTTCAATCTGCCTACAACTAATGCTACTCTAAATTTTCCTCTTGCATTTTATCCATGTAGAGATACAAGTTCACTAATACATCACTGATCCTTTGTGTACATTAATGTACAACTAAGGTACCTGAGAATCCAAAGCAAGACCACGACAACAAGTCACAAGAAAATGTTATTAAATCTGAATTTGGAATAAATGCACCATACAAACAAACCAAGTGTAATGTAAATTATATATTAAATAACCACTATGTCAAGTTATTCAGCAGAAACCATTTTTCTTTCAGTATGTGACCTTGACTTACTGACTCCAAAATTGATAAGTGTCTTTTTTGTGTAAAATCAAAGCCATCCACTAATGGTCTTGATTTGTGGCATCGTGTTATTTTGTGGAAACCATTCTCCATCTAGAAGTCCCTCTGACCTTGGCCTTTGACCTTTTTACACCCAAATCAATAGGTTTCTTCCTTGTCTCAAACGCAAGCCATCTACAAAATTTAGTCCAAGCATGTGGTACAGACTTTGAGTAGTCTTGCGGAAATAGTTTTTCCTTATTTCAGTCCCTGTGATATTGACCTTTGACCTTTTTACCCCTAAAAATGAACAGGTGTCTTCATTTTCTCATATGCAAGCTATCCACAAAGTATGGTCAAAGTAGGTCTTAACAAACTCAAGATATCATGTGGAAACCATTTTTGCTTCTTAGAGTCAGTCCATGTGATGCTGACCTTGACCTTTGACCCCCAAATCAATAGGTGTCTTCTTATCTCAAATACAAGCCATTTACATGCCAGTTTGATCAAAGTATCTGGTATTCAAGTCAAGTTATTGTGAGGAAACAGTTATCCTTCTTTCAGTCGATGACCTTTGACCATTCGAGCCCAAAATCTAAAGATTTCTTCCTGGCTCCAAATGTAAGCTACTTAAAAAGTTTGGTAAAGGTATATGGTGTAGAATTTGAGTTATTGTGTGGAAACAACATCATAACATGTCAAGCATTTAATGTACTATTTACAGTACTCTTGTTTTGTTCATACAAATCATATATTCCAAATTCAGATTTAACAGTATTCTTGTTTGACTTGTTGATTTAGTCTTGCATTAGCCTGTCAGGTGCACTAGGTGACTCCTTATGATTGGCATACAGAAAGTTACTTTCATAATGTAACTATCTGGTTTCTGACCATAAAGTCTGTTGAGGGCTGTGAAATGAAACAAAAGCAATTCTAGGAAATATTTACCTTCAGCACCTTGTACCACTTTTTGGACAGCTTTGGTCTGCCCCTGACAGTTTTGTGCCATACAACTGGGAAGTTTGTTGGGCTAGAGAAGTTCTGAGTGACAGCTACAGTGTCGGATAGATTTAACACAACATGCCACCAACCTGCAGGCACGAACACTGTCTCCCCTGGCTTCTGAAGAATCTCCAGCTGAAATGCAATCAAGGTTTAAATTTGAAATAAACTTTTTCAGAATATGCTAGTAGGCTTTTTAAAGTGAAAGTGTCTTTTCCATATATTTTGTTGGCCCACTGTGTTATTTATATCCATGCAGATGCTGCCAGGAATTAGCTGCTGAGGTGAGCTCTCCTCTTGGCTTCAGAAAAATGGAGAATCAAGAAAATTACAGGGTGGTATCAATATTACCAGTAACATCTGAATTTAAACCATTTTTTTTTTCCCTCAGAGGTTCCTAGAGATGCATCTGAAGTATTAACAGTCTCCACGTTAACAATGACATGTTGAGTATCCTCATCCAAGTCAGAAATCCTAGACGAGGAAACTTTGGAGCAATCCATCAGCAGTTTCCAGCCTACCATTGTCTTGAAATCACCTGAATGGATTTCCGGTCTTGCGCAGTTGGACAGTGCGAAAGACACATGGAAAAAGCCCATCAAACACGCAACAGGCAAACTTACACCGAGCAAAACATGACCAGACCTTGTTTAGATTACTCACGCATCATAGATTTTTATTTGATGGAGTCAGGTTTCATTGCACAAGTTCTGAAGCATAGCTAATTTGAACTCAATGGGACACAGTCAAATTTGTACAATTAGCGCACTCAAACACCCTGACAGCATCACTATTCATATGTTTCTACATATATATGGGTAACACAGTGTGAATTCAATTTGTATGGACTTAAAGACCCATGGCACAATAATCCATATATGAAGACAATGGGGCAATCAGAGACATATCTTTAAAGTCAAGTACCAACAAAAATATCATTTACTGCATGACCTTGAAAAATGACACATGCAAAATTAAATAAAGTGATAGTAAAAGCAAACATTCAATGGCAACAGAATATTTGTAAAAGAACAAGGGGATAAATTTTGTAGAAATAATATTGGATAAATTTGGTAGAAATACAATGGGATAAATTTTGTAGAAATACAATAATAAGTCTGGATGTAATACAATGGGATACATTTTGTAGAAATTCTATTGGATACATTTTGTTGAAATACAATGATAAATTTGGTAGAAATACAATGGGATAAATTTTGTAGAAATACAATGATAAATTTGGTAGAAATACAATGGGATACATTTTGCAGAAATTCTATTGGATACATTTTGTAGAAATACAATGATAAATTTGGTAGAAATACAATGGGATACATTTTGTAGAAATACTTATTAGATTTCATTAAAATAGTCTGGAATTTTGAAGATAATATAACTGAGAAAAAAAATCTGATACATTACAAAAATGCTGTTAAAGGAAAATTGTTGCTATTTATGGAAGCTTTAAATATCTGCTGTGAAGTTAAATATGATATGCCTGTCAAATCAAGATCATGTTGTGCACACTGTTCCCACAAACTGTGAATGCATGCCTGTGGCATCACTTTATTGGTATCACTAGCAGCAGCTGTTGAAGCATCACACCTGACTAACCCTTTGCTTCATAAGGCCAATGACTTTTTGCAGCTCAGTTACACTTATCACTTTCCACAGCTTACAACATGCTAAAGATACAACAAGATATTTGTTGAAAGCATCTCAACTCTGCTGGGTTGGGAATACTAATGCAATGACAAAACACACACTTAAGACTTTGAAAGTCAATTTATTATTTCAATTTCGTTTTTAAAAATGAAAAAGATAGAAAACAACATTCTGATTGTTTACATCGAGCAGAGTCCCAGGCAATCATACTGTCAATAGCTAAGACTCTAATTTGAGTTTCAACATCAGCAATCCTTGACATTGTTTTGTGACTTACAGTGAAACCTGTCTGAATGGTCACCTTAAAATAGCAGTCACCTGGTCTCAACAGCCATTCAACCCCCCCCCCACCCCCCCATAACCTGAAATAGTCTACAGGAATAGGCATGAGGAATCAGACTTGATTGCATTACAATGATATGGAGATGTGTGGCCATAAAAGGTCAGAAAACAAAGTCCACAACTGCAAGAAATTCACATAATTATCAACAAATGTTTAAAAAATAATGAGTGCAACATGTAGTCAATACCTTTACACTCAATACTATACTGACTTTGTCAATGGATGATTGAAAACCCTACCAACATTACTTGGATTTGAAAGGCTCAGGATACGATGTTGATGATATCCAGTGAAAGCTAAAACCGAGTAAACAACTGTAGCCACCAAGCGGTGGTCAGGGAAGGTAATGGCTAGGAGTTTCTTCCCTTTGTCTATATGTTATATAAACAGTAAAGACAAAATTTGCATCTTTTAGCAACTGCTGGATTTGAGAGGTAGCAGAACTTCTTTCTAATGCTAACATGATTGGGGAATGTATACAAAGGGAGAATTTCAATGTTCTAAGCACACAGCAAAAATAGTTGCACACAGTCTTTATTAACTTAAAAAATAATCCTTTTTATCCAGATTTTATATTAAGATAGAAATATACACATAAATTGTGTTATCTTAAGATAGAAATATACACATAAATTGTGTTACATAAAGATAGAAATATCTACAAATTGTGTTACATTAAAATAGAAATATACACATAAATTGTGTTACATAAAGATAGAAATATACACATAAATTGTGTTACATTAAAATAGAAATATACACATAAATTGTGTTACATTAAGATAGAAATATACACATAAATTGTGTTACATTAAAATAGAAATATACACATAAATTGTGTTACATTAAGATAGAAATTTATTCATAAATTGTGTTACATTAAAATAGAAATATACACATAAATTGTGTTACATTAAAATAGAAATATACACATAAATTGTGATACATAAAGATAGAAATATACACATAAATTGTGTTACAATAAGATAGAAATATACACAAATTGTGTTACGTTATAAGAGAAATATACACAAATTGTGTACATTAAAATAGAAATATACACGTAGATTGTGCTACATTAAGATAGAAATATACACATAAATTGTCTTACATTAAAAGATAGAAATATACACATAAATTGTGTTACATTATAAGATAGAAATATACACATAAATTGTGTTACATTATATGATAGAAATATACACATAAATTGTGTTACATAATAAGATAGAAATATACACATACATTAAGGTACATTAAGAATGAAATATGCACACCAATTGTCAAATGCCTTATCACAGGTTGTATCACATAAATAAAATGGTACAAAATGCTTCTTGCAATAAAGTTCTTGATAGAAAATGACTGAATTATAGAACGTCTACCTTGATTCAATGCAATTTTAAGGCGAGCTAGTCCCCCCACCCCAAACCCCATTGAATTCTATGTAAAATATCTCATTCAGGGCATTCCCCCCCCCCCCCCATTGAATTCTGTGTAAAATGTCTCATTCAGGGCAAAACCCCCCAAAATCCCATTGAATTCTATGTAAAATGTCTCATTCAGGGCAAAACCCCCCAAAATCCCATTGAATTCTATGTAAAATATCTCATTCAGGGCATTCCCCCCCCCCCCCCATTGAATTCTATGTAAAATGTCTCATTCAGGGCAAAACCCCCCAAAATCCCATTGAATTCTATGTAAAATGTCTCATTCAGGGCAAAACCCCCCAAAATCCCATTGAATTCTATGTAAAATGTCTCATTCAGGGCAAAACCCCCCAAAATCCCATTGAATTCTATGTAAAATGTCTCATCCAAGGCAAAAACTCCATTGAATTCTATGTAAAATGTCTCATTCAGGGCAATAACTCCATTGAATTCTATGTAAAATGTCTCATTCAGGGCAATAACTCAATTGAATTCTATGTAAAATATCTCATTCAGGGCAATAACTCCATTTAATTCTATGTAAAATGTCTCATCCAAGGCAAAAAAAACCTAAAACTCCATTGAATTGTATGTAAAATATCTCATTCAGGGCAAAACTCCCCAAAATCTCATTGAATTCTATGTAAAATCTCATTCAGGCCCCCCCCATCCCATTGAATTGTATGTAAAATGTCTCATCCAGGCCAAAATCCCCCAAAATCCCATTGATTCTATGTAAAATGTCTCATTCAGGGCAATAACTCCATTGAATTCATTGTAAAATGTCTCATCCAGGGCAAATCCACCTCCCCCCAAAAAAACCCATTGAATTCTATGTAAAATGTCTGATTCAGGCCAATAACTCCATTGAATTCTATGTAAATGTCTCATCCGAAGCAAAACCCCCAAAACCCCATTGAATTCTATGTAAAATGTCTCATTCAGGGCAAAACTCCATTGAATTCTATGTACAATAAAATGTCTCATTCAGGGCAAAAACTCCATTGAATTCTATGTAAAATGTCTCATCCAGGGCAAAACTCCATTGAATTCTATGTAAAACGTCTCATTCAGGGCAAAAACCCCATTGAATTCTATGTAAAATGTCTCATCCAGGGCAAAATCCCCAAACCTCATTGAACTTGATGTAAAATCTCATGAAGAGGATCACGTTTCAAAATTGCCCATAGTTTCATCCCCCATTATTTTCATGTTAATAACATAATTACAACGGTGATATCTTCAACTCATTTCAAAATAGTAAAACCTGTTTTGAGAGACTACCCCTTCTGCCAACAATAATTGGTCACTCAGGAGATGGTCTCTCACAACAGGTCTATGCAGGAGGGCCAATTTTCAACATTGAAATTAAACTGCTTTTAAAAAAAAAATACCTATAATATAGCACTAAAAATACATCAATCATAAACAGGATAATTTTATTTAAAGTTTATATGTAGTCTATTGGCACTATGGCATATCAACTGCAAAGTTCACTATAAGGTAACACTTACACATCCTGTCCATCAATTGTAAAGTCAGTTATGATAACGCTTATTCAATAAATTTATTTAGAGTAAAAAACTATATGGATCAACTCAATAAACAAAAGGATGTAACCTTAGCAAATCGCTCGGTTGAATAGATGACAAGATATCTGGCCAAAGCACACTTGGCATTGTGTGCAGGTTTTAATACCATTAACATCAATAAAGCAAGAAAGAATACAGGCCTTTACAATAATTAAAGAATGAACTTGTCTGGAAAAAAAATCTTATTAAAAAAAAAAACAAGACAAAGACCTCATTCACCCTGGTCAATACTTAATGTAACTCCACAGACAAACAATTTAAGGCAGTACCCATCATGCTGCAGTGAAAGCAGGGTGAGAAGATCTCCCATCATGACATTATCGGCATTGTGTGGGTTCCCACAGAAGATATACTAATAATATGAACCTCTGAACTGACTATATATGTCCATGATTACTAATCATTTAAAGATGGAGTGGTTAATTGTAATAGGGATTTTGATGACTTTGGCACTACAATGGTGATTTGTGACATGTACTTAAGTCTGGTTCACAGTCTGTGGCATACAACTTTACCTTATACATCTAATGAAACCAGTAACCAGACTCAACTTTTTCCCTCATTTTTTTGTGCATTTCAGTTCAAAACAGCCTGTACTCCACCTGCAGACTACACAGCAATCTTGGTTACAAAGGTTTAAATAAAGGCCTGTAGTGTTTATATATGGTTTTCCGAAACAGTCATTCAAAGCAGTGTTGAAACACATTTTGCCAAACATATTATGGTCCCTGGACATTTTTAGCAGGTGGTTGTTCATGCCAGTGCATTTAGGTAATATTATCCATGCACAATGATTTGGGTCGTAAATGACAGGTGGTTGCTCATGGCAGAGATCACTCAAATCAGGTTTTACTCTATTAACAATTTCTGGATGTATATGATTTTGGTATACTGCTACATGAAATCGAAGTTCTCCATCAAACAACTTGATGTATACAGGGCCTAATATTAAAGTACCTTATCTGTAATAATAACTAGTAACAAAGACTCACAGTTTTGCAGTCTTTTGGCCAAGATGGCAGCTGGGTACGAGGATAAATGACATTAAACCATGTGATAGCTTCATCCCTCTGTTTTCCTCCTTCATTGGACTTCACTTTCACCAGTTCTCTTGGGGTATGAGTAGGAAGCAAACACCACCTGAAGATACAGAGAATAAGTTTCTGCACTCCTTCCACTCTTAAATCTACAAACAATTTCTCCACTATAAATCATCTCATAACATGTTAAACTGGTTTAAAAAATCTTATTCTGACATTCCTATATGTGTACGATTGTGCTTTCCAGTGTGAAAAAAAAATAATGAGGAATAACTCTGTCTTTCATCACATGACTTTCTACTGCATACCTGCCAACCCCTACAGAGGTATAAGCATAACCTAAGTGGCAGAAAAGCGTAATCTGAGCATAAAAAGTCTAATCTATATATTACATGCCATAATTACAATAATCTATATATTACATGCCATAATTACAATAATCTATATAGTACATGCCATAATTACAATAAACTGTGTGAAAAATGTACGTTTAGCTTTGCTACTAACTTGATCTGCAGCTGGTTAAAGTTCTTGTCACAAATAGGCAAAATCCATGCGGATTATTACCAGAATACAAACCACAAAACATACTGAAAAATTATATATACACAACACTCACTTTAACTAGTCTACATGTCTAACTTTTGCTGAGTGATAATGTCAACTCCACAAATTCTGCAATGATCATTACCATGTGCTCAACCTGAGTGCTGTATTACCCCTCTCATGTTCTTCTTTCTAAATTTGTAAAGCACTATTGATTTGTCTTTTTTCTGATCTGACATTTTTTAAAGTTTAAAAAGATCCCTCTTCTCCAACATTTTTCAGTCATATAAGATCCGAGAGTCACATCGATAAAACCTGTTTCACTTAACATCTGCCGCCATTTTTTTAAGTATAGGCTGGTCTGCTAACAAATTCTGTGTATTAATATAATGAATCTGTGAGAACAGTTTTCATATTGAAGAAACCCGTCTGTTTTCTTGGAAATGTGTCATATACAGCTGCTATAAATAGAAAATAAGGGAATTACATGAAGGATGTGTCATGTACAGCTGCTATAAATAGAAAATAAGGAAAGTACATGGAGGTCTTTGACAAAAGTACTCTTACGCTATTCTTATGCAGCAGTCTTCTTTTTTAGAATATTCTCATATTTATATGATGTGTGGGATTAAAGAGATGATATTAAAAATGACAAATGCAACTTTTTATTGCTTTGCTTTTATTTTTTTTAATGTACCAAAAAAGTGTAATCCATATACAGGTGAGCGTAAGACATAATTAGGTGAAAAAAAGCAGAATGATTATGCCAAAAGCGTAATGGTTGGCAGGTATGCTACTGTAATCATACTGCACACAAATGGACAAAAACTCCGATTTCCATCATCATTTGAGCATTCGTTCACACTAATCAAGATAAACATTAATTACCACACTTTTACATCCAAAATCATGCAGTGGTTAAAGTTAAGTGTCATGCAAACAGGACATTCTGCACTGCTTGACCGAGCTAATGTACAGGTTTTGTAGTCCAATTTGGAGTTGAAACAGCCACTGTTGCAATTGTTATTATTTTAAAAAGTTCTCATTATTATTTATGAAAGGAACAAAATGAGCAGTGGTTGAAGTGTCTCACAAAAAGGCTGTTTCGCACTGATCGACTTAGCAACATGTACAGCTTCTTTAGTCCAATTTCAAGTAAAAAAACCCCATTGTTATAAGCTTCATATTCTCATTATTATTTCTGACCAGTAAATCAATTCTAGATTAAAGTTGATTCAAGGACTATTTCATTATCTTTTTGTCAGTCTCAATTAATCTTATGGATAAAAGTGGACTTGATTTTATTACCTGTCCACATTAAATTGTATCACTGTGCAAGCTATCTGCAGTACATCATTCAGACACTGTGTATTGCCATTACTATAGACATTTCAACCATTGTTCTTTGAAGCTAAAATGTGTTTAAATATCCTTTAAACATTACATTGAATTTTTCAGTGTAAACCCAACTTTATACGCTCTATCCTAATGTAAGGAAATTTTCAATGGGTGTTTTGCTGTTTGAAAGTTACATCAGTATTCACATATGCCATTTTGACAGTGACCCTCATTTTTCATACAGGAATATGAGAAAAAAGAATCCTTCATTACGCTTCCATGTAGGATAGGAAAATTCAACCCCTGGGATCAAAATTGTGCGTTGACCCTCAGGTGAAATTTTCCCATCCTATACCAATGCATATAATGGATTCTCTATTAATCCTCTACCTGTGCTGTGGAGGGGTACTTTGTTTAAGTTGTTAGAAATTATACTATAATCAATTAATCCTCTATCTGTGTTGTGGAGGGGTACTTGGTATAAATTGTGAGAAATTAGAGTATAATCAATTAATAATCTACCTGTGTTGTGGAGGGGTACTTGGTATAAATTGTGAGAAATTAGAGTATAATCAATTAATAATCTACCTGTGCTGTGGCAGGGTACTTGGTATACATTGTGAGAAATTAGAGTATAATCAATTAATAATCTACCTGTGCTGTGGCAGGGTACTTGGTATACATTGTGAGAAATTAGAGTATAATTAATGTAAAATAAATAAAGGCTTACAATTTAATGTAATCCTTTCCAGCTAAGAACTTGCCATTATGGTATTCAACAAAATGATTTAAAATAGTTGCAATTTTTACAGGTAGAATATACAGTCTAAGGTAATTCTCTTTTGCAGCCTCATATTTAACAGTGATATTCTTGATATTTTGTACATGGTGGCTAAGGAGGAAAATCCTTTCTTAGCAAAGGATGGACTTTAAGTTGTACATGGTGGCTAAGGAGGAAAATCCTTTCTTAGCCAAGGATGGACTTTAAGTTTTACATGGTGGCTAAGGAGGAAAATCCTTTCTTAGCCAAGGATGGACTTTAAGTTTTACATGGTGGCTAAGGGAGAAAAGCTTTTCTTAGCCAAGGATGGACTTTAAGTTTTACATGGTGGCTAAGGAGGAAAATCCTTCCTTAGCCAAGGATGGACTTTAAGTTTTAGATGGTGGCTAAGGAGGAAAATCCTTTCTTAGCCAAGGATGGACTTTAAGTTTTACATGGTGGCTAAGGAGGAAAATCCTTTCTTAGCCAAGGATGGACTTTAAGTTTTACATGGTGGCTAAGGAGGAAAATCCTTTCTTAGCCAAGGATGGACTTTAAGTTTTACATGGTGGCTAAGGGAGAAAAGCTTTTCTTAGCCAAGGATGGACTTTAAGTTTTACATGGTGGCTAAGGGAGAAAAGACTTTCTTAGCCAAGGATGGACTTTAAGTTTTACATGGTGGCTAAGGGAGAAAAGCTTTTCTTAGCAAAGGATGGACTTTAAGTTTTACATGGTGGCTAAGGAGGAAAATCCTTTCTTAGCCAAGGATGGACTTTAAGTTTTACATGGTGGCTAAGGGAGAAAAGCTTTTCTTAGCCAAGGGTGGACTTTTAAGTTTTACATGGTGGCTAAGGGAGAAAAGCTTTTCTTAGCCAAAGATGGACTTTAAGTTTTATATGGTGGCTAAGGGAGAAAAGACTTTCTTAGTCAAAGATGGACTTTAAGTTGTACATGGTGGCTAAGGGAGAAAAGCTTTTCTTAGCCAAAGATGGACTTTAAGTTTTATATGGTGGCTAAGGGAGAAAAGACTTTCTTAGTCAAAGATGGACTTTAAGTTGTACATGGTGGCTAAGGGAGAAAAGCTTTTCTTAGCCAAGGATGGACTTTAAGTTTTACATGGTGGCTAAGGGAGAAAAGCTTTTCTTAGCCAAGGATGGACTTTAAGTTTTACATGGTGGCTAAGGGAGAAAAGACTTTCTTAGCCAAGGATGGACTTTAAGTTTTACATGGTGGCTAAGGGAGAAAAGCTTTTCTTAGCAAAGGATGGACTTTAAGTTTTACATGGTGGCTAAGGGAGAAAAGACTTTCTTAGCCAAGGATGGACTTTAAGTTTTACATGGTGGCTAAGGGAGAAAAGCTTTTCTTAGCAAAGGATGGACTTTAAGTTTTACATGGTGGCTAAGGGAGAAAAGCTTTTCTTAGCAAAGGATGGACTTTAAGTTGTACATGGTGGCTAATCGAGAAAAGCTTTTCTTAGCCAAGGATGGACTTTAAGTTTTACATGGTGGCTAAGGGAGAAAAGACTTTCTTAGCCAAGAATGGACTTTAAGTTGTACATGGTGGCCAAGGGAGAAAAGCTTTTCTTAGCCAAGGATGGACTTTAAGTTTTACATGGTGGCTAAGGGAGAAAAGCTTTTCTTAGCCAAGGATGGACTTTAAGTTTTACATGGTGGCTAAGGGAGAAAAGCTTTTCTTAGCTAAAGATGGACTTTAAGTTTTACATGGTGGCTAAGGGAGAAAAGACTTTCTTAGCCAAGGATGGACTTTTACAGCACATATATCTGTTGCCCAAAGCTATATATTATTTTAAAACTTCTAGATGGACACAAGCATGAATACCAGTTTTCAGAATAGACAATCTCAACATTTTTTCTTTCAAATGATAACTTATGGGCAAAACGTCGCTTACCTTTTATAACCATGAACCAAAGCATTCCAGGCACTTGTCCCTAAGGGATCAATATGAATTCCTGTTCCTGACCTGGCAGGACCAATCACAATCCACCTGGAAAATAATTTGAAATATATAGTCTTGAATGCAAATAATGGTTACTGTGACTAGTAATACAGATAGTCAAAGCTGTTCTGGCCTTTTTGGTCCTTTTGCCCTGCAGAATGGATTATCCTGGCCCTTTCTGAACATTTCCGTTTGCAGAAATTTGTTTGGGGGGGAAAAGTTTAAGATCATATCTATCAATAAATGTTCAAATATAGTTGTTATGACTTATGACTAACAAATAAAACGATCTAAATCAATTTGTAGCATGTATTCATGTATTTTAAATGCAGTCTTGTCTTTTGCGAATCTGTCGAGACAATCGTTCTTCATAACCATTTGAAATCGCAGCTAACGTATCGAATTTGGTTTTCTCATTCAAATTTAATCATTTGCTAGTTCGTTATTACTACTTTTGACAGGAGACCGTTCAGTTAAAAACATTATGTATACCATGAAAATTACACATCCCTTAAATTATATTTGTATACAGTATAGTTCAATAGTTTTAATTTGCTAGTTTATTCTTTTTTTTTTTTTTACAGTAAATAATAAAAATCGTTTTGATTATGGATGAAAATTATGCAAGCCCCTTTTAAAATTATCATCAATATTATTATTATTTAAAAAAAAAAAAAAAACTTTATTTATATATAGCACAATAGTTGGTCCTCTTTTTTAGATTGATGTGTATGGAAGCTATTCTAGTAATACAGATAGTCAAAGCTGTTCTGGCCTTTTTGGTCCTTTTGCCCTGCAGAATGGATTATCCTGGCCCTTTCTGCCAGAAATATGACTTGACAAAAGATAAAATATTGAATCACGTCCATGAACAAAAACCTATATCCAATCTTCAAAATGGAGTTGTACTAGAAATTTAAACTTTCCTTGAGAAGTCAACAGAGCTGCTAGTGAACTAACTAATGTCGTTTTAAAGTTGGACCCAAGATTTAATACAATCAATCAAAAATCTTTGGCAACAAAAATCACCAGACTTTGTGAACAGAGAATCAAGTTAGGCCACAAGAAAAAAGTTGCAGGCTTCAAAAATGTATCTGACCTCTTAGAAAACTTGTTTGAACCACCAGCAACCCTGACAAATCAAGCTCAAGTAGCAATCAATGAATCCTCAAATAACATTCAATCTGTTTTTGAGAAAAGCGTAAATTCAAAGGAACCAGAGATGGATAAAGTGCGCATAGCTAGATTAAATTTAAATGTGAGCACTCCGACTGATGAAGAGTACCAGAAAGAAACTGTTAAAATAAAAAGGATTAGTTGAGTCCATTACAGATGATCGACAGGCAGTTGTAAAATTTATGATTCCATGCCAAAATCCTGGACATTTTCAATGGTCAACAAGGGAAGACAAACAAACAGTGAAAAAACAGTTTGTCTTAAAAAAAGGATTTGTACCAGACTGTGAACTCGGGATGACAGTGGTTCATTAAAGACTTCAATGAAATACAGAGTGTCTTTGAGTTGTTCAGAAATATATACTTTTGATAATAATAGAATGTTGAACTCTTTACCTTCTGTCAATGCATACAAGTGTCGCCAAAAAAAGCATTGGAACACATGAGGCCAATACAAATGGATGACTTCACAGCTGATTCAGGTCCAACATTTCATTTGGATGAAAATGGAAGCAAGATAGATTTCTTTCTTTAAAATTTTTTATTTGGTGGGTAAGTGAGAGACACAAAACTTCGGTGAGTGTTTCAAATTTTATTTCTCATTAAGTTACATAGTTTGCATGGGACAAAATTCATGTAGAAAATGTTGAAAGCATGTACACTAACTCTAGTAGCTTTCACTCGGGTAGCCATTACGATGCTCTGGGGTTCAGCCTAGCAACAGCTGTTAGAAGGCACACTTATTAGTAGCTTCAATAGCCAGGCCATTCAGTACTTGCAGAAGGTAAAGAGTTCAATGTAAATATACATGAACCTGGGGCAGATGAGACAAGCTGTCTATATGTAACTAATAACAAAGTTTGTAAATAAAATGGTAGAATTTTTACATCATTTTTTTTAGTTAACTCAGTACCACCTACACATACAAAATATCTGACAGCACAGATGCATTCAGCAGGAAAATTTACATAGGAATGCCAAATTTCATAGCAATATCTTTAAAAATAAAAAAGTTACAACATTTTAAAGAAGAATATTGTTGTTCTCGGGTCCGTCGTCGAGCAACACAAACCAGGCATTATATAAGGGTAAAAATTCTGAAAATGACTCGATTTTTTTCAACTTTAAGTTACTGCAACTTTGGTTCTAGTAGAGATATCTTGATAATTTAAACTGTTTTGAAGAGGTTTCAGTGAGCTTTTTAATTTGGAATAAGTTTCATTCATTTATAATATCTTAAAAAAAATAGACTGGGGTTGCTACTCTAACAGTCATTGCAAGGCACTGGTTGATAATGATTCCTCCTTCAGTAAACTGAAGGAAGCTGCTGAAAACAGGTCAGCATGAGAAGCTATAGTCAATATTGACCTGGCCTTTGATTCTAATGCCTCCAAGGATTTAACCGATAGGCAAGCAAAAGAACCAGCAGAAATCCCCACTTGTGAAGCTTTGGCATCCAAGTGAAGGGGGGGGGGGGGCAACGGCCAGTTAGGTGAATGGACCTTATAGCTCAAGGCTGAAATTAAAGGCCTCAGTATAGCAGAGGGGACAGACCACCCTTTAATCTGTCGCACTGATTCTTGACCTTTGCCCAGCCATTTCGCAACTTCGCTAACCATTGGTGAGTGCGGAAGTAGCAGTAAATCCGGTCTGGGCATTGCTCCTGACAGTTTCTCTAAACAAGAGAGAATCTTAGTGTCACTTGGATAATTTGGTTTTGGGCACATGTCAGGAGGAAGGCGGTATACTTCGTTTACAGCCATGTCGAATGACCAAGTCTCCCCTTCCTCAACCACGTGAGACGATGGTGGTGAGGGGTTCGGAGCACTTTGAATGGTAGGGTATACCCTATCCTCCAGAGTTTCAGGAAATTTTTGCGAATCTACTTAGAATGACAAGGCATCATCTTCCTGTTCCAAAGCTTGGTGTGAAGCAGGAGAAATGTATCCCGAACGATCCCTCGGCGGGGACAGCCAGGAAGTAGGGACATATCTATTCTGTGTCTCAGCACGGGGAGCTATAGAATTGTCCTCAATGGGTGTTATGTATGGAGAGCAAGAACTCTTCTCGCCTCTCTTTCGTCTCTTAGTGGGAGGGGAATAAATCTTTCCTTCCCTTGACGAGCTATTCTGCAGAACTTGTGATGGTCGTCGGATCTCATCACTCGTACATACAGGAGGCCACACAGACGACATCCATGGTAGAGGTAGTTCTCACCCTTGTGGGGGAAAGTTCCACATACCAAATGGATTGAAAGGGAACATGGGAAAGGAAGAGACATCGGTCCGATTTCCTATCCCAGAAGCGTGTCTATTTGCATGTTCTGTCCCTGTGGTGTGGCAACTAGGTAATGTAGCGAAAGGGGGGTATTCAAACCTAACCCTAGCGCTAGACCTAGGTTTGGCATGTCTCGCAGACCTATACCCAGTATATGGTCTGTCTGTATCCGGTGATAAGTGGCCGGTCCGTGACCTGTTACTTATAGTCAAGGGCGATCAAGATCTGAGAGAACTTCTCTCAGAACTAGAAGAATTTGAATGACTGCTAAACCCCTTGGGTTTGCATGATGTATTTTTCGCCTGACTTCGGATACTATGGACGTCTTGTTCCTGCCCCAAAGGGAAGACGTAAAGATTCTCCATATTTGGGCTCAGTGTAACCCCTTCCGGGGGTATAACTGTGTCTGCTTGTGGGTCAGTGCTGCCCCTCCCTCCCATAGTAGGGGGGGGGATGCACTCAGACCCAGCAAGTTGATTGCCCTTAACGATAGAAGCTGCCTTCTTAGAAGACACTCTATCATGTCTTGGGAAGGTGTCACTCCTCCCTCTTATATTTGGGGGATTGCACTTGAACCATTGAGAGATATCTATTACCCTCTAACCAGTAGTAGCATTATCTCTCTCTTGTCTAGGGAAGGTGCTGCCTCTCCCTCCTTTATTTGGGGGATCGCACTTGAACCCTTTAGAAACATCTGTTTCTACCTCACAGATAGCACCAGTATTTATTTCTAAGTGAGATTTATTTGATTTAGAAGGGGAAAAACATGCTTCTTTCCACTTCAGATAAGTGTGACGGCTTTCGGCCAGATCCCAAGTGTCGTCCGACCATAGACAACACATGGGGCATCCGTCCATATGTGTACATTTTGTACATGACAAACAAGTTTGGTGAGTGTCCCATGTGCCTTTCTGATGCCCACAATTACCAACTGATTAAGACATCTGAAAATTAAGTTCTGAAAAAGAAACTTAGTTAACAAAATAACAGAGCAATGATAATAATAAGGGTTGTGTCAGCCTGTTGTATCTCCTTACTACAGATTTTTGTTGCTGTTGTTTTGTAAACAAGAATGTCTGAGTTTATTTGGTACTTTGTGACGGAGATAAGCACGAGAGCATCATTGCAGGTTAAAGTAATGTTATAGAAAACATTATTGAAAACATTTATGGGTCCCAGAATCTACTAATAGACAACAGTTATGAGATTCTTTTCATGACCAAGTTATAATGTTAATATATAATAATCACAGTAAAGATGGACCCCAATGTTGCAACACTGGTTTTTTTTCTGAATACTTATTGCTACCACTATGTCCCAAGTGCTTTATGTAGGAGGGGGTGGGGTAGGTGGCTTGTAGCGCGTTAACAATGCACTAATGGCGAATATCAATGTTAATGTTATGAATTACAAATTTGATAAATACGAATAAATACGGACAGAGGTTAACGTTCATTATAGAGAATATTCATGACAAGTCTTGGTTATTAGCACTGAAACCATTGCACTTGTAGATCAAAGTTTTCCACATGTTGACTCAACGGTCATCCAGAAAAGAATGAGGACGCTCTGTGGAGCACGAGCTGATGACGTAGATCAGACTGGGTCGATTCTAGAACAGGGAGTTGGTGCATCTAGCATGGATGAGGTATTTCGATGTGGAAAGGAGAAAGCTTAATAATAGTGACAGGTAAGTTATTACTGACATTAAAACAGTTGTTTTAAGGATTCTCTATTTTTTTGTATCTTCATCCATATCTGACAGCACATTGGCATCATTTGTCAATTGAAAGGTCTTAATGCCAGGATGATTTCTGTTGGTCAAATTATAGCACTTCAACTCACTCCTATAGTTGGTCAAATTATAGCACTTCAACTCACTCCTATAGTTGGTCAAATTATAGCACTTCAACTCACTCCTATAGTTGGTCAAATTATAGCACTTCAACTCACTCCTATAGTTGGTCAAATTATAGCACTTCAACTCACTCCTATAGTTGGTCAAATTATAGCACTTCAACTCACTCCTATAGTTGGGTTACATGCACCCCAATGGTCAAAATTGGGGTACATGGATATATTAGGTGGTACAGGGGTGTAAAAATAAAATCTAGGGTTAACAAAGATGTAACATATATCAATTCTCATGCAATATGTATAATTCATGACAAAGAATCTATTCATTAACAGGGACTTAAGATCAGATGTTTTTGCTTTCACTGGTAATTCTGAACTGTGACCATAATCTTAAAAATAAATAGATTTACAAACTGATTAGATACCTTAAAATATTTCCATTTTACAGTATGCCAAGTATAATCCACATGTCCTGTTTATCTTCACTTGTTTTGGGCAGTAGTTTCCAAATTGATTTCAGTCATGGCCTCAGTAACAGAGCCATTGTATGTATATTCCTGTTTCTCAGTAGCTGACAATCTTTAAATTTCTGTATTGCACAATGTACAGACAGGAAACAACAAGCTGCCATGCTCATCTGTATAACATGGTCACCCAAGGTAAATTGTTAATGAATGAGCAATAGGACCAAATGATAATATATTCAACAAGCTATTGGCATAGATGTTACATTCACAGTGGAGTATCTTGGTCTACAAGCAACTTGATAGGTAGTCTAGTGGACTAAAGGCTTGCAGCTGGTTGATCATGATCACAAATTTGCATACACATATGGAACAAACATTATAAACATATGTGAAGAAAGTCTTTATTTTATTTTTACTCCAAAAATGATCCATACAGAGAGCTTATTTTGATATATGTGGCCTTTGATTTCTGTACTTACATGAACATTGTAATCTTCAGAAATGTACTTGCAAAGCAGTTTTTGTACATGGATTACACACTGTAGTAAGTGAATGGGAATGCTAAATGTTGTTTATAGATTTTTCTATTTTCAGTAATGGTGGCCATAAATTTGATGGCAGATTGGCATAATTTGTACAAACCTTAAGTTTGTCCAGTGATTTTTTAGAAACTGAAAATAGCAATTATTCAGAGATGCATGAATGATGCAGGGCCATACCATAAGCTTACATGGTCTTACGGCCAAGTGAGCTAAAATGTGTAAGATTATATTTTTTTAATAGTATATAGATCTAACAGAACTGTTAAGAGTCATCATGGCTTTCCCCGTGCCTTCAAGGTATGGTGGCACCCCAAAGCCTTACAACCATACAGGTGCTTGCAACCATGCCTTGATTTTGCCCCTATAGCTTATTTATTGCCACATGCCGAAATATTTTTGAATTAATATCAAAATTGTAACAATTTCAACCATATATTGACAGAACATTATTTGCTTCAGCTATTAACAAAGTTTCTTGACTATTTATTGCTAAAATGTCTTGAAGACAAATTTATTTTTAAAAACTGTTTTAGATTGGAAAAATTCTTTGTCTGAATGGACTTTAAACAAAAGAGACCCCATGTATCCTCATCTATCTATGCAGATTATCTCTTGGTGCTACCATTTGTTCAATTCTTCTGCAGAAAACCCTCGTCACCATCTACTTCAACCTCAGACAAGCCATTGAAATTTACTATACTGAGATTTCTAAACAATCTCTATAGATATTGCCTGTCCTCTTTCACATTTAAAAAACCTGTCATTTTCTTTTATGCTAGTTTAAGTTGATAAAGTTGTAGTTAATTTATCGATACCTGGGCAAAATCTCAATGTTAATTGTGACAACCATTCTTGTGAGATGGACTGATGGAAGGACGGAGGTCATTACAATATCCTTGTTACTTTCTTCAAATATGAACACAGAAAAAGAAGCTAGCCCAAATATCCCCACTATCTGTTAATCACAGCGACTTTTGACCCCATCACCACCCCCACCCCAGGTTCACTCTCCATCCTGCTCATGGGATGCTTCAAGAATCTGAAATTGACACTGTCAATCAATGTAGACATATTTCAGGTAACAAGCTTTCACCCCCAACCACCCATTCCCAACACCCAAGGGCTGCATTCAGGATATGAAACCTTCCTTGTCACCTACTTCTCCTTGTGAAACATCATATCAATTATGATCACTTTCTTTTGATAAGTGACGATGGAGTTCAGGTTACAAGGAAACCCAATTTTTGGAATAAAAGGTTTCTTCGATAATACTTACTTGGTCATAATACATGAGAAGTACGACCACTACATCACAAATCCAGCCCTTTCAAGCTGATTTTTACCAAGCATAGTGCTAAAATTTGTCTGCCAACATAGGCGGAGTCAGAAAAGAGTTATCATCCCCTAGATAGAAGGATTGGTGCTAAATCCTGTCCATACTTCAGTTACTACTGAAGCAGATATGCACACAGTCAGGATTTAAAATGTAACTGCAGGGAGGCTGGGAGGGTATGCATATTATGATTGGGTTTGTATTATTGAAGAAAATATTTTACTCCAAAAATTGGTTTCTTCTTCAAAAATACATAACCTGATCATAACACATTAGGAGAATAGGTAACAGATGGCAGGATTTTCATGCCCCTTCCCCCCTGACAAGGCCCAATCTCGTGAGAGATACTAGCTGCAATGGCCTAAGATATCCCTGGATGTGACCAGTAGGGAAAATCCCCTTGCCCCCCCCCCCCTGCAAATCCAGTGGAAGTCGATTGGCCACATCTTTATGAAGCTGCTGAAGGCCCAGTAAGGAAGCCTGTCATGTTGCTCCTGTAGGTCCCACCAGGTCAAACTGAGCCTTTTGGGATGAAAGGTCTCTGAGGTAAAAGATAAAGTCCTCTCTGACCTACATCCCATGGCTTGAATAATATCAGTTAAGGAACAGTTATGTTCAAATGCTATGACAGTGGCTACTGCCATAATCTCATGAGCTGATATGCATAAGAAATTCAATTGGCCTTGTGTTAGTTCTTTATATGCAGAGTGAATAACCCATTGTATCCAGGATGATAGAGCCTGAACTGAGATATTGCCTTTCCTTCTTTCAAAGGTACAAATAATGAGTTTCTTCCTTATTACACTGGCTCAGTTCATTTCAAGTAACAGTTCAAAGCCCTAATGGGGTCCTGTTGATGCCCCCGAGGCAAAAGGTCTAACAAAGAAAGAGGTTTCACAACAAGGGCCTGATTTCCCATGAGTGGGAACCTGTTCTTAGTAATGAAAACAGGAGCCATCATATACAATACACAGTTAACCTGTTGATGGTAACTTATCACAAAAATGTATAGTTATTAATATGTAAAGTTTAACATTGAATAAACATATTTATTCTTAGTTCCAATTGCATTGGTCAGAATGGGCCTTCTAAGTAGGCTAGGATACATATAGTTTGTTTATTTATTGGTTTTTAATGGCACTTTTAACATATTATTAGCTATATCATGCCAAGGAAATGAGGGCTAAGCACCATTCCAAAGGACACACCAAGGAAGCTGACCTAGAGCACCATTCCAAAGGACACACCAAGGAAGCTGACCTAGAGCACCATTCCAAAGGACACACCAAGGAAGCTGACCTAGGCTGACCTGAGCAGAGGATGTATACAGGACTAGTCTAGATGAATCTATGTGATCATCAACATAAATATTTAACCCATGTTAGTAAGGTTATAATGAAGGTCAAGGTGACCTTCTTTGGTTTTAAAGGTGGAGTAGTAACAGAAATGCAACCAATTATCAGTTTTATGATTGGAGCATAAACAGCACCCAATAAATAAACTTTTAAGACAAAGTCACTGAAGCATAAAATATAGTTCGTAGAGCCCTCATTTTGCAAAAAGGATGTAGAACTTATCAAGATGCATTCACTCACAACGTTTCCTGATTCTAAGTAGGATAGTATACAGATAACATGCCAAAAACTCATGTGGTCATAAGCCAAACGCAAAACCTTAATTAAAGCAAGTAAAAGATGAATTATAGGTCACAATGAGACTCTTTCGTTTTAAGGGTGTGGTAGTAACAAAGACGCATATTATCATCAATTTCACGATTCTAGCATGAACAGTGCCTGAGAAATGAACATAAGACACAAAATTTACCTCAAGTCAGTGTAGCATAAAATATGGGCCACAATGACCTAGTACTGAAATGAAGGAATAGAGATCATCATGATACATACCCAAGTTAAAGATTCTTTACAGGAAAGTATGTACATAGCATGCCAAAAACCTAAGTAGTCATGAGCTAAATGCAAAACTTAACTAAAGCCAGAAAATGTGAAAGATAGGTCACAATTACCTTTTTGGGTATGGTTTAGTACTAAAAGAGATGTATACAATCATCTAGTTTAATGATGAAAGCATGAACAGTTAAAACATGAAAATGAACCAAAGACAGTGAAGTGTGAAATATGGATCATAGTGACCTACCTTTAAGATAATGGTGTAGTACTCATCTAGATGTATCATGTCATGAAGTTTTATGATTCCAGATATAACAGTATTATACAGTAGATACAAAAGTAATTTGGTCATGAGCTAAATGCAAAAACTTAAGTCAGTAAAATGTGAAATCTAGGTCACAATGACCTTTTTTGTTATAAGGGTGTGGTACTTACAGAGATGCATACAATCATCTAGTTTAATAATTCGGGCATGAATGGTTCTTGAGACTGAACACAATCAGTGAAGCATGAACTATGGGCCACAGTATACAGGGTGCTAACAACCTATCTGGTTATGAGCTAAATGCAAAAACTTAACCTAAACCAGTGAAATGTGAAATGTAGACCATCATGACCATTTTTTTGTTGTAAAGGTGTAGTACCAACAGAGATGCATAGTCATCAAGTTTGATGATTCTACCATGAACAAAGCACAAGAAATAAACTTAAAATACAAATTCAACCCAAGTCAGTGAAGCATGAAATATGGTCACAGTGACCTACTTTTGTGATTTAGTCATGCTAAATGCCAAAAATTTACCTAAGCCAGTACAATTTGAAATGTATGCCACAGTGACATTCTTTTATGGTAAGGGTGTGATACTAATACAGATGCAGCAATCGTCTACTTTGATGATTCTAGCATGAACAGGGCTTGGGAAATAAACTTAAAACACAACATTCAACCAAAATCAGTGAAGCATGAAATATAGGTGACAGTTACCTACTTTTGTCATGAGGATGCAAAGTTGCAACCCTTCAGCAAGATTCATAAGAATGACAGTATACAGGGTGCAAAAAAAATATCTGGTCATGAGCTAAATGCAAAACTTAAGCCAGTAAAATGTGAAATGTAGGTCACAGTAACCTACTTTTTTGGTCAGGGTGTCGTACTGATAGAGATACGTACAATAATTCTAACATGAACAGAGCTTGAGAAATAAACTTAGAACACAAAATGTAACCCAAGACAGTGAAGTATGAAATATAGGTCACTGTGACCTATTTTCATGATGAGGGTAAAGTACTTATCAAGATGCACCCTCTCACCAAGTTTCATGATTCCAGGCATAGCAGAATATATAGTGTGCAAAAAACATAAATGCACAAATTTAACCAACAATGTACAATTAATGTACATGTATGTACAAAGTTAGCCCTTTGGCCCCCTCCGCAGGGGATAGGTGCTATGAAACCCACTCCAAGCTGTTACCTAGGACTTAGGAAGACAGAATTGTTGACATTCAGTGAAGGTGGGCATATGTATACAGAGATGCCCATTGCCAAAAATGGAAATTAGGGACAAGAGGGTAAAAATCAGTGATTCTGTAGAAAAATTAGGGACACTTACTGCACAGTCCAGTTATAATACACTATTTACACCACACAACTCTTTCTATTCTTTTACTTCAATTGTCCTGCATACTGCTTCTGGCCGTTTTCAGTTTATGCAGAATTTTGCATAAACTGTATGTTTCTTTGATGAAATGTGTTTGCGAATGTCATCTCTCCCTCCATGCCAAACAGAGAAATCCACACCGCAAATTGTGCAGTTAGCATGGCTGTCATTGATGTGCGAAGATTTGATGAAAGCCCAGGTTTTAAAATATTCTTCACTGAACTGTGTGTGTCTTTTCTTGCTCTAGGTAGGCTTACAACCACCGTCTGACATTTTAAAGAGAAATGAAGCGTTCCAGGTGATGGCGTGAAACTGATCACATGACACTAATTACCGTAAAAGACTGGGTAGGACCGAAGTGAACTGTTATATCATGCCAGAAAATGATCTTATGTTGCAAAATACTAGTCTGGTTCCCGGCCTTATATAAAGCCACCGCCTATATCTGGATATGTATAAGTATAACAGAGGACCAGTCTAATAAATTACAGAAAATACTGGAAAGGAACCGAAATCAGTCTCAAGTTATATTCCGGAAACTGACAATACGGCTTCAACTTACACCAATTAACTTTTGGGGGTTTTGTTTTTAGGAAAATTCTAGATTTTTTCCCACGATGGCGTGATTCATGAACAGGTGCAGCAATTCGTGACATTCACCCCCAATTCGGGACAATGGGCATCTCTGTGTATATGCTATTATCTTTGTGGACTTCATAGAGGTAAGCTAAATATTAAAGGATCTACCACAATGACAATACGAGGAATATCTTCTTGGGAAAATATAAAATATCACCTCCAAAGGACTTATGAAAGAAAACATACTATACTTCAAGATGAAGTTATGTATAAAGACGAATTTCATTTTGTCTTAAGTCATTATCTGCTTTAATGAAGAAACCTTAGTATTTTTCCAATTTCAACAACGATACTAAGATAATAAGGAACTAAATCTTCACAGTAATGAAATATGAAGCTCAATAATAATACTGTTGAAAAGTTAACCTATATGGTGGCCTTCTTTCTTCCCCTGCATATCTGAACAAGTCATCTTGGAAGTATCTTGGTACTTTGTAGTCTTCTAGAAGTCTTTTTTTCTTTGGATGCTACAAAGAACAAAAGTGATATTAAAACATAAATATATAAGCGCTATAACAATACAGGGATATGAATCAGGAATATTTATATTTTTATGGCAATCTGATACATCGTACATCCAACCCATTAACACTATATGAACAACACACATACAACTTATGATTAGACCAGTAATTTTGTGACACATTTGACACTTGTTAGAAAAAGTTATCAGATTAGGTGAATTCATCTTTTCTTGTTCCATTTTGCATCAAACAGTTTTACCAAGGTGTGTCATATTTTAATTAGTTCTGACAATGGAATAAAATACAGTCAAATTGGCAGAGAGCAAGTGGTAAGGTAGTAATAAATTGTGATTGCAAAGTAATTTTAAGTTTGTCATTTAGAAATTAGCATAAGGTATGTTTTGCAACATGCATTGTATCTTTACCTTTGCATCTGATGCCTGCTGTATCACCAAATCAAAGGTTACACATCAATCACTTGAACACTTGTGAATGCTTGATGTAAGTTGTGCACGCTTGGCATAAGTCTAATGACTCATTCAGTCCCAATGTAACACATTCTCATATCTGCAACCTTAGAAAACTTAAGCCAAAAATATAAGCCCACAACATTCAACTTTTCATAGTTGTACTGTGCTTGTGTGTGTATGTGTATATATAGACAGAGAAGGTTTTCCAAAAATTTCAAACTTATTTTAAGCTGCCCATGTTACTTAATTTTGAAACACCAGATTAGACGCAATTTATTTCCATATGAATGGAGATAATTCATAATACGTACTGTGTAAAAAATTAATTTTTGTGGAGTTCAGACAAAGACATAACATAAGATGCCAATGGGATCTTTGTCCCACAATATTCGCAACATCACTGAAAATATCCAACTGATGTTGTCATTGTGTGATAACAGAGATGCCAAAGAACACATCTTACTATAATGAACATTAAGATCAATGTATGAAAACTGTAATCATTAATTGGTTGGAGATGTAACAGAATGCCATTTTTGCTTTTTCACCATCGATTATAGAACAGATTAGATGACTCTCCAAATAAATAATCATCAACTTGAAAGAGTTAAGTTGACAGAATTGTTTTACATCCTTGTTTTGCAGTTTTATTGGGTTAATATTCTTAATTTTGGTAATTAAAATTTTCATGTCCTTTGTTACATCCATGGCTATTTTTGGTTCCACAAAAGATGTAACATACAACACCAATGGGATCTTTGTCCTACAATTTTCACAACATCATTGAAAATATCCAACTGATGTTGTGACTGTGTGATAATGGAGACATCAAGAACCAATCTTACCTACTGTATTGATCATTTGGTTCATTATATGAAAACTGTAATCATTAATTGGTTGGAGATGTAACAGGGCAATATTTTTGCTTTTTCACTGAAGATTAATAAAATACATTAGAGTACTCTCCAAATGAATAATCATCACCTTGAAAGATTTAAGTTGACATAATTTTTTTTACATCCTTGTTTGCAGCCTTATTGGGTTAATATTCTTAATTTGGGTAATTTAAATTTCATGTCGTTTGTTACGTCCATGAAAGGATTTTTCTTTCTCATTTGACATTTTTGGAATCACCCACATTCTTATTACATCATTTAATACAATTAATGTAAGATGGTTCTTGAAAATCATTAACGACACTCAAACTGTTTCTGAATTTATTTAAAGCAAAATACTATGTAAACTGAACTTGATCACCAATTTATAACTGATTATACTATTTTCTATCTTTACGGAGCAAACATTCCATACAAAAATGATTGTTTACATAGAAGCAACTGTCACGAGAAAGTGGGCATGCTTCCCTTTTGTCTGCCAATCAACAAAAAGGCATGTGCTTTGTATGATATCAGGCTAACATAAATGGATAACATATAGATGTCATAAAAACTACACTGCTTTATGCAGACAATGTCAGCTACTTTTCCAGTTTCTGCCAATATTTCATAAGAATTTGAGATGTAACATTCTGACACCAAGCCAATTTATAAAATTCTGCAAACTGTCAGAAATTCTGTTAGTGCTATCTTTTTATGATTTCTATCATGATATAGGTCAATACATGTACTTTCCTTGCAAGTTCAAAAATGGTTGGAAACTTATGAAATTGGCATAAAATGTTCCCCTTTTGGAAGGCAACACTTATGACATGAATGTTAACTGAATGCCAATGATCAGTCTCTTACTGAACGGCTGGGCATTATGATGGCAATTAATCATGACACCCTCATGCGGATGTGATACAACTTTGGAATGTCCTTAAAAATTTTCTTGAAAATTTAAGTTTTTAAATATATTTTACTAACAATCAATTAAATATATATCAATGTTATCTCTCTATTGTTGACTGCAAATAACATAAGCACGAGCTTTAAATTTTGTTGAATATTTCCAAAGACTGATTTCTGATGTCCGGCATATGTTGACTGGTGCTTGGTGCCCAGTGCCGGTATGTCGTGGTCGCTGCCTGGTGCCTGGTGACAAAAACTCGGTAAATGTCACCTGGGACATCACTTGATGATCGGTGGCCAGTGTCCAAAGTTCAGTGCCCAGTGCCCAGTACTCACTGCCCGGTGATAGACCTTCTATAACTGCCACTACACACATATCCCATTGCCTGGTGCCTAGGTGAAAGATCTTTGCTGACTGTCATCTGACACACTATCTGGTAACTGGTGCCCAGTCACCAGGCAATAACCAGTCCAATGATGTAGGCCTTATTGGTGAATTTCTGTTTGGGGAACTTGACTCCAATGACCAAGATCTTGCTTTTATCTGATGTCTACAAACCGTGACAACTACAACACTTCCATTGCACTGGAAAGATGTGGACTGCTATTTGAAGCTGGCCACTTCCCTACACTGGGAAGTGCCGAAAATCCATGCCAAAGCGATCTCCCCTTGTGGAAGCAGGTGACTTCCTAACTCTGGACACCTGTCTCATTAAGTCAGGTGACTTCCATACACCAGGAAGTGCTGTAACCCCTTCATGGAAATGGAGGGGGGTCCCTTATAAGAAGAAGAGGAAGAGACATGATCTTTCTTCCTGGCCCTATAAGCCTGGCAACTTTCCATCAAGTCCCAAACCTCATTGGGTCACAAACAACAAATGGAGCAACAATCCGTGCACACACATGCTGCATGCAAGACAGGTAGTTGAAGTGTCTCACACTGTCTTTTTATGCCCACATTTGCCAATACCTTGAGACATTATAGAAATGCTGAAAGGAAAACAGTTGAACAGAAGAACAAAAGGGTAGGAAATATTTACCCTGACACCAGTTACTATTTGAGGGATGAAACACAAGAAGCACTGCTTCGCAACTGATGTACCCAACAACTTCAAAACCAATGAAATTGGACACAGATACTCAAAAATAAACCATGGACTGGGGAGAAAATAACAAGTACAACACAAAAAGGATACACTTAAAAGTAGAAATACCAAAAGGCGCCTAAACAGACAAAGTGTTGAGCACCCAAGAGACACATTTTATAAATGCATAAAGTCCAATTAAAAGAATGAAGATATTCTGATTGTCAGAAGTGGAATAAGGTATCAAACTGGGATCATATTTTTTTATTCTAAACCTCCAATTACTAATTGGAGGAGGGAATAACATCTTTGAACTGGGGACTAGCACCAGGAAAAGATGTAGCAATGCTATAATATCAGGTATTTTATTACTGCAATTAAATAGTATTTTGTGGGTGATAATATAAGTTATCTTTGCAGCTTCTATCTTTCCTTTGGTTCTAATTAGATTGTAGACAAAATGTATGTTGTTTCAAGGTTAATTACTGTATATACTCGTGTATAATCTGGGTCCAAATGCAAACAATATAGACCCTGATCTGCCATTTCATAATGTGCCGGCAGATCAGGGTCTATGTTGTTTGTTCTACTGATTAGTCCTTACAAACTGCATAGACCCAGATCTGCGGTGCATTATGCAATGGCAGATCTGGGTCTATGCAGTTTGCAGTTGGTATGGGATTATACATGAGTATATACGGTATGGTGGTTTCTTTTTGAACTTATTTCTGAATCTTCCATACCTGAAAACCCCATATTTGTTGTTATTATAAATTTCTATTGCATTGTTTATGAATAACTGTGTTTACAAGTATGTGTAGTACTAAACAGTTGTATTATTGGTCCTCACTGTAACCTTGTTCATGGCGGTCATAATAGTGATCTATATGGTAAGCGAGAATGCTTTATAGTGAGTCAGGTTACAATCAAGGCTGTGAAATATATGGTACATGTAATAATGACATACAACCACATTATAATTGGCTCTCTATGGTCAAAAACTAACGTGAAATATATTAAATAGAAATGATTGAACAAAATTTGAACTAATTGGATGGGATGGATGACCTTGCTGGTGCTATATGAAGGGCAGCAATATAATGAGAGTTTATCATAAGGGACCACTGTACTACGTTGCAACATATTCTTTACAGCAAAAATATTCTCCGTTCTTCACTAAATTTGCATGATTTATCAATGACAGGTTTAGAGGGGTTTACGACATTCAGTCCACCTACTTCATTTCCAGTTAAAACAAGTATATTTTTCAGTGACAGGTTCAGAGGGGTTTATGACATTCAGTTCACCCACTTCATTTCCAGTCAATACAGTATAGTTTTCCGTGATGGATTTGGACGGGTTCAAGTCATTCAGTCAACCCACTTCATTTCCAGTTAAAACAGTATACTTTTCAGTGATGGATTTAGACGGGTTCAAGACATTCAGTCCACCCACTTCATTTCCAGTTAAAATGGTATACTTTTCAGTGAAGGATTTAGGCGGGTTCAAGACATTCAGTCCACCCACTTCATTTCCAGTTCAAATGGTATACTTTTCAGTGACAGATTTAGACGGGTTCAAGACATTGTCCACTCACTTCATTTCCAGGTAAAACAGTATACTTTTCAGTGCCCGATTTAGACGGGTTCAAGACGTTCAGTCCACCCACTTCATTTCCAGGTAAAACCGTATACTTTTCAGTGATGGATTTAGATGGGTTCAAGACATTGTCCACCCACTTCATTACTAGGTAAAACAGTATACTTTTCAGTGAGGCAAAACAAGAGTCATCTAGTCATCATGAGATATCTTAGACGGTTTAGGAGTTCTGCCCTGGAAACAAAAGTGTGGATAATAGATGGATGGAATGATGGAAAAACAAATGGATAAAAAAAGTTAAAAATATTGAAATTTAAGAATTGTGATATGCAAAAGGCATATCTAGACCACTACTCTGATATGTGTACCAAATTTCACAGAGAAATCTTAAACAGTTTTGGAATTCTGCACTGGAAATTATGTCGTGGATAATGGATGGATGGATGGACAGATAAATGGAGAAAAACATCAAAAATATTGAAAACGAAGAATTGTAAATAGCAAAAGGCACATAACAGGCCTTTAGTCAAATATGTTTACCAAGTTTCATGAGATCCTGAACAGTTTTGCAATTCTGCTTTGGAAACAAGAGTGTCTATGATGGCTGGATTGATGAACATATTTGATGGTGGATCAGCATCATTTGTATCAACTTTAAAGCCCTTCATACCATCGGGCTTTCTGTCAAATTTTTCAAATTCCATATAGCGTTTTTTAAAAGAAGTTGTTTTTTTATATATATATAATAGTGGCCATATTTTATGGCTTATTGGCATAATTTGTAAAAATCTGAATGCCTTTTATGCCTGGATAGTGTCTGTCAAATTTAGTCAAATTATGCTGAGCATTTTTTGAGAACTTTATATCTGATGGTGGATCGGCATCATTTGTACAAAACTGAAAGCCCTTCATACCATGGTGCTTTTTTTCCACATTTGGTCAAATTCTGCTGAGCTGTTGATAAGGAGCCATTTAAAAGTTTTTCTAGTAACGATGGCCATATTTGATTGGCAGATTGGCATCATTTGTACAAACTTGACAACTCTTCATGCGAGAATGCTTTCTGTCAAATTTGGTCAAATTCTGTTGAGCAGTTTATAAGAAGTAATTTAAAAGTTTGTGTGAGTTTAGTAATAATGGCTATATTTGATTGCAGATCAGCATCATTTGTACAAATTTAAAGGCTAATCATGTTCTCTGCAAAATTTGGTTTAAACTGACTCTGCTGGATTTGAAAAGATGCTGAAAATTGCAAATGTTTACGTATAATGGACAGATGAAACTTGATGGCTGCAGGGCCACACCATTAGCTCACATAGCCATCTAAACATGGCCAGGGTTTGCAAGTCAAGCCCATGATCAAAGAATTGCTGAATACTTTAACCAAAACCTTAAACTCTTGATGATGATGATGCTGGAAAAGTTACCATATATACTCGTGTATAAGCCTATACCAACTGCAAACTGTATAGACCCAGATCTGCCGGCGCATTATGTGATGGCAGATCTGGGTCTATGCAGTTTGTAAGGACTAATCAGTAGAACAAACAACATAGACCCTGATCTGCCAGTGCATTATGCAATAGCAGATCAGAGTCCATGTTGTTTACATTAGGATCCGGATTTATATGTGAGTATATACGGAACTGATATGTCTCACTTTCTACTAATATGTGCTTGTGAAAATAAATGAAGAGTCTGACATTTTAAGCAAAATCAACTACTCCTTCTCAAAATCAAACCACTGTAGAACAAAATGACATTGTATGCATCCACTCTTGAATTTTATCTTTGTGAAAATCTTTGTTATCTACAGTACCTCTCCATAACTGCTGTCAAATATATACAGTGGGCTGTCATCTTTGCAGTTGGCCATGTAATCCACAAAATATTTAATCTTTAGCTTCACAGAGTAGCCATCATCATCCTCCCCACATTTGAAGGACTGGTTCCGATACTTCTTCTGTAACCTCTGCACACAAAAAAATTGATACTATTAAATTTCTATACTTCTGTTAAAACCAAACATATGTACATTCATAGACACACACACACACACACAAAGAGTATTTATTTTCCTTGCATTCTTGCATCTATATGATTTATTATACTATATATTATAGAATTAGAAATAACTCAAAGGAGAAATAATTGTTTAACAAAATTCTGCCAAGAGTACAAATGACACTGTCTTAAAGTGATCTTATCATCTTGCCTACAAGGCACAGGTGAGACATAGGTATTTCTGATGGCATTGTAGTTGTTGCTGGCATAGACAACAAGTTTTTGCATGTAGGTCACTATCTATAACACTGTTGTATGTGGAGTCAGAAAACTTGACGGATGCATTTCATCATGGAGGGTACTGCTCATCACCAGCAAAAGTAGTTAACAGTGACCTACTTTTCATGCTGCAGTGATTACTGCATATACTCGTGTATAATCTGCGTCAAATGCAAACAACATAGATCCTGATCTGTCATCGCATAATGTGTCAGCAGATCAGGGTCTATGTTGTTTGTTCTACTGATTAGTCCTTACAGACTGCATAGATCCAGATCTGCCAGCGCATTATGCGATGCCAGATCTGGGTCTATGCAGTTTGCAGTTGGTATCGACTTATATGCGAGTATATACGGTATATCAAGTTTTTGCATTAGCTCCAGTTCTCTGACACTTTTGTATGTACAGTCATGAAACTTTGATAAGTATATTTATCTTAGAGGGTACTACTCACCATGTACAAAAGTAACACTGACCTACTTTTCTTGCTGCAGTGATTAAGTCTCTAATTTAGTTCACTGTCTCTGACTCTGTTGCATGTACAGCCACAATTTGATGGGTGCATTCACCTTGAGGGGAGTACAATTCATTTGTGCAAAAGTAGGTCACAGTGGAAATATGAATCAGTGAAGCAGGCAAGACATAGCAACTTGTGCAATTCTTGTTAATATAATGGTAGTGTGAATAAATGACTAAAAGTACATTTATTAAATGAACTTTAAAAATGAAAAAGCACACAGGGTAACATGGTGCAAAATTCTTTCAAAATTCTTGGGCTATGCTCAAGACACTTCATCGAGAGATTTAAACATCTTCTGGTCAATATAGTCAGATCCACTAATTACGAACATAATTTAAAGGTAAAATGCACTTATAATTAATTAAATATTTTCCACTTGGAATCTCCAATTTTGTGTTTTTTCTATTTCTTTTCTGTCAGTATGCTTTGTTAAATAATATAAACAATGATTTGTCCCACAGTTTAAGTTCATCATTCAGTATACAGATGTAAAACAGAAGTTGGAAAAGAAAATGTTCTATTGATTGTAAATACAATATAAAGATGGCCTAGGTTTGATGCCAAAAATAAAAAACTGCCACTGTGAGGATTTCTGCCTTTATCCAAGTACCCTATTGGCATAAATGTTATTGACATTATCACAGTCAGCAGGCAAAAGTAGCATGTATATCATACAAGTTTTTTTCATTTTTATAGGTTAAGAGAATGAAGTCATTGAATCTTGTTTAAAATATTAAATTATTTAATCAAACTTGAGTTTCAGTTAAATTTTGATATTGTACAGTTATTTTGTATGAAATAAACTCAAAGATCTAGATGAAAATTCAATTATATTTTATCTACCAACAAGACAGTGTTCAGTTATAGTGTTTTTATACACCAATGCAACAAATATAAGAACACCCATCTAATAAGAACACAGATCTAATAAGAACATCCATCTAATAAGAACACCCATCTAGCATGAAACCAAGATAATATGAAATAATTTTCCCAGCCTTCTTCATTTTGTATTCTCTGGTTGGGCTACAAGTTTTTGGTAAGTATCTTAACACATTAGTTTATTTAATATTCAATAAAGTTTGTCAAAAATAGCATTAGTAAGCTTTTTTTTTGTTTTTGCCGAAGTTAAAGAAGCAGCCGATAAACTTTAAGACCTTGAACTCAAAGTAATTTTTTTAACGCAATAAATGATTTATTTTCAAAGTATGAAAATAGTGTGTACAAAATTATCATATTTTGGTCAGTGATCATGTATGACAACATACAGGACCCGACACTGAAAAAGGCTCCACAACATTTACATGATAAACAATAATAAATTCATGTGCTTCCAATGTAATTGTGCTAAAAGCATCATACACTAATACATTATGTCTGAATTTGTTTATAAACGTGTGTATTGTATTAGATAATACTTACGAATAAACATTGTCTTTATTGTAATTAATGACTTCTGAAGTATACCAAGTTTGACAAGGAATAATTATGACATGGACTTCGGTCTTCCATCATTACACCTTTCTTCGGACACCACCAGATTTGAATAAATTATCACTTGATTGGACTGTAATTCCAAACGAGTCAATGTAGTTCACTTGCTTTTTGTACAAGAGAGAGAGAGAGAGACAGAAAGAAAGGGAGAGGCTGGTTTCAGCCATTTTTCATGCCATTTAATTCAATATACCTTACTTTTAAATTTCCCTATTTAGCTGAAGCTTTTCTTAAAGAGAAAACTTGAATAAAATAGTCAATAGAAACTTCAAAAACAGTCTCTCAAAGAGACTGATGCTCTTCTTGCTGAAAAGAATTTCCAGAAATCTAAGATACAACCATTTCTTCTGTCCTTTTATTCTTTTTAACTGCTGAGTATCGAAAGTACATCTGATATTCCTGAAAAAATCCAACATATCAAATTTGGTTGACAAAATTCTTTTCTTACATGTCTGAGTTAACATGTTCACAAGATACCTGTAAGTACAAAACAAAATTCTATGTCATGGCCTTTGACCTTGAACCTGATGCCATGGATAAAAAAAAACTGAACCTGTATCAGACAAGGTCAAGATATAACCACATGCTAAATTTGATTTAATCTATAATTAAATATTTTTGGAGGAAAAAGACCCCCAAAAAGTTATTTATGCAGCATCATTCAAGTGATTCATCAGATATATCTACAAAGTGGGTTTTGATAAAAACCCATTCATACTTGTTTGTCTTATCATACTCACAGACCAGTACAGCTAAAAACCTGATTAAGAACCTTAAAATTAATGTCCGAGTGCTGACTAACAACTTGTTCATTAGAATGCAACTAAATACAAAGTCTGGTCACAATTTACTTGTATATGTACAAGTCACTGTGTTCATAAGATCAATGAACTATACAAATACAAGCAATGACCTCTGACTTGACCCCAGTGCTAATTAGGTCTGGTTTACACACCTTTACAAAGGTGCGGATTTGTTGGTGGTCACATCTGCACCATTTTCATTCAGAGAACCAATGAAATATTGCATATTGTATTTCAGTGAAAACCCCATGTCAGTGCCACCATTGATACAAGTGGGGGTAGTGATGACAAGATTTTCAAGATGGTCACTATAATGCCATGTTGCAGGTCAGATGAGCTCCATTTTCATTCAGAACCAGCTATATATTGTTACAATAATGTTGTAGTAAAACTTCATGTCGATAAGATTATACAGTCAGGAAAAGTAGTCATCTAAAGATTTTCAGGATGATTGTCATGGCAGATATTTTGATTAAAATAGTGATGAAATACCATTAAAACTTGATATAAATAATAAAACGTTTCTTATTTTGCTTCACCACAGTTGTTTTATAACATAAAATGGCAACCTCGAAAATGGGTTACAATAAAAAATTGGCAACAGTTTCCACAGTAGACGTTATTGTTTCATACATTTATTGAATTAAATATTGGATAAAATGAATCATTCTGTTAGTACTGGATCAGAATACATTCAATCAATCATAATTCGCTTCTGACTGGGCTACAAAAAATCAGATTTTCACTAGTTGTTTCAATCATTTTGGGCTAATTTTCAGCGGAATTCCATATATTTTTTTCCAGCAACAAACATTGGATCCTTAAAGTATCCCTCTGGGTACCCACAGAATGGTTCCCGAATTATCTCCATATATAATTTCCCAGTTGAGTGTTGGGTGATTTCTATCAGTAAGTGGCCACATTAATCCACATGTGTTGGCTACATGTTATTTGATTAAGTAATCACAATCCATATAACCAGCCTTCAGGGTGACTCCTTAAAGAAACAAGACTCGCAAATGTTCATATTTGGTCAACACATATGGAAGTGGTATCGTTCAGCTTTGATTTGACACACTGAATGTCTGTGATCTTGTATTATGTTTTCTCATTGGTCTTATGAAGAAATGGGCACTTTCTGTAGAGCATGTTACTATTGGCTTTTTAGCTAAAGGAATATGGCAAGTATAAAAAATCAATCCAATCATAATTGTTGTTGCATACTTTATTGGCTTGTTGGGTAATGGCTCAACAAACTTCATATGTGAAAAGTTTATATTTACCTGATAGTTTAGGCACAAAATAATAATACTGAATTAACGATAACGTGAACTGCAGTGATGTAAACTCAGATAAACATAAAATATGGATAAGTTCTGGTCAGGGGTGCCAACGAAATCGAAAATGCTGATGGATAACAAGACACCTTCAAAATAGGAAATTGTTCAATTATCTTTTATTTGCTGATCTTAAACAGATTAAATAAGTGTGGAAACATGTGACACTTTCCATTAGCAGGACTGATGGTAAGTTGCAAGTATTGTATGCAATTAAGACTAACTATGTATGAAAAAAAATTGCTGAATAATTTTGATTACAGCAGTCTTGGGGGGCAACGACAGTAATTTGCTTGGCAACCAGAAAAATCTGCTGGGTAACCAGATTTTCAAATCTTGCTGCCCAGGGACAAGCATCGATTTTCAACATTTTTCTACCCCTGCTATTCATTATTTATGGAAAATATGTAAATATAACCATATTTCACTTTAAAAAGTGATATATTTTATTCTGTTTTAATGTTTTGTTGTCCCCAAGATAAATTTAAGGAATTTTGAGGAAAATCCAAAGAGTTTGCCAAGAAATTCAAGGTTTTTTCAATGGTAAAACCTACTTTTTCAAATTTCATTAAGTTTTTAAGGCAATCCTTCAAGTTCAAAAATTTTCAAGGTTGTACAAACCATTAAGAAATATCCAAAATATACCAAGCAGCAAATGTCCAAAACATGAGGCCCATGTGGGCTTGATTGTTCACCTGGGTACTAGTTGACATATGTCAGCTTGTAAATGCTAATTCACACACATATTTAAACCACAGAGGGAAACAAAAGTTTGGAGCACACAGTTGCTACACTGTCTATTAATGTTGGTGTCATTTATCTTCTTTTTTAGACTGTATATAAAGTATCAATTTCTCTGCATAAAAAGGACAAATCATTCATACAACCAGCATTGTCTTCTGCATATTTCCCTGATTAGGCACTCATTCACTTAAAGTATATACTTATTTGGCATTACAAGGGGAGTTAATATGGGCAGGCAGCATGGATTCCTGGTGTCCTTAAATCCATGGCTACCCCCCCCCCCCAAGTCATAACTTGGAAACCACTGAGATCCAAACCCAGTGGCTCAGTGGTTAAGGTGCTGAACTCATGACCAGTTTGGTTGCATGTTCAATTCACATTATCTGATCAGCCTGGATCCCCATTACTGTGCATGGATCCTGCTCATAATCAAACTCCGAGATCTTGATGATACAAGCCTACATAGCAAGTCTGATAAAAGTTTGTTCAGAAATATAGTCTCTAGAGTGTTCACAAATTCAGCCAATCAGACGCAAGACCAAGTAATTAATATGCGTGGATATTACTATTAATCGAACTCACCTGAGATTTTGATGATGTAAAATTACAAACAAAATCTGATCAGAAATATGTCATCCAAAGTATTCACAAGCTCAACCAATCAAATGCAAGATCGCCTCCTTAATATTCATGGATGTCGCTCATAATTGAATTCATATGACATTTTGATGATATATACTTACATACCAAGTCTGATTGAAATCTGATAAAAAATGATGCCTCTAGAGTGTTCACAAACAAGTGTTGACAGATGAAAGATGCTGGGTGATACCATAAGCTTCCTTGGCCCTTGGTCAGGTGAGCTCAATACTAATTCAAAATAAATACATTGATTGGTAAACAATAGTCATTAACTTCACTCTGGAAAAAAGATGCGATAGAATGCAGGCTCTCTACAGAAAGGTCATTTAATTATTAGGGCATCCTATTGTATTATAAAGCTTGAATCTTGAGATTGTATATGTGAACTGAAGCCACGATGATTTCACACAAACATTACACATTTATGCTAGAAAATCGCCATTCAAACGGAACATAGCTGAGAAGTAGTCAAGTTAATCGAGTCCGCATTGTTTCCATTGACTTTTTTCAAGACTCTGTTTGACTTGCTTAGGGCTGTCCGATTTAAACATGCGTGGTACCCAGGGAAGGCAGTTTTTAAAAAAAATATACACCAGGGTACTCTGATTATCGGTACTCACAAGTTTATATGAAAATGAAAAAAATTCTACATTACAACTAAGGGTGACTACTCCATGTTGAAAGTGCCTTCCCTGGGTCCCAAATGTGTTTTACATGAACACCCTTTATAATATGAAGACTATTTCATTATCATTTGCTGAAAGGAATACAGGCATTGCTATAAATATTCATCAACATTTCATCCAAATTTTGGCTCTCCATAAAGTAATCTGGTATGTATTACTGTAATACGAGTAGAAATATCAATAGCCAATTATTTTGATGTACAAAATTGTCCAAGTTCTTGCAGTAACTTCAGTTGAATATACATTCTGTTGGAAATAGGTAGCAGACTTTTACACACTAATCTTTGAGATAAATTCTCAGAATAAATAAATATAAAAATGTCAGGCAATAAATAAGTGAAGCATAAAGCACATTTTTAGTAAACACATACATGTGATAAAAATGAGGGGTCAGCTTGGAACAACGAGGGAGATTTGCAAAATTCGGTCAGGAGTTTTTACCTCAAAAGAGGGAGGTTTTTCATCGATCTGATTTTTAGCGTGCAAATGGGCAAAAATTACTACTATTGAAAAAATTTCCATATTTTTAATATTAAAATATGCAATTCAGTTATTTCACATTAACTTGTTGCCTTTCACACTCTCCATATATGTAACACAAGCATTTTTAGCATTTCTTACAAGATCATTGCCTGGATTATATTGATGGCAGTCCTTATCATTGTTCATCTTAACAGTTAAAAGATTATGTACTGTCATTGGATCCAGGTTTCCTGTAGAGTCAGCCTGAATTTTGCTCAGAATGGAAAATGTCCTTTCAGTGTCAGCATTAGAATGTGGCAATGTCAATACAACTCTACGGAGTTCACTAAGAAGTTTAAATTGTTTCCTGCCTGTGGGTAGAGTCAGATTGCCAACTGTTTGCCAAAACTGCTCAAGACTGGTACTGTCTCCGTCGAATTTGGGAAGTTCTTCTTTGGGTGTCAGAATGTAGTCCTGAATTTCATCTTCCAGTGCAGTCTCTCACTCTGGGTTAACGTCATGAACCTCTCAGACAGCTTCACCACTGAAATACAAAATGCAAAACATTAGAACCTTGAAATTTACTTGCCTTGGATATACAACAGGTAAATTAAAATATTATAATATAATAATGCAATAGTCACTTACATATTCAGTGCAATTGGCCAAAGGGAGATTTCTCTCTCTGAAATATAGAATCTGTTGCAGTGGTTTCATAAGGCTTAGCAAAATTTTCATTCTGAAGGTATATATCACTGTTTTCAATTTCCAATTATCAGTACAGACCTATAATATTTTTTTATTGTTCACCCATCAATAGCTGATAATTATCTGTATTGATCATAGGAGATAAGAAAACCTACCTAATAGGATTAGTGAGTATTTATTGCACTCCCAAGCATCTAATGTTGTTGTCAGTAAGACTGTCCACACGAAGAACGGATGCATACAGTATTGATTAGACTATCACACCCTTTGTGAATTTAAGCTTAATTTGCAGATGCCTTTGTTGTCATCATTATCATCACTATCACCATTATTTAACAATAACAATTAAATGTGGAAAATGATTATCACTTACTAGAATTAAAGACGAAGACAAAGACCTCATTCATCCCAGGCATCATGGATTAATTCTTGTACTGTATCCATATTATTTATATTTTTCTTATTATTATTATTATTATTATTATTATACAATTGTGATTATGATTTCTTATGAACAATAAAATAGACAAACTTTAGTAATACTTACGTGAATATTTTATCCAAGCATGCAAAGATGATTTCTGCTGATCCAATGTTACAGTTTGGTATTCCAAGGAATCTTGTTGATATCCTGTTTACATCCTTGTTGAAAACACAAACTAAGACTGTCAGCTTTTTATTATCCCCTTTATGGGGTTTCTGCATGATGCGTGATGTCATTCTTGCCACCATAACAAACTTTAAAATCAGCTTTACAGGAAGAGCTGAATGCATATTCATGTCCCTTTGAACTTGATTGCAATCAGTGAAATTCACGTTTCAATCCATCACTGAATTTCGTGTGATATTTCGCGTGCTTGGATTTTGGTGTTTTGGTATTGGGAGATAATGCACACTTAGCCATCTCGACAAACTTTAAACACCGAAGTCAAACTGAGCCAGTTTTATGCCACATGAGCTCTTGAGTAATCCAACCATAATCAATTAACATCTTTAATCCTGTCCAAATTACTTTTTATCATACATCTCGATAACTTTAAGCACAGGGGCTTGTTACAAAGAAAATTAGGAGTATCAGTCAATGGATATAGGGATGGGGAGGGGGTCTAACCTGTAGCAATATTGACCGATACTCCTAATTTTCTTTGTAACGAGCCCCTGTGACTTTAAGCACCGAAGCAGAACAGTTCTTGCGGACAGAATCAAAGTAATGTTTATTGTTGCATGCTGACTGAGCTTTTCAGTAACCCAGCCATATCAATTAACATCTTTAATCCTTTCCAAATTATTTCTACTCACACCACCTCAACAAACTTCAAATGAAGCCAGATGACCATGCAGACCAGATCTTTGGATGAAATTATTAAGTACATTGACTTGCCCTGCTTAAGCCAGTTCAGTCATGTGATCATAGGCAATATTACCGTAAATATACTACACTGGAGCCAGAATGTGAGAAAAAAAAATTTCAATAATAATTTTGCGTACGCAGGAGATTTCAATGAACGATGGGAGGAACTTGAGACACCCCTAAACTCGGGAGAAAAACCCTCACATGTGGGAGGTTCACATGTATGTAAACAGACATTTTAAAAAAATACTTGCATGTATATTTTAATTCTCAAACAAGCTGAGGTTTTAATTTTAGACTTCATACATATGAAAAATCAAAATTTCCAGTAATAAATCAAAATTGTCCGTACAATGCACAAAAAATGATTTTTATGGATCCACTGTGTATGACAAATTGAATGACACAAACAAAATTATATAAATTATGGTAATATTTGATTTTGTAGTCTCATTTCCAAGCCAACAGATTTGAAAATAGATAAATACAGACATCTGGCCAAATAGTCACAATAAGTCTGGAACACAAATACTTATGCTAATAGAATAAAAATATTAATTTCCTGTAAATTTTCTCTACGCAAAGTTAGACTCATGAAAATTTCAGGATTATGTTAGTATAAGAAATTAGATATATATAAACAAAATTTCTCAGATGTTGCGAAACTATGTTTTTCATTTTGAATTGTAAGTAAAAATTCTCTATTTGTGCTCAAATTTTTATTTGATTATAAGGCCTGATCAATAAAGATTGCATTCTCACATGGAGTGTCCATTTGTCAATGGCCTGCCAGTCATCCTGTACATGTGTCAAGACAACAGGCTTGTACTGACTCTCATATTGTTCAATAAATTCTTGTGGCAACACTTTCCGCACATCGATCCGGTCTACATTGTCGCATATGGTCTCCTTGCTTAGGTCCAATGTCTCAGCATAGTTATTCTTATACCAACCATCTTTCTCTGAACATAGTTCTGAAAAGGAATAAAATAGTTTTACTAGTTTATTCTAGGCTAGTCTAGTTTTACTAATTTATTCTAGACTAGTCTAAGACTAGATTTAAATATCTTTCATTTTTTAACCTAGAAATCTGTAGTAAAAAATCATATTGAGTGCTTTTATTATACAGCCTTTTAATGCTACATGGTTTATCTGGTGTTTGATATGGATATTCAGTGGCATAGCAACCGACCAAGAAACCCCTGCAACTGTGGGGGGAGGGGCCAATGGCTTAGTGGTGGCCCCAAATTCCCATCAAACAATTTTTTTTATTTGACAACTGTTTCTTTTTTTTGGAGGGGGGTGGGGTGGGGTGGGGTGTGGGGCCAGAATTTCTTGCTATGCCACTTGCTAGTCCATCAGTATCAACACATATTTGGGGGGCTGATTTATTGGGCTAGATGAGCAAGACCTGAACACAGCGACGATATAGTTAATTGTTTTTGAAAATGTCCTTGGACTCATACTGAAACAAAATGGTGGAGCACAAAATTGGTAAACTGTTCCTTAGGAGGCAAATCGAAGGAACTTGCGTGAAGCCAGATGGATAGGGATATAGAAGTATGCATTGGTCAGATTGAGACTGATTGCAAAGCCATACCATCTGTGCTGTTTCAAACCTGAACTTCTGTGTGGTTTTATATTTTCCAGCTCACTGAGATCAAAGGTCTGAGTTTGCCATTGGTTTTGGGTGCCAGAAAAAGCTTGAAAAAAAACCTGGAGAGTTCAGACTTTGAACTCTCTCTACTGCCTGCTTGGAGAGTAAAGAATTGATCTCCTACAGTAAAATGTTCACCCTCCTGGGATTAGCCGGAATCTCTGTCATGGAAGGGGAACATGAAAGGGGAGGGTGATGAATAAATATAACTGGAAGCTTTCTGAAACAACCTGGATCACCCATTTATTTTGCAGAAAATGTCTGATCCAAGATTGCAGACGATATAGAAATCTGACCACAATGGGAAGATATTTTGGCAGCCGGGTGAGCTAAGAAGTCACTGGTGATTGTTGAGAGGCTTGGGGAAGGAGAAACTTTGTTTCCTGTCTCTTTCATCATATTGCATCGGTGACTGAAGAGTCTGTTGCTGTCTGGAATTGGGTTGTGGTCGAGACTGCTGCTGTTGAGTGGGATTTGGCTGTCTCTCCCTCTGCCTATGATGATCTCTCCATTGCAGCAGAGACAGAAGTGGGCAAAAAGCCAGAGGAGGAGGTAAGGAGATCTCAAGGGGCAGCTCTTGTGCTGCTTGCTTCCGCACATCCTTTATATGGCCACTGAACAACAGTGAGAAACCAAAATTTGTCACACTAAATAAAGGTTGCAAGAAGCCCTAAGGGCTTTGGCCATAAAATAATGCGCTACCCTATTGATCACCTTGGCAATGCTGGCTGTAGAACTCCCATGTATGCTCATTACCTGAGTTTTTGGCCAGATGAAAAATTGCTAGTGATGCCAAGTCAAGCTTCGATGACATGGCCAGCATATTATGCACAAACTTAGAAGTCATGTAAAATAAAATCAGCGACTAACCTTGTTGAACTGCAGGGTTGACATGTTTACTGCTGCAATATTCTTATCAATGCTTGGAATGTCCACATTGTATGTGTCTGAGCGCGTCATACCAGTGTGATGAAAAAGATACTGGTAATATACTTTCTGAGAAGAAAGTCTTAGAATTCCCTGTGGCCTGGATTTTGTCTGAAAGATGACCAGAGATTTTGTTTCTTTTCAGTGACTGCAAGAGGGAACTGACTGAAAGTATTGGTGTTTATCCATGTCCTCAACATTTATAGAAGCCTCTACCTTATAGATCTGCCTCATATATATCAGCAATGAGCACTCAATGACAAGATCTGGTAAATCGCATCCACAGCTTTAAAGTTAAACTCTGTCTGCTCCATCATTGGATTGGTGCGAGGCAACAGATTTAGGTTTTCCCCATACTCACTGTGGAAGATGTCCTTGTCAGGTATCACTTCCATGTCTGCATTTAACATTAACACTTCCATGTCTGCATTTAACATTAACACTTCCATGTCTGCATTTAACATTAACAGTGGCATGGAAGAAGTACTACCATAATATATGTGTTTAGCACAGTATTTCTCAGCAGGATATGCCAACAACACTGGGCATGCTGTCTGGACTGGAGGTCAGGCAACTGACAAGGTATGTGTTGCCAAGACAGATGGCTGGCTGGCTGGCTGAAATGCTGACTCAACAGTCAGCTGGATGGCAAAATTGATGGACCAATTATACCAGTCCTCATACAGTTCCATATATAACGGGATGGTAGGCCAGTATCCAGTCACTATTCGGTAAGTACGGCTGGCTGGACAGCTGGACAAGCTAGTCAGCAACTGGAATGGTTACAGGTGGCAATGACATCTAGCAGAGCATGTCAGTGAAACCCAGGTACCTGGACTTACAGGTGCTAAGGTCATGCTCGGGTATGCAGGGAGGCTTATGCCCAATGGGCTGATAAAAAATTGGGAGAAAATTCTCCTGTCAATTCCAAACCTGTATTGGAAAGACGTAAATAAAGGAGGGATAGAGCCCCCCCCCCCAAAGTGGACAAGTCTCCTCATCTGTGACTCTAGCAACACTCGGGATGGGTGTAGCATGCATACATCCAACACCATGCAATTCTACATCTCTAGCTGGTCAGACATGACAGTTACTGACAGTATGGCTCAAACAATCTATGGATGGGACTGTGCCATCATAGTACTCCCACTATACCAGCCATAGATGAGGCTTTGGATGGGACTGTGCCATCATAGTACTCCCACTATACTAGCCATAGATGAGGCTTTGGATGGAGACACATGATGCTGCTATCCATTGACTCTGACTTCACCTGACTCTCTCCGACTTCACCTGACTCTCTCTGACTTCACCTGACTCTCTCTCTTTCAAACTTTTCTGCAACATTGTGGACCATGTTCCCTCTGATGATGAACTGCAAAGTAATGTTGATGAAGCATGTGTCATGATTGTCCTCAATAACTTGAACTTCTTTAATTTAGCACATTTCGTTGCCATTGTACATCCAAAATGACAATAAAAATAATAATTATATCGTTGTTGATAAACATTAAATGCTTTGTGGTGACAACATGTATGTATGTATGTATGTATGTATGTATGTATGTAGTAGTGTTTTAAAGGTATAGTTCAAACAACGATGTGGAAGTTTTTTTCAAGGTGCAAAGACGCCACCAAAACATCAGAAATTAGATCATGACAAGAGAAAATGTGATCATAAATATGATCAAGAAAAGAGAGTAAGTACCAGATATGTTGGGAAAATGCAATGGCTGAAGTACCACCTAGAAATGGACTGAGTACTGAGTATTCAGAGAAATACTAAAGTGTGTGGGGTATTTCATAATGATTTGTTGATGGGTGTAAAACTTTCATAAATCATCCCTGAAATCACATTAATGATGGCGCTCCTTAACTCACCAGACATCAATGATTATAAAACCTACAGATTCCATCAAGCTGTGGCAAACTGCTGGACCAAGAAACAGAAAGCTAGAGACTAGGTCTTATGGACCTAGATTGATGATGAATCAGGCACAGACAATGAATATGAACTTTCAATTCTCAGTGAGTCTTGTTTGTGAAAGAAAGCCCTGCATATAGCATGTCAAAAACTCATGTGGTCACAAGATAAATGTAAAAACTTAACCAAAGCCAGTAAAAGATGAAATGTAGGTCACAGTGACATTCTTATGTTGTAAGGGTGTGGTACTAACAGATGCATGAATAATGCTTGAGAAATAAACTTGAAACACAAAATTTAACCGGTCAGTAAAACATGAAATATGGGTCACAGTGACCTACTTTTGTGATGCAGGTGAAGTATTCATCAAGGTGCATCTGCTCACAAAGTATCATGACTCCAGGTATAACAGCTGGTTTCTCCAGGACACCGAAATCTGCTTAAAAGTATGCATCTTTAAATTTTATACGAATGAAAATTCCAACAGCCGAATCCTTGCTAGTTTTTTGTCGCCCAACTCTCTTTTATTTGATTTGTTTCTACAAAAGCAAGTATCAAGCATGTAGTGTGCAGGCTATCAAACAAAGTTCAAGTGATTGTAAAGGGACTAGGTGAAGATGCACAGGTTAGATCTTAGCAGTCAAAGATATTAAAACAGCTGTTAATTGATTGCCAGTGCCTGATGATCATTTGATCAAAAGATGCTTTGACACCTAGCTTTGATAAGCATGACTCAGCACACTTTTTATTTATTGTATTTTTAAATCCTTCCATGATGTTTGGAACACTTGCATTTTATTGTATATCATATTTAAATAGTGCCAAGATTTTGGGACTTATTTTGTTTGTCAGATGAATGCAAACTCTCATGTTAATCATCATAAATTGTCATAAAATCAGCTGTTTTCCTGCGCCATGTACAGATATACTTTCATTTTCAAATGATTATCACGTGTACTTTTCCAATGGCAACTTTACATAATTTCTTTGGTGCCAAGCACAAGGCTGCAGACAAACCTGATTCTTGCTTGACTGGCCGACAGAAAGTAGTTAATGCATCCAGTTTTGATAAAGAAGACAGAATGTCAAAGAGACTGAGAGATTCATGGAATGAATCATAAAGTAGGGCAATTCCATGGGCAACAAAATGAGAAAACAATGGAACATTATTAGCTTTATGCACTCAGATTTGTTTCCAGACTTTGATGTTTTAGCTTTAGTGTTGCTGGCTTCAACTATAACATCAGTTGTTTGTGAGCGAGGTTTTTCATCACATAACCATATAACCATATCAAGCCAAAGGGCCATGGAAGTTTAAAAGAAGAAACTGTAATGAAATTGATGAGGGTCATGGAAAAAGGTCTTGAACTTATGGATTTTGATCCTAAATCTGTTGTGGAGAAGTTTTATAAAGTTTGTTTAATAAAAAAGTGCATGTAGCATGCTGTGCTGTGTTGCTTAAAGATGAAACGAAAAAGTGAATGGAATATGGTCATGTTTCTTCTTCCAGTGTCTTAGCAAATTTATTGATTTTATATGTATTTAAGCTAATTATATAAATTAATAAAGAAAAGAAAATTTAATCTCTTCCTCGATTTCTTCTAGTTACACACAAAATTAACAAATGACAAGGTAAAGCCATTGAGAATTGCTCTAGTTTTCATATCACAAACAATCACTGTCCTCAAATGCCTTAGTTCTTCATTCATTTACTATAATACTAAATATTTCACAATGAATACCGGTAAGCATTTGCAATCTGATGATATATATATCTGTAATCCAACCATACACACATAATGTTCTGAATTATTGTAGGGAAAAAAAAGTACCATTATTGGGACTCCTATTTTTAGGGCTGGGATTCCAACTTTGGTCAAGGAAGGAGTCCTGGACTACAACTTTCAAAATCCTATGGAGAACCCTGTAACAGTATGCTGCTGTATACATGGTGCAAAAAGAAATATTTGGTCGTGAGCTAATATGTTCCCAGCTTTTTGTTATCCTATTTTATCTTCTCCTAACCAAGCCAGCCCAGGTTGGCTGCCTCGACGTGTCCTTGGAAAAGGCACTCAGCTCCCATTTCCTTGGCATGATACAGCTAATAATGTGTTTACAGTGCCACTGAAAACCAACAAACAAACTATTGTCTCCAATTCTGCCTTCAAAAGTTAGATTTCTGGGTCCAATTCCTCATCTGATAGTTTGGATTTTCTTGGGGAGATCAATACAAGTCTAGCTTCTTGCTCAGAACCATCAGGAATTGTAACAACCTACCGATTAACACCAAAGAGGATAGTGAGGCTTTCAAGAAAGACATCACAATCCATCTCACAGGGTACTGACAGAAATATTTTTAATCATTACTTGTGCAAAGATTTTTAGCTGAGCACATACACCAACGTGGATGATTTCACCTACAAAATACTATTTGCGAGATGGGTCAAAGACCTGTGTCAGAATTCGACTGTAGATGTAAATGGCCAATGAAGCTCCCTACCCCACTACTTTTGTGGAGGTCCACTGAGTTTATCCAAACCATTGAGGTTTACAGATTAAACTTAAAAAACAGCTTTAATCTCACAATGGTTATGCTTCATCATAAGAAAACAGTGTTGGTATCAATCCTAAATATTTCACAATGCTGGTCAAGGTACCCCTTTACCAAGTTATCCCAACCCCATTTAAATGCTTTGTTAAGGGCTATTGGTAATGCAAATAGGCTTCATAGGGTGGGTGGGTGTGGTATAGTCTAATATCATGCATAGAATGTAATAAGTGGAAAATGCTACATTATTTACTTAAAAACTGTAAATGGAATATGCAGGTACAACCTGTTTTGTGGAAAAGGGATTTAAAAGAGCTAAAATAGGCCATTTGATATTGCATTTTACACACAATAGATAACGAAATAGATAGAATTAAACAACCGCATCATACAGTCAAACATGTCACTAGCGGCCACTCATGGGAAAAGGCAAAACTCGCCGCTGCACACAGGTGACCTCTGTATACAGGTTCACTTTTTCAAATTGGTTTTAGAATAAATACCATGCACCAAATATCAATATTATTATTATTATTATTATTACATTATCAAGATTGTTTTATGTGCACTGTACAATAAAATCATAAATTATGCATATATGTTGTTCTCTTCCAAATTTATGTTCCACACAAGATTACTGTTTCCTGGTCACTTTTATCCATCCTATAAACGAAATCATCACTGACTTAAAATCTACACCAATCTTAGTTTATTCACACTTTAAAAAAATATCTGGATTAGTCAGTTGTTCAACTCACAGAGATCAAAAGATAGTCAGCTAATGCGAGAAGCCTGTGATGAATAAGAAATCAAAAGGTGTCGTATATGGCTATTCTTTGTGACCCATGAACTGAAACTTAACCTGCTTTTACAGACAAGTTTTGAATACTGAATGACCCCTGACCCTAATGAAAGGGGATGTAACTCTTATCTCTTCTCAAAGACAAACTTTTTTCTTCAGATATAGCTTAATTCACCGGCAAATAGATGAAGACATCAAACTATACCTGTCACACTGGCACAAAACGTAACTTCCATTTCTGCTGTGATAACACAACTACTTTTCCCACCATCCAGCAAACAAATTGCTTCAACCCTGTACCCAAATGATAAAAACTGCCTCACTTTCGAATCTGACATAGTGACACCTTTGAGTTACACTATCAAATAGACTGAATTATGGTGAGTACAAGTGAGATAAGAAATGTTTGCACATTGATTCACATGATATTCCTTCATCTAAACAATGCCTTCCTCATGAAGCAAAATACTGAGTGGTCACTGCTGTAGATACATGCCAGTGACCACTTAAGGCAGGGAGAAATCACTGTTTGGTTAGGAAACACCTAGCCGCTGACCATGGAAGGCAGGTGACTGCTACATATAGGACATTTATAAAGGAAATTTGATAGGGGGTGGGGGTGGGGATAATTAGATTAGAATGGCTATTGTGAACAGGTGACCACCGAGTAAAGGTGACCATTAGGACAGGTTTGACTGTATATACATGTACTGTGTTTGCATACCACATGGGGCCTTATATATACTGCATGTGGCACACATCAGGTGTCAAGCTAGACTTGAATTTTAGGGAGAAGAGACTTCTCCTTTTGGACAGAATAGTGAGAAGTGAGTGCTGAACAAGCAAAGCAAGAAATGCAATATATATATATATATATATATATATATACAGTGAAACCCGCAATAACGCGAGAATTGGGGTACATAAAATTCTATTGCGGAAAAAGCGGGGTCGCGTTATTGTGGGGTTTTACTGTATTTTACTTTATTCAGTGAACAATGTATACACGTCTAATGTATAGCATGAATAGGGTATCAACACCATTTACTATCTGATATTGAGCCGTCTTTGTTTTTCCACATGACAACCCTTTGATTGAGCCGCGAATTTGATACTTGTTCAGTGCCAAGTAACAGAGAGTGGTTATTTGAACTCCCTGTGATCTTGCCGCACAATTGACATGTGTTCAGTTGCATCCTTTAATAGATACCACGGACTTAATGATCAAAGTGTACCTTACAGAGCCCAAGCTCAGTCTCTACATAAGCACCCACATATGACAATCTTTGATCAACCACCACATTGTCTGGTACTTGGTTGTGTATGCAGTTAAAGAAGAAACATAAGTCGGCTATTGTTTGCACAATGATTGCATACAGTATGAATTGAAGTCCAGCACACGTGTTGGCGTCTTACGTTTTTGGATGTTTATTAAATCGTGAGAATCTTTTATCAACCACTACATTGTGAATGGTTACAGAATGATGAGCCTACAATGTCTGAAAGAACATGTCATTTACATCTCACCTTTATGTGAGAAAGCCCAGAAGATATTAGAGTATTGTGGCCGTCCTGTAACCTTGCATACTTAAAGTCATAAATGGGAGTATTGAGCATTTTATGGTCTATTTGCCATAGCTGCAGCACAAAATTTAAATCAAATACAGTCTGGCAGGCACAAAGATTGATTGATAGAAAGACTAATAAACAGATGTACAGCATGTACAGAAAGACATATGAACATAGATTAATAAAATATTACAACCATTCAGCTTTAAGATCATCATAATGTTTGTCACTGACATTATTCTCATTATTGTTATTACCAACAGAAATGAACAAATGTGTCATTGCGTTTCTTATAAAATGCTGTTTATACCTAGTACATGCCCCCATACCTTTACGAGGATCTACTTTCCAATCAATGGATTATTGATAAATGTGACATTTTTGTTTCATTGCATACAAAACTCCATATTGATGTACACCGTTTCCAAGTCTTACAGGATACTTTACTGAAGGTAAAAGGACATCACTATTACCAAAATGTATAGCCATTTCTTCATAATCAGAGTGCCATCCCCAACCCACCTTTACTGAATTGTGCATTACCAATAGCCCTTAACAGATTAATTTTGTTTATTCACCTGGCCTGGCTTTAAACTTAGCTTCTTTAATTCTTTTTCTTGCTCTGTGGTCCATACACGATGGCCAAGGCGGGGTAAAGATCAAAAACTTATCTAAAAGAAGAAAATGCTGGATGTTGGGTCCTTGTCTTGATAAACCACATGAGTTTACTTAAATTTGCACACAGAAAATATTAACGAACAATACAGAACGCAATAATAAGGTAGATGTCCTTGAATAAAAGTATACTTATAAAGAAAAATAAGAAATATTAATAAAGCAATATTTATTAATATTGTTCCGATTAGCTGAATTATTTGTCATAAAAATATATTATATGAAATAACGTTCCGTTATTATTTTGAGCAGCGAGACAAATGAGTGCGTATGTGATCATCTGCATATTATCCTCTTTGCGCAATGGTTCGTGCCCTTAACGTGAATTTTAACGCTTGCATTCTAATATTGTGAGAAACTATTAAAATAAACATAGAATTTGTTCAACTATATCTAATTAATTTATTCATCGTTGAAAAATGTTTATAAACTCTCTAAATCCTTTGCGAGCTACCGTTTTTCTGAGTGTATTTCCGGAGACTATCCATGGTTCGTGCCGCTGAAATAAAGGCCACGTGATGTAGGATTGGACTGTGACAATTAGGCCAAAGTGTGGAAATAGATCGTTTATAATGTCTCTGTATTTTCAAAATTGCATTCGTAATATATTTCATTGCTTTCGTATGCATATTGACTGCAATAAAACACATATCAAAAATGATGCCAAAAGTTAAAAAAAAAATAATAATAATAATAATAGGATGAATTTTTTAATTAATTTTTTTCAAGCTATTTTGATATAATTATCGTATTTGAAGATACGCTGAACTTTGAAAAGATTTTTTTTCTTCAGGCTATGTCACAACAATGATTTTTCCCCGTACATTACAATAATCCAATAAAGAATTTCATACTGCACACCGTTCCATTTGATTTTTTTTTAAAACATGATAAACGAAGTGCATGTTATAGAAACGAAGTTTTTACATTGCCTTTGTTGTCTGAGAAATCTCTGTCGTGGATTTCCTACTAATAAAAAGGTAAAGAAAACCAACATGTGAACAGAGGCCCTGGCTTGAACAGCTAACACTCCCGCCAGGGTCACAAACTTGAGGCAAATATGGCATTAGTAAAATTGGCCATTTTAATTGTGTTTTTTCAATTTGAATTGTTGTACGTATTTAAATTTCATTTAATCGAATATTTCTTAATCAGCACTAATTGCCATTGTCAACGAACGCTAGTGACCCAGTTATGACGTCAGGATCTCAAAACAAGCGCGTGAGGTCGCGAGAAACATAGCGCACGATTCAAGGATAACACGATGTCAGGAGGGTCAACGAAATCAGTTTGTTTTTTGTTTCTTCCATTTTTAAGTTGTAATTGACAGAACACAGTTTCTACGATTTATTGAAATGAAATTTCATTCAAAGATGAAATAGAAGGAACGAGAATCAGCGGGATCTGAGTACTAGCGGAAAAATTACAAGAAATTAAAAAAGGAATTAGTGCAAAAACAAAGTCGACAATAAAAAAATACTTTTTGCTTTTGTTTTTTTTAAAGATTTAAAAAAATAATTTAGCTCTATGAGTTATTTACCGACAATAAAAAAAATAAGATATCGTAAGACATTAGTCAAATGGATTAATTAATTAATTTTACCCATGATTAAGATGTTACAGACAACAGGTGGCGCGATTAGTTAATTGATCGATCGATCTATGTGCAAAAATCGATATAGAGACAAAAATTAGGTTATTGATGTTTAAGGAAGACATTTTACGGCCATTACATTTACTCTTTTATGTTTAATTTTGTACCACAGTTTACATAATTCAACAGCATAATCTTAATGTTACTGCAATTCTTTGTGAGAAAATATTTCTGCGATAATGTTTCACTCTCACGTCGTAGAATGTGACAAGAAGAAAAAACAATGACGACAACATTAGGACTTATAAGTAACAACCGATAACTTCTCGACCAATGAGATTACATTACATTCTCGACCAATGAGAGTAGGCGATTACATTCACTTCTAACCCAGCGCTTGCAAACAATAAACTTCCATTCCACTGTCTTTTTTCGCAGAAGAAATGATATATTCACAGTGGCACTTTACAGCGAAATTAATATATACATATATATATATATATATATATATATATATATATATATATATATATATATATATATATATATATATATATATATATATATATATATATATATATATATATATATAGTCATCTCAGTAAAATGTGAGTAACACACTCCATGGTTGAAAATTGTCTGTTTGATTTTACCGTAGAGAGAAAATGGTGACGACTGTCCATCCTTGTTTTTCTTACTATTTGACAATACGACATGGCAATGAAAATTCATTTTTAGAATATTAGTGAAGTTAGGACTGTGCGGTGCATTTTTGCGGGTCCACATCGCAAGTTACATTCTTTCTGTAAGAGTTCGTATTTATAGTTGAAAATAAACGATTAAAAATCGAACATTTACAAACGTAATAAGACCGATAATCGATATTGATTCGGGATCTGATTAACCAGTATTATTGCATCATGCATAATTGTACAAACTTGAATAAACCATACATACGACCAGCCCAGGCCAGCACACATTTTATTTAGTAACACAGTAACACGAACGCCAGCAATATAAATCTAAAATACACAGGTTACAAATTGTACAAGCATACCAATGAAAAGCACAAACTAAACTAAACGCATGTAAAATAAAATAAAACGAGTGCCAGTCAAAGCTAAATACAGAAAACTAAAACTAAGAGATTGGAATTGAACTTCACTAGGGGGAGGAATCTTAAATCTAAAGGCTACACATAGACATGCCAAAATCTAAAGGCTACACATATACATGACAAAATCTAATGTCAACACCAAAATACTTTATTAGAGTAGTTAGAATATCGACAATCCTAGCACACTTGTAAAATTTAAATCAGTACGATAATTTTTTCGTGGGCTTCGTCCACTCACAATAAATAAGAACAAAAAAAGGATCCACTGATAAATTCAAAATCCATCTCTCAATATATACTAACTGCACTAGCACAGTTATAGAACAACAGGGTATTATTTCAGTTTGTTTTTATTTTCTTTTTCTTGTGTTTTTGAAATTACTGTCACACTTATGAAATTTAAACTAGCACGATCTTCCCCAGCGTACAATATATGATCGACTGGTGAATTCAGAGTTGACCTCTGTCTACTCCAGGTGAACATCTCGAAATCTGAATGTTTTCCAGAAATCAATAAATAGCTCATCAGTAAAACACTTCTATATTTATCCCAGACCTTCAGTGATTTTCGACTATATCATTTTCTTCACACAATCTTTTGCCCACAGTAAGGCTTTCACAATTGACCTAGATGACGTCAGAGCACTACCGCAGTGGACTACAAAAGATATGGAAACCGTGAAAGCAGCGATGAATTAGACTCAGCAATTAAAAAAACTGAGCAAACTTTCACATAGCTTTTATCATGTTGTCCAATCAAAATGTTTTGGCATTATTTCAATCCATTAGAGAACTAGAAAATTGCATTGCATTCCGTTTGATACATTTTAGGAAAAATAACATTTGTCTGCACTGAATCTCTGTAATCTCTCCAACCAAGGCCAGATCTGAATGACGAGTTCTGTGACCTAGTTACGCAGTACTTGAAAGGGTTAGTAAGCAATAAATGAAAAACAAAACGATCATTGTAATAAATTAATCCCAGCACTTCCTTTTACACCCTATATCACAACCTTGTTATAGTGATATTTAAATCGTTCTATTAACAATAAATGGCGGTTTTTGAAGTGCAGAGATACTACAGCACAAAGACAGACAGACAGACAGACAATCGCTAACGGAAGCCAATAGGGCGAACAGGGTAGCCTATCGTCTTCTGGTATATTAGTCAGAGTGTTATTAAGTAAATCTGGTAGCGCAAACGGTAGAAGTGTTGTGTTTCAAATCGACACGTCAGTGGACTGAATCATGCCAACGGAGAAAATGTTCTCTATATAAACTGAGAATCACCTCACTGGCTAAAGTCAACCACATAAAAAGCAGATAAAATATATACTCCGCGATCTACAAGTATCTCCGATAGGGGATTTAAACACGAGATGATAATAAGTAAATACAAATACATTGCACGTACAAGAAGCATGACAGAGTCTCTAGTGTACGTGAAAGCTTTCGCAATAAAAAAGGCACGTAAAAACAAAATTCATATGATTGGAAATGGGGTCGATTTTTAATACTAGTGGTGTGGATAGGTTATCCCATCATGATTAGTAATGGCGTCATGAATGTATGTCCGCCTTATCAGCCCTTTGAATACCATTCTGCACATTGGGTTTGATGTTAAGTTCAAGGTATACGTTGTTATGGATGGCTGACTATCTAGGAATAATTCTGCATGAGTACCTGCTTGGCAAATCTCAAACGAAGTAAGTTTGTTAAATATAAATTTCTCTAAATACTCTTTCACATACAAAAGCATGCTTGATAAGATATGGTATAAGCACTTTTAGCTATGCAGTGACTAAACTGTGGAATTATCTACCAAATGAAGCCAGACATGCCAGCATTTTTAATGAATTCGAAAGATTAGTTACTATTTAGAAAGTTGAATGCTGCAAATGCTGCGTTTGTTAAATATTTAAGTGAGTGTCACGAGCTTGATGTCAGCGTAGCTAATGCTAGGTATGAAATTCCATCCTTTTATCTTCCTTTATGCAGTCGCTTACTTTTAAAATTATTTTGTTCTAATTAAATTGCTTTGGTTTTGGTGTCATGTGTGTGTGTGTGTGTGTGTGTGTGTGTGTGTGTGTGTGTGTGTGTGTGAGCATTATGTATGTACATATTGGTATGGGTATATATGTGCATTTAAATCAGTATGAAGGGTATTTTAAAAGTTCTGAATGATACTGCGCAGTGCAATTAAGTTCGTTAGTATTGAACAGTACGTCAGTGTATCCTCTCCAAGTACTTTTCATGCATCGGTACATACGTTCTCAGTCCAATTAACCAATTAGTCAATGCCATTTTGTATTCACTTTTTTGGTATGTTGTTCGTACACTGAAAAACTGCACTTCCATTCTCATGGCGGCTTTTAAATCGTCTGCCCCTTAGCGAATCTTTGATAACGGGATTCAGGCAAAAATACCTTGGGGCTAAATCAGTGCTATATGGAGGATGTATCAAGTCCAATGTCATTAGCAGAGTCAAGCCTTTTGCATCGAAATAAATGCGTATAAACTCTCTTGACAGTCCGACTACGTCCAGCAATGTGTGGTCTCTGCTCCTTTTCTCCGATCTGAACTTTATTATTTTCTCATGAGTCAGGTTCAAAAAAGTAAATCCGTGTTTCATCATCCTCAAAAATCCCATCCAAACTTCTCTGGTCACTCTTTTCATATATGGCGATTAATTGTTTGGCTATTTCAGTCTGAGAGTAGTATAGGCCGACGATCAACACCTACACCTACTGACCAGCTTCTATACCTACTGGCCATTACTTACACCACCTGATCATCACCTGCATTTGCAAACCAGCACCCACACCTACCCACAGAGGTGTAAGGGATAGTTAAACCGTTATAAGCAAATCTGAAGTCCTCCTATTATAACCCCTATAACTTTCCTACCATCCCCTTATAAACAAAACTAACTCCCCTACCACCCTTATAATTCCTATAACCATAGAAGTGAGGTGAAAGGAGATATAAGGATAGGAAAATTCACACACGCACATACACACAAAAACATACTTATATACTATCACACCTGAAAGGGTATGAGTGCTTACGCATACACAAAGGTACTATCACCATTGAAAATGGTTAAGAGTGCTTACACGTACGCAAACATGCTTTCCTACTAATATACTATCACACAAGACAGAGGGGTGTGATGTTTAATTTTAGTTGTGAATAGATACAGACATACACACATGAAAACATAGATTTTGGCAATAAATTGAGTAGAATCTCTGTTTCTGAGAGATCTGGGTGGCTCAGTAAAGGGTCGTTGGGGGATGAACAAAGATGGTTAACACTGACCACACCTCTTCACTTTTCTTCTTCGTAAGTTTCTCCGCACTGCAGGCCCATAGACCAAGACTCGCTTCAGTCACCCTTGACTTTTAATGTACACTCTTCTCTTCCTTTGATGTCAGTTATGGCGCACGATAACTTCATATTTTCATATATATATATATATATATATATATATATATATATATATATATATATATATATATATATATATATACATATATATATATATATATATATATATATAAGGTAGCCTTGATCAAACAGCATGCTTGAAATGATAGTCTTTTTTCTTTTCATTTTTTTAATTGTGTGGACATCTCTCGGAGCTCTAGGTATGTTTAGCTAAGAGGCCTTTAAGGTGATCCCCTTTTTTGTGCAGAAAGAATGATAAAGAATTTTATATCTGTAAGTTTTCCCCAAAGGTCTATTGTGGTGGGTATGAAAAATTCAGATAGGATTTTGAAGACAATTCAAATTTAATTGTTTTGATTAGGGTTCATGTTTTTGTTCTTTTCTATGGAGGGTACTTGTTTTGGTTCCCGTTTCCGGGTCCCCATTCCTTTCGCTCCGTTAGTCTAAATGAGACTGTTTTATGGTTCCTTAGGCATTACACCTTTTGTCTGGTTTCCTTGCCATATTATATTTGCTCGTTTTAGTGTTCCTTGCCAGGGATCTATAGTCGTCCAGTGTGTGCTATACATAAGATAAGAAGATACGAATTTATTTATTTCAGACAACATGGTCCATACATCTAAATTAAAATATCAAACATAAAATATAAAAGTATTTTAAACATAAAAGCTCATAGGTGTCTTATGTACAAATATACAGACCCATCTACAACTACAGAATGTGTTTGTTATTGTTAAGAACAAAATTATGTAAGACATTTAAAGGGTAATTTGTTCCATCTATCTATATTCTGAGAATTTAAACGAATATCATAGTTACACAAAGATTTCAAGATACAATTCTTACTATTCGATATTCGTGTCATCATTAAAACACATACTTTCTCATTAATTATTCAAAACTAAATACATTATACTTTACAAACATGGTATAGGCACTATTCCATCTTGGAAGGCTTAATAATAAACGAAGACTGTTATTATAGCCAATAACCAGTTTTCTTTTCATACATTCACTAAAATTTGTCCATAGATGAGCACAGTACATTGTGCAGCAGTAAGATCTGAATAACCTAATCTTGATATTCAAAGAACAATTTTTAAATTTACGTTAAAGCATGTTTGTTCTAGTACACGCAAATCTGTAATGTCTCATCATCTGACCGATTGGATTTTAAAATATGACTCAAATACGTATAATTGTCGACATATGCAAGAGCATGGCCGTTAAGAAGTAAAGAGGAGATGGTAATTTGAAATAAGTTCACTCAAATACCATACATACCGATTTTTGTATATTATATATGACATCATTCTCAAATGCGTAATGTTCACATATCTTTAATAATTTCTTTAAACCTGCGATAGAAGGATTTATCAATGACATATTGTCAACAAAACTAAAATTGTTAAGAAATGACCCTTTTAGTGTCAAATGTATCCCCACACGACACTGTCCCAGCTTACGATTTAAATCGTCTATGTATATATTAAATAACAAAGGCAAAAGAACACCCTCCTGCCTCACCCCACTGGTTACATGAAAAAAATTGGATACTGCATTTCCCCAACGCACATAGTAAAACTGTTTGCCATACCAATTATCTAGAGTATGAACAATGTAAACTGGTATTTGAATGTCGAGCAACTTTTTAAACAATGTCCAATGACTGACACTATCAAATGCCTTACTAGCGTCTAAAAAACATGCAAAACAGGGCTACCATGTTCTAAATAATAGTTGAGAGTTTCCTTAAAGGCATAGAGACATAAGTCTGTTGAATGTTGTTTTTCTAAAACCAAACTGATTGTCAGAAATTTGCAACCTCACATCTTTGTAGTACAATACATTCAAATATTTTCGAAATACTTGTCGTGAGAGCTATAGGTCTATACTTATTTTTGTCTGTGTATATATCTTTTGTCGGAGGCTACATCACTGCATATTTTTATGGACTGACTTTTATAGATCAAGTATTGTTATTGTTGTTACTTATTTATTATAATATAAAACAAAAAGATAACATAAACTAATTTTCCGAAAGTTTTCAATGACGATATAAAAAGAGGTATGACAATGATAGTCGATGACTCCACGATGGTCCACATCTTGACTTGTCTTATGAACGGATGACAGCTCTATATATAGTCTAAGACCGAACCGAAACTGATTTGGAGGCTCCACCAATCAGAACGCGTGTCACATAATTCGCCCAAGGTGTGTTTTCTATCTTCCAATCCAAATACAGCGGACGCGTGACGTCACTTTCGATATATATATATATATATATATATATATATATATATATATATATATATATATATATATATATATATTGTGTTGGGGTGCGCCTGCAGTGGATACTTCTTGTACACGGAGTGATAGTATGACTACTGCTGCTGTAGCGAGAATTATGCCAGTGATTGACTTGGATTTGGATCTGAATTTTTTTTTCGATTTCTTATCCTCACAAGAATTTTTGCCGATACCTCCCTTGCCGCCTTCATCACTGGCAGCATATGTTGATTTTAAAAAGAAACAGATGGAATAGTTAGAGACTTTTTCACAACGCCAAGAAGAAGAAGAAAACAGACATTTCTTTAAAACAAACAAGATGAGGAAAGGAGAAAGCAACAAGAGGAGATGGAAACTTTGACTCCAGCAGCAGTAGCAGCAACGACTACCACTGAAGCAGCAGTATGACTTGGACGTGATAAAGGTTTAAGACAGTTAGAGCTGATGTCGAAAATGCCATAAATTGTTTAAAACCTAACGGCCCTATTTAGGGACACCCAGACCACTAAAAAAAGACATACTTACAAAATCAAAAAACAAATCTCTCCATAAACAAATGTGTGTGTGTGTGTGTGTGTGTGTGTGTGTGTGAATATCTTATGAATACTAAAAAACAAATCTACACATCAGTTCATTTAGTTTTTGGTATATTCTCGTGAATAAGATTCAGAATAAAATTTAAAACATACCACAAAAGTTCTTTTTTTTTTCTTCTTACTGTCTAACATTTTTGAATTTCTTCACTGTAATGGGTCCTTCAACTGTTTATTCTCGTTCTGAAAGCTCCTCTTTATTATCTTCCTTTACTTTCTTCGGACACGAAGACCAATGTCCTTTTTGTTGACATTGATAGCAGGTATCTTTACTTTTGTCTCTGGACCTGATTTCTTCTGTCTTTGAGCCTCCTTTTCTTTGACGTTGTGAACATTCTGGAGCCCAATGTCCTTTCTCCTGACAGACATAATAGGTATCTTCACTTTTATCTGGAGAGGAGTAGTCTGGAGACTCTCCATAAGTCTTGTTGGAAGTGCATTTTGAAATGACTCCTGTAAATTTCTGACCAGAAGTATGATCTGTTGTGGCTCTTCCATCTTCACAAATTGACACTGAATGTGTGTATTTTCTTTGGTGGAGGGGGTTCTATATATAGGTAGAGAGAGGTAGCCCTAGTGAAATCAAACTTGAATGATCTATCGTCATGAAACGATCACACCATTCCAAGGAGATCCTAGACACAAAGCGACGACAACTTTCTGTGTCACCCAACACTCACCAAGAAGTTTTAGCAGAAGGAAAATATATCCTGGATACCTATCTAACATATCCATCTCCTCCACCACCCCAAGAACGAAAGAGTCAAAATTGGCCAGGAAAGAAGGTCGTTCGGTGGCCCGTGAGGAATATTTTCACATTGTAGCTACTCACAAAATGACTTTTATAAAATTTAGTACAACTGCTAATACTTGCACAGTCAAATTCAAAGAGCTCAAGTCCCAAATGCCGTTAGAGAAAGCAGATGGATTTATTAACTACTTATTGGATCTATGCTAGAGGAGTTGAAACGGCAGTGTCAAGCAGAAGATTAAGATCTTTTGAGACTGTCGATCACTCACGACAGTTTAAAATCTTCTGTTCGGATCAAGTTTAGTACATCCTCGGAATTAACCTCATCCAAAATCTTCTTCAAAATTCAACACATCCAACAATCTAATGATGGGTTTTACATGACTGATGGAAAAGCTACCCTTAATAGGACACACATTTCACCTCCAAAGACAGGAAAAGCAAAAAAAAAAAAAAAAAAAAAAAAAAAAAAAAAGAAAAAACAATTAACTGGTGGATCAACATGTCATTACCAAACGAAGTATCGTGAAGATTGAGAACTATCAAGATCAAATTTGTTTAGCCCGCGCCATTGTGTTCGCTGGAGCTTACACAGATAAAAGTGGTACATCGAATGGAAATGTCAATGGAAGAGTATTAGAAAATCGGACAGAGCCAAACAACATAGTGAAGAAGAAATACTTTTGGAACAAGCAGAACTTTTCAAAGAGACCGAGCGTGGAGTTCATGAATGCAGAAAATTCAAGATGTACTAGGCATTCGTTGTACATTGAAAGTTGACCCTCAAGTTATTCGTGGAGATCTCCTCTTTCGAGGATCCCATTTTCCAGACGGAAAATATATTCACATCTATTTCGATGACATTACTAGTATCACAGGATTTCTTGGATACTGATACTATTGTGATAAATGTGACCAAGGATTTAGCCATCGGGAGCAACATATTCATTGCGGAGAGAGATGTTGGCTGTTTAGAGTCCAGACCTGAAGGATAAAACATAATTCTATGCCTTACATGTAGACGAACATTTGTGAGTCCAGCATGTTACGAGCGACATGGCATGAAACCATTCCAATAACAGAAAAGTGTTTGCAAATTATTGACATTGTGTCCAGTCGTAGGAATAACAAAGAATCACACGTTTATGCAGGAAAAAAACGATGTTGCATCTGTGGCCAGGTCGTCGATTTAGATCATCAACTAGAGGAATTGCTAACTGACTAGAACAAGAAAAAGAAACGGGACCATCGTGTCAATTTTGTTCTCACTTTGACCGACTCAAGAGACAGAGATTCACATTCCTAACTTTTGTGTGGCTTATCACGCTGCTCACGACAGTCAGGGCTCAGAAAAAAAATTGCCAAACACTCGTCCGTAGAACGAGTGAGTTGCAAGAGTTACTCGTATTTGTGCTCATTATATTCAATACAATACATTTCTCCACTACACTGCTTACGCCTTTACTAAACAACTATAGGCACCAGATACAAGCTGGATACTAAAATGAGTCAAAACCATGAAAATATTTCGTTCTAATACCTGACGTCTTAGACAAACATATAATAAAAAGACAAAGCTTGTAACTCGAGCAATTGCAGTTGTACACATAGCCCTTGATTTCTTGGTTGTAATCGCGTTTACAGTGAAACGTTTTAGTAATCTAGGTGTTATAATTTTCCGTTTCAAACAGCTATCACACATTTTTAAGAGTTAGATATGGGAAAAGTTAAGAGACATGGAGTGTCAACATTTTATGATTTGCGTCTGGTCAGACATTGTTATGCTCGCCCCTGATCACTCGTATTTTCAAGACTGCAGCTTAATTAATACATTGTCACACCAAAGTAAATACACCACCAGATATTTATATAAGCATGTAATTACTTTTCACAAGAAAATTGTCAGTAACTTGCATTTAAAAGAAGAATTCAACCAGTATTTTTTCCACCAACTTTCGGACTAAATGAACCATTTTGGTCAAGCCTCCATTCTAGAGAGCTACATACAGGCGATATAACAAGGAAGATTGCTGATTGGCCAAAAGAGTTGAAACATTACTCCAACTAGATTTCGATTAATCAGCTGTTGTCTCGACATTCTCTGCTTTATATATAACTTACAACAGCAGCATTATGTGAAAGTTGGCGGGAATCGCATGAGATACTTAAAATACTCATTTCGAATGTAAGTTGGCAACATTTATCTTGTGACAATTAATTACATACTTACATAAATATCTGCTGGCATCTTCCCTTTGGCATAACAATGTATCAATAAAGCTTCAGTCTGGAAAATACCGGTGATATGGGGCAACTGTAACATTGCCTGACCAGATGAAAACATTTTGACATTCTCTGTCTCTTAACATCTCAGGTTCTGGCTCATAAAGATGTGTAATAGCTCTTTGAAAGGGAAACGTTCTCCACATCAAAATGATGCCCAAATTACTGAAAGCGTAAATGCAAACACCATTAAGAAATCAAGGGCTAAGTTTGAAACTGCACCATAATATGTTTGTAATATTTACCCATTTTAGAATGAAGCTTACATCCGGTACCTGTATAAAAAACGAAGTCGTTTCTATAGCAACATGCTCTAGACTGATAACAAGTATGCAGATTAGGCACAGGTTATTTTTATTACTGATGCACACCAAATGTTAAAAGATGTTGAACTTAGGCGCTTGTTCAGGGTAGATAATGCGCTCAGATTTGTTCTCAAGGAACGAGTACGTAGTAAAGTTTTACTCAGCCCAGTCAATGTTTACCCGGTCAGGACGAGAGGAAGAGAGGTTTTCCTAAGCCCTGGACTGTAGTCACGAACCTTTATTTCACCACTGTCGGAATTGTTGCGTGATTCCAGGGGATCGCTCAGTGGATTTTAGGCCCCACGGACGACACGTGGAAAAAAGAGGTGTATTTACAGCCACTGTTATAAATATGCCACAGTCATTGCTCACAATTTCTCGGGATACGACGGGCAATTTCGTTTGAAAAATTTTGAGAACAATGAACTGAATTTCCACAATTCACTATGAACGGAGACAACAGTAGAAAAAGTATTTACATTAAAGTGGGAAAAGTACAGTTTAAAGATTCCATGAGTTATCTGCTATGCCTAAAACATTTTATAATGACAGAAACGGCTAAAAGCTATTTTCAACACTTTTTTAATACCGAAGCTAATCAACACGTTGTGTTCCCGAATTTGCCTGAAGTTCGTTACTACGACCCTGACGGTATGCACACAGAAAAACGAGAAGCATTCTTCGCCTGATTCCAAGCACACTCTTCAGGTTCTTTTGATTTTTAAGAACTGTTGAAATATTGTCGGTCTGATGTGGATATCTTGCAGCGTTGTTGTGGAAAGTTCGTCAGTTATTTCTCAAGCACAGAGCTATCGATCCGTTGAAGGAAGATTCTACCATCGCCAAAGCATCTGGATAAGAATACCGAATGAGGTTCATGCCCGAGAACAAACTAGCGATTATACCATCTCAATCCTATCAATCTGTCAGCCGTCGATTCTGAGTCAAAGCTTTGCGCTGGTTATATTACTTGTGCCAAACTATTTAAAAAAAATGTGGATACAACATCCTAGAAATGGTGCTGAAAGAAAATTGGATCTTATTCCGTGGATGGCTAGGGTCTCGAAAACCCACAGATCGTGTATGAATTGCATGGATGTTTATTTCATGGATGCCCCACGTACTATCCTCACCGAGAACTAAAGAATCCTTTGACAGGGTTGATCATGGAAGATTTATACCACAAAACTTACCAACGACGCCAGAATTTTGAAAGTCAAGGATACCAAGTGATAGAAATGTGGGAACACGACTACGATCGACTTTTGATGCATCATTGAAGACTACGATTTGCTGGAGATCGAACCTTTGAATCCACGACACAGTTTGTTTGGAGGACGGACAATGCTACACGCTTGTTGTATGAAGCCGACGAATCTCAAGGAGAACAAAACAGATATATCGATGTTGTGTTCACTGTATCATTGGGTGTGTAAATATGCTTTATATCCTACAAGACACCCTCAAAATTTGACACAACATATCGACGTAGAACGCATCCAACAGTACAAAGATTTGACCAATGAAATTGTACCATTCCGTGTTGCCTCATCGTTGCCACGGAAAACTGATGTTTCATTTATGTCGTGCGTGTGCTGAAACGTGTAATCATGCAGCAGTTAACCGAAACCTAGCCTTGACAGGAACATGGGTGAGTGTCGAATTGTTTTATGGTCTCCATCGTGGATACCGATTGTTAATAGTATGCGAATTTTGGCACTTTCCTAGCACAGCACATTACCAACAGGACGACGACTCGAGTCCAGGGATTTTGTTTTCAGGCTACGTCAACGAGTTTCTAAAATTAAAACAAGATAACGCCTATCCTTCCTGATATCACACTCCAGAAGAAAAAGATCAATCAAACAATGGTGCAGATCAATATAAATCATTGACTTGGAATACGTAGAACAGAACGAAGGACGACGATCATTTGCTAAAGTCATGCTGAATTGTTTGTGGAGGAAACTAGCTCGACATGCCATGTTGGCCATGACAGGAAACTTGGTGGATCCAAGTCAATACTTTCAGCTCATCGACGATAAAGGAAAACTCCGTTGTATCAGCATTCCATCAAAAAAGATATTCATGTGAATGTCTGGTTTAGAAGAGCACATTCGGAATTTACCTTTGCAACTGCGTGAACGCATTTACCACTGCTTTGTACAGTTACAAGTAAAACTCATAGAACATTTGCATCCTCAATGGCATAATATGAATAACCATTGGTATCTAAATGCTAAAAAAAGGGCTGATTGAAGAAGGCTGTGGCACAGTCGGAAAGAGAGGTTTTCTGTCGAGTCGTGATAAGACTCTTCTGCGAACTAGTTATAAAATTTGCCATGCCACGACTTGTGTCATCAGTATTGCACCGAATTCCGTGGGAGGAAGTCAGTGACACCGTTCAAGACTTAGTGAATTACCAACTGCTTTTAAAAGAACTGATTTCGCAAGACGACACGATTCCTTTGAACTGGGGACGACGTGTCGTGTGTGTGTTTTAGTGACTGAATTTCTTTGGATTTCGTTTACAGGCAGATTCTCTTTGCCAAATTTATCACCAGTTCATGCAAAGAAATAACAATCAAAACTTCATTTGTGCACGAAAAACTTATAGTGTTAAAAGTGCTGCGATTAGTGATGAATACAACTTCCGTACCCCTGTGTGCAGAAGAAGTTCGTCGTACTTGATCTTCCTTTCATATTTACCGAATATCGTGTCTGACTAGTTGGATACACCAGCAGATTTACAACTGGAAGGATGTACGTGACTGGAAAGTCTTGGATTTGACACTTGGAAACAAGAGGTGGCTGACTGTGCCAAAGACGCGTGTGACTGACTTTCCCAAAAGAAAGAAAGTATGAACTTTTTTTTTTAAATGTGGATATTTTTGTTGTACCAGGAAAACATTATGAAACATATAAAATGTATATAGTGTCTTGTGTTCTTGGTCATCATTTGAAAATTTCCAAACTACTCTAGAGTTATGGCTGAATCCTACGTTCTCAAAGTAATTGACTAATTGTACGATCGTTAACGTTGGGAAGCACTGTATCGTCACCATGCCTTTAACATGTTGATTGCTGGACCAAGCGGCTCAAACGTGTGATTGAACACAAATCTCTTTTGTTCGATCATCTTCCACAACGTATCGTGTGGTGTTACAAAGAGTGGCAATCGGTTTACACGTTGCTAAAACAAAGTTAAGGAGAACCCATTTCGTTTGTAGAAGGGACATACCGCAAAGACGATGGGATCGTGTCTGACTAGAGTCGAGCACATCTCGTATCTTCGATGACATGTTAGGGCAGAGGTTCCCAATTTGTTTTGATCGCGACCCTAAATACCATCTTTTTCGACCCAAAACACAGTACCAGTATAGGGTCGCGAGGGTCCTAGCCAGTATTATTTACATTACTCATTTGTTTTCTCGACAAAGTAAACCACATGGCACAATGAGTTTCAATGCTCATTATGTGATGTTGTTTAAAGTCCGAGAGACAAATCTCAAGTTCAAGTCTTTGCTCAACAATTAGGAGCACAATTATTATGAGGGTTGCCACTCAGTCGCCACATACGAATTTACTGATCGATTAAAAACCTACTACTCCAGATTATTTGAGATTTCGGACGGATTTATTTCACGATTGGTGTCAAGAAGGAAGTCCAGTTATTTACACGTCGCCTTCCTCGTTTTGGTCTGTTTAACAAAGCTATAAAATTCAGCGTGATTTCCTTTCACTCTCATCTTCTTGCCAAGGAATTATTCACATTCCTCATCAAACAAAGTAGCTTTGACACAATTGGTCGATCCAAGAAACGATGCTCAAACGACGAAACAACTCTCTTGAAACCAAGTGGAAGTGAATCTCTAGGAGGTGTGATTATTCGTTCGCTTCTACCATTGAATCCTAATACCGTAGCCAAAGCTAACAAAGCAAAACCTACCAAAAAAAAAAACCAGATTCAAAGGGCATACAAAAACGAAGAGAGGCGCAGTGAGTTCACACTTCACATCAACCTCTCCCAAGAAGATGAAAGCCAAAAATACGACTATTTCAAGAAAGATAGGTACTGCGGCTAGAACGGGCATGAACACACGAAAACATAGATATATAACTATCTCCCCCTTCGTCTTCATCTTCTTCTTCTCCTACTCCTTCGTTATTGATGATGCCAGCAAAACATGATTTAGGACAAATGTTTCCCCATCTGATGAAAACGTGGAAACCCATCTCCAAAGGAACTTCTACTTCTTCTCCGTCGTCATCATCGTTTTCTTCTGTTGCTCCAGCGACCGAAAGGTGGCATCTCCTACAAAAAAGTGTAAGACAGAACAGGAATGTTACAAAGGTTACTGGATGTGTCCAAACAAGAACTGGCACGATTCAGTCCATTGAAAGTGCCTCGTCGTCCAGGGATGCCCTAAGTCAAGTTGGTACGACGTCCCGACAGCCAGTGGAGACAAATTCCAGTAGAAAAGAAGAAGTGTTGGACAAGACTCACTTCAATTCCTCTGAAAGAGATGTCTTTCTCTTAGAGTTCACAAAATCGTCGACGTCCAAAGATGTCTCCCATACAAGGAAAACAAGCCATCCCTTCTCGTTTAGCTAAAAATTGGAATGTCTTATTTGTTCTTACCAATGCTAATACCCAGGTACGAAAACAAATCATTCAAAGAGCACCTCAAGAAATCATCAATACGGTCTGTGAATGTTGTTTGAACGTATTGAAAGGAATGGTTCCCTTGACCAAAATACAGAAACAGCGATTAGGACGACATCGTCATTTTCTTTTCCAAATGGTGAAAACGAAAAGTCCAACTAGTCAAAAGAAAAAGTGCTCGTTCAATGGGAAGGATTTCTTCCCATGCTGATAAGTCCGTTGTAAAAATACTGGATCTCTTTTAGGAGAAGTGTTGAGGTGAACATGACAGACCTTTCTGGAAGGACATCACAACTGTATCCCTTGATCTTATGGAAGGACGAACATTAACTTAAGTTCCTTACAAACGGTGGATGTAACTCTACCGTTGATACGAAGAACCTCACCCCACTTACCACCTAATCCTAATCTCACAAAGATGCAACACTTACGACAAGAGTTACAATCGTTGATGGATCGAACAAATTTGTAGAAGCGGAAAAAATCGCAACGATAGGGACAATTATTGCAACGTCTTCAACTGTTTCACCAGAAGCTTTAGACGAGACGGCCAAACCCAGTCTGAGAGATTTTAAGACTGTCATGAAAACCGAAGAAAGAAATAAAAGTAGCAGCAGCTCTAAAGACTGCAGATACGGCCACGAGGGTGGAAGAGAAAAATAAAAGATAAGAGATAAAAGTCTTTGAAAAATCTCACTGCTCAAACAGCGTTTCCCCAAGTGTGGATACCCGTTGATACATTCCACTACTCCTAGGTGATGAAAGCCTTGTTCATATAGATGATGTCAATACCCTCTTCAGCAGAAGAAAAAAATGAAGGGTAAACAAAGGTAAAAAAAAAAAGACAAAGGTAAAAAAAAAAGAAACAAACAAAGGTAAAAAAAGACAAAGGTAAAAAAAAGAAATCAAGAACAAAAATGATAAAAAAAAAACAACTGATAACGTCTACTCATATTGCTCTTCGTACACGTCAAGCATCGCAATCCAAATTGCCACAGGAACTTAAGAGCATCGAACATTGGGTTACCTATTGATCAGCAACAACATGAACACACTTTTAGGCTGCATTTACTACAATCCTGTCCATGCGGACGGCTACAGAGAAAATTGTACCGTGCAGTCAAACTTAAACTAAAAAATCTACGTTTGCAAGACCTACGACAATGGGTACAAGAGCAATCGATGTACATATTGCACAAAGCCAAACCACAGTGGCAGGAATCAATGGCAAGCCGATTTAGCAAATGTCTCTAATTTAGAATCGAGGTTACAAATATTTGTTGTGTGTCATTGATGTGTTTTCAAGATCGGCTTGGGTGGTTCCTTTGACATCTAAAACAAGTTCAGAGTTAATGCAAGCTTTAAAATCGTCTTGAAACAAAGTGGTAGACACCCTCTGTGATGACAAACATACAAAGGCACCGAATTTCAACAAAGTTTTTCAAAATCAATTGAAAAAACGACACAATTACTTTTCACCACTAAATATCCCGAAACTAAAGCCAGTGTCGTGGAACATTTTCCAAGAACATTCAAAGAACGTATTTGGAAATATTTTACAGATCAACATACTCTCAAATACATCGACATGTTACTACATCTGGTGAAAGTTTACAATCAGTCGTACCGCCGTGGCATTGGATGTGTTGCAGAATAAGCGACTCATCAAAACGAAGCGACTGTTGTTTGAGCGATTGTTTTGTAACGCCAGAGACTAGAAAAAACAAAGAAGTATTAGACAGAAATTTGGGTTCACATTTGGAAAACAAATACACTTTTGACAAAGGTTATTTATCTAACTGGGAGACAGAATTGTCTTGTGTCCCAGGACAAGTACTTGGACGTGACACTCCTGTCTGTAAACTGGAAGATATGAACGGAGAAGTGTTAAAACGAATCTTTTACCTGCCTGATTTACAACGCGAGACCAAGAAGTCAAAGTCCGTTGGTATGAATCCCCTCCTCCCGCCCCCCTTGTCAATTTTTGGATTGCAGCATCACAAGTCATTGATTATAAAAAGAAGTAGAAGTCATGCCGTTCGTTAAACACTGCATCTCCTTCTAAGAGTTCTTCCCTCCAGGAACTACAAACACATAAACAGCAACAACATTGGGTGTGGTGTGGAGAACGTGTTCATAAATATCAAATCGTCTTTTTCTGTCAGATATCTATGGTGTATTGTGTTACTTGAGTTTGCAACAAGGAGATAAGCAACAATGGACTATGTTACTCAGCAATTGTACTGGATATCTTCTTTCCAGTCCCTCGTTGAAATATACCGACAGCAGTAACAACGGTAACCACGTGAACCTCAGTCACAACTCTTCCAGTCACAGCAGTCCTCTGGAAACCTTGAAAAATCATCCTTTGCCATCGAGTGACCCCTCTGAGAAAGAAACATTGAGCTATGAATAGTCAGTTTTCTTAAACATTACCTAGTGACAGTTCTGTGGATGTGTTTCCCAATAACACAATATGTTGTACACGGCCAAATAACCCCAGTCATTACAATTGGACCACGAAGCTCACTGGGAAGTGACTTTGGTAGAAATCATTCATCCAGCTCAAGTTTGAAATATTGTCGAGTATCAAACCCCTTTCGTCGTAGAAATACTCAACGAACAAGATACGAGAACACTTGGACAGCTAACCCCTAGTTGAATATCTATGCCCTGATAATTCGCCTTCAGGATATTATTTTAATGCTCGACATCTCGTCGAAAAAACGATTTCAGCTATTTTCAACAATTAGTTTGGCAAAGCACTTGACAAAGCTCACCGAAGTGTGCTGATCGAGTACCATTCACCTATTCATTGTCTTGAATTGGATTTTTCTGTGAGTAAAGCGCTTTCCATTTCGTTTTCTTCCAGTTTGCATTCTATTCTGGGTGGAAACACAGCTCTCATTCCAACCAAAGACATCAACAATAACAACCGATTCTTCAAGCATTTTAAAATGCCATATAGAATTGAACGAAGGACTGAATTTGATGTTAATTTACTCTGATGTCGAATACAACGTAGTGGGGAACACAGCCTCTCCGTTGCTGAGAGTCATTCCTTTCAAAGGGGATTCTGACATAGGTTCTTACGATGAAGGAGGAAACACATATCACGTTCACCACGAATTTGCGCATTTTCGTTATGTTTCTGTCAGTAAATCGTATTTTCACAGTGTAAATATTAATATACAGTGATATCTTTGACAAAATATTCTATTCTCTAAAGGAAAAGTTACCGTGAAACTATATTTTCGGAAACGATTCTCAAGTGAATTGTAACGGATGCGTCCTGTGTACCAAGGAGTAGCTCGACAACAAGGACATGTTTTGGAAGATATGGCGAAATCAGCCTTTAGGACGCTAGCACCAATCTTAAAACCTATGGTGACTCTAGGATTGCATGTTTAAAAGATGCGGCCTTGACGCAAGGAAAAGAATTTACTCAAAACGTACTCACAGACTAACGATGTCCCAATCAACCATTACTGAAGGCAGGAAAAACGTGTTGAACTCCTTAGTCGCCGAGACACTTATAAATTCACTTCACGCTTCTGCCGAAGTCATTGATTCCTCCTCCACACCAAAGCATGGTCCAGGCAGAAAGAGACGCCAAAAACCCTTCAGACATCACAGACACGACCAGAAAAAGAATAAGACAAGAAGAATTATCCGAGATTTGGACGTTTTTGATTACTAAATAAAATGATACAACGAGATTCTTGCGAATATTTTAAGACATAACTCGATCTGTTTGGCATGCCTCCGACGATGATGACGATGCAAGAATCCCACGTCAGCTCCTATCGAGTTTGAAATCAAAGGACAAACCGAAGATTACATCGACCTAAATAACAGTTACTTGTACCTGAAAGTGAAAGTGCTCAAAACGGACAATACTTATCCAGGCGCCGATGACAGAGTGACTCCCGTCTGAAACTTCATGCATTCATTGTGTTGCGAAGTGGATTTGTACTTGAACAACAAAACTAATCAGCAGAAGCATGGACACTTACCCATATTGTGCCTAAATCGAGAATCTCTTAACGTACTGAAAATAAGCCAAGAACACAGACCTCGATGCTTGTGTAGTGTAGAAACCTGACACCTTGGATGCCCTCAACGACATAGAGTTGAAGGAGGCTGAGTATCCGCACAAAACAGGATTTAACGATCGACAAGAGAAAATCAAACTTGGACTTAGTTACGAAATGATGGATCGTTTACATTTGAACATGTGGTTGCAAGATAAGTATTTGTTAAATGACGTGGATATACGTCCGCGATTGAATCGAAGTACGACCGTGTTACTTTGATGTCAAATGCTTACGAGTACAAAACGAACATCGAAGAAGCCAGACACTATGTACCACTTACCAAAAGTAGGAAACATGAATCAAGCTCTGACCAGAAATATAACCAAATATCCACTTTGATAGCTGGAAGTCTAAACCTTCACCATTCCCTCTGGGCTGTAATCCAAAATCGAAGATCATGCCTTTCAGGGTCAACTGCCTAAACGTTTGTTCATTGGCACTGTCAGCAATTCTGCTTTCAACGGACCTACTGATCAAAATCCTTTCAAATTACAACACTTCAACGTGTCCAAGATAGAAGTGACCCGAAACGGCAAAACGTCGTGTACCAGACCATTTGAACCTATTTTTTCCCCAGAAAAACGACTTGAGATCTTACTTGACTCTGTTTGAAGCCGCAGGACAATTGGTAACCAACAGTACCCACGGCATTTTGTTCGACGATTATGCAGGAGGATATTGTTTGTGGTCATTTTATTTCACTCGAGACCAATGCAGAGATGAAGGGGCATTTCCATCCGATAAAATCAGGCTACAGTCTCCCTCCGGAAGGCAGTGAACGTGATCTTGTATGCAGAATTTGATAACACACTTGAAATCAAAAGTCTGAGAGTAGTGTTCCTAGACTGTTAAAAAATAGGCAAAGGTGATGTTTCCATCCAGAACATTAATTACAGCAGTCACATACCCCACCTCCAATTGGAGAAGAAGAGAAACAAACAGTAATGATGCCACGATGGTCAGAACAAGAAAACCACTTAGTATCTTGTTTTGCTCATCACATGGCTAAAAGAATCACACTCATGACCAGAGAGCACTGTTATGGTTGTCAAATCATCACCTTAGTCAAGTGCAAAACGACCAATGTTTAATGATGAGTCAAGAAGAAAAGTTTGAATGGTAACCGAAAGAAGCATGGACACTCATTCCAGAAGGGACGATCTTGAGAAAGTGGTATAAAGACTTAAGTGGCCATTCCATACTTCAATTGACTTCCTTGGAGACGAAACGCATCGAAGTTCTCTTGCAACAGAGTACCAAGACTTTCCTTTCGTAGACTTACTTGATATATATTTCCAAAAATAACATATTAAGTGTGAAATCATTGCTTATCATTACCTGTGAATAATAGAAAACAATGAATATCTGGGAACTTCATTACCCCCATACCCATAGTTCGTACACAGCTCATTTGAAACCAGTGGTGTGTCCAAAAGATGAACTGCCTCATTAAAAACCTAAAGACGTTCGAGCTTATGTCATCAACACAGACGACACTCATTGCCAAGGAACCCATTGGGTAACCGTCTACTTTCCCAACAACTCAATATTTAGATTCATATGGATAACCTGCTCTCAAATATAATATCGTAGACTTTATGAGAAGAAATGTTGTATTCACTGCAATTCGATAATGTGAGATTACAAGAAAAGGGTTCTATGGTGTGTGGACAATATTGTGTATATTTTCTTTATCAACGCAGTCTTGGATTCCGACAAGAACATTTACTGACTTGTTTTGAACATGATTTCTCTAGAAACAATGCAAAACTAGAAATGGTGTTTAATGATCATTATGGATATCTGTTTTCTTAAGCTCAAAAACGTAGTGTCCATCGAAGACAAAATGACACTGTTTTAGATTATAGGAAGTCCAGTCTTACTTTTCAACGTGATCAACCTTGTAAATAAATACGTTCATGTTTAAGGTTTTGTATATCTATGTTTTTGGGTGTGTATGTTTACATGCTTTGTATCTCTTTCACAACTAAAACTTAAACTCCACACCATTCTGTCTTGTGTGGTAGTATATCAGAAGGATATTATGTTTGTGATTATGTGAGCACTCCTACCCTTTTCAAGGGTGATATCATATAAGTATTTTTCTGTGCATACGTGTGTGTGTATGTGTGAATATTCCTACACTTTTCTTTCCTTACACCTCACTTCTAGAGTTTAAGGAATTATAAGGGTGTTAGGGGTGTTAGTTTTGTTGATAAGGGGATGGTAGGGAAGTAATCGGAGTTATAAGGGTAGTAGGGGGATTTTAGTATTGTTCATAACGGGTTTAGCTACCCCTTACACCTCTGTGAGTAGGAGTAGGTGATGGTTAGTAAGTGTAGGTGACAGTCAGTAGGTGGAAGTAATGGTCAGTAAATATATGTCATCATAAGTAGGTAAGAGTATTGATCAGTCAATGTCCCTATAAATTTGTCAACATGGTAACCTAATGTTAATTCCCCCTTGTCCCCCAAGTGCCACTTAATGTTAATTTTTCATTGTCCATATACATTCCCCAAAATCTTCCCACAAGCGACTGTACGGAAACATATTGTTAATTTCCCACTCTACCCCAAGTAAGTGTTGCTTAATCGTGCTTCTTCATCAAATGCCCCCTTCACCCCTTCACAGCTGAAGATCATTGTATAGAATATTTGTTTTCTTCTATTGTTCGGCATTAAATTTATTGCCAGATTTAAAAAAAAAAAAAAAAAAAAAAAAAAAAAACAACGTTATAACAAAATGTTCAGAACTTTTAAAATACCCCCCGTATATACGTATTTTACTATATTTATATGTGTATATAATTATATCGTGTTACTACTATACGTAAATATGCATGTACGTAGGTTCGAACGTATGCATGTATGTACACCACTGTTATATATATATATATATATATATATATATATATATATATATATATATATATATATATATATATATATATGTATATATATATATATATATATATATATATATATATATATGTGTGTGTGTGTGTGTGTGTGTGTGTGTGTGTGTGTGTGTGTGTGTGTGTGTGTGTGAGTGTGCGTGTGTAATACATGTTCTGCTGAGTCGTGCATTGTGTTTATTTGTGATCAATTCCTAGTTCTTCCCAGCTAATATGGCTGGTTAGAGCGTTGGAATTGACCCATCATGAAACCTAAATGTAAATAGTTAATATCTTATAAATTTTGTAAACCGTAACAATTTTGAATGAGGTTTCTCTTGTTGAATTTCCTGTTATCCAAGTTTTCTTGTTCTTGGGTTCCAGGTCCGTAATCACCTCCCTTCAGGTATTGCCTGTCGGTCGGGTTTACTTTCCTTTCTTCCCTCGATGAATTATTGACATGTAGTGACATTTGCAAAGAGTCTGAGCTGTTTGGAAAAGATTTGTCCAAGTTTTTTTAAATTTTAAAGTTTTAAATGTTGATGTATTAAATTTGTACTTTTTTTTGGCTAGTATGGATCAAATTTTCTAGAGTTTCATTTATTTATTAAGTTATTTATATTTGTGAGTGCATGTGTGTTCTTACCTGTTACCATTTCTTCTCACTCTCTCTCTTTGTTAGATATGTTAGTTTTTATTAGATATTATTATTTTGATCAGATTTTATGATTACTACATGTGTTATACATATGGTTATACTTTGTGGTTATTTCATGTGTTATATATGGTTATTATACATGGTTATGCCTATTATGGTTTTCTCATATGGTTAGATATATATATATATATATATATATATATATATATATATATATATATATATATATATATATATATATATATATTTAGATTTGTCCATTAATATGTTTCTTAATTTTTCTTTACAGTTGTTGTTGTTGGCTGTAAGGGTGATATATTCTTCCTTTTCCTTGTTCATTTTTGTTTTGCGTTGGTGAAACTTTCTCGTCTGTTGTATCTATGGTGTTCAAATCCAGTTTATAATATTCGTCTCTGTGATCTTTCATCTTTATATGTTGATTCCACATTTATTTTAGCTTATTCCTTCCGTCTCCAGCTGGCTCCCTACTTAATTATTTTCTGTTTTGTGGGGCCGCTGTTGACTGGTCTTTGTCTGATATCTTTGCTGTTGTTTCTGGCTGCGACAAGTCTTTTCTCTGAGTGTTGTTGCTTTTTGGGAATATGGTTAGTTCACTTTTGTGTATTTGTTCTTGAAATTGGGGCCTGCTTTCCGCTGTTTCCATTCTAGTTGTTATCGTTTCTTCCCTCTTCTCTTGTGCAATGTACAATTTTGGGTTGTGACCCTTTTCCCCACATTTGAAGCATTTGCTATGGTACGATTTTGCACTAAAACCGTGGACGTAGAAAGATTGTGTAATTTTTTCCTCCATTCCTTGTTCCATCGTCAGTATCCTTGAACCGGTTTGAATTGCTGGGTACATGCTATATGTCGCCATTCCTGCTTCTTTCACCTCTATGTTCAACTTCTGCTGTATTCTCCTAACCGTCGGCTCGAGTGGTATTTCAATGGGTACTCCCGATATGTATGCGTCTACGTACTTTATTTTGATTTCCCTTTCTATGTCTGGTGCATCTCTGACTTTCGCTGTTTCTTTCCCAGTTTGTATCGTATTTCCCTTCCAGAGTGGTATTCCTCCCTTCGGGTGTAGTGAATATGTTCCTCGTCCATCATAGGTGAGGGCCTCTGCATTGTGAATATGTGATTTGTGCTCTTGAAAATTGTTATCATGAAGTTCTTGATTAATTCATGTTTTATAGTCGATAGAAAAAGCTCATAAGAACTTGTTTTATTTATTTATTTATTTTATATATTTATTTATTTATGTATTTATTTATTTATTTATTTAAATGTACCGACTGTAAATAAAAATGACTTGACTTGGCTTATGGTTCTTTTACCGAGACTAAGAAACAACTCAACGCAAACGGATTTTAAATCCTTTTACAACGTATTTATACCAGTTTAATTATATCTAACCATACTGTCAAACCTAATAGTGTATATGGTAGTGAAATATAGGCATGTTCTCTCCTAATAGTGTATATGGTAGTGAAATATAGGCATGTTCTCTCCTAATAGTGTATATGGTAGTGAAATATAGGCATGTTCTCTCCTAATAGTGTATATGGTAGTGAAATATAGGCATGTTCTCTCCTAATAGTGTATATGGTAGTGAAATATAGGCATGTTCTCTCCATATAAGGATGGACATTGCCGATTTTTTTTTTTTTTTTTGCGAGATCAGTAGACATTTTCTCGCAGAAAAGTTACATATCCACATTTGCAAATTTATTTTGAGAGTTTACAAGCAAAGTTCAAACCTTGCAGTCTTGTCGTAATTACCTAGATACGTATTACAGATTGATATAGTACTAGTAGTTGTGACATTTTGATATTTATTTGCTTCTAACACTTGTTCTAACACACTTCATGAACATGGGCAACATTCTTGGGTTTCCAGTATTTCGTATCATTTAGCTGTTTTAAACATTCCACTGCATACTATAGATTTTTGCCAGAAGAAATGTAATGACGCTAAAAAGTTATTTAAGAATTTTTTTAAATATAATAAATATAAATAATGTTAGCATCATTATCAGACAGTTAACACAAATGGGGAACTTAGAACATATTTCTACTTTAAGTCACATTCTGCACGTGAAATATATCCTTGAGCTCCCATATATTAAAAATAGAAACAAGAAGATATCTAAGCTAATATTCCATTAGAAAGAAGCATTTGTAAACACTGTAATAATAATATAATTGAAAAATAATGCACCAACGAACAAATGTGTGCAAATAATAGTCAAGCGGCCGCAAATGAAAACAAAACAAAACCGAGGCGCCAATATTGTAAAATTAGAAGCATCTGAATGCTTTCAGTCATTCTGAATTACTGATGTACAAAATGTACGGACTGACGCACGAACATGAGAAATGAACATTTGGATAAGAATGGCACAATAAGCCTCACCCATAACATACGTATGTGGCGGACATAAAAGCTAAGTTGTTTATTAATCTTTTAATTAATTTAATGTAATCTGAAACGTTAAAACTATTTATTTTACGTGTAATGCACAACAAGCAGAGAACAAATTGACGCTTGACAACTAAGGAGTTTTGTATGATTTTTTTAATGGCTGAATAATCTGAGAACCTGCTAATTTAATCTTGTTCTTCGACTGAAAATGCACGTGCCATAGCAAAGTGTTGTCCTCGAATTGAGTCAGATACGATAGCAAATATATTTCATTTGAACTTCATAGCAAACTTACCAATTGTAAAGCTATGCATTTGTTAGATTTTATTGTCATAGTGCATTTTCCCTAATTTGAGTGCTATTTTTCATACTTTATTTCGTTTTGTGTGCTTTCATAAATCGCTCATGGAGTTACTCGCCTTCAATTTCCCTCTCTAATTCTTTCTTGTCCTCTTCCACTCGCTTTCGATTACTCCAGTACGCCTTCTCCAGCACGCCCTCTCCAACTCGCTTTCGATTACTTCAGTTAGGCCTCTCTTTTCGCTATATGATCTTTCCAGTTCACCCTATGGTCTCTCCAGCTCGTTCTATGGTCCATCTATCTCACCTAGTGATCTATCAGCTCAACGTATGATCTCTCCAGTTCGCCATATGATCTATCCAGTTCACCCCATGATGTATCCAGCTCGCCGTATGATCTATCCAGTTAGCCGAACGATATCTCTCCAGCTTGATATCGATTACTGTAGCTCGCCCTCTCTCACCTGTTGTGGAGTATTGCTGCTTGTTTCAGTTACTTTTTCTTATCGAGACCATATACAGAGATTTTAGACTAAAAGGAGGTCGCGTGGAACGCAGTCCAAGATCTTTAAAAGATCCATCAAAACTGGACCACAAAATTTGATTTTATCCAAGGCCTTCTTCCAGTCGTCGATAATTTTAACAACAACAATTTGGCATCCGTAACCTTCACAAAATGCGGAGAGAAAACTTGCGGGAACTTGTGTAGTCTTAATGAATGATTGAGGTATTACCTCGGAATTTACAGATTCATTTTTACCAATGTAATCCGTTACAATATTTCGAGCATCCGAAATACAGTGAAAAACCATACAAATTTAGCATATTTAATCAAACAATTTGTTTATCTTATACATTTTTAAAATGTAGCAAAAGTATTTCAAATGAAAAAGAGACAAGATTTCTTTACTATATATATTTGAATATTTTGAACTATTTCAATGATTTTAATAAACGAAAGTGGTCTCTTTGATAAGATAATATGTTGAAGTAAGAGTTTACAATTACTAACATTTTATATATGTATAGTTAATATCTGTTATACGTTGTAGACACTTTCAACTATTTTCCATATTTAAGTGCCCGTAGATTGGCGGTGGATCAGAAATTGATACAAAAAAAGCAAGTCTTCGACGTAACAAAAAAATACATTTTAAAAAATTGAGGAGACGTTACATTTACTAATATTAGGCCCACAAGATGGTGACTTACGGTTGCTCAAATCAGATAAAAACGGTGAATGGTAACAGGCAAACTAGGCTCCCGAAAGGGGGGAAAAATGCATCCACGGCAACAGAAAACGAGATTAGGTTTTACATTTAATCTATTAGTAATCCGTACATTTTTAAAAAAAATTAAGGAAAATTACCACACGTTATTTTTAAAAAATTAAAATATCAAACGTTTGGATCAAATATTAGCAAAATGTTAACTGCAACTAGGGTAACATTAACACGAAATGGTCTGTATATGAAGCACTTTTTGACTAATATAGGTTGTTCCTATACCGGCTTATTAAAATAGTTACATAAGAGATGTTAATATGTAAGTACGATCAATATCAGTATTACTTATTATGGTGAATATTGTCTTATACACTAAAGACTCTATTACTGTTACAACTGTGTATTGATGTAGTAGCTGGACCAAATACAATCCTATCCCTGCTGCTAAATAACTTATGAAGCGCTTTTCTTACTTGAATAGAATGAGATGATTACGTCAGCAGAGAAGCATAAATCAAGTCACCTTGATCAAGAAAAAAATCGACCAGTACATCGCTGTCTTATGAAAAGCACAGTTCACTTCTTGGCTTGATACGATTGCAACCATGGTTGGAATTTACAGTGTAATCTGCAGATATGGTTTGACTTTATATCTCATTTTATCAGGTAAGTCAAGATTTGAGTAATAATAGATATTTCTACAATTAGCTCGATTTGAAGCTTGTAGTTTCTTGTGTACATATGGTCCAGTATCAATTCATTTTTCCAGGTACATTTATTTGTCTTATGTCGAGGGCAAGAATATAATGTACAAGGTCATTCCCGCTTCCTCAGGATCCACTTAGAGGGTAACGGTGGAATAAAACTACCCCACCCCCAAACTAATTAAGTTTGTAATTAATTTTTTGTGTGCAAGCGATCAGATTGTGAGAGTTAATATGAGACCATTCTCACCTTTATTTTGCGTCTCCTTTGTAGTTAGCTAATTCGATTCACTAGGTATAACCTTTAAATTAATAAATCAATTAACATGTTATACTTTTTGTGCAATCCGACGGACCATGACAGTTAATATGAGACAAAACCCCGCCTTTATTCTTTTATAGCTTGGTAATTCTGTTAACTGCCAATTATAATGTAGATGGCAAAGGTCATTATCTAATTGTATATAATGGTAAAGTAAGATAAGTAAACCATACAAGGTCATTATCTAATTGTATATAATGGTAAAGTAAGATAAGTAAACCATACAAGGTCATTAAAAAAAGATAGTACGAAATTTGTCTGAGAGCGAAATATGACCCTGCTTTGATTAGAAAGGAGTAGTTTCCATTGTTCATTTACCAGGATAGTATATTCCTAAAGTTATTTCGTTACTCGTTATGCTTGACTCTTGTATGGGCTTCAAAAACTTGCACTCTCCATTTTTTAGTTTAATTTTTTCCACATTCATCCAATCAATTATTAAAACGTGAGTTAAATGCGTTGAAAGCCTAAAAAATGAGAGATTATTTATTTTTTTAATTTATTTAAAAAAAGACACTTGTAACACGTGAAATTAAAAATATAAATCACACATTTCACCCAATTTTGATCTAGCTTATGGAAGACTCAGCTGCTGACAAACCATTTCAACAATATTTTATTTAAGAATACGATCTGTTTTGTACACTGTCGACATGTATCAGGTATACATAATACACCTGTTACTGGGTCCGGAAACATGCGATGTGATGTGTCTGGTCGATAATAAATATGTTATATTTTATATATTCCATCGAACAATAGCTTTCGTATTCAGATGCATTATGACATGGAATAATCTACGTCATTTCCGAAATTTGATGTAAGAAAACTGTGCAAAAGATTGTTCTTCTTGACATAACTACTAACGTAAATGAACCTTACAGTAACCGTATATGTACACTGCACGTGAGATTTGTATTTAACTTACAGTTTTACGAGATAGCAACGACAAGGCTAGAAAAACAGAAATTGTTAGTAGGACTGACGAGACAAAGGCTATTTGTCCCGAAAGTCGGCAGGTGACTTTTCCTTAAGTCATCACAAAAATTAATCCTGTTGAATATATAAAACACAAAACACAAGTTTTATCTCATTAAAGAAGTCTTTATCGATCCACGAAGGAGGAGGAGAAGGTAGAGAGAGACTAATCTTTGATGAACTAAATTTTTAGACATCGTGTTTAATATGTGGAAGAGCAATACAAATTTGTGTTCCCTGTTTATAATTTCTATCTACTAGTATTACAGTTAAAGTTAAGAGGTTTAGAGGGTAATTTAATTCTGATAGAGAAATGAATTCTGGGAGGTGTTTGAAACTTTCGTATTCGTATCTTGTAACGCTGTTGCAAGATTTTATAATTCGTCCCCAACTGAGAATAGAGACCCCTATCTTCTCGACTAAGCGTACATCCACACTAAGGGACAGAACTTATTCGTGAATAGAAGCATATATGCGTATAATTCACATTTGCTGTTTATATATTCCCCTTTCTCTATTATTATTTCATTTATGAAATAATATATTTTTTTAGACTTTGTCACAAAATAGAATTGTTGTAATGTTATAAAAATGTTTAAAGAGCACAAAAACACATAAGAACCAAACCCACAAATACGGGTAAAGAAAGGTTACAAATGCAGCTGTTGTGTCACAGTTGTTGACATGACATGACATGACATAATTTAAACATTGATATGCATTATTTTGACCAAAGTCAAATTTTTTTTTCTGACAATTACCATTTTCAATTAATATATAGTGGTCCCTTAAGTTAAAGCGCCACTTTTTGTAGACTTCGATAAAAAGACAGCGCTTTGAGTAACTGAGTATGGAGATTCTTTAAACAGTCACGAAACTTATTTCCCTTGGCCTGAACTCCAGATGGCACGCGCATTAGGTAACATGTTACTGCTGCTTAAATCTTCTGCCGTCGTTCAAATCAAACGATTTTGAAAACCATAGGAATATTAAGGAATACAAAGATGTAAAATATGTTTTCGTGTTTATTTCTATAAAATGTTCCTGCATTATTGGTGTTTGTGATCTATTAAGAGATGGAACTTTCATCTAATATATAATTCATAACTTTTTTATGTTGTTTTTTTCTGATAAAAAAAAATCCACAATGGTATGAAGTTCAACTGCATACAATGCATAGCCAGGGGTTCCCAGTGTAAATTATTAAATTGTTCCTCATTAGAAGAGGCCGTTAAAATTATATAACTGAGATATCTGGATTACAGTACGGTGTGAAAGGCGAAACCTGTTTTCAAAATTGAAAGTCAATTTTCTGCAAATTTACACAGAACTTGTTTTCGCGCTTCCTCCCTGTACGAGCATAATTCATAGTAGTTATTCTGCATCTTTTGCCTGCTGTTGGCATTTGAAATTACATCTGGGCCTTAAACTGAAAAAACTGTGATGCCCGAGACAGAGAATTTACTCAGAAACTGGAGATCAGTTCAGTACCATAATTTCAAATTGTTGGTCACTTCCCTCACACCGCAAACATTTAGAGTGGACTTCCCCCCCCCCCCGCAAACATGTACAGTGGGCCCCCATCAAATTAATGTAAAGCGTGATTTTGGGCCCCCTCCTTGAATGCCCCAACCCCACCCCCGCATTGCCGAGTCTGCGGGGGCTGTAGTTACGCCACTGAAAAAATAAAACAAGTAGTATGAGAATCATACTATCAATAAAAAACAAATACAAACAATTTAATTGTAAAAAAAATACTAAAAAAACATTTAATTCATCACGAGTAATTTTGCAGAGCTTTTCGTACGATTTATGAAATTTCGGTGCTGATGCACATTTTATAAATCGGATATTTTATTACATTTTCTACATCCGGATCTTAAGGTAGTTAGCAAAACATGTATCGGCTTGATGGCAATTCGATTCCAGTTATAGGATGGGACAGTTTTGCATAAAATATGCCAAACACCGATTCGATTACTTATAAAGATGCAATTCTGATAACACCCGTATCAGTTCGAAAGACGTTCAATTCTTTTGAGGGTTGGACAGTTTTGCGATTCGATTCCCTTTGGGGTGGGGGAATTTTGCCAATATCGGCCTAAATGCAGCTCGATACCTGTGAGGAGGTGTTAGTGTTTGCAAAAGCATACATGTATCATCTTGACAATGACCCGAATTCTGATTGGGATGGCGTAGTTTTTTTCACGTTAACCCGACGGTGGCCCAGTTCCCGTGGAGATGGATTCTAATTTTACGTTGCCAATATGGGCCCAATGGTGGCCCGATTCCCTCTGAGGACGAGACAGCTTGCTAAAACACTTATCAGGTCGACAAAGGCCAAATCTTCGTCGGAAAGGGGCCAGTTTAGCCAATATCAGCCTTATAGTAGTCTCAATATTGCTTGGATTGAAGCAGTTTTGCAAATATCAGCCCATTCACATTATGGATGGGGCAGTTTTACTTCGAGGATGGAGCAGTTCTTCTAAGTTTGGTATACGCCAGACAAAGGTTAGATTCTGGTGCGAGATGTGGCGGTTTTACCAATAAATTCACGGCTAGCTCATTCGTTTCATTCAGAATATAAAGAAAAAGATGCATATTGTATTATGAACACTTAATGTATAATGATTAGGATGGAAGAACCAATAAGACGTGATTAAAGGAAATGCGGCTATAATCATTTTTTTCTTCTCATTTCTAAATATTTGTGATGCAATCTGCGAATGTGAGAAAGCCATGTGGAATACATCTTTTTCTCATTTCGATGCATGCATGATACAGCGTGCCTAACCTATAGAGATGCACTCCTTGACCTGAAATTTGACACCATCTTGCCTATGACCCACATAATGCCCATTCTGCAGCATGTTGCAGTATATCCACCATGATGCATTTGACCAGATTCCTTTTCAAAGGAATGACAGAAAAATAATCAATAATTATGGAACTCCAAATCGTTACAAACTCTTTTGAGGTCAAAAGGTAGTAATTGAGGCGAGTGGGAAAGGGTGAGCTGGCGTAATCGAGATCTAGAGGCAGTAATGTACAGCGCTCGAGAGATCGTAGATCAAACTGGAGTGATTGAAAACGAGCTGGAGCGGGGGTTAAGCGAGAGTGAACAGGAGTAATTGAGATTGAGTGGGGGTAATCGACAGCGAACTGGAGCGGGGACAATCGAGAACGAACTAGAGTAATTGAGAGCGATAATGAATGATCTAGCCTTGGTATAGTCGGCGATATATGTTTGCTTTGGCAATATATTCTTTTCTTTTTATTCCTCCGCTGATAATCCGTCGAAAATAGATTATCATTAATTAAAGGCACCCTATTGAGATTGTGGCGATATCGACGCCTGGGGACATGCGATGTATTTTCCGTGATGATTAATCCTATTAATAGTCAATTTACTCATGACAGTGACCTTATCCAAAACGAGGCAAGGATGTGGTCTATTTCGGGACAACTTGATCAGAGTTATCGAACGTGAAATTAGCCCATTTAATCCGTGGGGTAAAACAGGGCGCTGCGCTTAATTTTTGCAGGTCCACAGGCCGTCATTCTCGAGAACTAAAACGGCTAGGAGTGATCACAGTGAGCTGGAACTGGGATAAGTGAGAGCGAACTGGAGTAATTGAGAGCGAGTGACAGTGATCGACAGCGAGATGAAGCGGGGGTTAAGCGAGATTTAACTGGAGTAATTGAAATTGAATGGGTGTGATCGACACTGAGCTGGAGCTGGGGTAAGCGAGAGCGAACTGGAGTAATTGAGAGCGAGTGGGAGCGGATGAGAACGAATAAATCAAAGAAGAATTGAAAGACTTGTTTTTTATTAGCATTATTTGCTGTTATAATTTCTTTATTTTTGTCGTAATAGACTGAGCAAGAACAGTCCTTGCCAACATTACATAAACTGAACAAGCATTTGCAAAAATAGACAGAAATATACCTATATCTAACTGTTTTCAATAATTACATTTTCCCTCCAAAATTTGAAATGGGGTGGGGGGGGGGCGGTTTTTCGAATAAGCTCACGAACGGAAAAAATAAAAAGGTAACTTATACTTATATTAGAAAAAAACGCACTACAAAAATGAATTTTGACAGCCGTGTAGCTTCTACGTTGGTTAAGACAGCAATGAAATTAAAATGAAATATATTAACATTCGAGAACAACTAAGTGGCTTGTACGTGCATCAGTTTGATGTGTTAGGGCCTTCCCTTGGCTGTTCTGCTCAAACTAGGAGCAGTTAGTATTCATTGGAGGAGGAGCATGCACTTATTAAGATATAGATGACCTGGTTAGTATTCATTGGAGGAGGGGCATGCATTTATTAAGATATAGATGACCTGGTTAGTATTCATTGGAGGAGGGACATTTATTTATTAAGATATAGATGACCTGGTTAGTATTCATTGGAGGAGGGGCATGCATTTATTAAGATATAGATGACCTGGTTAGATTTTCACGCTCTTTGAATGACTTTTAGATTCTTTTATAAGTATTATTTGCTATCTTTGTGTGCGTGTGTTTTTGTTAAAAAAAACTTCTGGGACATTTTGATTTTTTCAGGGCAGACCTTGCTTAAAAATACCGCCTTAACTATGCTAATGAAATTCAGTAGGCGTGTTTCTATTGGTTAGTTTTTCACGCTATTTATCCTAACTTTTTATGACTTTTGGAGGTAGACTTCTTTTTCTTCATGAATGCCTTGTTAGCATAATTACGCCGAAATCGCTTGAACTAGGCTAATCAGGTGTTGAATGCACGTTTATGCACATATGTAGATGTCCTTATTAGATTTTTGTTTTGCCATTTCAATGATCCTTCCTGCTTTTCTGTATGAGGCAGAAACTGAAAATGATCTTTCAGTATCTGACCTGTTTTACTGGATACTATTCCTGGAGATGCAACAAGAAGAAATGTAACACTAGGGTTATGGCAAATATTCAATGCGTGAAACTTGTACCTGTTCAGTATAACCACTGTTACGAATTAGTTTTGAGATTTCATTTTCATAGTGCAATATCCCTAATTTTAGTGCTGTTTTATTTTCTACTTTATTTCGTTGCGTGCTATTAATTGATTTTTAAATCCCTGTTAGAATTACACCCCCTTCCATTCCCCTCTCCAATTCTTTCTCGCCCTTTGCCACTAGCTCTCGAATATTCTCGCTCAACCCCAATCCCTCTCGTTCTCGATTACTACATCTTGCTTTCGATCAATCTCGCTTGATCTCAATTACTCCCTCTCGCACTAGTCTGCACGATCTATGATCTCTTCAGCGTTAATTTATGACTGTAACTTTACGATCTATCAAGATGGGACCTTTATGAGAAATTGGCGGTAGTCGCCTGGGCAAACTTTGTCGAAGGCACTCTTCTGTCACATTACAGTTAAAAAAGTTATAGCCAAAAAATATGACAAAAAGTGTTTGGACAGAGTTTACTTCTCTCTCTCTCTCTCTCTCTCTCTCTCTCTCTCTCTCTCCCCAATCTACAATCTCTCTCTCTCTCTCTCTCTCTCTCTCTCTCTCTCTCTCTCTCTCTCTCTCTCTCTCTCTCTCCCCAATCTACAATCTCTCTCTCTCTCTCCCCAATCTACAATCTCTCCTGCTCTTTCTCGTTTATTCCAGCCTCGCGGGTCAGAAGTTTCTGACAGGAAGTCGGACAAGCCTTGTCCGATCCTGCAAATTCCTCAAATGGGATTTATGTTTCCTACTAAAAATACATGTTAATGCATAAGTAATATTTATGAAATCAAGTTTTGATTCTTTTATAGACTTCATCACCAGCGTTGCTCCTTTTGATTTGGAATTGAATCCGGGAAACATAACACTTTTGAGAACAAAAAGAGGTATAAAAATTGTAAGTATCACCTTCGTTTCGTATTCTTGCCTATACTTCTGAATGAGCTCAACCTATATTAAGTCACGACCACGGGTTGATTGTTAATATATAACCTATCACCAGAGGAGATAGAGCAAAGCACAACTTATTAAATCGAAATTTATTATTTTGAAATATATATATATAGTGAAAGTCACCTAGGTGTCGGAATATCAAACTTGCTCCTACGAGCTCTGTGTACTTGTAATTATGTAATGTCTCACACATCGCTAGCAATATGATTACTAGATATCGGTCCATCGGTATTAACATATACGACAGTTTGACATCTGGAAATAAGTCAACTTATACATATTGTGTATACTTCGGAAAGAGATGAAGTCTTCATTATTCATCAAGTGGATTAAATATGTAGCTCATTCCATTCATACAAATCAAATAATGTCTTTGTAGAAGATCTTCTTGAAATCATTGCACATTAGTTTATTTTCTTCTTTTACCAGATCGAATGCAAAAACAAATATAAAGTTATCCAGAATCACACAGCGTGCCTTATTCCATCACCAGACGCAAGAGATCCGGGTAGGGAGAGAGAGAGAGAGAGAGAGAGAGAGAGAGAGAGAGAGAGAGAGAGAGAGAGAGAGAGAGAGAGAGAGAGAGAGCTATATTCGGGAGTGGTAAACATACTGAGAATTATAGAGCAGTATACCAATTTCATACTAACACAATCGTATAGGAATATAGCTATGCAAAAATAAAAAAATCCCCAAAAAATCTTTTTTTCGAGATAAAAGAGCTCGACAGTGACGTGATCTGGACCAAATTTGACCGTTGACACATAGTCATGATTTCTGCTAATGAAGCGATGACGTATATTTAGATTATTTTTTACATATACGTCATCGTTTTATGGGCAGAAATCATAAATATATGGCAACGGTCCGATGAATGCCTAAATATGTCGCTGTCGAGCTCTTATATCTCGAAACGATTTGTGATCTTTGCCGATTTTTGAACCACATACATTTTGATCTCTAATCATATGCTTTACGTGAACACCACATGGCCTTCTTTTTTACTAACATTTGCACGCTATGTAATATTTATTTACCTGTAAATTATGGCAGACGACATTCTATTACAGGTATTCAAGTCGATCTGCGCTAAACAAATTGGACTTTTATTTTAGTCTTGTAGTAGCCCCTACACCAGTGTGTTAGTACGAAAATATTATGCTCTTCGTCCTTCGAGTTCGAAGATGACCATAACATCACTAACTGGATCAGGTCATTTTGTGCTGTGAACTGTTTGTTGCACACAAGACATGAGATGCCGCTTGGGACTGCTTGATCAAGAGACGACGTGCTGCAGTTCCGGGATTTATGCTGCTTGCGCTTCTGCACAGCCTCTACAATTCTCCTCAGCTCATAGTCCGTAGCTCCAGTGGAACGATCCTGTGCTAGGTCTTCACAAGACGCAGGGCTAATGTTGAATTATTTCAATGATGACGGGGGTGGGGGGGGTATTTAAATTGTCTCTTCTGACCTTCCTGAGATCGCTTTCCCTCATTCTGCTCGCCGTAGAAGATCTTCTTTGGTAATCGCTTGTCTGACATCCTGGTGACGTGGCCTGCCCATCTCATCTGTGATTTCATCAGCAGAGCGTGGATACTTAGAATGCATTCCCATGGGAAAACCTCAGTGTCCGGGAACGTGTCCTGCCATCTTATCTTCATCAGTTTCCTCAAACAGCCCATGTGAAACTGGTTCAGCTTCTTGGCCATCTTATCTTCATCAGTTTCCTCAAACAGCCCATGTGAAACTGGTTCAGCTTCTTGGCATGGTGTCTGTACACCGTCCATATTTCGCATGCGTACAGCAGGGTCGGCAGCACAATGGCTTTGTAGACCTCTGGTTTTGTTTGCAGACTGATGTCTCTATGTTCCCACACATTTGCTCGTCGGCTGCCAAATTCTACAATTGCGTTGGCCATTCTGGCGTTGGTTTCGTCATTGATGTGGACTGCACGTGACAATTTACTGCCGAGTTAGGTGAACGTGTCCATTGCTTGGAGGGTTTGGCTATTCACTGTCATGGTAGGCTCTACGTAAGGCTTTTCTCGTGCATGTTGGTGCATCACCTGTGTCTCCTTGATACTATTTGTGAGACCGAAATTGTCACAAACTAACAAGAAATGGTCCATACTCTGTTGCATGTCAGACTCAGGTTTGGCATTCAGGGAACAGTCGTCAGCAAATAGGAGATCACGAACAGTCACTTCCTGTAACTTCGTCTTCGCCGGTAGTCTCTTCAGGTTGAAGAGCTTGCCATCATTCTGGTATCTGATGTCGATCCCAGTATCATAGTCACAGAAGGTATCTGTTAGCATGGCAGAGAACATCATACTGAAGAAGGCTGGAGTCAACACATGCAGTTTTGCTTGGCTCCACTGTTGAATGGGAATGGGTCAGATGACTCACCGTTGTCCAGGACGCGATCAAGCATGCTATCATGGAATTGCAGAACCATTACGATGAATTTCTCTGGGTAACCAAATGTTGCCATGGTCTTCCAGAGGCCCCCATGACTGGCTGTGTCAAAGGCTTGTGTCAGGTCGACGAATGTCGTATACAGGTTGGAGTCCAGTTCCTGATATTATCCTGGAGTTGACGAGCTGCAAAAACCATGTTTGTGGTCCCTCGTCCCTTCATGAAGCCACATTGACTCTCAGACAGGATACCTTGATTGATATGATGCACAAGGCGATTCAGCCTAAATCTGGCGAGGATTTTGTTGACATTTGACAGCAATGACATGCCCCAATGGTTGTCGCAGGATTGTCTGTTTCTTTTTCGCTTGTACAAGTGGACGGTGGATGCATCCTTGTACTCCTGGGGTATAGTTGTTCGAGTCCACACTGACTGGAATAGTTCAGTCAGCTTCTGAGCCATGTGCGAGCCTCCAGCTTTGTAGACCTCTGCTGCTATAGCATCTGCTTCTGGTGCTTTGCCAATTGACAGCAGGTCAATTGCTTTCTCAGTTTCAGTCAGCGTTGGGGGATCAGCAAGAAATATGCTGATTTCCACTTTGGGCAGTTGATCAATTGCCTCTTCACTGACAGATGATTGTTGATTGATGATGTTGTTGGAGTGTTCTGCCCATCTTTGTAGTATTTGTTCTTTGTCAGTAAGCAGTGTGGTGCAGATATCACTCAGTATCGGAAATGTTCCTGATGATAGTGGCCAATAGATTGTCTTCAAAGCATCATAGAAGTTATTTATGTCATTCCTGTCTGCGTAGAACTGAATCTCATCTGCCTTGTTGCTCAGTCATGAGTCTTGCAACTCTCTAAGTTCTCATTGGACAGTCCTCTTGATGTTGTTGAAGGCTGCCTTCTTAGATGATGAAGCGCTGTCTTCTAAACTGGCCTTTTGGAACCGATGTTTTTCGTTCAGTAGTCTCCCTATGGTAGCATCGTTCTCATCAAACAATCTTGATATTTACGTGTGGTGGGACCGAGGGTTTAGGATGCAGGCGAGTACAAAGAGTCTCTGAAGGATGCACAGTTTTCCTTGATGATATCGGAGTTTGCATCAAGTGTTTGAAGTTGGCTGCACAGTTCTTTAACAAACGCCTGTTTCACATTCTCCTATTTCAATTTGGAGACATTTAGTTTTTGTGCATTTTTTTTACCTTGTGGTCGTCTGCTGGGCTGAATCCGGATACTGAGCTTATAGACTATGAGCCTGTGGTTAAGTCAGCATTCTACACTTCTCATGGTCTTCACTCAGACACACTGCCTATCTCTTCTCCTGACGATGACATACTTGGTGAGATGGCAGTGCTTGGAGCGCGAGTATCCAAGACGTCTTGTTGCGGTTTGGCAGGCGGAAGACTGTTTCTGATTAGGAGGTCGTGTTCAGCCCATTTCCTCAGTAGGAGGAGTCCGTTCTTGTTGCGTTTGCCAAAGTCATTTTGCCGATGACGCCTAGCCATGACTGGTGATCTGCGTCAACTCTATTATTGAAGTCGCCAAGGATGATGAACTTTTCTGCCTTCGGGACTTCTGCGATGAGAGACAACAGGTCTTCATAAAATTTGTCTTTGATCTTATCTGGGATTGGTCATGTTGGGTGCATAGGCGCTAATGATAGTTGCATGTCTTCTTCGAGACAGTTGGAGTCTAATTTGCACGAGTCTGTCATTCACGCCCTTTGGGAGATTTGTGAGCTTGCGGACTTGGTGTGATTTGATAGCAAACACAACACCAGCTTCACGTCGCTCGTCTTTACTTCGGCCACTGTAGAAGAAGGTATAGCCGGCTCCTACTTCGGTGAGTTGTCCTTCCTCAACTAGGCGAGTTTCACTCAGGGGCGCTATCTGCAGGTTTAATCTGGCCAGTTCTCTACCAACAAGAGCTTTTCTTCTCTCTGGTCTATATGCTGATGTACTGTCCATTAATGTGTGCACATTCCATGCACCGACAGTGAGTGGTGTCACCTTTGTCTGATTGTATGATTTTCGACCGCTAAGGTGAGATCCCCATCAACAACGGTATGCTGACCAGGGTTAAGGTGAAACAGTCAATGCTTAGGGCACCTTTTCTAGCCCCCTCCTCATTCTATTGGGGTGAGCAATATGATCCTAAAAAGGACTGCTCAGTCACCCAGGGGGCTGCCGAGTTCCACTGCTGCTTCGGTCCAGTGAAAAGCGACCCTTTGCCCTGAGCCGCCTGTATGCAGATCTGCAGCTATAGCTCCTAGTGTATCCACACCTGCTGCTTTGCCGCTCGCCACAGGACTTGAAGGTATCTGGTTGGTAGGGGAAGGGGGATGATGTCATAACTGGCATGTGAGTTGGATTTAAGTGACGGAAAGTTGCGCAGAGTCACCCTCACTCACTCGTCCAGGCCTGTCTGAATCCAGTGGTACGACAATACTGAGACGTCCGGAGACAAGTCTAGATACGATGGATGGCCACCAGGTCTCACTGCAACTAAGCTGATGCCCTGATCTGTCCACACAGCTCTTGCCATCTGCCTTGACAGGCGGGGCGATGAGCATATCTGCTCGGCCGCCTGATCCACCAAAGAGGACTTTCCAGAGGGAGCCAGGTGTAGCTCTCCACCCTGGGTCAACAGTCGCAGGTAGAACAGTCTACTGTTTCTTACGGAAGCAGGTGTAGCCTGACTTGAAATATTCTACTGCTCTATAATAATCAATATGTTTATTACCTTCGGGAAATATACGCAATGAATACGAATTTTTAAGGACAAGTAGACACTGGCAATTTTTCAACCTATTCGAATTCATGTTTAAACTTCAGATAGATATATTATATTTTTGGCAAAGACTCTTATTAAACAATAAATTTTACATGACAAAATAACTTTAGCAACAGAAGTATATATAGCATGGTACCTCAATGAACATCAATACAAAACCTATGGTTCATAAATTTACATATCTTGAGAAGTTCACAAAAATGTCATTTTCGCTTCAAGTCCGAAGAAGTACAGTAATTTGTGAGAAACTCCTTATGTATGGTTAGATTCAGTAGATTGTAGTATGAGTAGGGAATCCAGGACAAAATAGTAATAGTAATAAAAAATTATAAAAATTACTTTAGAATAACATACACTCTATGCCTATTTTCTTTAAAGTCGCTAAAAAACACAGTTAACATATCGATTTCCCCAAACCCTAAACAGGTGTAACTGTAGAAGAGATGAAGATCATTATTGATGAGCACAATAGAATCCGGAGCCAAGTCACACCTACTGCAACAGATATGATGAAGCTGGTAAGTACACTGAATATGTAAGAGCTCGATGAATGATCTTCCTTCAAAAATAGGCCTGGTCAGTAGGCGACTGTTAGCACTGGTAAGGGTAAATTGCCAAATTTAGGATATACAGTATACTCTTGCTTGTAAACCACTCGCTAAACCGCCATCCTAGCTTATAAATAGGGCAAATGTTAGCATTGATGAGATTACCAACTTGAAGTGTTGGCACAAATATGATTAAGCTGGACAGCCTAACAAGTCTTGGATATGGAGTCTACTTCGTTTTTCGTTACCCGTTATTCTTCTATCCTAGTTTCGATCGCCCACAATTTGTTGCTTCGAAACGCATTATAATTCAGGACATATTTGCGTAAGGCGACTAGTCGTATGGTAAATCAGTTGGGGCATTAATGTCTTTAACACCCAAGGACTGATGGGTCCAAATGTGCCTAAAAGTGAAGTTTGTCTGCGTCAGTGTGTTTGCCCGTCTGGCCATATGTAAGAGAAAGCTTTCTGGCTAAGAATTCAAAAAACGTTTCAAATATAAGACACATACATTTACCCAAAACTCGGTTGTTAGAATTCATAGTTGCACATAGGGTAAATCTGTAAAAATACATAGAATTAGGAGTTGCAAGTGCTAACGATTTCATGCAAGTTGTTATTCAAATACAATTGTTTTTAAATAAATTATATCGTATTTCAGAGTTGGGACGATGCTCTCGCAAATCTAGCGCAAAAATGGGCCGAAAATTGCGAGATTAAGCATGATGCGTATTACCAAAGAAGAGATTTTGGTACTCTCTCTCTCTTTCTCTCTCTTGTGTACATGTTGAGTGGGTTTTTTCTTGTTTTAAAAAAAGAGAAATAGATACGAAAAACAAGCTGTAGCAATTTACGTTTAGCACGCCTAGATAAAGGCAACTTCTAGCCCCTAGTCAGCAAACTGTCAGAGCACAAAATTGAAATCAGACTAAAAACTCTCAAATTAAAAAAATAAAATAAAACTACTCAGAGTTGCTCAATCTCACTGATATTGGCTTACATGTATAGACACATTAACCTTTCTTAAATTTGAGCATGTGTTAAAATTGTGTTCAGACAGTTTGGGTGACTACTGGGCCAGAACTTAACTAGTTTAGAGGCTACACATTATTCTCACAGTCAGACACAGCCTAAAATTATAACATCTGATTGGTCACTGTTTTGACGTCAAGCAGATGTCAAGATTTCGATTTGAATATGAGTTTGAATGTGGGGACTCTTGAAAATTTCGCGACCTAACTGACCTCTCAGATGAATCTCCGGACCTAATTGATCTCTCAGATGAATCTCGGTGCCTAACTCACCTCTCAGATGAATCTCGGGACTTAATTGACCTCTCAGATGAATCTCGGGACCTAACTGACCTCTCAGATGAGTCTCGGGACCTAACTGACCTCTCAGATGAGTGTGACGTATGTCAATCAACTATTGCATAACAAACATTTAAATGAACTGCTGCCACTCTCTGACAGTACAGCTGTGTGACGCAATGAACACCGTGACACGTCATACTCATATATTTGAATGTATTAAACTTGAAATGATCATCTATGTATTGCGTTGAGTCATTATTTAACATTTACTTTGTTAAATAAATGTTTGTCCACAAAATATTTCTATATAATAAGTGTTTTTTCTCCACTCCATTTGAAATCGTTGCATCTTATTTATTTATTTTATTTGTACTGTTCTACACAGCATACTTTACTTAGTTTATTATTATGAAGATAAACATCATGATTACTTTGTACGATAGTCAATGAAAAAGTGAGGGCGAGCTCACACCCTGGGTTTACACAAAATATTGCTAATGACATCAAAGATGATAATGTCTATTCATGTATCATGTTTTTTTTTTTAAAGCCAACTACTTTTCCTTTCACAAAATTCTAATTCCAACTTAATACTTAATTCGAGTTATGACTCTATAGCTATCCCGGCCATCCCCACAGAATCTAAAATTCTAGTAACAAGCACAATTGTCTTTTTCCTTAACCGCTCTCCGTGCCCTGTGCAATACATAGTCAACTATCAATGAAAGTTCGCTGAAGAAATAATGTAAGCCGATTATGTAATTGTCTACCTTTGTCGTCAGATAAATGTAATTATAGGTAATTTACTTATACAAATCCAGCTGGTTTAGCGTATTGGTTGTAATTTTGCATGTCACAATCGCTTGAGTTGTTGGCCTCAGGATAGGATCAAGAGCATAATGCATAACTATTATAACTTACTTATCCTATGACCTTTTTTCATTATTTTATGTACACATTCATGTTTAAAGACGTATTTCAGTTTAGAACAGTTTATGTCTCAGAAGAGATGTTTACTGTCTGTCCTGCTATACGATAGCCAACACTGTCTTTATATATATATATATATATATATATATATATATATATATATATATATATATATATATATATATATATATATATATATATATATATATATAATCTTGGATATATACTATACATATATAATCTTGGATATATACTATATATATATATATAATCTTGGATATATACTATATATATATATATAATCTTGGATATATATTATATATATAATCTTGGATATATACTATATATATAATCTTAGATATAAACTATATATATATAATCTTGGATATATACTATATATATAATCTTAGATATAAACTATATATATATAATCTTAGATATAAACTATATATATATATAATCTTGGATATATACTATATATATATAATCTTGGATATATACTATATATATAATCTTAGATATAAACTATATATATAATCTTGGATATATACTATATATATAATCTTGGATATATACTATATATATAATCTTAGATATAAACTATATATATATAATCTTGGATATATACTATATATATAATCTTAGATACAAACTATATATATATAATCTTGGATATATACTATATATATAATCTTAGATATAAACTATATATATATATATATATATATATATATATATATATATATATATATATATATATATATATAGTTTGTCCTGCTTTATGATAGCCCACATTGTCTTAGATCTACTGCAATGATGTGCCTACTCTTAGCCTCTCTGTCGATTAACGAGATGATGCAATAACTGAGCAAATTATACGTTTAGAGACGGCTTATTTAATTTTAAATTGTAATACCTGCTTCTTTGGATGCATGGCATAATGAACACTATTCTTAACGATTGATTGCTTGAAGAGAAGAGTAGCTGGATGGCAGCTTAAGTGACACTTGCTCTGTATTAAAATTTTACTTTCAAATTTCCAGGAAGACTGACAGTCGGTCAGAATATAGCATGGGGAAACTGGAAGATGGACTGGAAGTTTGCCATCAAGATTTGGTACGACGAGATTGCCGAGTTTACCTATGGGTCCAGTGCCAACAAGCTGGGGAGAGTTGGACATTTCACTCAGGTAAAATTCAGCAACATATGGACTTAAATTATGTGACAAGGATACAAGCTGTAATACCAGGATGTTGTATCACCCCAATTATTATCATTAAAATAGCAAATCATGAAATACAGATTTTCTGAAAAAAGTTGGATGCTTCCTCTCATTTCAGACTCCCTGCCCCCATCCTCCGAAAGAAGAGAGCTCAAAATAAAAAAAATTATTATTCCCATGTAATATGAGGTCTCATCTTTTACATCGATAATAGGAGAATGGACTTTCCTGAATCATAGTTAAATTAAAAATCCATTCTACAAAACCATACCAGTATATATGACGATTTTTTCCACTTAAAAAAAAAAAACAAAACAAAAAAAAACAAAAAAAACAGACCCACTACTATAGTACGTTTAAATACAATTTATGAAAGTAAAAAGAAATGGACTGTGATGTTTGCAGACAGGAGAAAAACGAAATACAAAGCATAACAGTTGCAATGATTGTTGTTATAAGAACATTCTTGAAACTCGAAGAGAAGTAGATGTGACAGGGAAATGTTTGGCCCCATCCCCACCACCCCTCCCCCTGTGGTCTATACACCTTGGGCCAGAGGGGCTACCGGCGATGCATCGTTGGCTGGTTGGGTCATAAGGGACAGAAAGGGGAAACATCCGGGGACATCCCTTCCACGCCTCTGAGATCGTGGAAAAATATATTGTAAATCACATCATTAGAGAAATAAACCCACTTGGATATACCGCAGCTTAAACAACCGGATAGGTATACAGTTCGCGGTATGGCATTGCATCTGCAAAATCTTGCACTACTGCAGATTCTGCAAACTTTGCATGCTACTGCGGCGGAAATGGTGGACTTTACAAAATTGGGTTTACCACGTGTGTTTTCTACAAGTATCTCCTCATGTCTCGCAGCCTTGTCGGAATGTGCACCATTAATTGCTACAGCAAGTCAGTAAATTCTGATACGTTTTGTCGAGTACACCAATTGGCGCCATTTTCAGACTTGAGGACTATGAGTATGCATTGGTGGTAGCCGCCAAAAATGGTCGAGAGGATAACGTGCGGCTTGGCAATAGTGGGGTGCCCCAGACTTTGATATGGCTATGTTGCTGGCCGCCAACAATGGCTACGAGTCCATTGTGCGTTTTTGCAAATACTGGGAGACCTCAGATTATGACAAGGCTACGGTTATGCACCTTTTCCAATACTGGAGAAATACTAGCCTAAATGCGTACAACATTGCTATGGTCATGGAAAACCAAAATGGTTGTGAAACAAATTGTAAAGCTTTGCCACGACTGGAGAGCAACCAGCTTCAATTTAGCTATAAAAGTTGCTGCCCAAAATGGCCACAATCTGCAGTTCCTTGCAAACGAAGCCTCTAAGCGGAGAACCACTACCCGAGATATGGTATATAAATGGCTGGTATGGAATATCAGCACTGTCAGCCAGGGTGAACACATTGAAATGCTATACAGGGTCGGTGACGCGGCGTTGCCGGCCTTCCAGCTCACCAGGAGTGTATATATAACGGACTATCTCGCTAGACGGAAGTCGAGGCTTTGGCTATCTTACGGGCAACGAGGGCTTATGCGCAACTGCGCGCTCTTTGATGGCGTCTGAGGGGCCTTTGCTTGTCAGCCGCGTCACCTCATCATTAAGAGCATAAACCACCTCAGACAGCCGCCGCACCAACTCCCACGAGCGCACACCAGACGTCAACGACATTTTTTGTGTGTATTGGTGGATAAATAGCCTCTAAGCCAGCGTATATTTAAAGCGTTGGTTGTCGGCTTCACAGCGCCGGACTCTAACATTGTGTTTCGCCAGCAGTTGCGACACAGCGCCTATGAACTCTCTACTGGGATTGACCTGTATCATATATGACCACTTAAGCGAGAGAGCCCAGAGGGCACTATTGTCAATGATTCGCCTGTCAGTGGCTTTGCGGCTTTAAACCGAGAAGCAGCCTCTACTGCTGTTAGCACGTACTTATAAGTACGCCTGCTCACGTTATCGTGCGCTAGATAAAGCAGATCGGTTTAGTATGTCTGCCAGACAGCTTGCCGGACAAGCCATGACTTAGCCTCGGTTAAGGGTACTCTAGTTAGAAGCTTCTCTACCGCACCGCTTGAATGCCAGATTTTTTGTGGGCTGGGTGTGTTGTAGTTAGAAAGCTTAGGCTCCTCGCCAATCCGCGACAAGCAAAACAATAGCCTTCATGCTTTTCGCTGGAATGTTTAGGCTGGTGTTCCATATGGGGTCTGTTGTACACTTTTCCCATGTAATGCTGCCTGATGATGCGTGCGAGTTCTGCGAGGGTCACAACGTCGTAATCCACCGAGATACCACTGATGATGTAGCAGGCCCCCCACATTCGTGCTCAGGATTGCCTGGTTGTAGTCGTTCAACGTCAGCTCGAAGGAGAAATGCCAGACTGGTACTATGTCATGTGATCGTTCAGCACTTGAAGTCGAGTGGTTAAGCGATTGCAAACCATTTTCCGGAAGCAGGGCATCACCATCGCCTCGATTCTCACGGTGGTTCATAATAAGCACAATTGTGCTAGCGGTCATAGGCAGCACAGCTACCTCCCGTCGTCCCGAGACCTGAACCCAGCAGCGCAAATGGATTGGTAGAAAAGCAATTACAGTGGCTGGCAGGTATGCTGAAAACGCTCACAGAAAAATCTCTGAGGCGTTGTCTGGCATCACTGGCACTGTTGTATCATTCTTCCTAAACATCCGCGGTTATATTCGCCACTCTCCGCGCTCAAATTAGTACGCGCAGACGAACGCGAACTCGAAGACAGCGCGAGGCAGGGTGCCCGTCATTCAAGAGCGGAAAAACCAGATGGCCGCAAGCCCCGACACAATACCAGCTACGATTAGTACTGTTTTGTTGCATCGCGGTATTCCGCTTTTTTGATGACTGCAGGTTTTGCAAGGTGCCGGTCCGCACTTGTCATGCGCAGATGGGTCAAAGCTAAGCTATTCATGCTTCGTTGGTTTCAGTTGTTGTGTTTACTCTCCCTCCGTGCTGGCATTACTCGTGCTGGGTAGCCTTGTTGCAATAATAATGGCCTTCGTGCCCATATTTAAGTAGTCGGCTGCAACAACAATTTCACAGCCATACCGCTCATAAGTGCAAATGCGAAGATTCATGTCGCTTGGAATCGTGTAGAGGCCAACCATCGCTCCATTTACCAGAATGCAATTGTTACGCGAAACCAACCGTTGCTGCAACCTTTCTTTTTCATCCCCCCTTCCGTGCGATATAGTCAATATATATCTTATAGATGGTTGTCTGTTCTCTAAACGAAAATCGGCTGCGGTCCCATACAGCTGTGGCAAGTGGTATGTAGTCCGAATAGCTGCCATAGATGTATATTGAGCCCATTCCTTTGTTTTCGCTGTGCTTCTGCCGCTAGTCTGAGATTTTATCTGCACCAAACTCGTTGCAAAAGCTGACGTAGGCGCCCATGTCGATAGCGTTGTTAAATTCGTTCCACCCTGTTTGGACCGGAAGGGTGCACCGCAACTGGCTGAGGAACCCAGTAAAAGCTGCGGACCATTTCGCTGGCGAATAGATGGTCGCGGACACTAACGCCACAACAGGTGGTAGCGGACCATATTGCAAAGTTCAGCTGAGTTTGCCAAAACCTCATCTTGACGGTTACTCCCTGGTTGATGCCAAATCAGCGGTCCACAACCTCCTTAGATTAGATGTACGATAGCACATACTTATCGGTTATGTAGATAAATTTCGCTTCGAACGATAAACCCTCTCTTCCAAACGCGTCGTGGCTGAGCAATAGTTCGGGGATGCTTGCTCTTTCCGTAACATTGTAGGCATAGACACCGCCGACACTGTATTTCTCGCCGCTAGTAAAACAAAATGCTTGAGGCAATACCATCATTCCGTCGTTCTGACAATGTATGCTGTATTAACTAGCTCTATCCTTGGACCGATGGCTCTAGAACAGGCGATACGCACCTACCCGTGTAAGGCTCCGAGAGATTTCGTTCAGCCCAGGATTGCACAACGTTTCGGCTGGGCTTGGTAATCATTATTTTCACGTGTACGATTTCCGGTCCCACATCCCTCCGACGACCATCACCGTTCCTGATGTTTATTAATACATAAGTACGCCATGCCTGGCATATCAGTGGCCTATAACCATGCGGGTCAGTATCACACTTACTAAACCAAACTGGCTGTTCAATCTCAACTCACTCGCACCCATCTTTGGGTTCACCCAAGATGTGGTTTTTGGGTCAGGCGTAAGCATAGCAGCTAATATCCCGGCATTCATCAACATCCCAGGCTCTATGTTCACCTCGACCAAATCAACACGACCGCCGAAAAAAAGAGCATCCCGCTACAAGTCATTCCTGTGGGTGATGAATCCTACGGAGAGTCGCGTACTGTCTCCTATGGAAAACCTCACTGGCGTAGATCACGTGAAGGCAGCATCCAGGATCTCTCATTACTCATCTTAGACGAAAGACAATCGCCGGTTAAAATGCTGGCGTGCACTATCACCATTGAGATTCTAGCACACTATGAGTCTACATAGTCTGGGCTTCTTTAGTAAACACGTTGCAAGCGCCTCTGAGCCATCGCCCCCGTTTAATGTCGCCCCAGAAGATCCCACAGATGCTGAAACTCTCATCCTCGTCGCGGGCCAAGCAAGCGAATGCACATGTACTGGTGCTGCCTTGAAGGTTGTGTACTTAACGGCCAATATCACGTCTGTCAGCGTGATTACAGCAACTGATGCGTCTGTTTACTGTCGCTGGGGTTCAACGTAAAACTTTCAAAACGTTGGCGGTTTTACCCTCAGCAACAACGACTATCACCGTCCCAGGTGCCAAATTTTACTTCATTAACCTCCATGGGAATCGTGGTAACTGAACGTAGGCAACGCGTTCAATCCGTATAAACGGAGTCGAACGGGCACATAATGACACATAATGAGTGTTCAGAGTATCTGCGCCTAATTGGGGTTGACATGTACGGTTCAGATTGGGGTGGAACGAGGATGCAAAGCAGATAGACATCAAGTACTGGGGCCACCCAGAACACCCTGAGCCAACCCGCGAGCAGCTAGGGTTAATTGGGCTTTCGCTGTCGGAACAACAATCGAAAGTACTTCCATCAGGGCGTCTCGGCAGCGATTGTAACTACAATGGCAAAATGGTTTTTTGGCGAAACGTTTCGTCGGGAATATATGTAGAACCCTCTATCACTCGTCTCACTAGCAGAAAAAAACACACAAAAAAAAAAAAAAAAACAACAACAGAGTTATATAAAAAAAGACGCATTCTGCTTCATCACAGTGATTGGTCAGAAAAACTAACAGTCGCTGAACATGCGGACAAAAGAGTCTGCTTGCTAGCGTGTTATTTCCAGCTCTAATGATATTAATCAAACGAACATTTTCTTTGACATCAACGCCATCTTGCCAGGAGAGCTACCCTCACCCCCGTCTACATGTCAATTCAACTTTCATATCACGCTGCTTATTGAGGAATTATAATGACGCTATACCCGACTATAGATGACCCGCCTGACTTTCACCTGTTAAAAGATCTCCGAGTTTGAACCTTTACTTCGCGCAGAAGCAGAACAACGGCGCGCTATGTCAAAAAGTACATACACGCAATAATTGTAGTGGACGGTGCTGATACCACAATGATGGCTGTGTCTCTGGGCATTGATGTGGCGAGGGTTGGTCCGTAGTGAAACAATTGTTGTGGCTCAGCTAATTATACCGTTAGAGATAACAAGACTGAGCTGCGGCCTGCTTTCGATCGCCGGGCAGGGGCTTTTGTTAGCTGGTGGCTGACTACGTAGGCCAAAAAGCAGAATGAAATTCGCGTCTTTGCCGAAACAAAACTCAACACGATCGTAAACCAAGTAGCTAAGACTATCTCCGCGAAAGAGTTCACGCTTGTTCTAGATGAACTCAACTCCCCCCCCCCCCAATTTTAACAATAAAAAAAAAAAAATTAAAAATTAAAAAAAAGAGCTAATAGCTCGCAGAGATTAAGCCCGCAAAATTTCCATGAAAAAAATGGCTGGAGATTGACTGTAAGCTGTGTGTGTTCCTATTCTTTGCCTTTAAAATTTCCATGAAAAAAATGGCTGCAGATTGACTATAAGCTGTGTGTGTTCCTATTCTTTGCCTTTAAAATTTCCATGAAAAAAATGGCTGGAGATTGACTATAAGCTGTGAGTGTTGCTATTCTTTGCAAAATTTCCATGAAAAAAATGGCTGTAGATTGACTATAAGCTGTGTGTGTTCCTATTCTTTGCAAAATTTCCATGAAAAAAAATGGCTGTAGATTGACTATAAGCTGTGTGTGTTCCTATTCTTTGCAAAATTTCCATGAAAAAAATGGCTGGAGATTGACTATAAGCTGTGTGTGTTCCTATTATTTGCAAAATTTCCATGAAAAAAAGGCTGGAGATTGACTATAAGCTGTGTGTGTTCCTTTTCTTTGCCTTTAAAGCCGCCGCTTCCCATGAGCTAACTCCCCCGCCCCCGCTTGTTAGCACGCCTTTGGCATGGATAGTAAACCGTTCCCTGGCCTTGTGCAGACATTTTTTTCACTTACAGTTAATGCATCGACCAGTGATATTTAGAGCCTCATACAATCATGGAATCTTTTGACAGTAACCTATATGTTAGCCCTGTGCTACCTTGAAATCATACGTAAAACAGCAATGTCAAATTTGAAACTCTACAAAGAGTTCACAAAGACCTACACTATATACAAGGCTGAAATTAGTTTCGTCATTACCGCTTTGCCAGATCCATCTCTGTTCAGCCATTACCCAGAAATTATTGCCAATAAATAAGAGGTGATTCCTCCATTGAAGAGTTCAAATATGTCCTAGATAATATCATAAATTCATCATAGATATGAAAAAAAAAAAAAAAAAAAATATGATCACATGGACCAAGCTTTCCATGATTGGCGAATTGGTAAAAAGCTAGTTAATCATAAACTTGCTGTAGCTACATCAAAAGCTATGTGTTCTTATGTCATGTCCTTTACCCTGTGAGGGCCGGTCCCCGGCTGATTTCCTTTTAGTCCCCACGTGGCACTAGGCCCTGGCGAGCCAATAACGCATGCCAATTTTTGTTGTGTCACGAGAAACATGCTCCCGCTGGCTCCATATGTCTTACTACTGTTGTTTTAAGAAGTGGTCAAGAAAGCCCTATATACTATTATAATCCAGTAGAATGGATTTTGGATTTAACTATGGTCCAGAAATTTCATTTTCCACCTACTTGCATCCATGTACTGTAGTGGTGTCACTAACATCTCGTTTTAAAACCCATTTCATCACTCTTTAAAAATATAAATGATTTTAAAAATTATTTAATCTTATTTGTATTGACAATTCTATAAATTTATTGTCAGTGAACACAAATAGTGTTATGGCATTAGTCAGCGTAATTCCTGAATTTTTTCCGATATTTTATCATTATAGTACCAAAGTGTAAGGATAATCTAAAATAGCAAATTAAAACTAGTATATAAAGTATCTTATTAATACAAGTAGCTTCAAGTATAATTTTTGTGCATGGATCAGACAAAAAGTTTGCTACAGTACAATGTTGCTCATGTAGGTAAAGCTTTCGCTTCGCTTCAGTAAAACTCTTGCAATGCAGATGTAGATAATGTCATATTTGCACCTATCAAATAATAAGATTATTCCTATCAGCACCAAGCTGATGAAATGTGGCGTAAATGATAAGTATATCTACGGATCCTGTCAAATATCTGTAGCTATAAAGGCCGAGTTTTAAACCAGCCCGTTTGGCCAGAAATATCTGGTTACGTTTGTATCACAACAGCTATGATTGGTCCAGTAGTCCCGATATCAAACAGCGTGTGAAAACCTATTAGGTATAGATTGATCTCTTGGTGCAAGGAGTTGTAGGTTTAGTAACTTTCATCTACAGCCGCTTGATATTAGCAGGTATTAATCTGATGTCAAATCTCATCTGTCAATGAATGTGTCATGTAGTCACCAAGGTAAACTATCAAATCAGATCCCGATAAAAAAACAATTTTCCATTATGACAACTGAATTCATACTGACATTAGGTATTATCTCTGTTATTATCTTCTTCATATGCAAGTCATCTTTTTTCAAAGTAGTCAATGGAAGCAACCAAACTTGTAGTTGAAAGGGTCATGGTTTAAAACTTCGAAATACGCGTTATTCGTAAACTGCACATGCGCATGTCTCTGAATTTTCTTTGTGTGGAAAATATGTGTAGCCCACTCCTATCATTTACAGCTTGTGTGGGCAAAAAGCGTCAAGGTCGGATGTGGATATGTTTTTTGTGGGAAATGGCACGTGTACGTGTGTAACTACGGCCCTGCGTAAGTTCAATTATGCTTGTCGCTTAAATTTAAAATTTGTGTAATTTTTTTCCATCCAATAACATTGTACATTGGTGTAAAAGAGCGGATGATTAAATTTGCCATCCATTTAACAAATCTTTATTTCTGTCTTTGTTGATTCTTTCTTTCTGTTCTTTTATCTTGTTGGAATTAAAAAATATATATGTTATTGAGAGATCGAGCAGATTTTTTTTTTTTTTGGGGGGGGATTGCGATTCGGGGGGAAGTGTGGTTGAGGCAAGTATTGTGAACAATAAAACTAACATAAAAACCTTTAGTATATAATACATGTTTGTTTACATCAGTTACAGAATAGATTTTACTCAACTAAGAGCTTTGATACCTCTAAAATTTCAGATCTAACAATTTTTTTTCAAAGTTCGATACATTTTTGTTGTATTTCTCCAAACTATTAGCCTTCAGATTGCTTAAAATGTTGTATTTATGAATCTTTATGTAGATATTATTATTATTATTATTATTATTATTATTATTATTATCAGGGGTAACAGTGGACTTTCTAATCCCTACACCTCGGGTCCAACATGCCAGGATTGTCCGAAGTCTTGTAAAGATGGCCTGTGTGGTATAACAATCCTATATTTATGTTTTTCTCTATTTTGGCGACTTTTCATCATTAAATATGTGAACATTTAAACTAAATTGCATTTGGACATCCCAGTTTGTATCTTCTTTTGAAGGATTCAACGTTGTGCAGAGATGATTTGCAGTGTCTTTTCAGGGATATAGGACTACAGTGGTATTCATGAACACGTTTACAACATGGACGACTTCATTTCAATTAGATTATGGGGATATAGTTTCTTTGGAACACACACACACACACACACACACACACACACACACACACACACACACTAATTAGAAAATAAATTGTTAAGCGATCTAAAATATTATTATGTGATTTAGTATGATGAAGCTATGTTCCGTTCTATCGTTTATAAAAAAAGAAAGAAAAACATACATAATAACTCTTTTATAAGATTTTTACGTATGAAAATTACCATGAAACAACCTCTCTTTGTAACTATATAGATTGTAATGGCAAGGTATGCCTTAATGACGCCAAGATGAATCAGGACACCTGTGAATGTACGTGTATTGCAAAGCTTCCTATGTACCAGCTACCGGACTGCGCACGTAAGTTTAGTTTAAATTACGTCACTAGAAAGTAAATAAATAAAGTTTTGTATGGTATCCACTTAAAATTGTTTAATGTCACAATACTTCTCTTACGTAAAAAGAATAATTGATAGATACATATATAAATATATAAATTAAGGCATGGAGTCGTACGTGGCACCAATATAATCAGACAGGTTACAGAGTTATAATTCATTCTAAGCAGGATCCAACCAGTGCTTAGAGTAACGGCACCTATCGCCGAGCTCTCATGCACCAGCCCCATAATGCACAGTCATGTCCTTATATATATATATATATATATATATATATATATATATATATATATATATATATATATATATATATATATATATATATATATATCTATCATCATCATCATCATCTTTATTTCCTTCCATAGAAGATTACATGATGTAATAATTAGGAATAATAAATCACTTGATTACAATCATTAAAATTTCATAAGGTTAAAATAAAATTTAAAAAAAATAAAGAAACACTAGTATATACAAATAATGAAAGATGTAGGCAAACGATACAGCATGGCCTCATGTGGAGAAAGCCAATAATAGGCCGTAGAAGCGACAGAAATGCTTTTGCGCATGCAAAAATGTAAAGAGACATGTAGTGCGATTATCATAACACAGTTTGTCTATGCCATAAAATAGTATATTAGACTCAAAATGCTTGCATTATATCTATCATTAAATTTTGCATGATGTGCGGAAGTTGCAAGTTACAAAACCTCTATTTGTAGAACATAGCTGCACACTGCGTGACAAAGTATACCGCATACCGGACAAATAATTTGGAGATTTTTTTGTACCCATAAGATATTGCAGTTGCAGCTCATCTTCTGCTTTAAATCACGTAACCTGTAGGCTTAGTGGAAAGTTATCAGTCAGGAAATCCCAAAAAGAGTTTCTGAAACTCGACTTGTAAGGACATGCAACACAAATATGACGTATCAAGTCTGTATAAACATTCCTATATCGAACACACTTGTCGAGTTATGTTTGAGGAAAAAGCAGCCAATAGTCTAGCTATAAAATTGAAAACTGTCTTGTCTTATTTTATCCGGCTGCCATACTGAGGCAGGTCGCAAGGATATATGTATCGAAGAGAGATTGCCAAAATCTCTTTCATTAGACAGTCAAACTTTCCAAAGGATATTTTCAAAACCACAAGTTTTCAACCTTACAATTTCTTTCCAATTTTATTTATCTGGAATGTCGGAATGCTGCATATACTCAGTTAGATACTGAAGGAAATCAAATTTCTTGAAAGTATCTTATAATTTTGAAAGTAACCCGTAGCTTGATTTTGTATCATCATTTTTTGTGCATGTGCATGGTCGAGATGGTATAGGGTGCTTATAGGCAAGGCGATGGGTGCCGTAACCCGCGGATCCGATTCGAATCTCGGTAGAGTACAAATTTAAATTCTCTAACCTGTATGATAATATTATTTATTTTTATTTAAAAATTCTGTTAATGTTATAAAGCATTCTTCTGTAGAATCCAGGAATAGCACTTTCCGCTCTGTTTGGTGTATATTTGTAATTCTCTATAATAACTTCTATATGCCTTGATTTATGTGGTAGGAATCCAGATGGACTGTGTACTTAGATGAGAATTAATTACTGGGTCGACATGCGAGTATGTATGCTACGCACGAATGCCTGCCTATACAACCGACTTTGTAGCATCATTTTTTGGTGATGTGGGCATGGTCGAGATAGTATAATTGTTGGTGCTTACAGGCAAGGCGATAGGTGCCGTAACCCGCGGTTCCGAGTTCAAATCTCGGTCGAGTACGATTTAAAATGATCTAACCTGTATGATAATATTATTTATTCGTATTTGAAAATGCTGTTACTGTTATCAAGCATTCTCCTGTAGAATCCAGAGATAGCACTTTCCGCTCTGTTTGGTGTATATTCGTAATTCTCTCTCTCTCTCTCTCTCTCTCTCTCTCTATATATATATATATATAAATATATATATAAATATATAAATATATATATATATATATATATATATATATATATATATATATATATATATATATATATATAATTTATTCATTACAAATGGGAGGTGTGCCTTATGTCTAAACATTTAGCGCTTAAGTTTCTTTCCATAAATACAAAGATATCGTCATTGCCATTCGCAACATTGACACCACTGCGAGTATCATCATCAATTATGATCCTAATTTTCATGTCATTATCACCAAGCATTCATACATGACGCAATATTTCAAATTAGTATATAGACGCATTTTTAATTTATATTACTAAATAAATAAAAAAGTAAATAAGTCAATAGCAGTGTTTTTTTATGACGCAGTCAACTGTTCGCTTCTAAGTGACCGATGGTGGTGTCCACAATTCGGGAATGTCTCCTGTAGTAGTTATGTGAACGTTCCATCAGAGTGTCCTGGAATGTGTAGCTGGTGTCCAGGTAAATTATGACCACACCCTTTTCTTTCTTTATTTTATTAACTTATAAATGTATGCAAAACCGGTTATAGTTACCATTATTTAAACTTGGTCGTCTATAACAAATTATCATGTTATGTGATTACATTGTTAAGCAAAAATCACGTCCTTCTGGAAATTTTGTGTCGTATTTAAGGGCAATGTTCATGTACAGTAGAGCTTCATTAACCGAACTCCTCGGGGGACACACGAAAAACGCTTGAACAAACGGAAGTTTGGATGAACGAGTGTTAGGTTTTAACAAATCTGCACGTTCTTGCAAAATGCATGTGGTTTGGATAAACCTTTCAAACCTATCTACAACTGTCAATCAACTGTATCTTTTCAGTGATCCACGTGAACCTCTGAGAAATCAGGTTGTCAGCTACCTGTACAGCCTTGCATCATTGCTTTTTTTTAATCGACATTGCCTTTTTATCGACATTGCCTTTTTATCGACAGTGCCTTTTTATCGACATTGCCTTTTAATCGACAGTTGACTGAGAGCGACAGCTCTCAACGAGAACTCTGACACCTTCGTAGATTTTTCTATTTGGCATGTACAAGATCACATGCTTATAACTGCGCTATTATTCACCCAATTTCCAGCGAAACTTTCAAGATATGTGCAAAATGTTAATAAACAGTCTTAACTATTGCAGAAGATAAAATGTTAATAAGTAGGCAGAGCATAGGCATTAGGTGATTTAGTCGGATGAAAGTGCTTCAAATAGAAGAGACTGTATTCTACTTATGTGAACAGAATTTTGAAATGTGAGGTTGATGTAATATAAGTATAATTCATGGTTTACAGTTTGAAATGGAGCTTCATTTTGTTCTATATTATTATTATTATTATCACCATTATTATTGATTTTTTTTCTTCAAGAAATGCCTCTCATTGGGACGTTCATTTTTTCTCTCTTCTCCCCGTCCCTCTTCTCCCCCTCTGTCCCTCTCCTCCTTTTCCCCGTCCCTCTTCTTCCTGTTCCTCTTCTCCCGTCCATCTTCTCCTTGTCCCACATCTCCCCGTCCCCATCCCTCTTCTTGCTGTCCCTCTTCTCCCCGTCCCTTTGCCACTTCTCCTTCTCCCCGTCCCTCTTCTTCCTGTTCCTCTTCTCCATGTCCCTCTTCTCCCGGTCCCTCTTCTCCCCGTCTCGCTTCTCCATATCCCTCTTCTCTCTGTCACTGTCCCTCTTCTCCTTCTCCCCATCCCTCTTATTCCTGTCCCTCTTCTCACTGTCCCCATACCTTTTCTCCCCGTCCCTCTTCTTGCTGTCCCTATTTTCCACGTCCCTCTTCTCCATGTCCCTGTTCTCTACGTCCTTTTGCATCTTCTGCTTCTCCTCGTCTCTCTTCTTCCTGTTCCTCTTCTCCATGTCCCTGTTCTCTACGTCCTTTTGCATCTTCTGCTTCTCCTCGTCTCTCTTCTTCCTGTTCCTCTTCTCCATGTCCCTGTTCTCTACGTCCTTTTGCATCTTCTGCTTCTCCTCGTCTCTCTTCTTCCTGTTCCTCTTCTCCCTGTCCATCTTATTAAGATCCCTCTTCTTTCCGTCACTTTTCTCCTCTTCCGTCTTCTCCCCGTCCGGCTTCTCCTTGTCCCACTTCTCCTTGTCTCTCTTCTCTCCGTCCCTCTTCTCCGCGTCCCTCTTCTTCCTGTCCCTCTACTCCTCGTCCCTCTTCACCCCGTCCCTCTCCTCCCTGTCCCTCTTCTCCTTCTCAACGTCCCTCTTTTCCCTGTCTATCTTTTCGTCGTCCTTCTTCTTTCTACCTTTCCTTCTTCTTCCCGTTCGTCCCTATTTTCTTTCTCTTCGTCCCTCTTCTTTCTGTCCCTCTTCTCCGCGTCCCTTTTCTACCCGTCCCTCTTTTCCCAGTTTCATTTGTCATTCTCCCAATCCCTCTTTTTTTCTGTCCCTCTTCTGCCCGTCCCTCTTCTCCCTTTTCTTCTTCTCCCTGTTCCTGTCCTCCCCGTCCATCTTCTTCCTGTCCCTCTTCTCCCCGTCCTTCATTTCCCCGTCCATCTTCTCCCCATCAGCGTTTCTCTTCTCCTTCCCCCGTTCCTCTTCTCTCTGTCCCTCTTTTTTCTCCATTCCTTTTCTCCCCGTCCTTCCTTGTTCTCCCTATCCCTCATCTCCCCGTCCCTGTCCGTATTCTCCTTCTCTACGTTCCTCTTTCGCCTCGCTCTCTTCTCCCCGTTCCTCATCTCCCTGTCCCTCACCTCCCGGTCTCTCTTCTCCCAGTACCTCTTCTCTCCATCCCTCGTCTCCATGTCCCTCTTCTCCTTATCTAGTCCATCTTCTTGCTGTCACTTTTCTCTCTGTCCCTCTTGTCCCTATTAGTTTCTCCACGTCCCTCTTCTCCCCGTCTCTCATCTCCCTGTAACTCTTTTCCCCGTCCCTCTTCTTCCTGTACCTTTTCGCCCCGTCCCTCTTCTCCCTGTCCCTCTTCTCCCAATCCCTCGTCTCCATGTCCCTCTTCTCCCCTTCTCTCTTGTCCAAGTCGCTCTTCTTTCTGTCCCTCTTCTCCTTCTCCCCGTTCGTCTTCTTGTTGTCCCTCTTCTCACCGTCCCTCTTCTCCTTTTCCCCGTCCCTCTTCTCTCTGTCTATCTTCTCCTCGTCCTTCTTCTTTCTGTCCCTCTTCTCTTCGCCTCTCTTCTTCTTGTCCCTCTTCTACACGTCCCTCCACTCCCTGTCTATCTTCCCTTTGTCTCTCTTTTCCCCGTCCCTCTTCTTCCTGTCAGTTATCTACCCGTTCCTCCTCTCCCTGTCTCTGTTCTCTCCTCGTCCCTATTCTTCCCGTCTCTCTTTTCCCTCCTTCTCCCGGTTCCTTTTCTTCCTCGCTATCTTCTACCAGTCCCTCAACTCATTGTCCCTTTTCTCCACGTCCCTCTTCTCTCAGTCCTTCTTCTCCATGTCTCCATTCTCCTCGTCCCTCTGATCCCTGTCCCTCATCACCTTCTCCCCGATCCTCTTTTATCTGTCCCTCATCTCCCCGTCCCTCTTCTCCCCGTTCTTCTTTTATATGGCCCTCTTCGCTCTGTCCCGCTTCTCCTTGTCCCTCTTCTCCCCGTCTCTCTTCTCCCTGTCCCTCTTCTCGCCGTCCTTGCTCTCACTGTCCGTCTTTCCTCGGTTCCTTTTCTCCCGTCCCACTTCTCTTCATCCGTTTCCTCCTTGTCCCTCTTCTCCTTATCCCCGCCCATCTTCCTGCTGTTACTCTTCTCCCAGTCTCTGTTCTCCTTGTTTCTCTTCTTCCCGTCCCTCTTCTCCCTGTCTCTCTTCTTCCTGTCCCTCTTTTCCCTATCTCTCTTCTCCTCGTCACACTTCTCCCTGTCCTTCTTGTCCCTCTCCCCGTCCCTCTTTTTCCTGTCCCTCTTCTTCCCGTCCTTCCTCTCCCTGTCCGTCTTCTCCTCGTTCCTTTTCTTCTCGTTCTGTTTCTTCCTGTCCATCTTCTTTTTGTCCTTTTTCTTCATGTCCCTCTTCTCCCCGTTTCTCTTCTTCTTGTTCATGTTCTACCTGTCCCTCCTCTCCCTGTTCATGTTCTTCCTGTCCCTCTTCTTTCCATCCGTCTTCTCCCCGTTCCTCTTTTCCCTGTCATGCTTCTCCTTCTCTCTGTTGCTCTTCTCCTTGTCCATCTTCTCCTTGTCAGTTTTCTCCCCATCCGTCTTCTCTCCTCCCTCTTCTTCCTGTCCTTTTGCTCGAAATCCACGTCCATCTTCTTGCTGTCACTCTTTTCCCCGTCCCTCTTCTCCCTGTACCTCTTCTCCCTGTCCAGCTTCTCCTTGTCCCTTTTCTCCCCATCCGTCTTCTCCCTGTCCCACTTCTCCCTGCCCCTCTTCTCGTTGTCCCCATTCATCTTCTTGCTTTCCCCCTTCTCATCGTCCCTCTTCTCTCTGTCCCTCTTCACCTTGTCCCTCTTCTCTCCATCTTTCTTCTCTCTGTCCCTCTTATCCCTGTCTATCTTCTTCTCATCCCTCTTCTCCGCGTCCCTCTTCTCTCTGTCCCTTTTCTTACGCCCTTCTTTTCCACGTCACTCTTCTCCCTGTTCTTCTTCTCCTTATCCCCGTCCATCTTCTTTTTGCTGTCCCTCTACTCCCCATCCCTATTCTCCTCGTCCTTCTTCTACCCGTTCCTCTTTTCGCCGTCATTCTTCTCCCTGTCCCTCTTCTCCCCGTCCCTGTCCCTATTTTCTCTCTCCCCGTCCCCATTCCTCTTTTCTTTCCACCGTCCATATTCTCCCTGTCCCTCTTCTCCCCATTCCTCTTCTTCCCGTCTCTCTTCTTGCTCTCCCTCTTCTCCAGTCCCTGTCCCTATTCTCCTTCTCCCCGTCCCTCTTCTTCGTGTCTCTCTTCTTCCCGTCCCTCTTCTCCCTGTTCCTCTTCTCCACGTCCCTCTTCTCCCTGTCCGTCTTCTCACCGTCCCTCTTCTCCCTGTTCCTCTTCTCCCCGTCCCTCTTCTCCCTGTTTCTTTTCTCGCTGTCCCTCTTCTTCTCGTCCGTTGTTTTGCTGATTAATTTCGTTAAAAATCTTCATACACTATCTTCAATGAAGTTGAGAAATAATTTCTAAATGAGATTACTTAGGGTGGGATATACATCTAAGGAAAACATTATCTTTTACACCGATAAGGATGAAATATTTATGATCTGAGTTGCCAGACCGGAAAAAATTGACCGTTTGTTTATTTGCACTGTTTTTATAATGGAGTGTCTGGTATTGTGAGAAAATATTAACATTGCAATAATGTTGGATTGTATAATTTTACTTACTCTTCCACCATTGTTTGCTTATTTGGATCTTGCAGCTGCTGGAATCCAATATACTGGAGACAAAGCGCAAGGAACCGCGAATATTACCGTCACTGCTAGTCCCACCAAAGCCCCCCCAACAACCGTCGCCCAAATGAAACCCATTGCGACCGACAACGATGCCAAAAAGCTTGATGAGAAGCTCGACAAAATGAGCGCTAGCATAAGGGAGGAGTTGAAGGGACAGATAGCGGATATAAAGAAGATGTTGACCAACCAAGTGGAAAAAGAGATGAGCGTTTTGGAGGACGAGAATGCGGGTGAGTATATTTATAACAGACATTTATACATATGTATGTGTGCGTGTGTGTTTGCTTCAGAATGAAAACTAGATAATTGGTGAAATATTTTTCATATTTCTTCATCCCTATATTTTTCACACGTGGAACGTGTATGGATCCTTATATTGCATATATGAAAATGCAAGATTTCCAGTCATGCGGTGCGACGCTTGAATATTTGTTCCCACAAAAGTTATACTAGCAGCAAGAAACGAGCATTTTGGGATCTAGAAAAATAAATGGAAACTGAATTACCTTTTAAGCTTGAAAATACCTTTTTGACGAAGATATAGGACTCGTCATCATTCGCTTCTCTAGGAAGCTATATCCCTTGTCAAAAACGTCCAAACGTGGTGTGTTGTTTCGCTCGATTCGGCTGCAGTTGTGGTTGGACATAGAGAAATATCTTATAAAATGTCAAAATCGTAATTTACTGTAACAGATTAAATCATTCAGAATCAAGCAATCTCTTAAATTACTGCTGTTTTTATGATATGCCTTTTAATAAGTTTCAAGCTGAGGTGAACTGTTGAAAGGGGACGGGGTGGGAGTTTGAAGGTGAGTTTAATATACCATGCTTCGATTCTGAAGCAAAATGAGTATATAATAAAATGAAATTTGTGTATGCTTCAGCACCGAATACCAAATATATTTCATTTATAGTTTAAAAAAAACAAGAACAAGGAAAGTACGATACATTTTCGCGTTTTGTACCGCCCAATAAAATATATCTGGTATTAACGCATATATATATATATATATATATGTATGTATATGTGTGTGTGTGTGTGTTTGTGTGTGTGTGTGTGTGTGTGTGTGTGTGTTACAGGACTAGAACAATAGAATTTGGCTTTTTAAGACAGGCAAATATATACGTTAATTGGGTTTATTGTGCATCATAATTTATACATCATGAAGAAATTAACCCGAAAAATACAAATAAAATACATTTAGCACAAGTATACATCCAAACTCAGTCAATCATCAGTACATTAGTTATGTTTATGGTTTTATGGGTTTAACGCCATTTTTCCGCAGGAGTTACTGAGTTCTTAGAGTTAATAAATTTAAACCCTGAAGATTACGATAATAAACCTGAGAGATACTGTCGTAATTATGCTGCTCAATACGTCTTTTATACCCAACATGCATAACACGCATATATATATATATATATATATATATATATATATATATATATATATATATATATATATATATATATATATATATATACAAAAATTACTTATTACCTATGTGCGAAGATAGTAAAGTTTAACTTAACGCACGAGTTTACAAAATTCTGCTTAAATATAATTAAAAAACCAACGGCATAACGATAAATACCGTCAAATGCCATTACAAGCAATTGGGTCGCCGTCCTACTGTACGAGTGCGACACCTAGTGGCCAGGTTAAGGAAGGGCTAATTTCGATATCCGCAAAGGAGCGTATTTTTGACGGAATTTTCAGTGAAAAAGAATTATCCTGTAATCAAGAACATTAAACTCGTGTAAGATCGACTAATGCATCCTCTGATATGGCTACTGTTAATATAAAAGAACTAGTAAAAATAACCTTCCAAAACAAATGCGGTACTCCACTCATTTAATTAAATATTGCGAGAAAGGAATAAAAGAATGTTTCTAGCAATTCTACATGTAGTGATTTGTACATTTTGTGCATATATTGATACAATAACGGGATCGAGGCTCATGCGAATACCACCCCTCCCATACATACTCCTCTCAAATTTACATGCGATGTTACGGATGGCAGCAACTTAATACTTCAAACAAATTACCGTCATTTAAATAGTCATGTGTTAGTAGCAGCAGGAGAAATGAAATTTTCTTGACCATTCTCAAAAACTGTAAAATAAAAAGACCACCAGGTTTTGGGGCTCTTCTGGACAATATTCATATTTAACAAAAAGTTCCATTTAGTAAAACCGAGTTAATTCATAATTTATTTTGATCAGAAGAACAAACAAATGTGCTCAGTGGATAACAATCGGCCAGACCTTCATAGCAGTTTCTGGGTAGCGACAGGTTAAAACTGAAATGATTAAATACAAATTAAAATAATTTTTTAAAAACATTCTGAGAAAAAATGTACTGGTTTAAAACAGGCGCTTTTGTTGACCATAACTTTTGTGGAAGTGTCAGAATAGTAATTTAGTATTGATCTCAAACTATCTTGAAAACACACACACACACAAAAAAAGATTACAGAAGCTTACAAAAGTTGTACAAATAATAAATAATGAGTGGTTACATATTTTAAAATCAAAAATATAAATCATTGGGATATATTGGCTTCAAAGGAATTATCATTGTCCCTTAAAAAATTTGTGTTGAAAACGATTTTGATTTATATAAGTGATAATTTACCTGTTTTTACTAGAGTATCCTGTAAAATTGTAAAATAAAAGTTAATTCAAAGTTGTTTCAGTCGGTATTATAGTGACATCAAACTGTTAAGAACTAAATACTTATATTAAAGGAATGCAGAGGGAAATACAATACATAACGCAATTTAAAAATCAAACATAGTACATATTGTGAAAATGTTTACTGAAACAAAACACAAAAAAGCATTGAAAATAGACAATAGCAGATGTTTAGTGACTGACAGCATTTCAGTGATGTAATAATTGGTATGATGTACAGTTTTTTGTGTGATTCTTAACAGGCCTTGCCGCTTGCATTCTGTACGCTCTAGAGTTTTACTTTCTTGCTTTGTAGCTAGCTGCACTTTGTCCTGCATTTTATTTAGAGCATGTTTCTAGTTTGTAAATGATGTAACCGACGTTGATAAGTTAAAGTAGATGTTTTATATATCGATATTAGACTAAATAATGCTTTTTCCTATTGTCTATTTTTTTCGATTTGTTTATTGTCCTGCACGATTTGTTCCAACTCTTTATCGTCGATCTCTTGCAACACAATTAATTTGTTCAAACTTTTGTCAGTCTTCTTTAGCTTGTCGATGGTTTGACAGTATACTGAAGGCCTCTTTTGTTGTAATTTTGTGTTGGCTTTTGTCAGACATTCCTCTACAGCATTTTGCAGCTTGCTAGCTCTGCTAAGGGTACATTCGTGCACAAGATGTATATTTTCTTTTTGTCTTTCTTCTGCTTACATGATTGCAGGTATATACCGTGATCCTTTTATTGAGTAAATTCATTTATTTCATTATCGTGTTTGCTTTTGACATGTTGTGCAAGATTCCACATGTTCTTTGATGAACCATCTTCAATACGTTTTCAAAACTAGAAAAGAATTAAGGAGGATAAATGCACGTATTGTAAATAAAATTGTCACTAGAAAATTTAGAGATTCGCTTAAAATGTAAATTAGTATGGATTTGAAACTAGACTTAACTATCAGACTTAACAATCAATCTATTCAAGAAGTGGAAAAAATTGAGTAAGTAATTTTAATGGGAGACAGGTGAAATTGATGATGTCATTGAACCGAATAAATAAAAGATGGATGTTTGACCGGATTGAATATTTGACATTGTAAATAGACAGATACCAACCACTCAGAGGAAAGTCATATATAGATTTGTCTGAGTGGGGAAATAGGGATTAATAATAAATAAATAATAAATTATCAGGCCAAGTTAATCGTTCCGTATGTTGTTAGTTGTGATTTTTAAAGTATAATCGTACCACAGACACACCATTGTAATAATGATATGCAACAATTCGATATATCATGGACTTTGTCACCAAGCGACGTTGTCGCTCAGGAACAAGGCTACAAATCAAACAGCTAAGCACATTCTATCAGGGTGTTGTACGTACCTCAAGTCAATTCACAAATGTTACAGACCAATCATTTACAGAGGTACGGCTTGAATTGATGTGTTTTACAACTTGTTAGTTGGATCACTGTGGTAGTGTACGAAGAATTAATACTGAAAAATGCAAAACCTATGATGTTCACAGTGAAAGATGAAAGGCATTTTAGTATACCAAGTACGTGCCATATCTCTGACAAGAAATATTTAAAGACAAAGTTCACGATGATGATCTCTTTACCAGAATATATAGAGGTCATGCTCATTATCAATGCAATTTGAATTTCAGATACCCCAAATACATACCATTGTTTATTCATACCTTGTCCGGTTATGACAGTCATATTTTTATCATGACGCTTGTGAAAAAATGATCCAAATGAAGAGATAAAGATGATACCGAATAGCGACGAGAAACATATTTGATTCACCAAGGATTTCATAGTTGATAGATTCGTGAAATCCGGAAAAGAAATAAATGTGAAAAGCACGATTACTTTTGTAAATAGCTTAAGATTCAGAGAGCAAATTGTATAGCAGCTGGCTCGAATCAGATTATCCAAGCACTGAAACGTTTCGGAGACATGAAGTCCAAATATTTGAGGAAAGACGTTTGCTCATAAGAATACACAGATAGCTTTGAAAGGCTTAATGAGCTGTACCACTCAGAGAAACGTTTTATTCATCACTTAACAATTGAAACATATCAAATGACGATTACCAGTATGTACAGGAAGTGATGTCACACTTCAAGCTTCAAACATTAGGTGACCTTCACGACTATTACGTGGAGCTATGTGACATTTTTGAAGAATTTGGAAATGTTTGCTTGAAAAACTACAAGCTTGATCCTCCGTACTGCAATAGTGCACCATGATTAGCTCATGATGCACTGACACAATATCAAGTATTGAATTAGAACTTTTGACAGACAATGGTGTGTTCCTCAGGGTTGAAAATGTAATTTGTGGCGGAATGAGTATGAAACCGCATATGGATGCTAAAGTCAACCACGAATTCTGTTTCGACTAAGATGGCAAGAAAAAAATATGAGGGAGAGTTCCATAAGACAAAATCAAAAACATATCATGTACCTTGTTGCCACAAGTCTGGCCATGCGCCAATACATGTTGGTAAATAGCTTTATATAGGCAATTGATGAACCAATTAGATGATTAGAAAATCTGTTTGAAATACCTGATGATAGTTATACTGGTTGCATATTAGAAGTAGAATTCATCTGCACTACCTTTTTCTTTTTCAAGGACTGCCCTCCGGCACCTGAAAACCCTGTATCACACAAAAATGATTTATCAGAATTTCAAAAGATTTGGTAAATCATTACAAGGGTACAAAACAAATTGCACTGAAACTATTGTGGACACTAAATAATAAAAGGAATAATATGCCATTCACTACATCAATTGCAAGCTTTTACTGCAGTTTGGTTTAAAACTGAATTAATACAGAGTTGTCTTGTTTGAACACGAACCGTGCTTTAAACCTAACACAGAGCTCAATATTAGTCTAAGAAAAGATTCTAACACTAATTTCAAGAAATGTTTTGATTTACATTAGCGAATAACAGTCTATTTGGTGTACTGATGAGAAAAAGAACAACATTAAAAATACGCATAGATGAAACAAAATTGTCAAATGCAAAAATATCTCATTTGCCACGAGAATAATAATAAATGAACATTTGGTGCTAGTCAGTATGAAAAACAAAAATATCAATTAACCAAATCAATCGATGATGTTAGGACTAAGCAAGTTGTTGATGTACGAATCAATTAAAACAAAGATACAGTGATAGAATGATACCGCTCATGAATAACACAGATTCTTCATACATTCAGGTCGAAACTGGCAACTTTTACAATAACATTAAAGCAAACATCAATATTTATGATACATGTGATTATCACAAATATGACATCTATAACATTCCACAAATGAACAAGAAAGTCCCTGGAATTTTCAAAGATGAGGTGTTCCAATTAGATAGATTTGTGGTTTAAGGACAAATCTTTATTCATTCTGGACTAATCACGAAGATAAAAAGTTATTAACGGTTATTAAAATATATATTATAAAAAAAAGAATTTAAAATTCGAGACGTACAAAGATTGCTTATTTAATCACAAGGACAATTAACAGGAAATGAATTTACTAAGGTCATACAATGAGGAGATGTATAACGTCAAAACGAATCTATAGCGAAAAGAAAACTCTAAATGCATTAAAAATTGTTTCTTTTATTTTTTTTTCAAAGTGTCATCAATGTCTCTTTGTATATCATCTTTAATGAGATCGTTTTTATTGAAGAGTTTGCATTTATTTTTCGTCCATGCTTTAGAAGACGACCCCAAAAATGTGTATGTGCCCTTAAAGTTTGTGTATGTGCCCTTAAAGTTTGTGTATATGCCCCTAAAGTTTTGATGTAACAGTTGTACGTTTCTACAAGCACCCATAAAAATGTCTACCAATAAAAACTACTTTGGTTTAGGATAGTTACTCTTTTTTACATCGTCATGATTCCCATAGTCATCAATTAGAAACAAAGTATAGGTTAAATGGTATACATCAACCCTAAAGTCATCAATTAGAAACAAAGTATAGGTTAAATGGTATACATCAACCCTAAAGTCATCAATTAGAAACAAAGTATAGGTTAAATGGTATACATCAACCAAAAATTCCGCAATTAGAAACAAAGTATAGGTTAAATGGTATACATCTACCAAAAATTCCGCAATTAGAAACAAAGTATAGGTTAAATGGTATACATCAACCAAAAACTCTAACCACTTATCTAATTTTTATCCTCAAGATTTATCACATTTATCACTTTACATTTTTTGAGTAACCACTTTCTATCGTACGTCTTTTTCCACAGAAAAGTTGGACAGATGATAGCATTGCAGTCACAAATGTTTCAGTAGTCAGTCGCGATAACATTTAGCTCAAACATTGCTTTGTCACAATTAGTCACTTCTCTGAATAGTCATCTGAGTTACATTAATTTGAGACATATTAGATTCCTTTAGGTACATTAATTTGAGACATATTAGTTTCCTTTAGGTAATTTGAGACATGTTAGTTTCCTTTAGGTAATTTGAGACATATTAGTTTCCTTTAGGTACAATAATTTGAGATATATTAGATTTTAGCTGAGTGTTTTGAACGTCAATCTGCGCATCAGACACAAACTACATATATATTTTGTGAGAATATTCATTTTCATTTATGTTGATTTGAAAGTGAATTCCTTGTTAAATGATCCCTATTTTAAAACACAAGTATCAAAACACCCTTTAAACTCATTTTGGAAGAATTAAGTGTGGTGTTCGTTAAAGTTGTATTGGTTCATATGTCAACAATGATTCTCTCCATAGTTATTTGTATCCTTTCCTGCAAGTTTATCCAAGATTTATTTCTCTTTGGATTTCTTCCCTTTCTCTGAAATAGTTTTTACTACTCTGTTTCTTTTGTTTCTGTATTTTTGTTTCCCTGATTCCTTATTTTATCTCTTTGTATCTGTTGTTCTTGTTGATAATCAAAATAAACTCCTTATAGTTGATGTCATTGTCACTGGTTGATTTGCTTATCATGTCATCGATATTGTTCAACTCTGTGATTAGAGATGATGTTACCATTTCATCATGTTTAAAATCTTTGTTGTAAATCAAACATCATAGCTTTTTGCAGCAATACCTTCGGATGTTCTACTAACATCAGTAAAAACTAAAGGAACAACTATGCCTGTAACTATTCCTGCTAAACTAAATATGGCTGCAGAAGCATTTATACTAGCTGAAACTGTTTCCATCCCTGCCTCAATCATATAAAAATGCGTATGCTATTGTGTGTTTCTTTCTAACATCGCTACAAGGTTCAATATCCGCGATTAAATCATTTTTATCTCTTTGATAATTTGCAATCTGAAAGTAAAATCATTATTGGCTATTAGCAGTGCATAATATAACGGTAGAGCACTCATTACTTTTTAACACACACACACACACACACACACACACACACACACACACACACACACACACACACACCTTGTGTTTAGTGTAAACCTTGCTATGAGTACAGTACGACACAAAGAAAGAAATAGTACCAAAAATAAAAAAATTAAAAAAGCACACACACACACAGACAGAGAGACACACACAAAACGGAGAGTACGTAAAAAGGCAGGTTAAAAAGAGGAAAGACCTAAAACTAAGAGTAATGGAATGGATACCTGAATTTAAAAAAAATACCTCAGTGAGGAAACTTTCAGGATAATTAACATTGTAAGAAGAAGAATTTTAAAAACATTATGGAGGCAACATTCAATAGTACAGGACATTGAAATGCTTTGCGTTCTATCAATATATATATATATATATTTTTTGCAAATGACCAAATGTTACAATAACCCAAAAGTGTTAGTGATGGTTTAGACAGAAATTATGTCATACAGAGTCTTTTTTTTTACATATCTGTTCCAGATCAGCAAAGGAGACGCTTTTTGTTTTTAGCCAAACACTGGACATATGATAGCCAAACACTGGACATATGATAGCCAAACACTGGACATATGATAGCCAGAGGAAATTGGCTAAAATGCCATCAAGTATAGAGATAGAAGAGCAAAAGAAAAAAGTTGAATCATTCAGGATAGCTAACTTCATCAGTAGGGAGATTTTAAACAATATTGTCTTATCCGTTATCCTTATGAAACTTTATTGCTTGGTTAGCATCTACTCCTCCAATTAGTTATGGTACAACAAATGCTATTTAAGGCACGACTTAATTAAGAACAAAACAACCAGTAGAAATTTAATTACGAATAATTTCAGCATTGTTATGCATCAAAGTTATCAAACAAGCAATCAGTTCAAATATAGGCAAACCTTACTTAAATTTTTAATAAAACTCCGGTGAAGTATCTGATTCCGTTTGATGTTATGTAGTCATCATTCAATTCATTTTGGTAACTGTCAAAGTTGTCGATTTGAAGAAATTTGCTGATTGTTGGCTGTCACACTGTAAATGGAAAAGAAATTGATAATGATTTGGAGAGTTTAGCAGCTCTAGCATTGACAACAATTTCAAAAGTGTTCTTGACGTGTATTTCGTTCATTTTTCAACACCTTTTTAGTGAAGTTTTCACTAGTTGTTTACTAGTTGTCTCATTTTATTTTCCATGTGAAGCATATATATATATATATATATATATATATATATATATATATATATATATATATATATATATATATAAAATTCCTGTTTATCCTCATCGATTTCAGTTGAAATGGAGTTACTGTTATTACTGTTATTTATGTCTTCTATAGATCCTAATTCTTCCTCTAGATGTGACTTATTCATTTCTTTGCTATTTGTTTAACCAAAGGAAATGGCTCGTGTAGAGGTGCAGGGATGCACTTTCATCGTGCTTTTAGCGTGATAAATGACCGAGGGTGGTGAAGAGTTAGAAAGGAAGGAATTTCAACATCCTGATTTCTATGATGATGATGATATAAGATCAACACATATTACATTAAAGTTGTTGATACTGTAAATCTTGATAGTAGTTTTGGTAATGACGATACAAGACCAACACAGTATGATCGCAACAAAAAAACAACAACAAAAAACAAAAAAAAACCAACCCATTATTGAAGGAATTATTCTGAAATTCTAGAACCTGTCCTTGACGTTAGTGAACAAGTTGTGGGGAGGGGGGGGGGGAGGAGGGGATCAGCAGCTGAAACTAAAGCTAGTAATGGGATTGATAGAGACGGTAAGGGTATTTTTCGATGGAATTCAAAATATGGATAGACCCTGATACAGCAGAGAAGTAAAACTTAAACTGGATGAATCGAACTGATGAGTTCTAGACCAGAGGTTTCAAGAAGTAAGTCAGGTCATGCTATTTTTTAGTGTGCAGTCTTGCAATGTCAGAATCTCTCTCTCTCTCTCTCTCTCTCTCTCTCTCTCTCTCTCACGCACACACATTAGGGCACACACACACACACACGCACATTTCTATGGAATGCTGTCGATACCCCCCCCAAAAAAAAAAAAAAAAAACATAGGTCCAAATGTTATGCGGCCACTTTATTTGGCATTTGTTGATGAGACTCGAGCCTGATCTGTTTTTGAAACAGCATCAAGAACAACTGTTTAGGTTTTTGCTTAAGAAAATAGTCTTGATTAATTAGGTTTTTGCTCAAGAAAATAGTCTTGATTAATAGTAATTACAAGCAGTCCCCCCCCAACTTTAGCATAAAAAAATATGCAATCATCTTTTAGAAACCATACTTGATGTAACTTTGAGTATTTGTTTTATCACATTGGGCATTGATGAGGTCCATAAACAATGACGACTCTCTCTCTGTTTCTGAAAAACTTATCCTGTTAAGCAGACACATTTGTCATTTTCAGTAAACTATAGACTATGTTGCAAAAGCTAAGGAATAAAACATCTTTTCTTTAATATCGAATGTTGCACACAAGCAATGGACAAATAGGCGGTGCTCCCAAATTATGACGTCAGGAAATAAGGGAAAAAGTAATTAAAAACACATCCAAATTAATGTTGCAGTTTAGTCGTATGTGTATTTGTACACCATTGATTTCACTTTAGATACTTTGGAGGCTGTTCATATGGGAGTAGTGTAACAATGTTTGTTGTCAAAAACGTGCGCTTGCTTATGAGAGAAAGAACAAAGCGTCTTATCTTGTAGTAATTAGCTCCAATCCTGTGTCGACCTTTCTTGTCACGTTGAACCCTCTCTTGTCGCATGTGTGACAAGAAAGGTCGAAATTTTGTCCCAATAAACCTGTCTATCAAAACATCAAAATATACAACGCAGAGATATTAGATCACCCGGATGTTTGCTAATCACCAGGTATAAATCTTAGGCTGCCAATATTATCAATATATAAAGCGTGTTTACATTCTGACAAGCCTTTGGAATGTGTGTTCATTATACTGTGACTTTCGTTAAAATTGAGTGAGGTGTATTTTCCAAAATACTCACTATGAAACATGAATTAGTCCATTTTTAAATACATTAAACCAATGTGTGATTTTTACATGACTGTGCAGAGACTAGATAATTAGTCGGCTTACTATGATAATTTAGAGGTGCCGTAGTTTGCCCATTGGCATACAAACAAATGTCTACATATGTTATGCACTTGGTGTGTAGAACCCTGACCGAGAATAAATATCGCGCAATATAAAAATTTTATTTCTGTACTGGATACGCAAATATGTTAAATATAGTAAGACCGCTTTGGCATCTTATTTTTGTCACAAAAATGATAGCGGAAAGATAACCGCTTTTTTGTGGGCTTATTGTAGCAAGGTGATCGGGGGCGTCTATTTAAAAGAACTACCGACATACTATAGGTAAGATGTGTGTTGGGTGTTTCTTTATCTATGGGTTCATGCCGCTGGCTGTGATGACCGGCGAAGGGATTACTTTAGTGGGACTCGGTATATTGCAAGTATACAACATAAATGCTCCTTTTATTGCTCCTCCTGCACTAACTACTGCTAAACAATCATCAATATCGGACGATAGCGATGGGGAGGGAGGCCGCGGTGATTCTGCGTAATTCGCTGGAAAAAGTGATAGCCGAAAAACTATCGCTTTTTTGTGCGGGCTCTGGCTTACTAGAGTGAGGCGATGTAATGTAACAGTTTATAACAGTTCAAGCGTGTGAACTGTGAGTGGGCGCCCCAATTTTTCAAATTTCCGCGCTGCATTATGCTGATCATTTAATACTTTTTTTTGCAAAGATAAGAAGATTCTTTGTTCCAAGTTGAGGATCGTGCCACAGTTCAAGCGATCGGTTGGCAACACCTGCGACAGGCCACAGGTTAGGAATTTTGTCAGCGCGTGCCGCCTTGCTCACAGAGTATCAAGCGCGTCCATAGCTCTCTGGTAACCACATTGTGTATACTAAACTTCATAAATTTGGCGCCGCATAAACTTGACGCACGAAAATATTTGGCGCATTGCCGAGTGGTAAGTTAAGGTTAACACATTGCATCGTATGATTCGGGGGGGGGGGGGGACCGTGTTGGATAGGCCTAGAGTCAGAAAGCTGTCGTTCCGACGGTTTTGTCTTTACTGTTGTTTCCGCGGTTTCCGTTGCTAGAACACAGCTTATCATATTTTTCCAGCTAGACTTTTTAGAAGCTCCTCGCTAGTTTCGGTTGTGATGCCGCCCGTATCTCATTCTTAATGACCGCATACTTATCAACCTCACTGAGGATGAGCTTGAACTCATTCTCTGAGATGGCATTGTCTTGCAGGGCCTTAGAAATATGATCTGCGATAGTATTCAGTTTTGTTTCCGCCAAGACGCAGATCTCGTCGTGCTTTCTTACTTTCTCGGTGAGCCGCCTGCTGAGTAAGTTCCCAGCCTCAGAAAGCAAAACGCAGCTTAAAGCCATGATCTCGAGGGCGATCGTAATGGGGGTGGCAATGATGCTTGACAAGATTCCGATTTCCGCTACGCCTGTGCCCAGAGACACGGCCGTTTGTGTGGTATCAGCCCCATCCACAGCATTTGCTGCGCGCCTGTACTTTCTGTACAGAGTGCGCCACTGTTCAGCCTCTGCCGATAAGGAAGTCTCAGCCTTGCAGATCTTACTCTTGGATTAGCGTGATATGAAAGTTTAATTGCCCAGGACGGGTGAGGTGGGGTGGGGGTAGCTGTCCTGCGGGTATGAACCTCTAACCTATTGCCGTGATGTACTGATAAGACGGTGATGATGTTAAAGAACATGTCAGTTTTCTTGATATCGTTAGATCCGGAAATGTCACGGTTTTCAACACGTCCGCTAATACGCTCGCCAAGTTTTACAATCAGTATGATTTCTGTCCACAGTTTTTGCGATGATTTTTTTTTTTTTTTTTTTTTTGCCGATTACTGTAACGCGACAGAAAATATCTTTTTCGAAGATCACGCGGTGTTTTTGTCTGGTGAGCCGAGTGATAGATGGCGCTGCATAGTCTGACCATATACGTCGGCATTCTAGTAGCATTAGCGCCCGCGAACCCCAGAGGGCACTACGTTTGACTGTTGTGCCAACAGAGAAAGCGCAATTACTCCAAGCTGACCACTGACCATGTTTATCTGCTTTTAATTCTCGTTGCATCCCAATATAAACTGATACGTGTCAACCCCAAGTGGATGCAGATACTCTTGCACCAGTGGTTTGTATTCCTTGTCGATGTCAACTTATTTTGTGAGCTGCACGAATACTCCATCGTCAGGATTGGGTGATGGCACTTCCTTGGTTTCTGTCTCGTAACCTTGTTTCAAGCTATGTGAGGTTTAATTGCGAAAGCCAAGGATGTCTCGTAACTTTGTTCCAAGCTATGTGAGGTTTAATTGCGAAAGCCAAGGATGGTTAGAGTAGTTGAGAATTCCGTTGGCTGTGCGTTGACGTTGAGACCCTCGCACCTAAAGGTGTCTGGCGGCAAACATAGACGCAAAACTAGGAAAAGACAGTACTGTCATTATGTGACATTACTACGTTGTCGTTGCTGAGTGTAAAACCACCAACGTTTTGAAAGTCTTGCAGTGAATAACAGTTATACAAACTGGACGCAATTAATGCCGTAACCCCACCAAATAAAGCGATTATGTGGGCCATTAATACACTATCTCGATATCTAGTATCCACTGATGAGTGCCACCCCGGTAGACATAACGGTCGTTGCCGACCAATCCAAATGTATCGAATATGGGGAGCCTAGCGTTTCCAAACTGACAAGGAGGGCGCTGCTCGAGAGGTTGCAAGTAGGTACAGGTCGCAGCATCAGATGGTGCGTCTGATGTCCGGCTAGTAACAAATTTGAGTGTGGCGGCATCCTGAGGGTCAACTGGTTTTTGATTAACTTGTTGCCCATCACTAGCGCTCCTCTCATGTATCGCCGACATTTCAGGCTCTTGAATAGATCATTTGGGTCTGCATTAAAAGCTGCGAGGTCGGACTGGGTCGCATAGTTGGTGAAGTCGCCTGTGGCACGCGCTTGGAGTATCAAAGCGGCCAAAGATGCCTACAGGCTAGGTTTTCCAAGCATGTGTGTCTTTAGACACTTTCGTCTAATGTGGTGGGCCGATCCCGGCCCTCTGAGCCCCTTCAACGATTTCTTCAAATGAATAGAGCTGCCAGTGTGCAAGGCCCGGGGAATTCCATTCAACGCGCTCAATAATATGCGGTACGTGAAGTAGGCCATAATAGGCAGATGATTGATATAAAATAACCGGAATTTATTGCCAACAGCGACTTTGTACATAGCCAGTCTGAATTTTGTGATACGGTTAATGTTGTCTGGTTGACCCCACAGGCTGGGAAAGGCAAAGTTATATTTATTCAAGTATCGTTTTGATCCCAGTGAGTCATCGATACATTACTCGTAGGGTTAAACGGAATAAATGCGAGGTATTTGTCGGTCTCAGAACTTCTTGAAGCATGAAAGCCTGCTGAGTGAAGATGGTGGGTGGGCAGCGGGACAAGTCCAACGTTGTTTTTGACCCAGAAGCGGCTCTTTACGTAATCTTTCGTGGGCGTGTGGGTGTCTACGTATTATTTTGTGGCCACGTCTTAGGCTCGGTTGGGTCTGCCACAGACACTATCTTGCGAAATTTCATATATAGGATGCCGGTCATGTTGTCTCCAGTCCTTAGAACCCTGAGCTCGTCGCTTCTGTCGACGTATCTTTTTGCGCCATCATTTTTTAGCTGGGTGGGATCGGCCACGTTACGAACAGAAGCCCGGGACATCTCAACAGCATGAGACCGGCCGAAGGGCTCACCGCCATCGCGTTGTGTTCCATCAGTGTTTAAGACCGCAATGTGGTCCGCTGCTACATTGGCTGGTTTAGTGAGAAGCGTAGAAACGTCCACGCCTGCGTTTTTAAGATTCCTCGCAGCATAGGCCAGCACGACCAAGTCATTTGGGTCTGCATTAATGGCGCGGTTGCTAAAAGTTGCAACGTCGGCCTCGGTCTCATAGTTAGTGAGGTCGAGCGCTGTTTCTGCAGCAGTAGCATCTGAATGTCCACTAGCATGTTTGTTTGCCGGAACTACAAGTTAGAATTATGCAAAAAAAAGGGGATTCATCTAAATTAGCATCAATGGAAAGCTGGTGTTTGTTATTGACAGTTGTTTTTAGGCGGTTCACCTCATTGACAACAGCACGCGTTTCAGGCCGCATCGTCTTGGCCACAGGCAATGCAAGTTTGCTGTTTCGATCACTTAAAACTTTTACAACCTTTTGGACGCCAGCGGCGGTTAGGGCTGACAGCGCTTCTCTTGCCTGACTTACTAAAGCCGTCTTGATAGCATTGACGGCACGCAAGGCGACGGCCCTGGCGCCCAGAGCGGCGGCTTTGGCCAATGTTTTTGCGGCCGCGGGTGCACCCCTGACATTGGCTTGAAAGATATCACCGAGCCTGTCACCATAGTGTACACGACTCGTACTGCTATCATGCGTTGCGTATTTCTCATAGTTTGCTAAAGTGCGCTATTCAGCTCGCTGCTGTTTCCGTTGTCTGCTATTCCAGTACGGAGCTAGCTGCGGACGACAACTATATAACTGCAGCTAGTTACGCTCTAATGTACTTAAAGCGGAGGACGGTCGCAGACATAGAGGTCAACGGTAAGCGTCTCGCTGCGGAGGTCGAGCACGTATAAATCGCCCACGGCGTCACATGTGAGATATATAGAGATCGTGGTGGTGATCTGCACTATGCCGTGTGCGACGTTGTAGCCCGTTGGGCCATCCGAACGTCTGACGCAGGATAGAGTTTGCGATGTTGACGCGGTAGGCGGCGGAACTAATATCTATCCATGTAGAAATAGTTGGCTCATTGGCTAGAATGCTCATTTTAGTGCCGTCGCCCTTCAGGGCTGTAATCTGCCGCTCGGTTTCCTTGTTAATGGCGCCAATTTGGTAGGCACCCGTTGGTAGGTGTACTGTCTTCCAGGTGGCGCCATTGTCGGAGGAAAATCACGAAGGTCAGGCTGGGAGCTGATGTTGGGCCAGCTGTAGTAGATTTGGAAAGTCGGCAACGTAATCTCGAGGTCGCGGCTCTTGGGGCCTCATTTGGCGCCAGAAAGATGACGTCAACAGCCGGGAGCTAGCACTCGCTGGTTGACCTTCGCCTGTATGGGTCCCAACGGGTTTCTTTTCGGGCGGCGTGCACACACTTTCCATAAATTTGTCGAACCTAGTGCCAATCGCCTGCTTATTCCCAGATATCTCTCTCCATATCCACTTTAACCAATTGTCTTGCAAGTACTTTGGTTCTACCCGTTTGTCCAGTTTTTAGGGATTTCGGCAGCGGCAGCAATGGTGCCGCTATCATCGATAAACTGACGCCCTTCCTCTTTATTAGCGATGTCATGAATCGATTTCGGCATATGGGCGTAGCGCTGAGCCAAGTACAACACGTCGGCATTCTTGTGCCGCCCGCAGCTAAAGAGACGTATAGGATTCTTTTGTCCTTCGAGCATCACGTCGTCATAGATGCTGACGGTGTTCTGGATGTGGTCTAGGTCGTCAGGGCCTGAGGCATCTTCGATATTGGAGATAAACATCACGTGGTCCATAATGACGACAAGTGTTTTGTCGCTCAGCTCTTCGTCTGTGGCAGTCAAAACGGCGGACAGCAAATTTACCTGTTCGAAAGGGGCGGCGTCGTTGATCTGTAGCAGGATGTCCGAGTATTTCCGATCGTCCGCGCTGCGCGCAATCAGATAGAGCCTGTTCCATTTCATCCATCGCATCGGGAGGTTTAGCAGCAGCTGCATTTTCTGGTAGCCTGAGGTGCCTATGAGCAGCTCTCTAAGGCGGTAAGGCGGCATGGCCTAGTGGTGCCGCGGCCTTTGTTGGTCTTTTTGTGGATGAGAAGTAAATGATGTCCATGCTTCAGCGCTGGAAGAGCAGCTGACTTATTGGAAGCCCACACGAAAGCTTTTAAAGAGCCCATGCGTCCTTTAAAATGCTTGCATATTGTCTGCGTTGTGGACAGAGACTGAGACTGCAGGCGGTGCTACTCGCCAATGGGAAGCACGCGCTTCAAGGAACTTGCGCGGTATGCGCAAGTCCACCGTCATCAGGTTGACCGCGGCCGATAGTTTATGGGCGCCGTGTCGCAACTCATGGCCAAGCACAGCGTGCGAGTGAGGCGGGGCGAGGCCAGAGTCCACTGTGCGCAGGGCATTGTGAAGCGATTGCGCGTGCCTAGCTTGGTGTAGAGCTGGAGGTTTCGGTAGTGGGCAACGTATCTTTACTTTTTCCGCAGGCTGTAGACTAGCTTCGTGCATTCGGTGAGCTTACCCCCGATTCGTTCACTAACTCGGGCTTTTAGTCACCTCCCAGACACCTCTCTGGGACACACAGTGTCTCTGGAATCAGTGGGTAGTCACTGTGTGCATCATGGAGCTCCTCGGACTAATCTAAGTCTACTTCAAGAACGCAGCCTTTGGGCGAATCCACGGCTATTAATTCAAGCGCTTGCACAGGCTGGCTAACCCACGTTAAAGTCACCGGTTAGCAGACTCTACATCATGGCCCAGCCATTGAGGGTATTTTAGCCCAGGTAAGGTAGTCCAGTTGGCCTTTCACTGTCATATTCCGGGCACATTGTGTTGTTTGCTTTCTCATGGTGGCGGGTCATCATCGAAATCCCGCCACGGATTCGCTTCTCAATAAATAGATGCATGTCGATGTCTGTTAGCAGCTCTAGCTAAACAGCTGTCTTCTTCAGAAGGGCGTCCCAGCTCATACCAGGCGAACCTTAATAGTGATCTGGGATGAGTCCATAGACCTTGATCGATGTATCACAAAATGCCTCAAACACGTCCTCTTGCAAAGAACATCGGTCTTGATGTAGAGGCCGTGATAGTTTCCCAGGTTCTAGCCACCGAATTCCTTCCACACGCTCTGCGCATGCTCATGCTCTTTTCTTTTATTCCTTTTCTGGCGAGTTGCCTATAGAAGACCTCCATTGGCGGAAGCTTGGTTTCTTCAAACCACTCTCAGCTGCTTATGTATTCGTACTTTTTGATAAGAAGGTCAACATCGTTCTCGGTGTGCCGTCTCATGATGTGAAAGACCTCCTTTGGCATGTTTTCAGTCAGATTTTTGATGCTTAAGTTCATGAACTGTAGGCTCTCCACAAACTTTAACTGCCCTAGTGAGAACGACATGTACATTTCCATGTTGTTTGGAATGGCGCTGATGGGTTCACTGTTCTGATGACTTCCGTGATAAGGTACCCATCGTAGTCGCGCAGGTTATGAATCACAATTGTCACCTTCGTTTTTTTTTCTTCTGGGCAGATGCGCATTTTTAGATTACATGCTTTGTCGGCGGCGCCGCGGTACTTATCTGCAATATGGCAGTTGTCTCTCACCCTGTCGTCATCACCGAACTTTTCGCGACATATGTGGCAGTCGGTTGATATCTGGAAAGCCCTGCTATCGTCTCCATTTATGATAATCTCAGCCAAATTTCGAAACACCTCTCGGATCTCCTGCAGCCTGCCTTCAAGGTACCTAATGAATGTGCCAACCGCGTACTTGTCGCCGTACAACACAGCCTCCTTGGTGATTCCGTCGCAGCGGACGACAATGTAGCAAAAGTTACATGGGACCTGTTGTTACCAATATTTTGCGTGTTACTTGTGTCCGGATTGCCAGCAGGGCTTTCTACTGGCACGTTCAATGCCTCGAAATCCGCATAGATGATGTATGGGACACGCATCTGTCGGTGGTGGCTCTGGAATGCCAGGATGTTCTTGCCTGGCTCTGGCAATGACACGCGCTGTGACTTTTCGCTTTTGCCGCGACAGTCTTTCGTGTGGGCTTCCAATAAGTCCGCTCTGCTGAAGACGTCTAGACACCGGCGGCAGACGTTCTTCTTATTCCTTCATTTGCTTTGCTTATATACCAGATGACTTAGGTTCTTTATCCAGACATTGTGGCTCCTTACGCCGTCTACAATAAACAATATGTCCACAGTGTATGGCCTTACTTTCTCGTTGATGCGGAGCGGGTAGAGGACATTTTCCCAACCAAAGACACTAACTGCCATAGTTGCATTGTGGCGCTCAAACTTACCAATATTGCTAACCTTGACGGGAAAGTCAATGCCTGTAAAGTCCAGCCCACCTATGTGATGGCGGTACTTGCCTACCGAATTAACATTGTCGCCTGATGGGTGTAGAGCCTACATAACAACGCACTCAAACGCAACTGTCGCCGTTATTCCTGACATTGATAACAGACAGTGGTGGTATGCACTTTTGTGTTGGAATGTAGCTCCGACCGCGAAACGGCCGGTTCTGTGACACACCGAGGTCGAGCATATGACAGTATACAAGTTCCCATCCAGACCCTCGCGCATGTATTCTTCAATGCGACCTAAAACTGTGGCGATAGCTTGGTCAATCGGCAGCTCGATTTCGTCAATGGCAGTACGGTGGCTTGGTCGCTACGAAAATATGCCGTCACATTTATGGCGTCTATCTCAGTTTCTTCGTCGTAGACGGTTTGCTGCCTGGCACGGCTTTCTACGGCTGTGCCGTTAGGACGAGGCCATTCAGTTACCTAATTTCCCTGGAAAGGGCCTCGCGCATCTTTGGCACCATGGGATTAAGAAATGTCAAGGCGTCTGCTTCGAGCTCAGGATTTTCCGGCACAGTGGCGCGATAGTCTTTCACAACCGCGTCGTCTCTGCCCTGACGATATACAAAAGTCGGGCAGGGTCGGAGCATAGGGCTAAGTCCCACGCCTAGGAGCAGGAACTGGCCGTGGTGCTTTGGCTGGAACTGGCCGTGGGGCTGGAACATGTTGCTCAATTAAATGTTTTGTCTACCTGGGGGCTAGAACTGGCCTTGGGGCTGGTAACAAAAGAGCAAGTTGTGCATCTTGCGCATCATCATATTCATTTCTGGTTATCTGTCCCCTACAAAGCAACTCGTTCAGACGGGTAATAGTGGACATCGTAATTGGTATACTAATAAGGAAATAATTTTCAAAATAAAAATGTATCCCCCTCAAGAGCTGACGTTTTCCTCATTGATATACTAGTGGGGAGACAATGTCTAAATGGGATTCTGGACCTCCCTCAACTACTGTAGTACCTTTTGTACCCTATTGCTGTCACACGAGCACAAAAGCCTTGCCTCGGATTGAGTGGTACTGGCGAAACGTTCCCTTTTCGCTGCCTCAGCAGGTGTATCCTGCATTAATCATGCATACATGATTTGTGGCCGTAGTCAGTCCTACCAACCATCAACCATTTGAAGTAGCCATAGCCTTTCATTCTCACCATATGTATACCAGTAGCAAAATAACTGTAGACAAAAAAACAAGACAAATATTATTTCTGTCCGGAGCCAGAATTTAATGTTCAACTAGAAGTCGGCGTATGGATAGAATTCAGCCCTGTTGGGTGGGGATTATTTCAAGGTTTTATTTTACATCTAGTGAAACTTTTGTTTAAAAAGGGTGTGACAATAGCTGATATAGTTCCAGCAAAGCAATATCAACAGTTGCTCTGTCTATTGTAAAATTGGCAATAAATGCTATAATTGGTGATGGTGATGGTGGAGTAGGAAGATGTGGAGCATGTTCTCCGCCTCAACCTCCTTTTCCAAGTGAATCAGTTGTTGACAAAATATAAATGACTTTAATAATTTTGCCTATTATTTGTCTGGTTTAGCCAAAAAAGAATCATCATCTTTGCCTGGAATTATTGTTTATGTTATAAATTGGTTGCTTGGATTGCTGGTCAAATTGTTTCAATCCATGATGAACAGGCCATTTTACTTGTCTCGGCATTAATAGTTATTGTTATTTGCATTTTTGATCAAAGGTGTAAGCAAACACCGAAAAGTAAGAGGTTACTAAACTATTTCAAAAAGTAAACCAGAGAAGCTCCCATAATCAAAATAAAATATTTAATTGTTTATTTCGTGGTCAATATTGTTTTGCTTTTTTTTTGGGGGGGGGGGAGGGGAGGGTGCGTTTCTAAATTGTCATGTCTCATTTGAACGTCCCAATATCAGATCGCATTAGCAGATCTGTTAGTAAAATATCATCATCATCATCATCATCCTTCTTTTCTACATAATTGTACTACTGTTATAGATTATGTATCCGTCTTTGAAATACCGCTCTTTGTTTCATCGATATTTATGTTCGGGTTTAACCCCGGTTTAAACAAGTCATTTGATTTCTGATAGTCGTTTTTATATCCAACGACACTACCCATTTTCATTTCCATGTCACTCCCTAACAAAAATAAAAAATCGACCATCTCCTTCAACAGCATAGTCCAATTTTAGGTTTGAATCTGTTATATATTCTTGGAATTTTACCTTGATGTTTTCATCTTTGAAAAGGTCTTTCTGTCCTAAAATTCATCGCTACATTTGCCTTTAACCTTGAATGACACCGTCGAAGCAGACTATGTAACAGATGTTCTGTTTTGTACCTTTGAGTCTAAAATATAGATTATATATGATCTAATGATTTGACTTAACCTTGCAATACCCTCACCTGTTAGGTCATTACTATTTTGTAGAAAGAAGCACGTCCAATCTGTTGGTTCATCTTTGTCTGCCATATAATTCATTACATCCGTTGACAATGTTCTCAAGTATTCAACAACATCAGCATAATAGTTATATGTATGATCGTAAGCGGCTAACACAACAGCAGTTGAAGGCCTTGTACAGTTTTATGTTTTTCTTGGCCATTATTATTGAAGTATTTGCTTTTTCCTTTGATGTATCTCCAGTCAGGCTCAGGTTGATTTTTCAAAGTTGTTGCAGATCAAATTAAATTGTTTAATATCTATGCTTTTGTTATATGATTTGAATGCATCGTCATCGCTTAAGGTATTCTGCATTCAGAGAGCAGTTTTCACATCTGATAATCAACATGAAATTTGTATATTGATTTCGCTAGCTCTGGTACATTTTTGTTTATAAAATTCCAGTGGGAAGTCCGGCAGTTAGCTGTTGCCTTTCACACTGCCCAATAAACGGAAACAATGAGTCATTCAAAGCCTAATTGAACACCAAAATGTGTGTAAAGAACATTGTATTGGGAATTAGAATGGATGAATTGAGAAAAGAAATCGACAAAAGCGAAAATGAGTTTGATGAGAAATATAACTTATGCTTGCATGTATATTGCTCTATTATTTTCGAATTGTACCAAGTCAGGACTCTTTCCATCCGGATGGTACTGAAGATTATTTTGGAGAAGGAGACATATTAGAACTGAACTCTAACTAGGCACAGAGAACTTTTGAAAGGGCACTTAAAAGTGTTTAAGCCTGAAACTGCACCTCAGGCATAAGTTAACATTTATGGATTGAACTCCAACACGTTTCACTTAATAAACATTCCACACAATACATGCTTCACAGCAACGTGTCATTAAAATAAAAAAGCCAACAAGTTAAATGTGAATACAGTTTCATTACAATGTAATGGATGTTAGCGTGTATGTTGCTAGCAGGTTTCTTTGAAAGGCTTTAACATTTTTGTGGAATCTTGTAGCACAGTAAATAGCGAAGATGTCAACGTACGGTAAATATATAACTCATAACAAACAGGAGAAGAAAATAATTCAGTCTAGACTTCATTGTATCACGCACTCGTCCAGCAGCATTAAATCAGAACAAACTGTTCAAGTTTTTGTACCAAAGCTCTGCCCAAATATCACGATTGTATCTGGCATGTTTTGTCATTTGACATTTAAGATAAAGGAGATGCTAACAATGCAGTAGTAAACACCACGGGTAGAATGCACGTGATCGACATCGCCAAATGATATGGAAGCGATGGTCTTTTCAAATAAAATGACTACAACATTTTCACGACATACAACGATTTATGGTTACCTGTATCGGTTAGAGCAAACATAATTTAACAAGATATAATGGTTAAAAACTGATAGTGAAGCTGTGATTGAAACATTCAAAAATCTTGATTGGTTGCACCATAAAATCTGTATTTGTTTACATTCCTTTCAAAACAATCTCTAGGCCTTTTAGTAATGATTCTGTTTACGATTTGCTTATTCATATGTCTCAATTCTGTATGATTTGCTTATTCATTTCTCAATTCTGTATGATTTGCTTATTCATTTCTCAATTCTGTATGATTTGCTTATTCATACGTCTCAATTCTGTATGATTTGCTTATTCATATGTCTCAATTCTGTATGATTTTGCTTATTCCGATGTCTCATTTTTGTACGATTTGCTTATTCATATGTCTCAATTCTGTATGACTTGCTTATTCATGTCTCAATTCTGTACGATTTGCTTATTCATATGTCTCAATTCTGTATAAATTTGTAATCGTATTAAAAAAATGCTTCTCCAACACTTTTTGTAATAGGTTGAGGAAGTATTGAAGACATCATAGATTTATTTAGCTAGCAAACTTTCAAGTATATTTTAATATTTTAAATGTGTGCTGGATGGAGAGAAAGAATAAAGATTGTCTTTGCATTTGTATGTAAAGACAGCAAGAATAAAATGTGCGTCATCAGTGTAATGGAAAAAAAATGAATTCAGAGAATAATAGTGATTAGCATTTATTTCAAATCATAATTTGAATGTGTATGTTGTGATCAGGCATACACTAAACATGTGTCTGGTATTCGCGGTATAAGCAGGTGTCTATGTGAGTTTGTACTCTAAACAGGTGTCCGGTATTCGCAGTATAAGCAGGTGTCTGGGATGGGTGAGTTTTTACTCTAAACAGGTGCAGGTATGGCTTAAGAGTATGCGAACTCCTGAAAATAAGATCTGGAAATCAACCTTAACTCTTACTTGTCAAGCGAAAAGCTGACAAAATGTATCTATCCATATCCTATACAGTCTTTGTTTCTGTAAGAATTTACATTCCAATGACATTTAAACGTATATTTATTACATTTTCCAACAAATACCGATGTTTGATGTAGGTTCCCCTAACTTTTTTTTTTCCATACGAAAAGATCTGAACAAGGATGTCTCTCCTGTGTGCAAAATAATATCACATACCTTCCATACGTATTTCCATTTTTATTACATCTTTCAACAAGACACATTTCACTGTTGTGACATCACTATCTAGGCGTAGAACATTCCACCAACACGTTGTGAAATGTGTAATATTATTTTGACTTTCGTCTTTCAATACTGCCTTTTATTATATACTTAACTGTGAAATATAGAAAAGTATTCGTGAAATAATTATCATAATTTTTTTAATTTCTATATTTTCACATGTGAGAAATATATCCTTATATTTTCACATGCGTAACTTGCCGAGACTATTCGCACGTCCGCCGCGTACTTTAACTGAGAAAGACTATTCGCACGGCGTTCGTGTACATGATCTGCAGAAGGCTATTCGCATGGCCGTTAAGTAGATAATTTACTTAAGGCTATTTGTACGTCAGCCGTGTATCTGATCTGCGTTTTTTTTTTTTAACACATTGCAGGTAAAACTGGTACAATCAAGGCCAGAAGGCCAGATTAAAGATAGAGCAAACGGAACAGTTGTTCCACACTTCCCCACCCCCACCCCCCGACTGCTCCCGCCTCGCAGGGTAGGGGTCGCAGGCAGCTACACAGTGAAATGGTGTTGGGCGGGGGCGCTCTTTTTCAAATTGCGTCAGGGCCTCCTGCCACCTTAATCCGGCCTGGGGTAAAATGTTACACTTTTGCTGCTTCACCCCTGCAGTAATACAAACTTAAGAAGATATATTACCAGTCATATCGATAATCTCATGTAGAAAATTACCAACAATGACTGATTTGTTTCACGTTAATCGTCATTTGGTATATTTCTAACTGAAACAGCTACTGCATGATCGCTACTTTAGACCAGTGGTTCCCAACCGTTTTTTTTTTTTTGTTGCAATTGGCCACAAACAGGACCTCCCGACGCTTGGGCACTTTTCAGCATTAAAAAGCAAACAAAATTTGTTCTGATGACCTGAGGTTGAGAACTGCTGCTTTAGACAATATTCCTGACCTTTAGTATTAAACTTTACCGTGCTCGTAAAAAAATTAATGTACAGCAAATAAAGCATAATTGCACAATTGCCTTTTTTTATTATAGTGTTTTGTAGTCCGATATATCGGCCCCCAAACCTGTAGTGGTATTGATGGGCAACCTCTCATTGATACGAATACAGCTTTGGGGGCTGATTTATTGAATTAGGTGTCGTGTTGCCCGCCAGCATTCTAGAAGTTGGCCACCCATGACCAGAAACTTGTCAGTATGTTATGTTTAGCTGAGTTTACATCATTTGGAATATTTTGGACTCGTCCCTAATACAATCACTGGCCCCCGTGCTGGTAGTCTTTACTCTTGTGGGCACACGGCAGCCGTGCGAATAGTCTTTGCAAAAGTTGGTACATGGCAGCAGTGCGAATAGACACTTACTGTGAAAATGCAAGATTTCCCATCATGACATGCGACGCTTGGTTGTGTGTGCGGACAGAAGTTATACCTACAGCAAGTAAAAGGGGCGCTTTGTGAGCTAGAACAAATAAATGGAAACTGCATTACCTTTCAGATATGGACATTATTTTTTGTTGAATAAATTTGACTCGACTCAGTTCGCGTCTCTATGAAGTTATTTCCCCTTACTACCATGACAACAATGATAAACCAGCTATATTGCATTGCTGTATCGGACTTGCTTTGTGGTCAAAATAGGGTTAAATAGTTGACAATATGTTTAAAATGTAACTTACTGCAACAGATTAGGTCATCCCAATCTTACCACACTCTTAAGTTGCTGTTATTTATATGATCAGCCAATGAAACTGAGGTGAATTTACGAAAAGGGTGGTATACTGAAGAGAGTTGAATCTTCTAAGCTTCGATTCACGAGCAAGTCTGGTATATAATAAAAAGAAAAATGTCTTTTCCTGCGTATATATCTAATGTATTTCATCATGTAGTACAAAAAAGTTGATATTGAAATATTTTTTTGTTATGCAGTAGTTGACGATGTGATCCAGCTATATTCTCGTGCAGGGATACGAGATAGACCAACAAGTTGTTCTCCACCTTTTTTTTTTTTTTTTTGACTGGCAGCCAGATAAAAAAAAAAAAAAAAAAAGGTGGAGAACAACTTGTTGGTCTAGGATACGAGAGTATTCTTGGTTTTTATGCAGTAGTCGACGATGTGTACCAGCTATATTCTCATGCAGAGATACGAGGGTGTTTCTTTTTCTTTATTTATTTTTTTTTTTTTGTTGCTGCTTCTATGCATTAGTTGACAATGTTGTTGTCCAGCTATATTCTCGTACAGAGATACGAGGGTGTAATGAGTTTTTATGCGGTAGTTGATGATGCGGTCCAGCTATATTCTCGTGCAGGGATATGAGGGTGTAATGGGTTTTTATGCGGTAGTTGATGATGTGGTCCAGCTATATTCTCGTGCAGGGATATGAGGGTGTAATGGGTTTTTATGCGGTAGTTGATGATTTGGTCCAGCTATATTCTCGTGCAGGGATATGAGAGTGTAATGAGTTTTTATGCGGTAGTTGATGATGTGGTCCAGCTATATTCTCGTGCAGGGATATGAGGGTGCTCTTGCTTTTTATGCAGTGGTAAGGAATGTCGTGAAGCTATTTTTGAGTTGTCTATTGCAGTAATAATGAGAGTGGTCCAGCAATGAGTGAATGGTAAAAAGAAAGCGGTAATGCAAATTATATGTTAATCATTTTTAACAAGGCTTGAGCCGTCGGGACAACGACAACCCACGCCAGTTGCGATGAATGGAAAAGTGCCATAGTGTGAAACAGAACAAATGGTCTAGAACTTTGTCATACACAGAGAGAAAAAAAGTTGAATTTGATGAAACCGAATTGATCCATAATTTATTTTACAAAGTGAACACAATGTGATCATGGCATAACAATTGGACTGATCCAGATGGGAGTTTCTGGGTAACAAACCAGTCAAAACCGCAATGAGTATATACATAAATATAAATATAAATATAAATATATATATATATATATATATATATATATATATATATATATATATATATATATATATATATATATATATAAGCAGAAATTTAAAAAAATTTGAGTAAAAATGTACAAATGTACTGGTTCAAAACGCACACTAACACAAGTAATAGATAGAGGATATTTTCTTTTCCTGTGTTAATACCGGATATATTTCATCGTGTGGTACAAAAAACGTGATATTTTAACGAGTGGCGAAGCCACGAGTTAAAATATACCGTTTTTGGTACCACACGATGAAATATATACGGTATTAACACAGGAAAAGACATTTTTTAAAAATGATATACCAAAGTTTCTCCATAATCGAAGCTTAGAAGATTAAACTCACTATTCAGCACCACACGCCACCGCCCACCCACCCCTTTTTTGTAAATTATATTTTTGACATTTTGTAAACTATTTTATCATATTTGACCACAAAGCAAGTCCGATTCATCAATGCATCACAGCGGGTTTATCATTTTTGTCAAGGAAATAAGGGGAAATAACTTCATAGAGACGCAAACGGCGTCGATTCAAATTTCGTCAACAAAAATTAATTTCCATGTCTGAAATGTAAAGCAGTTTCTATTTATTTGTTCTAGCTCACCAAGTGCTCGTTTTGATTGCTGCAGATATAACTTCTGTATAAAAAAAACAACAAAAAAACAACAGGATATAAGGATATATTTTTCACATGTTAAAATATAGGAATGAAAAAATATGAAAATTATTTCGTCAATAAGTTTCTATATTTCACGCTAAAGTATATAATAAAAGGGGCTTTTTTGAACCATTCTAAAAACACAATAGAAATAAAACAACTTGTAGTCTTTCGGATTCTATGGACTTTTGTGACATTTTAAAAGAGAGAGAGAGAGAAAGAGAGAAAGAAATTCAACTTTTTTTATGGACTGTAATTATTTCTTTCAGGTCTGAATGATATCGTCAATGAACTGGAGAAAAAGCTGAATGAACAAGAGGAACAAGTATTGGAGGCTCTGAAACAAGCCAATGACGCAGAACAGAAGGCCATAAAGACCGAAACTTTGGTCAACGACCGCCAATACGGGGCTACGGACTTTCGACCTATGGCCAACAGTATTGGCCAGATTGCTGGTCTTTTGGATAAAGTAAAGTTATCTCTGAATGAAGCCACTAAAGTCAAGACACTGAAATAGCATGCTATTTTGTTACATCGCATGAATTATAATATCCTATATTTAATTGCCTCTTCTTACTTACGGCTTAATTAAAGTTTCATTTGTACAGTTAAAACAAAACAAAACAACAAATAAACCCCCTAGATTTTCAATCTCTTTTCTAACATGCAGAATATATATTTACCAATGATTTGGATATTTTGTAACAAGAAATTTCTAAACGGTATTGTTCTGTTTTCTTTGTATCTTCTACTTGAAAAGTCGTAAGAATTTACAATGTAAACAAAAATACAATTCCCTGCTTGTGTCCCAGTGATGAAAAAGTCTCAACAAAATTGTAACAAAATGTAATTCTTATAAATTTCAGCCAGTCAGTAGAGCTGGTGCTCTCTAGGATACACTACCTATAAGTTGTAAATGTTTTTAAATATTATCCTCAGATTTACTAAATGATTTTGAATCCTTAGTAATATTAAAAGACAAATTGAAAGTTCTACACTAATACTTGCTCCATAAAATAATTTAAAAAAAAAAAAAAAATTCCAGAGACCATATTTTGAAAGTCTCAAGTTGAAATGGTTTTCTGGCTTGTTGGTATTTTAGATAATTTACATTGTGGAATGTCTCTTCCCTATATCATCAGTGCTGCATCTGGAAACGAGATCAACAGGTGCACGGTTCAGAAGTTTCTCTTCTTCGATTCCTTAAACCTTTTTGTTTAAGGTCATTGCACTGATAATTCAGCACTTTGCGGCTGGAAGCAAACTCAGTTTTAATTTTCACTTTCCTAGTTCTGATTCAATTAATCGTTTGTCACCTTTATCACAAAGCATTAGAGGGGATAGGATCTAAAAAAAAAAAAGGTGCAGTACACAAGTAAAAGTATGTGATTAAATATATTTTCTTCGGAATTACCTCTCTTTTTATGATTTTCCCTTGGAATGGATGTAGCAGTGCTTAGCAGGTATCAGTCCTGAACAATTCTTTTTTTAGAAAACTTCACCACACCATATGGAAAATGTTGTCTCTTTTTCCTTTCTTCTTTTCTTTCATTCTTTATTTTGTGATTGCGCCTTTGCACATACAAAGTGGTAGATCATATTACAATAAAATAAATAAATAAATAAAAAATAAAGAAGCCGAAATTCAAATGGAAGTAGAGCAGATGTAAATGAATGGGAAATGTTTCTCCAACAAATAAAGCTTCCGAGATCAGCTCGCATAAATGTTTTGAATATGAAATTAAATCTCACGCAAAGTTAAATATGAAACATCACACAGAGTGCTACTGACAAGAGTCGCACACACCATTTGCCATTAGGTATAATATTTGAAGTGGTAAATCTACTTTGCATTTTGAAAACCAAAGTAACAAATAATTTTATACATTAATAAATTGTACAAAGGTGTCATCATTTTGCAGAATAGTACTATTCTTGCAGAATCAGATGAACAACCGTATGTACTAGCTTTTAAGTCGAGTTCAATTGTAAACTGTACAGACCCAGACCTGAAGTCACATAATGCACCGGCAGATCTGGGTCAAGGCAGTTGACTAGGAGCAATCAACAGAGCAAGCAACATAGACTCTGATCTGCCGGTGCATGATGCGACGGCGTATCGCGGTCAATGTTGTTTACAGTTGGAGTGCGCTTATAAACGAGTACGTATGGTAAGTTAACTTTACAACATGCTTAATTATGCCTCCAGTGATCCGAAGTTATTGTCTTTAAACATTTACCACGAAGAGTTTAATCCGTATCCGTTGGAAATGAGAAGAATTCATCATCATAGCGAGACACTGACAGCACTTACTTGCTTTGTATTCATTCTTACAATGTAAACTTTCCAACTCAAAAAGATTTCTTCTGTAAAATGTGTGCTTGACTGTTCAAGTCACCAAGGACAGTGGGCATATGGCTAAATCTAACGAGTCTTCCTTTATTTTACCACCTGTAGGATTTTACAGCTTGCAGCCAAATAAAAAGTGGAATTATACAGTCTTTGGCTAATTAAAGTATCAAAGACAAAGTGCACTGATGAATCTAAAGGAGCTGAGATGATTTGTTTTATTGGGTTTGGGGTAGTTAATTTTACTGGTGGAAGGCACACATGCAATTCATATTCATTTTGGATAGCAAAATTAGACCCCCCCCCCCCATGCCCCAGACCGTTGTACATAGTATTATACTCTAGCACGAGACATATAATTGTACCCTACCTTCCTACCTATACATTTGAACAAAATTGTTTGCTCTAAATTGTTTGAGTGTTTTAAAAATCGCACCTGTCCCCAAATTTACAATGCTTCCCTCCCCCTATACTGGTTAACCATAACTCACCGGCAACAATGTCAACAAACCGGTAATGATATTTCTATGCACCAGCAACGAAAATAATGGCTAAAGCGGGAGCCACAGAAGGGGTTTGTGATCGAATTTTCTGTTGTATTCATAGACAAGCAGTAATGCTACTGATGGTAATTGTGACATAGAATGTCTAAAAGATTCAATTTTTCACACTTTCTGTATTAATTAATTCCTTTCAATTTTAACTTAAAATTGATCACTGTTTGATAACCGTGCCGTTCAATAGGCCGTTAGAAAACAGAGTTTAATCTTTCGGGAATTATTTCGCGACCAGTTCCTATGCTCAAAATATGAGAGAGAGAGAGAGAGAGAGAGAGAGTGAGAGAGAGAGAGAGAGAGAGAGAGAGAGAGAGAGAGAGAGAGAGAGAGAGAGAGAGAGAGAGAGAAGAGTACAATATTCAAAATATTCCTAGAACTTTCATGAAAAGGATGACTTGCATTTATTGTTTATGGCTATAATTTCATTACAATACATTGTACAACGCAAAAATAGACCGATGTTTGGATGATATATGAAGAATAACTTGTTACTAGGTGGTATATTTTTCATTCTAAAGTAATATTATCGTTTAAATAAACTATGCTATCATGCTCTCCGTGTAGTTTTAGATACGTAAAAGGTGTAATGTATCTTTAAAAATACTGAATAGTTTGTAAATAACAGGGGACATAACTCGCATTGGAATGTGTTTGTTAGTACCCTAAAATTAACATATACATGGCTATTAACTATTAAGTTACACATGAATGCTGGATGGATACATTAGCCACGCCTTCGGTCTAAAGTAGCATTATGAAAGGTTCCACCAAGAATAGTAATTTGCATACAGATGTTCATTTAGCTTATGATTCTTTTCATCTGAATATGAACTATTTTGTCTTGGTTTGAAACTCTTGAATGTTTCGATAGAAAAGAAATTTAAAAAATTGTTTACAAATTAAGTTTAATGTATCGACTGTCTGTATGTTTGTCAGGACGTCTCTGGAAATCCCTCACTACCCCTTTATCTATTACTACTACTACAGTAATATCTGTCTTGGGGCACCATACCTTCTGCCCCCCTCACACCCTCCCCCCCCCCCAAAAAAAAGCAAAAACAAACAATACAAAACAAAAACAAACAACAACAACAAAAACAACAACAGGTATTTCAAGACAGATGGTATATTAAAAGAGGTCATCACACTAAATAACAAATCAATTCATGCATTAAGAACCCAGTCTCTGTGGTCAGGTGGTCTCTCATAGCAATGATCTCTTTCACACCAGATTCTACAGTGTTCCACCTCCTCCTCCGCCTCATACTACTACTAACTGCTCGACCATTGAACATCTTAAAAGAATTGATAACAGATTATATAGTTTCTTCTGCTTTGAAGGGTATGTTTAAGTACATATTTGGTCATTCAGATTTGCAAGTTAACAATCTAATTTGTACTGCTCCTTGACTCGTCGTTCGCATCCCAAAGAGTCTAAAACCAGTGCATAATACGTATCTAGAATTTGATGGTCTATCAGTGCTCATCCTTTGTGCCGATCATTAACATTAACACTCACTATGACTATCTATAGGGCTCATGGTACTAATTCTATGGAAAAATGGGAACTATTCTTGAAACGAGTGAACATAAAATAAAGTATATATCGGTTTAGAGAACCATGATTGATTGAGTAGTAGTATTATGGGCTTTTGGACAAAGCTCACTTATATAGGCCAAAGCCTTCTATATCCCATGACTTTCCCTCAAATCACACGCGAGTGTATGATTTAAGCAAGTGCATACGAACCCGTGATAAGCCTTCCCCAGTGTTCAACAAGTGAAGTTATTCAGCAGTCAGGCCAATGCACTGGCAAACATGCTGGCAGACTGATCAATATACACTAGAAAACAATTACTCAGTTTTCACTCAATGACCTGTTTTTGGACGATAGTGCCTCGGTTGAGTCCTTCAAACTTAATTTCATCTCCAGCGACTAATGATACTGGTACTGTAAATGTAGAAAGTTCTGCAACGACATCGTCCGGTCTGTCAACACTTGAAATTGGTGAGATCAAACCAAGATGACCCCGATCATTTATCAGTAATATCATTCTACCCCACCAGCCTTTAATTCTGGTTAAGATAAATAAGTATGATCCGGACTCGCGCACCTTTAAGATGTGAGGTTTAGGTTTATCAAAACTATTTTCAAGAGGCTGGAAAACAAGTCAACCATTTGCTACGGTTAATAAATTAGTGTTTTCGTCTCCTTCTTTGGTTAATATTCATTGAATTTGGCTCCACGAAGTTATTACGCATGGTGATAAAGGCAACTCTGCAATATTTACATCCACATATTCTTTTGTTGCAGCATCAGCATCATCGATGGGCTCTTTAATCAGTTGAATTCGATTTCCATTCATAAAAAGGTCTCCACTCATTTCATTGCCAGACTTTTTAACTTTTGAGACCGTATTTGTGTCGACGTAGTATTTGATAAACGCAACCGACACACCAGAGTCTCAGATTCCTCCGATTTCGTTAATTTCAACCAGGTTTTCCCGTGAGAACCTCTCAGTTTTAAAACGACAGCTTGAATATCCACGTTAGACGTTTTAAGTTTTCCAGTTTGATCTTGGAAACCCACAAGCTCGCCCGGGTCAACGTCAGCAACAACCCGGCTGGTAACCTCAGTGGCAAACCTGCTCAGATCCATATCAGCGCCGCATCGGGCTGAGTAACTTTGGGCTGAGTAACATTCGTAAATGTTAATAATAGGCATTTCATATACTATTAAGCGTACTTTCTAAGTGACAAGGTAAAATCAACAACCGCATGATATTGGTGTTGAGGAAGCTTTGCTTCCAGCGAGTGCATGCAACGCTTCAACAACAAGATGTCCACATATTGTCCCGTCCAGCCAAGTTTGCAACGGCAGAGTCGAATAAAACAGTGGTTGTCGTCCACCTCCTCAGGTTAAATAGTCAACAATTTCAAGTGGTGGTGCAAGCCCGTACGAGTCGAGGTGTTACCAGGTATGCGACCCAGTGAGTTCCGGGTCCTATTGATAAATCCAGGTTTACTATGCCAGTTTCTCTCGTGCGGGGAATCATTGACGCAAGTTCATCCCGCATAAAGACACATCGGAAATGCTTGACTGACTCTACCATAGCGAGTAAATCAAGACTGGTTAATGTCGAAGCCTTTTGCAAGTCGTACCGGGTAGTCAGAGACCTCTGAATGATGATATACTGCGAGTCGTTCTGGGTAGTCAAGACCTTTTCCTTTTTTTATTTGTTTGCGAGACATTATGCAGATTTTTCCACCACCAGCCTTTTTCAAAGCTATGCGGTTCCGATTGCCCCTAACGCAGCTGCTTTTGCAATCAGGGGAGCCGCAGCCGCTAACAGTGCTGGAATGGCCACGATGAATGAAAATATTCCACCGGTTTTTCGCATTTGCGTCACCTCTGACTTGGATAATTTTAATGTCACCGAGGTATTCTTTTGTTTGCCCGCATTAAGCTGATCAAGTTGTGTTTGGGTCAAGCACACGGGGACAGTTCCAGTTAACTTTTCCGGAGAAAGTTTCAATGTGACCAATGCAATAGTTTCATATTTTTTTCGCAAGCTGCTTTGGGCTAAGGCCAAGATTAACTTCATGATAAGACATTATTTTTAATTACGCTATTAAATTACAACAACTACAATTACGGGCTTTCCACTGGTGCGTCAATGACCCTCATTCTACCACCTGCACCCTTCAACAACAGCATCTTATCAGAGAGAATATAGCAATGCATCTGTAACCATCGGCAGAGACCTGCGTTACACGTGCATAAAAGTGCATGTCCACCACAGACTGTCTGTACAGGTCCAAGTGTTCCAACGAAAAGTAATAAATCGGGTACAACGTAGCAAAGTCATGCTGGGAAATTTGTCGATCCGCGTCAACGTTTTAATCCCAGCCCATGAACGACCACAGCTTCTGATATGCACGTGCGACATGATTGTTGGCAAAATCAAGCACAATTTCTTCTGAGGGTTCCTGATGACTGTTTAACTGCAAAGAAACTTCAGACACTCTTAATTGGTCAAATATCATATGATTCACCGCGCGCCCGAGCTAGAGTTTGAAATGGTATGAATACATGTATTGGTGCGCTGACACCTTGTTGGGTAGTTATTTGCCATGATAACTGCTGAACGTTGCCTTCATAAAGATCTGTGGTAAGTATGTGAAATCACAGCGGTGATGTGCTCCCAGAACTCATAAACGACAACAAACGTGTTGCTGTAGCTATTGAAGAGATTTTTACAGGCATCCACAATGCTACTTTCAACACCACAACTTGGTCATCAACAACATCAATAGCACTCCAAATTGCATTATTGCTGTTAGGCTTTCGGTATAATACAACTGTGTGCTTGGCTCGAAAATAGCCTTGCGAACACCTCTGCAAAACTCAAATATGTGACTGAAAGGAATCACGCACGAAAACCTTAATGAAGGTTCATGAAGTTGTGCTCGACGTGTCCCATTTCCAGTGTTGTCATTGGGATCATAAAACGTTAAATCTTCTATACCTACATTGGCATGGGGCTCTGCGCGGTCTACAGCCCGCCGTGTTGTAAATGGTATATGCTCAGCATGGTTGTTTGTGTCCTTGTGAAACATCACAGACGGGCCAGCAGACCTCGCGTAATCGCAGCTGTATCTGGCGAGGCCAATACTCGTTGTGGCAATGTCAAAGCTGCTCAAATATGCTTCGATTTCCTTTCCGTTGATGAGATATCGTGCGCTGCTAAACAACGCAATGACGCCTTTGTTGACAAATCCAATATTGGTATCGGCAACGTCACTGGTACCGGCGTTGTCATTATGTACAAGTGCTCCGTCAATTTCCAAGAAAGTTTCACACGGGAGAAAATACCGAGACATGTCATGCGCTTGTAATTCTATTTGGTGTTTTTATTAGGATCTTTAGCCGGGTAAGAATAAGACTGAAAATAATTTTTACTTTGATCTAGCATCAAAGGCGTGTCCATGTCAAAAACGGAATCGGATACTTCTTCAAATTTTGCCATTGTTTATACATTATCAGTTTCGTCTAATACCTTTTTGGTGGCTTCGCCGCTCGCGTCCACACTTAGAACACAACCATAATCCGCTTCTCATTACCGCACTGGCAATCATGGAATCGGTAAGATGTTGTTGGGCAGCTTCACTGATGATTTTACTGACTGGCGTGGGGATTTAATGAGGTATCGGACCTTGAGGAAGTGGAGCCATTGACGTCCAATGACTCAGAGAGTGCTACAGATGCGCTTAAACGTAACATGGTCACGGCAGTATTTATGTACGTTCACCACTAACATGGCCACGGTAGTTACAGGTCGATACAGGTAAAGAATTTAACGGAGTCGTTGCTGCATTGTTAACAAAACATAAGGTGTTTGTTCGTGTTGGACATGTTAACATACATCGTGTTCAAGTCATTGTGGAACGATTTAACCGTACACTTGCGGAACGCTTATTCGCACAGCAGTACGCGCAAGAATTGTTAATGAGGTCTCGGACCCAGAGTGCTCGGTCTCAGATCGCAGAGCGATCACGCGAGTGGGTAACACGGCTTAGATCAGTCATACAAGCACTAAATAATGAAATCACACGAGCTATTAGCTTAAAACTTGCTGAGGGGATTCGGCAGAAGACTGTCACCGTTACACATAAATCAGTTGCACAACCAACTGTATTAGACTTACTTGAAAACAATTTCGTTTGGTATATGTATGCACCGGGGTGGGGGGGGGGGGGAGAGAGTTAAAAGGCGGGCAACAGCGTTCTACTGACCCGGTATGGTCCATCGATGTATTTAAAATTTCAGACCAAATTGATTTTCCAGAACAGCGAACACGTTACCATCTGGCGTTGGAACCTTCAACTCTCACAGACAAACGAGGAGCAAAGCGTCCACCGAGTAGAGCATTTTTGCGAGAAGAATTTGAAGTCGTTCCCGCGGATACAGAACTACAACAAGCGGTGACAAACTCACCTTGGTGCAACGATACACACCCATTCGATGTTTTCTTGACCGGATCAGATTTGCTGTGTGTGCGAATATTCGCATCGCTCACGCAAACATTCCACATATATGGTGGGTTGAGATCTTTTTGCTACAACTCCTTTAGCTTTCTTAATGTTTTTACCGGAGCATCCGGATCCACCGATAGAACTGGAAGTTCCTACCACAATCAAGTACATTTTGGGTCGCAGTCCCAAGTATTCTTCGATAGGCTTACCAGCGCTCTTGAATTTTCCTACGACTTTCTTGTGGATGTTACTAAACAGCGGATGATCTTTCAGATATTCGCTGGTATCAGATTCATTTACCAAACTTGGTTCAGCCATGTCCGCGTAGACATCATCGGTAGTAATGTGCGTAAGTAATGAGTCCGTATCCGTCTTGATGTTGTCACCGTGCCGCGGTTTGATCTTGTCATACTAAAACTCGTACATGAGCAGCTTTGATAAGCCCAACACAGACGCGCCAACATAGATGGGTTTTGCCAACTTCAGTTTAGCTTTGTTGAATCTCTTTTTGCAAAACTCATAACATTGGATCTGCCGCTTAGACTCTTCCTCTTCTGAATATTTCACATTCTTAAAAAAATGACTCTGATGTTTCCATATATTATAATGCCAAAGCATCTCTTTAATTCATTTATCCTTGATGATCTTCGCTGCTACTACTATATTCACTAATTGTTTCAATGCCATCTTTAGAGTATTCACAGTAGTGTACTGCAAAGAGCCCACCGTCAAACATTTCGCGTGACTAAAATACCGGGTCCGCAATCAATCGGTTAAGTTTGTCTTGCTCGCTGTTCCGAACGAGATCAGCGCGGATTCGTTTTCAAAGATTTTCTAGTTTTCCCAAACACAGCATTATTCATCAGTTTAAAGAAGTCTTTCTCAAAATCGTTCGTGGCTTTTGTGCACAGATCAGTATTCATTTGAATGTATGGGGCCATCCATGCACGTTGGCAAAACCTGAGCACCTGATTGGTTCTTTGTTGAATTAGTACCGTGAGAGCAAATGCGATTTACAGTATTCGTAATAGCATGTCCTGCCGCAGAGTTCATATTTTCCCAGGCATACACCTTTGCATTGATTGCGTCCTAATGCCATTGAACTCCTCATATATTTACAAATTGTATTTTCTAATAGAAATAATCATCTACGTTCTCGATTGATGGTGTGCATAACTACAGGCGTATGTACTCCTCACCGAATATATAGAGTTGTAGAAATACTCTCAGTGGATACCAGGCTGCATCAACTGAGGATTACCGTCAAATAGATTTTTGTGTTTGAATATAATTGTTTTCAATTCGGTATTTGGGCAAGTCACTGCACGCTGATCAGAACAATTTTTTTTTACCAACTCTTAAATGACCGCCGCTTGTACAATGACATCCGATGACGTAAAATGTCTTGCACTGCTTGTATACTGACTCCATTGTTTCTGTGTCTTTGCATGTGATTCTCTTTTTGCAAAACTCATAACATTGGATCTGCCGCTTAGACTCTTCCTCTTCTGAATATTTCATATTCTTAAAAAAATGACTCTGATGTTTCCATATATTATAATGCCAAAGCATCTCTTTAATTCATTTATCCTTGATGATCTTCGCTGCTACTACTATATTCACTAATTGTTTCAATGCCATCTTTAGAGTATTTCACTACTCATTTCACTATCTACACTAGGTGGTCAAGTCAACGCTAGCGACTTCATTTTTTCTTGCACAATGTTATATAATGACTTTTCACGTTTTTTTCTCATAAGCTTGACCAAGTCTACATCGTTGCTGTTCCAAGATAATTCCTAAGTTAATTAACTTATCAAGATGCTCAGGATATGTATTTTAAAAATCACATATCTTTTGAACATCTTTGACAAATCTGTATGATGCATTTAAGGGAAACAGTGATTTGATCTTTTGTGTAACGTTACTCACACTCTATTGTTCTGGTAATTGGATTCCAGCATTGGATACACTCATACATTCTTTAAAATACCATACCCATCAATCTGTGAACTTTTCGCCATTTATATAATATACACCGCGATAATTGTTTAATATAATATATTCTCACACAATCTCTACGAAATATATTATAGCCACAATATTCACACACAATCTCTACAAAATATATTGTACAGAAATATAGCCACAATCAATATAAAATATTCTCACACAAAGAAAATATTCTCCATGAAATATATTATCACACAGAGAAAACAATCTCCGCATACTATATTATATGCAGTATAGTTTCGATCAATAATCACAGTGGTAGGCAGCTACGGCAGTGCATTGGCCTGACTGCTGAGTAACTTCGCTTGTGTGCACTCTGGGGAAGGCTCACCACAGGTTCGTGTGCACTTGCTTAAATCATACACTCACGTGTGATTTAAGAGAAAGTCATGGGGTATAGAAGGCTTTGACCTATATCAGTGAGTTTGGTTCAAAAATCCTATAATGATACTACTGGTTGATTTTAGTAAAAATTTAGTCAGAAGAACCTTTTGATTCTTTAGGTGCTGATTTGAAAACACATATAGATAACAAAACAAAAAGCCGAGCATATGGTTTTGTCTTCACAAGAGCTTACATCAACGATGGGTCTATACTGAAAAATATAGGTTTGATCATAAGCCTTTAGAAATTTAAAGTTATTGAATTGTTAATATCATGATGTTTCCATAGGTTTACTATGGAAGTTGAATTAGTACAGTGAGTTCTATAGAGAACAACATCCTTACAGTAGTTCCACATATGCATGTGATGCATAATTCTGGGTTCTGTTTGTGGAGAACAAGCCAAATGAATACCTTTTGTCTACATCAGAAAGATTTTCAGTGGGAAATTAAACACAATTTTAGATATGTCAACTGTTGCCATGAAGGGAGGGTAAGAGATGGGGGGGGGGGATGAATGTTTAGATTTGACTATGTTGGGTGGGGTGTTTTGCACATTGGTTAATATCCATGTGACCGTAACCAAATATATAAATTTTAGACAGTTTGCCATTTAAAGAGTAATTATGGTCACCAATTTGATATTTCAAAACTGTATTTTGAAACAGTATGCTTCAGATATGATCAATTAGGTCTCTACCACTATGCTTATGCTGATGTCTATTCACCAATTTCATACAGTTAATGTTTTGGAACTTTATATATTGTATTGTGAATGACTTATGCCTACCTTACTTTATTTTAAATTGTATGTGTTCTGGAGGAATGTTAAGTAATTTCTGTCATTTAAATCTCCTTTTTGAAGTAATACATGCATATATAGATGGTTACCTTGACCTTTTACTCATTTATTGCATAATATGACAAGGCTGATACTATATTTCAGTCTTAAATTGAACCGAGATAAATGGTGATAGCAAACAAGAAAACTCTTGATTAGACAGATTTGCTTAAATATTTTGTTTCTTCTGATTTTCTGAAATGAAGCTCAAATACTTAATTGCTGCCTGAAACGCACAATTACTTATGTTGATATACATGGACTTCCAATATAATGTAATATTCACTCATGTAATCTTTGACAAGCAGAACTATGCGTACTGTTCATTTATGCATTCTACTACTATACAAAGGTCTGGGACGTAAATCAAGGGTGGATATACGACTCATGGTACTAATTATAATTAAAATGGGAACCAGTCTAGAAATGGGGGAACATAAAATAGAGTATATATCGGTTTGGAGGGCCATGATTGGTTGATATTGAAAGTAAGATTTTATTAGAAAGACTCTTTTGAGAACTTAACCTATTTGTAACTGAGAATAAAATTGAGACAATGTTTTTGGGATGGAGTTTTAGTCCTTTTACAGACTTGGCTTTTGGAATACTCATTGCTAAAATTAACATCTGATTCTTTAGGTCCGTAATTAAAAACACATATTTCAAACACATGTAGATAAAACAAAAATGCCGCGGAACATACGGTTTAGTCTACACAGAAGCTTACAGCAAGGATGGATCTGTACTGAGAAATATAGGTTTGATCATGAGCATTTAGAAATTTAAAGTTATTGAATTTGTAATATCATGGTATTTCCATAGGTTTACTATGGGAGTTGAATTAGTACCGTGAGTCCTACAGTGTCCGGCTGACAATAGGCTCTCATGATCATAGGACAGGAAATTTGCGAGTAATTTTACACTCCTACGTGTAAATGAACAGAACACAAAAAAGAAAACAAACTGTATTTAGCATTAAATTGCAAAAGCAATTTATAGCTACAGAGGTGATGATGCAAAGATGTCTTACTACAGAGGATAAGTAACATAATTCTATTGAGTATTAAATATAATATTGATTTCATTGAGTGAAGAAAACCAATTACCAATTAAAGTTACATAAAATGTACAGACCGAATTATTATTAACTCTCTTAGTCTTAGAATGCAATATAATCATAATTACTCATGCACAATTAGTTATTTTCTGACCTTTTCTGTTGCGCAAAGTGTAAAAATTTAGAAATATATATTAAAATTATTTTTGAATTTGCAGACATAATGGCTTTACATTTTTCTATATTTGGCAGTGAAGAATATTATCGTGCTAATAATTTATTCTCAATTCTTTATAAAATGGATAAACAAGTAAAACATTTATATTTATTTTCAACAGCTCTTTTATTACACATATTACATAGCTGCTCGTTACTTGGTACTCCCTCATAACGACCAATTTTCTATATTCAAGTTATGCAATACTGCTCTAAATCTATATGGTGCAATTTTTAAACGAGCTTCATTAATCACATGCAAGTACTCTTCAAACGAGCTTCATTAATCACATGCAAGTACTCTTCAAACGAGCTTCATTAATCACATCCAAGTACTCTTCAAATGATAAATAGTCTTTATACAAGGAATAATACGCTAGCTTGTTTGATGACCTCACAGAGGATATCCAGTTTTGCTTATAATGATCCAAAACTCCATCTTTTATATCACTGACTGGAATCACAATATCCAATTGATTGTTCCATACGTAAGAAAATCCTAGATCATCTAACACAGATTTAACTTGAAATGCCCAATTTTTCCCATTATAAGAGTTACCGTTATCAGCGATGCTTTTTAATATAGTATAATTTCTAAAATTCACACTATCTCCATTTACCAATATTTGAATCAAAATATTTTAAAGGCGTGTTTTTCTAATTTTCCACAATGGGTATCTCCCTCACCACAGAGATCATCCAAATTAGTAGATTTTTTTCACCCCTAATTATCGTCTGCAAAATTGTGTATACATTTGTTCAACATCTTTTCCTGTGTGGAAGCGCCATATCTCAGATCCACAATTAAGGACCGATCCAACGAGAGTATCAAAAGGTTCACATTTTGTCCTTACAGGTAGAACAGTTTATTCAAAAAATTTTTGTAAGTTAAAAAGAGCTAAACTCCCCAGAAAACTTAGGTATTTTCGCGTTCGTAGCCATTAACCATTTTTGAAAAAATGCAAACCTAGGTGCTTAAATGAATCTAACTTTTCTAATAATTCACCATCGTAAAATATTGATGGATTTGTCTTTATGCCTCTTTCAAAAACGATAATTTGTATTTTGCTAGTGTTAACTCTACGGTTCCAAGAATGGGTATATGACTTCAAATTATTCAGCATGGTTTGTAATGACTGTTCAGTTTTTGCAAAAATTACTGCATCGTCTACATATAATAACTAAAATAGAGACACAATCAGTTATATAGAAAACATCATATACATTTACATTATGTTGTATGCTAGTAACAATATCGTTTATAAAAAAATGCAAACAAGATTGGTGAAAGCCGACCTCCTTGTTTCAAACCATATTGTGAGTAAAAACAAGTCTGAAAAAAACTGTTATTGTATCTTATACAAGATTTCACAGAATTATAAATAGCACGTAAAGCCTTTTTCATACTTGGCAGCCCATTTACATAATCTTGTACTAATAAGTGTAATACCCCAATATTTATCAATTTCATCAATATTACCTTTCTAATCAATAGGTACTATAACACCTTTTCTCTATAAATCTGAGTAATGACCACTTCGGAAAATAGCATTAAAAATGCTTTACAAGAAAATTAATAATAACATCATGAGAGTCAACAATCGGACAGTATATTATCGAGTCCTGTTCATTTATTTCTTTTCAATGATTTAACAGCCGTTTCTTATTTCATCTGAAATATCTAGATCTAATTCTCCATCGATTATTTCACCGCCTATCGAGACTCGCTCATCATCTTGCGAATTGTCGATTATTTTACTGTCTATCGAGACTCGCTCATCATCTTGCGAATTGTCGATTATTTTACTGTCTATCGAGACTCGCTCATCATCTTGCGAATTGTCGATTATTTTACTGTCTATCGAGACTCGCTCATCATCTTGCGAATTGTCGATTATTTTACTGTCTATCGAGACTCGCTCATCATCTTGCGAATTGTCGATTATTTTACTGTCTATCGAGACTCGCTCATCATCTTGCGAATTGTCGATTATTTTACTGTCTATCGAGACTCGCTCATCATCTTGCGAATTGTCGATTATTTTACTGTCTATCGAGACTAGCTCATCATCTTGCGAATTGTCGATTATTTTACTGTCTATCGAGACTCGCTCATCATCTTGCGAATTGTCGATTATTTTACTGTATATCGAGACTCGCTCATCATCTTGCGAATTGTCGATTATTTTACTGTCTATCGAGACTCGCTCATCATCTTGCGAATTGTCGATTATTTCACTGTCTATCGAGACTCGCTCATCATCTTGCGAATTGTCGATTATTTTACTGTCTATCGAGACTCGCTCATCATCTTGCGAAATGTCGATTATTTCACTGTCTATCGAGACTCGCTCATCATCTTGCGAATTGTCGATTAATTTACTGTCTATCGAGACTCGCTCATCAGCTTGCGAATTGTCGATTATTTCACTGTATATCGAGACTCGCTCATCATCTTGCGAATTGTCGATTATTTCACTGTCTATCGAGACTCGCTCATCATCTTGCGAATTGTCGATTATTTTACTGTCTATCGAGACTCGCTCATCATCTTGCGAATTGTCGATTATTTTACTGTCTATCCAGACTCGCTCATCATCTTGCGAATTGTCGATTATTTCACTGTCTATCCAGACTCGCTCATCATCTTGCGAATTGTCGATTATTTCACTGTATATCGAGACTCGCTCATCATCTTGCGAATTGTCGATTATTTTACTGTCTATCGAGACTCGCTCATCATCTTGCGAATTGTCGATTATTTTACTGTCTATCGAGACTCGCTCATCATCTTGCGAATTGTCGATTATTTCACTGTATATCGAGACTCGCTCATATCATGCGAATTGTCGATTATTTTACTGTCTATCGAGACTCGCTCATCATCTTGCGAATTGTCGATTATTTCACTGTCTATCGAGACTCGCTCATCATCTTGCGAATTGTCGATTATTTTAATGTATATCGAGACTCGCTCATCATCTTGCGAATTGTCGATTATTTTACTGTCTATCGAGACTCGCTCATCATCTTGCGAATTGTCGATTATTTTACTGTCTATCGAGACTCGCTCATCATCTTGCGAATTGTCGATTATTTCACTGTCTATCGAGACGCGCTCATCATCTTGCGAATTGTCGATTATTTCACTGTATATCGAGACTCGCTCATCATCTTGCGAATTGTCGATTATTTCACTGTATATCGAGACTCGCTCATCATCTTGCGAATTGTCGATTATTTCACTGTATATCGAGACTCGCTCATCATCTCTCGAATTGTCGATTATTTTACTGTATATCGAGACTCGCTCATCATCTTGCGAATTGTCGATTATTTCACTGTCTATCCAGATTCGCTCATCATCTTGCGAATTGTCAATTATTTTACTGTATATCGAGACTCGCTCGTCATCTTGCGAATTGTCGATTATTTTACTGTCTATCGAGACTCTCTCATCATCTTGCGAATTGTCGATTATTTTACTGTCTATCGAGACTCGCTCATCATCTTGCGAATTGTCGATTATTTTACTGTCTATCCAGACTCGCTCATCATCTTGCGAATTGTCGATTATTTTACTGTCTATCGAGACTCGCTCATCATCTTGCGAATTGTCGATTATTTTACTGTATATCGAGACTCGCTCATCATCTTGCGAATTGTCGATTATTTCACTGTCTATCGAGACTCGCTCATCATCTTGCGAATTGTCGATTATTTTAGTGTATATCGAGACTCGCTCATCATCTTGCGAATTGTCGATTATTTCACTGTCTATCGAGACTCGCTCATCATCTTGCGAATTGTCGATTATTTCACTGTCTATCGAGACTCGCTCATCATCTTGCGAATTGTCGATTATTTCACTGTATATCGAGACTCGCTCATCATCTTGCGAATTGTCGATTATTTCACTGTATATCGAGACTCGCTCATCATCTTGCGAATTGTCGATTATTTCACTGTATATCGAGACTCGCTCATCATCTTGCGAATTGTCGATTATTTCACTGTCTATCGAGACTCGCTCGTCATCTTGCGAATTGTCGATTATTTTACTGTCTATCGAGACTCGCTCATCATCTTGCGAATTGTCGATTATTTTACTGTCTATCCAGACTCGCTCATCATCTTGCGAATTGTCGATTATTTCACTGTATATCGAGACTCGCTCATCATCTTGCGAATTGTCGATTATTTCACTGTATATCGAGACTCGCTCATCATCTTGCGAACTGTCGATTATTTCACTGTATATCGAGACTCGCTCATCATCTTGCGAATTGTCGATTATTTCACTGTCTATCGAGACTCGCTCATCATCTCGCGAATTGTCGATTATTTTACTGTATATCGAGACTCGCTCATCATCTTGCGAATTGTCGATTATTTCACTGTCTATCCAGATTCGCTCATCATCTTGCGAATTGTCGATTATTTCACTGTCTATCCAGACTCGCTCATCATCTTGCGAATTGTCGATTATTTCACTGTATATCGAGACTCGCTCATCATCTTGCGAATTGTCGATTATTTTACTGTCTATCGAGACTCGCTCATCATCTTGCGAATTGTCGATTATTTTACTGTCTATCGAGACTCGCTCATCATCTTGCGAATTGTCGATTATTTCACTGTATATCGAGACTCGCTCATCATCTTGCGAATTGTCGATTATTTTACTGTCTATCGAGACTCGCTCATCATCTTGCGAATTGTCGATTATTTCACTGTCTATCGAGACTCGCTCATCATCTTGCGAATTGTCGATTATTTTAATGTATATCGAGACTCGCTCATCATCTTGCGAATTGTCGATTATTTTACTGTCTATCGAGACTCGCTCATCATCTTGCGAATTGTCGATTATTTTACTGTCTATCGAGACTCGCTCATCATCTTGCGAATTGTCGATTATTTCACTGTCTATCGAGACTCGCTCATCATCTTGCGAATTGTCGATTATTTCACTGTATATCGAGACTCGCTCATCATCTTGCGAATTGTCGATTATTTCACTGTATATCGAGACTCGCTCATCATCTTGCGAATTGTCGATTATTTCACTGTATATCGAGACTCGCTCATCATCTCTCGAATTGTCGATTATTTTACTGTATATCGAGACTCGCTCATCATCTCGCGAATTGTCGATTATTTCACTGTCTATCCAGATTCGCTCATCATCTTGCGAATTGTCAATTATTTTACTGTATATCGAGACTCGCTCGTCATCTTGCGAATTGTCGATTATTTTACTGTCTATCGAGACTCTCTCATCATCTTGCGAATTGTCGATTATTTTACTGTCTATCGAGACTCGCTCATCATCTTGCGAATTGTCGATTATTTTACTGTCTATCGAGACTCGCTCATCATCTTGCGAATTGTCGATTATTTTACTGTCTATCGAGACTCGCTCATCATCTTGCGAATTGTCGATTATTTTACTGTATATCGAGACTCGCTCATCATCTTGCGAATTGTCGATTATTTCACTGTCTATCCAGACTCGCTCATCATCTTGCGAATTGTCGATTATTTTAGTGTATATCGAGACTCGCTCATCATCTTGCGAATTGTCGATTATTTCACTGTCTATCGAGACTCGCTCATCATCTTGCGAATTGTCGATTATTTCACTGTATATCGAGACTCGCTCATCATCTTGCGAATTGTCGATTATTTCACTGTATATCGAGACTCGCTCATCATCTTGCGAATTGTCGATTATTTCACTGTATATCGAGACTCGCTCATCATCTTGCGAATTGTCGATTATTTCACTGTATATCGAGACTCGCTCATCATCTTGCGAATTGTCGATTATTTCACTGTCTATCGAGACTCGCTCGTCATCTTGCGAATTGTCGATTATTTTACTGTCTATCGAGACTCGCTCATCATCTTGCGAATTGTCGATTATTTTACTGTCTATCCAGACTCGCTCATCATCTTGCGAATTGTCGATTATTTCACTGTCTATCGAGACTCGCTCATCATCTTGCGAATTGTCGATTATTTCACTGTATATCGAGACTCGCTCATCATCTTGCGAATTGTCGATTATTTCACTGTATATCGAGACTCGCTCATCATCTTGCGAATTGTCGATTATTTCACTGTATATCGAGACTCGCTCATCATCTCGCGAATTGTCGATTATTTTACTGTATATCGAGACTCGCTCATCATCTTGCGAATTGTCGATTATTTCACTGTCTATCCAGATTCGCTCATCATCTTGCGAATTGTCAATTATTTTACTGTATATCGAGACTCGCTCGTCATCTTGCGAATTGTCGATTTTTTTACTGTCTATCGAGACTCGCTCATCATCTTGCGAATTGTCGATTATTTTACTGTCTATCGAGACTCGCTCATCATCTTGCGAATTGTCGATTATTTTACTGTCTATCGAAACTCGCTCATCATCTTGCGAATTGTCGATTATTTTACTGTCTATCGAGACTCGCTCATCATCTTGCGAATTGTCGATTATTTTACTGTATATCGAGACTCGCTCATCATCTTGCGAATTGTCGATTATTTCACTGTCTATCGAGACTCGCTCATCATCTTGCGAATTGTCGATTATTTCACTGTCTATCGAGACTCGCTCATCATCTTGCGAATTGTCGATTATTTTACTGTCTATCGAGACTCGCTCATCATCTTGCGAATTGTCGATTATTTTACTGTCTATCGAGACTCGCTCATCATCTTGCGAATTGTCGATTATTTCACTGTCTATCGAGACTCGCTCATCATCTTGCGAATTGTCGATTATTTTACTGTCTATCGAGACTCGCTCATCATCTTGAAATGTCGATTATTTCACTGTCTATCGAGACTCGCTTATCATCTTGCGAATTGTCTATTATTAGTTCATGTTAACCAAAAATGTTTTTTTTTAAATGTACCAAAACATCATTTGTGCAGTTCACTAGATGCCTTACTTTTCTTCTTATAGTATTTATTAATCTCTCTAGTGTTAGTTTTAACCATATTGATTAATTTGATACCCTCATTAAACTTATGCTTCTTCTCAGATTTATTATAGTTTATTCTAGCTTGAACATATCTATTACCATTTTTTAAGTTTCTTTGTACATTAAACTCAGTTCTTGCTTTTTGACAATTTTCATTAAACTGAACATCACTTTTCCGCTTGTTTTGATGAGACTGTATAGATATTCTCATTGCAAAAACAATAGACGTGTACATTCCAAAATAATATTTTTTGAAGAAGAAAAATAAACTGTCAACAATATCATTTAATGCGTCATAAATAGAAGAAAAAAATATCTTTGACATACACGGGCCATAGTTTATTTGATCATCTCTATGCCCTCTCAACACTAACAGTTTTTGTTTTATTTGTGTGATTTTGATGTTTTTTTGTTTGTTTGTTGTTTTTTTTTTGTTGGAAGAGGGTGTTGGTTTTAACAGCTCTTTAACACAGTATTGGCTATCTAATACAGTGCCTTTCCGAAGGACACACTGAGGCAACCGACCCTTTACAGACAAACGTGGGTATTTTTATGATTAAAAAGTTATCGTCCAGGTTGTTTTCGCATTTTTCTATAATTTGCCCAACAGCTGTACAACAAAGTGTCTGTTTGAGATTTAGTATGTATATATGTATGTATGTATATATGTATGTATGTATGTATGTATGTATGTATGTATGTATGTATGTATGTATGTATGTATGTATGTATGTATGTATGTATGTATGTATGTATGTATGTATGTATGTATGTATGTATGTATGCATAGGATTTAACTACACATCAGCACAATCCTGTCTATATAGTACCGAGTAAGTTTATGTATCCCCAAAAAGCATACAAAACAAACATACGAGCAAAAAATGGGTACATAATACAAAGTCCATTTTTTGATACAAACCGCACTCTTTTAATAAGTCCAAGATCATCTCAGACGGAATGTATGTATGTATGTATGTATGTATGTATGTATGTATGTATGTATGTATGTATGTATGTATGTATGTATAATTATTTAATTGCAGATAACACTATATACAATTATCAATTCAACGCCCAGTCTTATGTATATGTTAATTCAACAGGAAATCAGTAATATATTTATACTTTAAAGTATGAATGAAGTACAGATTTCCTGTTAAGTTAACACATTTTCCTATATATGAGCCGGTATATGAACATATTCTCTCTCTCTCTCTCTCTATCTCTCTCTCTCTCTCTCTCTCTCTCTCTCTCTCTCTCTCTCTCTCTCTCTCTCTCTCTCTATATATATATATATATATATATATATATATATATATATATATATATATATATATATAAAGCTTTTGCGAATTATTTAAATTATTGATGTAACTTTAAAACAGATAGGAAGATTTCTAATTCTTTTGCATCCTTTTGTATGCAATAGAAGTGGGTATGTTGTTTCGTCTATTTGTATGCAATAGAAGTGGGTATGTTGTTTCGTCTATTTGTATGCAATAGAAGTGGGTATGTTGTTTCGTCTATTTGTATGCAATAGAAGTGGGTATGTTGTTTCGTCTATTTGTATGCAATAGAAGTGGGTATGTTGTTTCGTCTATTTGTGACAACTATGGCCTTAAACTTAAAGAAGCTGTCACAAGTCCTTGCTAAAAGTTATTATCAATGATGTTATGTCATAAGTCCTAGTTAAAAGTTATTATCAATGATGTTATGTCATAAGTCCTTGCTAAAAGTTATTATCAATGATGTTATGTCATAAGTCCTTGCTTAAAGTTATTATCATTGATGTTATGTCATAAGTCCTTGCTAAAAGTTATTATCAATGATGTTATGTAAATCGTTAAAATTATTTTAATGAATCATAAACATGAGGATTTGGTAGCAGCCATAAAACTCTGGTATTACTTCTTCTTATTTTATCTGAAGCATTCTTATTTGACTATGTTTGGAATACTAGAGATGTGAAATTTCAGGAAGTAATCGTCATTGTTAGGTAAGAAACGGCCATTTGGTTTTTAAAATTCATCAGCTGAACATAACATTTCTGTAATCGGCATCAGCCTCGGTTTCACCTTTTTACCAGAGTGGATGAACAGACCTGTCCGTGTTTATCTATGTAATTCCAGCTCCAGTATATTAATTGAAATAAATGTGTCTACAAATCGATCCTTTAAATTGTAGTTAAGGTTTTCTCAGATTTACGTACAGCGACCAGTTTTTTTTAAAACAAAATGTTCACATCATGAACGTACAAGGCAATTAAATTCTTAAACTCCAATCATTAAATGTATACAGCATATACATTTGTCTTCATTTTTTACCGTTATCTCATTTATTTGGATATTTTCTATAGTATCAAATGTCCGATAAATTGCAAATGATGTAAAATTGTAAATTCAATCATAAAAGCGTGTAAGATAAGAAGCTAAATAGAAGCTGGTAGAAACAACACACTAAATGTCATATATTAAATAGACGGAATGAGGCAATTATATCTTGCAGCATATAGCTCGGAATAGAACAAAAGAACAAGAGTGGATTAATGTTAAATCAAGAAACTGTTGAATATTTGGTGACGACGAAAGACCCTGTCTGTATCCTTTCACTCAAGGTTTCTCGCCAAGCGCGTTAAAATTAAATGTATATAAAAGAATTCCCAGAGTTTATTGTCTCTCAGGAAATAATATAGGATCACTCTGTCCTTCCTTCGAAGGTATTTAAAAGAAAAGTATAAAAGAAAATGTAATTTTTTTTCTTTACTGCATTGCAAGTTATTTTAGATTCTACAAAAATATTGTTTGCAGAGGTTACCCATTGTGCTATAGCATAACAAAGCACAATTCTCGATTGTATGTGCATCACTTTTGTCGTTTATTGATAAAAAAAAAAAACAAAAAAAAAAACCGCTAACCGCTAACCACTGAGGTGTGCTATGACTTTTGGATGAAGCCCCTGTGTCAAAATTCAATATATATCTTTTTCTTATAGTAGTAACTCGCTGAAATGATTATGATATTGTATTCTTACTTCCTAAAAAACTGTCTTAATGCAAAATTTTCGTTAAAATTTTATACATTGGAGGTGTACGACGTGTATATTTAAAACTTTCACATTAAAATGGATTTGATGCAAAGTTGAAAGGTGCAGAATTCCTTGTAAATGCTAATACAAACTATAGACATCAGATTCTATGATTAGTATCTATATTTAAATATTTCTTTCACTTTCTAGATACTTAAAAACACTCCACAAAGAGTATGTAATGTATGAGATACGTTTAATAGAAAACTCCTTTTTTATCTGTATTGTCCACCAAATTGGAAAGAAAAAGCGCTACTTCTGAATGAAATCATTAGTCCATTTCAAATCTGCATTCCCCACCAAACTGGAAAGAAAAAGCGCTACTTCTGAATGGAACAATCAGTCCATTACACATAATAACTTTTTAACAGAAGAATCCTATCTAGCATTTTTCTAAATGGAGAAGAAATACACAAAAAATAAAGAAGGGTTGAATGTCATCTGAGGGTGCGCTAGAAAGACAAGAGTGGAAGGAAGCGATGGTAAGTTACTTTTATTTATAAAAAGAGATAATGGACGTTCCATGTTGTAATGTGGATAAAGCATGAACATAACCATTCAGTTTAACTACCTGCATGCATTTTTCTCTTTGGAAAATATGTGCATCTTTGACAATTTTGTAGCAATCAATTACGCATTAAATGCATAATAAACTGTTCTTAGATCCGGACTTCATGTATCCATTAGTCAATCCAAATACTTATGTCTGAGATAAGAATTAACCAATAAACATAGTATACTAGTAACACAGAACGTCATCTCTTAAACATCAGTAATTGATAAAAGGTTGATGGCTAATAAATTTATTGTCATGCTTATTTCAGATTCTATCCTAATAACAATACATTCTATTTGAAAGATCTTTATAGAAGATTTTCAAACATATTTACTCGAATTTCCTGAAGTGAAAAAGTAGAAAATACCCTCTTTTAAAGACATAAGATGGATTATATGCTTAGATAATTAAAACACATCAATAAACAAAGTTAGAAGTTGCTTTAATTTTAAAATTTACGATGCATTAGTATTGAAAAGTTATATGTTGATACATCTTTGACTTAAAGCAAATGATCTAAATTAATTTATTGGTAGCTATGATGACTTTGTCTTTCGAATATACTTCCATTATCGTAGATGGTGCCAAGTGATTCATCTGTAACTATTCTCTTCATCCCTTTTGCTCATGCTTGGGTTTGCTGCCGCTGTGACAGGAAAAGTGTTTTTAATAAAAAAAAAAAAAAAAAAAAGAAACTGTCGTTAAAATTGTCGAATGGAAATATGAATCATAAGTCCAAACAATTGTTGATAATATCGGGTAGCTTCATTACTCTCATCCTGGAGTATTGTAACAGTTTCTTCTTACTTTCCTTTTATCGTTTAACCACTACCCTCTATCCCAATACAATTCATGCAATTTGACCAATTTGACGTTGCTTAAATTATAAAACTTTTCTTCCGTAAATTAAAAGCTGGTAGATGAGTTCATATTGAATTAGAATTCCAACAAAACAATAATTTAATTTAGTCATATCTAAATGAGAAATTGCTTCCATACTATTACAATTAACACTTTTCGCGATTCTGTCAAACGATGCGATCATATTTCAAAACTATCTTTGAGTGGTTTTAGTGCTCATATTTAAGATCGCGTTTCAATGCTGTATGCATGTTCTTTCAAGAGATGATGATGATGATGCTGATGATGATGATGATGACGACGACGACGACGATGATGATGATGATAATAATGATGATGATGTTGATGATAGAACTTTGCTAACTTTTAAAAATAAGATTTATTATAGTAACTATCATCTTATGCTGCTGATGATTATGATTCTATTACTACTACTAATACTACTACTAGTACTGCTAATACTACTACTAGCTTTTTCATCGTTGTTTTTCAAGTTATCATCATTATTATTAGAAGTAGTAGTAGTAGTAGCAGCTGTAGTAGCAGTAGTAGTAGTAATAGCTGTAGTAGCAGTAGTAGCTGTAGTAGTAGTAGTAGTAGTAGCAGTAGTAGTAGTAGCTGTAGTAGCAGTAGTAGTAGTAGCTGTAGTAGTAGTAGTAGCAGCAGTAGTAGCAGTAGTAGTAGTAGCTGTAGTAGTAGCTGTAGTAGAAGTAGTAGCTGTAGTAGTAGTTGTATTAGCTGTAGTAGCTGTAGTAGCAGTAGTAGTAGCTGTAGTAGTAGCTGTATTAGCAGTAGTAGTACTAGTAGTAGCTGTAGTAGTAGTAGTAGTTATAGCTGTAGTAGCGGTAGTAGTAATAGTATCTGTAGTAGCAGTTGTAGCAATAGTAGTAGTAGTAGCTGTAGTAGCGGTAGCAGCAGTAGAAGCCCTAGTAATAGTAGTAGCTGTAACAGTAGTAGCTGTAGTAACAATAGCAGTAGCAGTAGTAGTATTGGTAGTAGTAGTAGTAGTAGTAGCTGTAGTAGCTGTGGTAGGAGCTGTAGTAGATGTTGTAGCAGTAGTAGTAGCTGTAATAGTAGTAGTAGTAGTAGTAGTAGTAGCTGTAATAGCAGTAGTAGTAGTAGTAGCTGTAATAGCAGTAGTAGTAGTAGTAGCTGTAATAGCAGTAGTAGTAGTAGTAGCTGTGCTAGCAGTAGTAGTAGCAACTGTAATAGCAGTAGTAGTAGTAGCAGCTGTGCTAGCAGTAGTAGTAGTAGCTGTAATAGCAGCAGTAGTAGCTGTAATAGCAGTAGTAGTAGCTATAATAGCAGTAGTAGTAGTAGCTGTAATAGCAGTAGTAGTAGCTGAAATAGCAGTAGTAGTAGCTGTAATAGCAGTAGTAGTAGTAGTAGCTGTAATAGCAGTAGTAGTAGTAGCTGTAATAGCAGTAGTAGTCGTAGCTGTAATAGCAGTAGTAGAAGTAGTAGCTGTGGTAGCAGTAGCGGTAGTAGTAGCAGTAGTAGCTGTATTAGCTGTAGTAGTAGCTGTGGTAGCAGTAGCGGTAGTAGTAGCAGTAGTAGCTGTATTAGCTGTAGTAGTAGCTGTGGTAGCAGTAGTAGTAGCTATACTAGCAGTAGTAGTAGTTTCTGTAATAGCAGTAGTAGTAGCTGTGGTAGTAGTAGCAGTAGTAGTGGTAGCTGTAATAGCAGTAGTAGTAGCTGTGGTAGTAGTAGCGGTAGTAGTGGTAGCTGTAATAGCAGTAGTAGTAGCTGTGGTAGTAGTAGCGGTAGTAGTGGTAGCTGTAATAGCAGTAGTAGTAGCTGTGGTAGTAGTAGCGGTAGTAGTGGTAGCTGTAATAGCAGTAGTAGTAGCTGTGGTAGTAGTAGCAGTAGCTGTACTAGCAGTAGTAGTAGTAGCTGTAATAGCAGTAGTAGTAGTAGTAGCTGTAATAGCAGTAGTAGCTGTAATAGCAGTAGTAGTAGTAGCTGTACTAGCAGTAGTAGTAGTAGCTGTAATAGCAGTAGTAGTAGTAGCTGTGGTAGCAGTAGCGGTAGTAGTAGCAGTAGTAGTATTTCATTTATAAAGTTAAACAATTTGAAGGACCTAATGAGTATATCAAAATTCAGTAAGCAAATAAAACAATCAATAGAAGAAACATTATTTTAGTTGCGTTATAGACGAACAGAATTTGTAAAAATTTCAAGGTTTTTGATATGAATGGGTTCAGATTAGTTATAATTATATATATATAATATGCTTTATATTTTACAAGCAAGTGAATATAAGGCACTGCTGTTTCGCAAACATAACTTTAGCAAAATAGGAAACAAAATAGAGAAATAATTGCACTGATTGCGGCATAAAATAGTAAATTTCTTTTACGGACTTTCTTTCTTTCTAAAACTAAGTTACTACGTATTCATATGATAGTTTCCTTTGCTCAGTTCCCGATACTTTTCTGTTGGAAATATCTTCCTCAATCCATATTATAACTTTACAGACTCAACAGTGAAGGATCCTAAGAAGTTAATACAATTTTACTGAGAGTCATAATAAAAAAAAATATTCCTCCCCCATCTCTCTTATTTCGCTGATACTTTTTTTAATTGTGCACTCTATTATTCTGTTGAATCAGAACAAAATAACAAAATTACTAACATGAAAATGTGGGAAACTATATAGATTTTAAATGTGTTGATGTTTAATCAGACATGCCATGAGCACGTCATCATTCACAGTCAACCAATCAGAGACAGGTATTTGTCAGTTAAATTGAGGTTGACTTTTCATATTTTAATTGATCAATATAAAAGTATTATAATATTGGTGTCATTTGTTGTGTAGTATGAATGTCAGGGAAAAAATGTATTTCTAAACTATTCTAATCTCACTATGGAAATCCCCTGATTATACCATTTCAAATATTTAGGCAAAATGAGAAATAATAATTAATACAAACGAAAGTTTTCACCTAAAGAAAACGAATTTCTTTCGTCAACTTGGACATTTTATGCTCATGGTTTATCATCCAATAACAGCAAGAAACAAAGGGTCCAAATAAGGGGATCATAGTTGAGCAAGAATCAAAAGGTCTTATTCGGTATGCAAAATAATCTAGCTTGCCCCTTTCAGTAGAAACCAGCATCTGCTGGGCACACCATAGGGGCTTGGAAATCTTGTACTGCCATGAATCGTACATCAAAATAAGATCAGATATGTGGAAGTACTTGTTAGGCTTTCCGAGACTCAAGTATCAGCCTGCCGATAAATGAAAACAAGTGTTGCTTTCTCAAACGAAGTCTTTGATACAGCTAATTGAAAAATCAGTCGAATAGCTTAGAAAACAACCATAGTCATGTAACCCTTAACACAGAAGAACAGGTGTTTCCATTTTTCTGAGAAAACAAAAAAGCTTCAGAAAAAGATACGTCTGATAGAGATGGAGAAAGAAATACTGAAAGGGTCATCATTTAGCCCACATATTGGTATTTTGCTTCTGTGAACATGTGTACTACTTGTATGAAATTTTCTTTGTGCCATCGCATTCACCAAACTTAACCGAATAGACGGTTTGTTCCAGTGTTTGTAAAAGAAAATTATCTTGAGGTGTTGACAGCAGTTATTCTATTACGTAGCTATCTCTTCTCCAGAGACAATGAACTTACGAGAAAATATAATATAATTGGCCATAAAGCAGCAGATATTACCACAAACTAGAAAAACTTACATTTAGAAGATTATTTGGAAAAGCTACCGATTCAAATTTCTGAAACATTGAATAGATAGAAAGTGTATATATATATATATATATATATATATATATATATATATATATATATATATAGAGAGAGAGAGAGAGAGAGAGAGAGAGAGAGAGAGAGAGAGAGACACACACACAGACACACAGACAGAGAGAATTGCCATAAAATCATTTTTCTCTTCTGTTCTCGGTTATAGTCTATATATTTCATTAAAGTATACAATTTTACCATTGAATGCGGTATCAGAATACTAGATTAAACTATACATTTCATATCAAATGTCTTGTGTCGTTGATGGAATCTCAGAATTCCAAACACAATTGTTATGGCTGCATCCTTCGTTTTCGAAGTGATTAACGAAAAGTTAGATCGTCAAAGTTGGGAGGCACTGTATCTTCACCATCCCTTTAACATGTTGATTGCTCGACCTAGTGGTTTAGGTAAAACTTAATTTGTCAAACGTGTGATCGAATACAAATTAAAACTGTACGATCGCCCTCCACAACGTATCGTGTGATGTTATAAAGAGTGGCAAACGGCTTACACCTTACTGAAATAAAGTTAAAGAGAATCCATTTCATTTGTAGAAGGAATTCCTCGCGAAGACGATGGGATCGTGTCTGATTTTAGTCAAACACATCTTGTCATCTTCGATGACATGTTAGGAGAAGACAAAGAAATTAAACTTTGGTTTACACGAAATTATTTCGTAATGCTAGTAGTATGTACATTACTCAGAATGTATATCAACAAAGTACAGCTCATCGCACCATCAGTCTCAATGTACATTATGTGGTATTCTTTCAAAGTCCAAGAGACAGATTTCACGTTCAAGTGTTAGCCAAACAGCTTGGAATACCTTGGCTAAATTGTACTTATGACGATGCCACTCAATCGCCACATACCTATTTACTCATCGATTTAAAACCTATCACTCCCGATTATTTGAGATTTCGTACGAATTTGCTTCACGATTGGTGTCTAAAGCCCAGTCATAAACACATTACCTTCCTCGTTTTCGTCTGAAACAAATAAATAAAAAATAAAATATAACAACATCATTCACTTCTTTTTTTCCTGACAGTATTCAACATGACTTCCTTTCAAACTTATTTTCCTGCCAAATTGATTCGTGCATTGTATGCCGTCAGTCGCGAAAGAAATGCACAGATACGTTCACATGTGTTAGAAGCTAGTCTCAAAGAAGTGTTATCATGGTTTACTTTGACAGCACGTCACCTACTACAAAGCATCATTCATAATCCACATCAAACAAAACGTATGTTTAAAAAAACAACAACAACATCAAATAGATTTAACACAACTAGCTGATGCAAGAATCGATACGCAAACCAAAAACAAATCATTTTGAAACCAGGTGGAAGTGAATCTTTAAGAGGTTTCATCATTCGTTCACTTTTAAAATGTGATCCTAATGCCGAAGCGAACAAAGCCAAACAACCTAAAAGACAGAACAAACAGAAGAGGTGCAGAAAGTTCACACTCTAAGAAGAAGAAGAAAACTCAAAAGAAAACGCCTCCTTCAATATAACGAGGTACTGCCGTCTACTGCGTCTTCTGCTTCGACACCGTTAATGATGATGCCTGCCAAAGCTAATTTAAGACCAGTGTTTCCCAATCAGATGAAGAAAAAAAAAAGGAAACACATTTCTAAAGAAACGCCTTCTTCTGCTCTAGCTGCTGCTGCTGCAATAAAACAGGTGACCTCTTCTAAGAAAAAAAATACAAGACAAAATATGTTTATTACAAAGTTTACTGAATTTGTCCAGACAGGAACTAGCCAGATTTAGTCAGAGGAACACCAGTAGTACCTAAAGTCAAGTTGATACGACGTCTCGACAATCAGTGGAGACGAATTCCAGTATAAAAGAGAAGTGGTGGATAAGATTCACTTCAGTTATTTCGTCCTGAAACAAAAATTGCCACAAAGTTTACACCATCGACCAAAGAGACCTTCTTCCAAAAAAAGGAAAAACGGCACTCCATCCTCGTTTATCTAAACATTGGAATATCTTGCCAGTACTTGCCTAACTCAATGCCCCGTAGGAAAAACAAATCATTTAAAAAGTACCAAAAGAAATCATCGAAACCGTGTGTGAATGTTGTTTGAACTTTTTGAAAGGAACAGTGCCTTTGACCAAGATACAGAAACAGTGATTAGGACGACATCCTCACACTTGTCCTCTTGGATATTATGGAAGGAGAAAAATTAACTTTAGTTGCTTATAAACGGTGGATCGAACTCCATCGTTGGTACGAACAACAGACACCTCATTTACCTCCTAATCCTAACCTCACCGAGATATCACACTTACAACAAGAATTACAGTCATGGGTTGATCGAACATATTTGTCAGAAACAGAACAATCACAACGCTACGCACAATTATTACAACGACTTCAACTGTTTCATAAGAAAGCTTCAGACGAAACGACTCTGAGAGAAAAACAAAAAGTAGCAACAGCTACTAAGAGGATGACAGACACGGCTACGGGGATGACAGAGAAAGGAAAAGAAGAAGAAGAGTTTTAAACTCCACCAGCTAAAATAATACGTAAATTGACAACTGTTGGTTGGATCAAAAAGACAATGTCCACATCCTTGCCAGCAGAAGAGAAAATGAAACAATTGAAGAAAAAAGTCAAATGATAACCGATCATCCCTGTTCAGACATCCTTTACTCCTATTGCTCGTCGGACAAGTATTGTAGTCCGAAAAAAAAATAAAATAAATAAAGACACACAAAAGAACATTGGTAGTTGGTTAACTTACTGAGGAGCAACAACAACAGCATTAACATGGATACACTTTTAGCCAGCATTTACTACAATCACGATCATGCCACTGGATATAGAGGAATAAAAAAATTGTATCGTGCTGCTAAAATCAAACTCAAACGTCTACATCTGCAAGATGTACCACGATGGTTACAAAAACAATCGACGTAGACGTTACACAAAACCCATTCGACGAAAAGTTTCCATAAGTCAAACGAACGAAGCAAGAATCGATCATCAATGGATCAATGGCAAATAAGTTTAGCTGATGTCTCTCATTTAGCGTCGTACAATCGAGGTTACAAATATTTGTTTTGTGTCATCGACGTGTTTTCAAAATCAGCTTGGGTAGTTCCTTTGACTTCTAAAACAAGTTCAGGGTTAGTGCGAGTTTGAACACCGGTCTTGAAACAAAGTGATCGACACCCTCTGCGATGGCAAACAGACAAAGGCACCAATTTCTTAACCAAGCTTTTAAAAAAGAATTGAAATAAGAGATTCATTTTCTCACCGCTGAAAATCCTAAAACAAAAGCCAGTATCGTGGACCGTTTTCAAAAAACTTTGAAAGAACGTATGTGGAAATATTTTAAACATTAACATACTCTCAAATACATCGACGTGTTACCACGTCTAGTCAAAGCTTACAATCAATCGCACCATCGTACCATCGGATGTGCTTGAGAAGAAGTTACACCTGAAAACGAATTGATTTTGTTTTATCGACTGTTTGCAACGTCAAAGAAAAAAAAAAAAAAAAAAAAAAAAAAAAAACAAAGAAATAAAGAAGTGTTAAACACCGGAGATTGGGATCGCATAGGAAAAACAAAACGCACTTTTGATAAAGGTTATTTACCCAATTGGACGACAGAATTGTTTCGTGTCACAGGACAAGTATCTGTACGTGATCCTCCTGTCTATAAATTGGAAGATATGAACAAAGAAGTGTTACAAGGAATATTTACTTGCTTGAGTTACAACGAGTGACTAAGAAAGAAGACGAGATGTACGATATCGGAAGCATTATCGATCGAGGAACACGTAAAGTGGGAAAACATCGACTCCAAGAGGTGAAAGTTCGTTGGAAAGGGTATCCTCCAAGTGTGGATTCTTGGATTACCGCTTCACAAGTCATCGAGTGTAAAAATAAGTAGAAGTTACCAACATGCCGTTAAACAGAGCTGCATCTCCTTCCCAGTATTCATCTTTCCAAGAACTGCAAAAACAACTGCTGTGGGTGTGTGCGGAAAACGTGTCCCTAAAAATAAAATTGTATTTGTCTGCCAAATCTTTGTGGTGTATTGTGACATTGGGGTAGACATTATAAATTTGAGTTCGTAACAAGGAGATAAACAACTGTGGACTATTTTCTTGCCAATCCATCGTTGAAATATACCGATTGTAACAACAAAAACAACGGTAGACTCGCCAACGCCAGTCACATAGTCTCTTCTAATGACAGTAGCAGTCCTCTTCTGGAACCCACCTTGGAAAATCATCATCTGATACCAAGTGACTCCTCAGAGTCCAGAAACATCGAGCTATGAATAACCAATCGTATTTTAACACTACCACGTGACAGTTTCATGGATGCATTTCCCAACAACACATTACGTTGTTTTCACGACCAAATTACCTCAGTCCATTCAATTAAATCACGAAGCTCACTGGAAGCTAGCTTTGGTAGAAATCATTCATCCTACTCAAGTCGTAACTATCAACGAGGGTCAAAAAACTTTCATCGTAGATATCCCAAACGAACAAGTCCAAGAACAGTTGGACAACAATGATCCTTTCATTTACAAATCTAAAAAAATTCTCACTAGCCAATTGAATATAGAAAAAAGAGAATTCCTTCAGGATATTATTTTAAAGCTCAATATCTCGTCGATACGATTTCAGCTATTTTCAACGATCAGTTTGACAACACAATGGAGAAAACTCGCCTACTCATCGAGTACCATGCCATTTCTCATCGTGTTTAAATAAATTTTTCCGATGGCAAAACGATGTTCACTTGGTAGAATTTCATCCTGTGTCGTCTTTGACCACACCAGCACCTATCGAATTTGAAATCAAAGGACAAAACCGAAGATTACGTAGATCTGACTAACAGTTACTTGTACCTGAAAGTCAAAGTTTTCAAAGCGGATAGCAACAATCCTGGCGCCGATGCCAGAGCAGCTCCAATCAAACATTTCATGCATTCGTTATTCAGCGAAGTGGAATAACGTAGTAACGTTTACTTAGATGGCAGCTGCAGCAGCAACGACAATAGGAGGAGAAATGGACAATGTAAACAGATGAGGCGATTAATTTTACTCCCACGTACAAAAAGAGGCGTCCCTGTGGTGAAGTGAGACCATTGGTGAGGCCTTGTCGTCATGGATATCGTCAATACAATCCAGGACAACAACCAAACGGCCATTTTAAGGGACACCCACATCTCTTCGAAAAGCGAGATGCTACTCAATCATTGGCACTTTGTGTGTGTATGTTTTTATACGTCTATTCATAACTAAAAAGTAAACCCCTATCCCAGTGTGTGATAGTATGTATGTCGGTGAGTGTGGTGTGTTTATCAACGCTACTACCCTTGTGCATAATAAATAACTCAGTGTAGGTGATAATAGGTTTGTGTGCAAAATAAGAAGGATTGTTTATTTTAGGTCCGCGTGATTCCTCTTGACTTCTATTCTATTCTGTCTGTGTACTGTAGTTAGGAATGTTTTCCTGTACGTCTGTGCTTAAAGTGTATAAAGCAATGCGTCCGCCAGTCTTGCCACCCATTGCTGACTTTTCAACGCAGAAGAAAATGAGCAGCCAGAATATGAGTGGCAGGTTAAGCGAAAAATAAGTGCACTTGGAGTATGTGCAGCATCTTGTACGCCAAGTGGAAGATATGGAACTACATCTCAATAGAAGAGCAATTAAGAGGGAAATAGGCCATTTCGAAGCAACTAAAGAGTTAGCAGTCTCCTTGCTGGAGGAAGAAGTGTAAAAAGAGAACAGAAAATTGACAGAGGAGAAGGAACAGAAGGAACAATAAAATATGTTTCTTCAATGACATCAACAACAGCAGGAGTCAGAGCCCTTATTCCACCAATGGAGGACTGGGAAATTGAGACCAACCATCCTCACTTCTCCCTTCCAGTATCCATTAATACTTGTGGTGTGACTCAAGGCAGTAGGAGATGTACTGCTTGTAGACCTCGGCCTGAGAGGTGCGGTCACTAAAGGCAAGTGTGGCAAACACCAAACGGCCCTTTTCACGGCCATCCAAATCTCTTCGCAAAGAGAGATACTACTAAAATTATTGCCACTATGTGTGTGTGTTTGTATGTTTGTGTATGTCTTTGACAACTAAAACTTAGAAAACCCTTTTACCCCTCTTCTGTTTGTGGGTATAGTGCGTATATAATACTACTACAATTTGGCGTGTGATAGTATGCTTGTGTGTTCGTACGAATGGCGTGTGTATAAACACTCATACCCTTTTCGTTGGTTAGTAAGTTTAGGAGTGTTGGTCACTACACACGGCGGTTTGGATATTAAAGCACAAAGTGGGTTTTGAATAGTATCTAAAAATGTTAACATTACATTTCCCTTAGACACCCATATAGTGCCCCAATGTAATGTTAATCCCGTAGACATCCCAAGCTTGTACGTAAACCTAAGGCGTAATGTAAAATTCTCGTTTGAACCCATATTGCCCCCCCCCCCACACACACACAGTGTAAACATACGACGTATTGTGCATTCCCGTTTGACCCCAAGTGCCCTTATTAGAGGTTATATGATTCCATTGTAGGTCAACAACTTCTAGCAATGTAACAATGTGGTCTTAATGTTAAATTCCCGTTATAGGCCATTGGGTCACGTTTTAAATCAGCAACTTCTAACAACGTAACAATGTATACAATGTGCTATAGCCTCAATGTTAAATTTCCGTTAGAGGCCATTGGGTCCCATTTCTAACAATGTAACAATGTAGACTCAATGTTAAATTCCCGTTAGAGGCCATATGATCCCATTTGAGGTCAACATCTTCTAACAATGTAATAATGTATACAATGTGCTATAGCCTCAATGTTAAATTCCAGTTAGACGCCATTGGGTTCCTTTTCAGGAGAACAACTTCTAAGAATATAACAATGTAGCTTCAATGTTAAATTCCCGTTAGAGGACATAGGATCAAATTTGAGGTCAACAACTTCTAACAATGTAACAAGCTAGCCTCAATTTTAAATTCCCATTAGAGGCCATAGGTTTCCGTTTGAGGTCAACATCTTCGACGGAATAGATATCAGCTTTATAACCTCAATGATAAATTCAAGTTTGGGTCTATATCGCCCCCCCCCCCCCCCCCGACAATATAAACCTTCGGCGTAATAGTAATTCCCGTTTGGGTCCCAAGTGCCCCTTATTACTACTCATGCCTATTTAGTTAGCCAATAACTGTAGAGATAGCTCGGTGAATTTTTCCACTGCCTGAAGCAGACGATGCGTAGATGGAATGAGGAAGTCGACACGTATATTTAAAGTCAATAACGGGAACATCTGCATATCAAACAAAACCTACGATGATTATTAGTTAGCAAGTGTCTGGTTTCCTCCGACGTTCCAAAGAGAATCGACCCCGCTCTCTCTAAATAAAGTACAACAAATTCAATTTAGCGAGAAGTATTGATGTACGTCTTTATATAGTCAGAGGTGTGTAAATAGATACGGTTCGCTGAGTATGGATTTAGCGTGCAGGTTAATAACAAGCTTAATCATATACATTTAATGAATGACACATATTTGTGACAATGCTATTTGGTATATGCACTTTTCTTGACAAGATGATTTTGAAGAAATCGAAACGAATGAAGCAGCTCATATTCACACGCCAAAGAACACATCTTTCATTATAGAAAACACCGCTTTATATTAACTGAGTTTTTGTGGGCGGTAGTGTTAAACCTGGGACTAGAATTGATCTGGGTTAAATTAAGAACAGGATCTCACGAAATAATTTTTTCATTCCAATATTGTGTAACTTATTGCGATCGTTAAATCTATTAGATAGTGTGGGAAGGACGCGGGTACAGGAAATTGTGTTCGAAGAATGATCAACTCTTTAACGTCATTTTTGGGGTTGTTACTTTTTGTGACAGGTGAGTTTGACCGTATATATTTTACTTATATTATTTTGATTGACGTTTAATTACTTACATGAGGATTTCAGCTGATTTATTTGATGATATTACTACTCCATACCGTCACCATTATCACCACTACACATTTACAATATTGTACTAACTACAACCTCCTAATCATCATCATCATCTTCTTCTTCTTCTTGTTAAACCTACAAAAATGTCTTTCTTTATTAATTCTACATAATTGCATGGTAGGTACACTACTATTGCTACTACGACTACTACTATTACAACTGCTGCCGCTACTAATACTATTACTACTACGTCTACTACTGTTACACTGCTGCTGCTGCTACTATTACTACTACGACTACTACTATTAATACTGCTGCCGCTACTACTACGTCTACTACTGTTACACTGCTGCTGCTACTATTACTACTACTACTACGTCTACTACTGTTACACTGCTTTTGCTATTATTACTACTACTTCTACGTCTACTACTGTTACACTGCTGCTGCTCTACTATTACTACTACACTGCTGCTGCTACTACTACTATTAAACTGCTATTACTACTACTACATTTCTATCTGCATAATTATTATTCCTACTTCCACTAACAGGAACAACAATGATAGCAATATCGAAATGACGATGATTATAATGGTGGTGGTGGTGCTGTTGGTGATAAAATAGAAATGGCAGTCAAAAGACATCAGTGCACAAAACTCTAGAATTTCCAGTTCTTCAAGTAGGTAAATAATCACACTGACTTTAAAATAATAATAATAATAATAATAATAATAATAATAAAAATAAAACATAAAAATAGAGGGCCCAGTAATTCCTACAAATTCCTCTATCACTGAAGTAGAATTCCGATTCGCAGACCTGTAATAATGAGGTTCTGATCATGTCTAATGGATGATAGCTAGACTAATGCTCATAGATGCACACGCATACACGACTAAACTGCCCTAAGCAGCTTCTTATACCGTAAACTGTCCATTAAACCAATCTGACTTTCCACTGCTTGACGGCTTAGGGAGATATTTCTTTGCATACCAGCCGCAAAGAATTTTACTTTTGTAATATCAGGTTTGATTGTCTGAAAATGAAATCTCAAACTCAGACCCACTATTTATATACAGGGCTGCGTTTTGGTGGTGTTCTAACCAGGGACGTGTTTTATTTTGATAATTGGTCAGCTGTTTGGGTGACCTTATTTGTGATCGTGTGACGTCATTATTTTGACCAAAGTGTAACCGAAGTTCATACTCATTTCAACAGAAGTCATATGGCGAACACAAAGGGCCACCATTTTAGCTAAGGCTGAAACGGTTATTAAATTTCTTAACCGGTTACCCGTAATAAATTAACAGAACAATTACTGGTTAATCGCAGTCAAAAACATCCAATGTACATAGTGCGAACTGGCAAGAATTGATTTGTTTTCAACGTATTAAAAAAATTATTATCAGGAATACATGACTGACATTCCCTTAAGAACGGAGGTAATCACTGAGTTGTCACGCTCCCTAATATAATTCCGAATTTAGACTTGTTATTAAAGTTTTTTTAGGTCATTCTAGTGTACTTCGTCTACTATATTGGACATTGTCAATTCTTGGAATTTCATATTACATTTACCCATGTTCTTTGTCTTTCATGTTTTACCATCTGTACATTTGTTCCTAGTATTAATCCTATACAAATATATTGACATATATATATGCTATAATACAAATATGCTCAAGTACAAGCACGTGTGTATTTACTTGTCATCTACGTTGAAATCGACTAAGTCCTGTAAATGGAATAGAAAATTGTCGAAGTTATTATCATTATATGACTGCCAATAAACTCCTGACACAAAGGTATTTCCCGACTGTTTTTGCATGAGATCTTAACCTTTAATTCTTTTGTCATATTCTCCGCCATTTCATCCAGTAATTAGTACCAATCAGGCCGATTGTCATGATGATAAAAAAGCAAAGTGTTGAACTTGTGTTTTGCAAGCGTTAAAATGACTTAGACGCAAAAACCGTACGATGTCTGAACTGTCAAAAGAAGGCAGTAGGGTTGGCGTGTTTGTGAATACGTGAGTATGTGTACGTTCTTGCGTAAAGTTGAGAAACGTTTATATTTGTATTATTCTGTATCACATTTTATAATAGCAGATTGGGGTACATCTATAGAACTGGGCTGCATCTGAAGCAGACGTGTTACGGTGTTTCAATTTATATTTAACAGCTTGCTTTGAAGAAAAGGCGGGGAGTGAGAAATTGTATTCACATTTTCAATTTGTTCATACATTTTCTGAACTTACTAAATACGCTTGGTGTTACGAGGCGAGGAATGGATTTAGAGAGGGTGATCGGTTAATCGGTTATCAAATTTTGTAACCGTTTACCGCTAATACTCGAACCGTCATCGCTTATCCGGCAATCATTACAGCCCTAATTTGTATCTCTAGTTTATGTATTGAAGCAAGATGGTGGACAGGAGGTAGCTATCTTTGTTCCTTCTTTAACGGCAAACTTCATAAGTTCCGGTGATTTTCAAAATCGATCACTTCTTATTAGGCCATATGGGATTGCGGACTACATGCATGACTTACTCACCTCCGAAACTGAAGACCGCGACAACGTGCAAAAACGACGCACCTCCGAAACTGAAGATTTGAAAAAAGAAGTGCTCCAATGAGCATGGGCAATTTTAAGTTTTGCAAAAACACATGTTAACACATTTTTACTAAGAATTTTACTTTTAAATTACAAGCATGACGACCAAGGCATGTATTTGATTCAACTTAGCAAGTCATTAAAATAAACAATGTAAAGGGGCCAAGTGTTTGGAAGTATTTTGTCACTCTTAACATACATACGTGTCCGCCATTTTTACTTCAGCGTCTCGAATTCGTTTCGCGCACGAGTGATTTAAACATAATTCTTATCATATAGCGCAACACCATTCCTTTCATACATACTGAAAAAGAATGGTCTGTGTACATGTAATCCGCCACGTTCGTCCTAGAGTTGTTGAAGAGTCCATGTTAAACACAGCGATTAGCCTTGTAGGAACCGTCGTGTGACACATGTAAACAAGTATCATATGCATCGTCTATAGCTTTCTTTAATCTGAATTTTAATTTCACTCAACAAAAACAACAAGAACAACAACAAAAATTGCCAAAAAATGAATACAATCAGCCTTTGAATATCAAGAAATGCACAGTAAGTAGCTTTGGATAATAATAATAATAATTAACATTTTCCTGCTGATCTATTTCACTTGTTTCAAATATTATCTCAAACACTATTTTAAATGATTTTTGAATAGCTTGACTTCAGTGTATTTTTTTTTAAAGATAAATCTTTTATTTATTTATTTGTTTATTTATTAATTTATTTGAATCCATATATTTATTTTCAACACCCATATTTAAGTGCCAAAAATAAATAACATTACATCAGTCATATAGACCCTTTAGTTTTATTACACAAGTCTATTATTATAAATGGTTACCTTGTTTATATAATTTTAATAAAATAATAACTTTAATGTCTTTTTAAGCAAGATAGAGCATTATTTTGTTTTAAATACACGAAAGACAAAAACTGTGCCTCCAACTGTGAATAACTCTGATGGTTAGTTGGAGAATTATGTAACTAACCCCCCCCCCCCCCCCCACACACACACAGATCTTGACAACAATTCTGTACATTGGTTATGTTAGCACTACTGCATAATATACACAAAATATAAAATTCCAGAAAACTCTAAGGAATTGTAGTCCTTGTAAAAACACAATTTTCTGACCCGTAAAGTACTGTCAAAAACATTTGGATTTACATAGATAATCGAAGTCAAAACTTTCAGATTTGAAAAGCGTCGACGTCCTTTTTGAGTTCTATATATAGCGAATAATGTATACATATTCGAACAACTGCGGCTGTTAGCGTAGAAGCTGCTGACTCCCCGCAAACATGAGAATGGCGAAGACCCACATCCCAGAAGAAGGAATGTGTCTTGTGGAAAAAAAACGCCGTACAGATGGGATTACTTTCGTCAAGGAGAAGGAGAAAAAATAAATTGCAGACAGTACAACAGAGACAACAGAGCTAGACGCTTCCAACCTATGGAAAATGACTTGAAGTAGGTGGATACCAGAGAAAGAGGGCGTCTCAAAACAGTTAATGGGTTTCTTCCGTGGTTTAAAAAAAGTTAGCTTTTTCTTGATATTCAACATTAAAAATGTAATCAAATACGTCTCATATGCTTACCGCCGCCCGTATCCGTGTAGGTGTCAGAAACACGACTAAAGTATACGAGATCTTTCGACTGTTCCAAATATTAATGAGCATCCCGGTCATGTGATTCTGTGACGTCAGAGACGGGACACCTGAAGCAATTAGCTAGTTAGAATTGTTGTGAACATTTTATGCTTGACTTCAGTAATTATGGAAAAGCAGTTTCGAGTATGGACTGACATTTTGATTCCTCAGAAATCCAGCTTGAGCCGTTGTCGAACGAACTCATTGATTTTGACAGCTCTGAAGCTCGCTGATCAGACGAAAACTCTGATGAAAAAGAGGATATCAACATCAAGTGACTTGTAAGCAGGTACTGGTATGTACCGTTTTCTGTATGTTTTACAATTTATATTTCAAAACTATACGTTCAGTTTTATTTTTATTTCCGCCTAATATGAATTTGATTATTTAAATAGTAAGAGATCCATTTTATCCGTGTCAGGGTTAGGCTGGGGGCGATGTACCTAAACACAGTTCTAATGGAAATGAAATACAGTAAAGTAAAAGAAATTAAATAATGGAGCAAGAAAGCAAACAGTTTTCACATACAGTATTGATTTTGTTGAATATTTTTTTATAATATTTTAAAAACATTTTGTTGTTGTTGTTGTTTATCCATTGACATTAATATGAAAATTGATGGCGCTGGTGTAAACTAATGGAACGGCACTTGAATATACAGTAAGGTCAGTTCTGGATTACCCAATAAGCAGACAAAGCACGTGCTTATGGCACCAGCAAAGCGGTGGCACCAAAAAAAAAAAAAAAAAAAAAAAAAGAGAAATTACGGAGGGGGGGGGGTAATTACATATTGAGGGGGGGGGGCACCATAATCTTTTCGGTGCTTAGGCCCTCTATAGGTCTTAATCCGGCCCTGAGTAAGGTATACTATACTATGGTAGCAAATTTAAACACGACGTATAGTCATTTAAGTAAGCATAATTATATTTATTTATTTATTTCTGTCTTTAGTTTGGAGACTTTTTATTCATTGTTTTTATTTTTCTAAGTTTTAATTTATAATATTTTTTAACAGTAATGGAGAGGAAATATAGTAATGGACCCGGTTTTACAGTAATGGAAAATAGGCATTATGCACGAACAATATAGAGATTTTGGATGTTGATGAATTAAAAAAAGAGATATGTTTTGTTTAGTTTGTTTTTGTTGTTGTTGTTCCTCTATTGATATTAATATATATGATGACGATGGTGTACAGTAATGGAACACCAATATACAGAAAGATACATTATTTCTATAGGAGCAACAAAAAAAAAAAATAAAAAAACGAAGTATAGCAGTAAAGTCATGGAACTTAATATATTTATATTTTTTCATTGATGTCTGTCTCACCCAGGCCCCAAGTTATGGTGTATTTCTCTCTCTCTCTCATCTGAGACGGGTGTAAGTATAAAGATTTTTCATATTACAGGTGATTTGATGTTTTTCATATTACAGGTGATTTGTGCATATAAATCCTTCTTAATATGCTGATATTTGTTCCTATTCTTACGAGTGTTTGCTCACGTAGGCATACGGTATATATAACACTTTACAATGTATGCACGTATGACAAAAGTTCCAATCGACGCAACTAATTTTCAAAAACGAAAACATGCACTAGGGTGGAAATATACACATTCAGTTTTAACAGCTTTTACAATCTGAAATCTATTTCATCTAAGGGCCAGATGGTATACGCGAAGATGACTCGCTCAAGCTATCTACAGAATCGAACCTTAGCCGTCTCAGTGATACGTTCGTGTACTTCAATTTACTGGCTGACCGCCGATCTAGTACATGATGTCAGGTCGACCAAGAAATCCAGATTTTGTGTGTAATTCATATTGTATCGATTTTCCTCAAAATAAATCAGATCTAATCACTGAAAATCCATAGCGAAATGTAGATCCGTTAAAAAGGAATAGTCAAACCTGTATGCAAAGACTGCTCTGAGGATAATATAAGAGTGGTCATAATGAGCACGTCGTCTTTATATACATGTTTTGATTTATGTATAAATGAGACCTATGGACCTTTACCCTTATACGCAGATGGTCCTTCTATACAGTCCTCATATAATGGTTATTATTAAGATTCTCAGTTTTATTTATTTATTTTGTTGACATTACTTCTTACATAAATCAATGTATCATGAAAAGCTAAATGTTGCATTTCTTTCCGATGAATAGCGAGCTAGACTATGTTCAGATTCAGTTTGAAATAAGACCTTTATTTCCGTGCAGCAAGTAATTGCATACTTTGATCAAATCTTGGTAATGCATGGAAAAAGGTAAAATTTAAATGAAAGCTATGTAGCGAAATGTTAAAATGAACCCTAGCTATTATGTTTACCTAAATAGTAAATATTGCGTAACTTAGCCGAACAGGGTCGTCACATTAAACGCCATACTTGGTAAATATTTGTCTTCTCAAGTTACACCACGCACTATAGTTTACACCTAAATTATTTCAGTCGACCTTGCATAGGTCAATACGTGTTCTCAAACATTTATATAAATTTCTGAACACATATTAAACAATATCTGCAATATTAAAATATTAACTTATGATGTCCAAAAACGTCTGTTAACGCTTATTTTTAAAAGGTATTTGATACCCCCAAAATAGTACATACCATCAAGGTGCTGATTTTGTTGACATTATTGTAATTTCTGGGCAAGTATTAGGGAAAGAAAATCACTTGGTTTAGAACTTAAGTTCCCTTTGATCATTAACCTAAGAGTTAAAATTTCAAAAACAGAAATCATCATATGTTTTCAATGCGTCTTAAATGAAATCAAAACTGCTTTCTCGAAGGATATATCTCAATAGCACTGATTTTTCATCGTCTCTACGCGGTTGTATAAAATATAGCTGGCTGAAGTAACAGCATCAAAAGGTCTTGGATGACATAAGTGCGCGCGCTGCTGTCGTCTCCCGCCTCTGACGTCACACACGCTCGGTTGCCGAAGATTTACGAAAATTATGCATATGAAGCGTGCACGCTAATTTTGACGTATTTTATAGAAAATGACTCGGCGCTTGACGATCGTACTTTCTGCAAAGTAAAAACATGCGTTTGGACATTTTAAATACTTTCGTAAATAGCAAAAAACAAAAACCTTGGAAGAAACCTTTTAACTACAAACGCTAGAGTATTAATGATGTAGTTGATAGCATGATTTCCAATCGATGATTGCAGCAAATTTTAATGACTGATAATTTTACATAATTTAGCGATGGAGGAATGGATATACATTCGATATAATGGATAAAGCTATCTTTACTGGAAACTAACCCGGAGAGTGAAAGCGTACATATATACTTATTCTTTTGACCTTTAATTGAGTGCATGATTACAGTGCATGCTATATACATAACCATAAACTGTTTCTAATATCGTTAATATTGTTTAATTCAGAAAACTGTTACTGTTAAACTCCAATTCAGTTGCTTTACTCAACATTTCGTCGTTGCACATTTCTTTTTATAAAACTTGAGGTAATAATAATAATAATAATCAACTGCAATGTGCATAGGTTGTTATTTGCAGTTTTCTTTTTCCCATTCACTACTTGTATGTATCTCATAATCATTTCGTCTACATTCATTACAGTTGAATGGAAAATATATATTTTATGAAAAATTGGAAGACAATTGGAATATCGTAATAATAGGTTAAATGGAAAATAATGTTTTTGCTAGAGTTTCTGTTCTTTATAGTTGTAATGAAAGTATAATTAGTATTAAAAATTAAAATAAAAGTCTTTTTCAATATAATTAATATATGTAGTTATTAGTTATATATCATTAAGTTCAGATATATGTAAATTTGTTTTGTCTTTCTCATGTCATGAAAAGCTGTTTCATGGAAGGTGCACTTATTCAATCAAAGATTTTTCTCTAAGGATTGATAGTATTTGAAATCTTTTCATAATTTTCATTGACAGTCTTAATGTTTAAAAAAAATTAACATGACTTTTATCCTCATGCATGTTTTAAAAAATGGGAATTATGTCTTCCTGTATCTCTGTCCCTCCACTAGTAATGCATTATATCTCATACACCATTAAAGACACAGACTTGAAACTATGGGATATGATTGGGGGTAGTCTTTAGATATACATATTGGTCTTAAAATTTTAATTATGACTCTTTGGATGGGACCAGTGTTTGGGGTCAGTTATTTCTTTAAAAAAAATCAAAAGAAAGATCTGAAAATTGGTTTGTGTCATCTTCAAGGCAAGTGCTATAACATATGCATTGGGCTTTTTGGGTTACACTCTCTGGTCTTGCTCCAGGGATTGACCCTGTGGGTAAGCTTCCCCTGGGTCACAACTTGGAAACTGATTATCTCCACCCAATAACCATATATAGGTTTAAAGGACATGATACGGAACCAGACATACTGGTGTATCCATTGCATGCCCTTAGGTTGTGGACTTGCCCTGGGTCATAGCTTGGAAGCAGTTGAGATCACCACCTTTTAACCATACATTGGTTGAAGGACATGAGAAGAAATTATACACATTTCCAGTACAGAACCTGAAGAAGGAGACTTGCTCTTGGGTCATCACTTGGAAAATGTTCAGATCCCAGCCTGTAACTATATATAGGTTTGAAGGGCACGAGGAGACAAAATTAGACATATATCCAGCACAGATCATGGGTTGTGCCTCTGTGATTGGGAATTTGACCATGGCTCATAACTTAGAAACTGTTAAGATTCCCATCCTAGAACTGTATATACACCTGATGGACACAAGGGAATATATGCACTTGTACATTCAACACTTGTACATCCCGGAGTAGAGGACTTTTCCTTGCTTCATAACTTGGAAACTGTAAAGATTCCCACCATATAACCATATATACATTGACTGGATATGAAAAGAGAAATACACATCTTCAGTATTGAAAAATTTGCCCCTGGGTCAGGCCATACCCCTAGCCATATAGATTGGAAGCATGATGATATGCTGTGTCATGTAATTTACCTAATTCTAGGTATTTTCCTGTATCTCACTTTGGATTACATTGAATTTGATGGTTACTCAAGCAATCATCAAGTGTGAAAACTGTACAAGTGACACTGCCCACGTACTTCTTGAAGAAATGTGGAATCAGTGTCTATGGATACTTGTGTAATTTTGTACAAAATCTTCCAATATTATTCCGCTTGAAAGGTTTACTGAAACTAGTCTATTGGCTGGATGATGTTTTGTAAATTTTATCAGAACTAGAGTGTGTTGTTATTCTTTCTTGAAGGTCAATGTCACATATTAAGGTTACATTTACTTTAAGTGTGCTTTTTTATAACTCTGAATCTGATAGAAGTAGTGGTATGAAAATTGGTAAACCTTTACACATATGTAAGACAAGGGTGACAGATTTGCCACCTTTATGGTTCTCCTTTGAAGGTCAAAGGTGGACATTACAATATATTTATTTGGAGCTGTAACGTGCAAGCTTTTAAATGCAGTAATAGACATAAAACTTGGTATAGCAGTACATCATGACTTGATGTTGTCACTTGGCACGTTCATGGCCCTATCTGTAAGGCCAGGTCTCGGGATCCCAGGTCAGTAACATTTTTTGTTTGTCCAAACTGTCGCCCAGAAGCTGTTGTTAAAGGTCATGGAATGAAATGTTTCCCCCGTTAAAACAAAAATAGCTTGAGGGTGTATCATGTGTATCAACAGCATGATCCCATCAGCAAGATCAAAGTTCACATGTGAAGCATACTCACTTTTTATTTAGGACTCAAACTCTAAAATCATTGAAGGTAGTTTAATTAAACTTATGTTGAACTCATAACTTCTGAATGTGTCATTTAATTTTCTTGGTATTTTCATCAATGTTTTGATCATAGATCAACATTATCTATTTTTGTGTCAAGGCTCTAGCTTTCAAATTTTCAAAGATAGTGAGATGAAACTGTGTATGTTCATCCATCATGACCTAAGGCATGTCATTTAACACACTTTTATGATCCAGTTTTTTACGGTCAATGTCATTTTTTATGGCTGGGCTGAAGTTCAGAAGCTGTTTAAGTAATGAAAATAAAATATTTTGGATTGTGTGTCTTGTACCACTATCAAGATCTTATCTCCAAAGTTAAGGACACAGTCATCTCAAGGTTACTTACTTGTGATGTCATGGCTTTAACTTTAAGCCATTAAAAGTTGTATTATCAAACATTGTACAATTTTACATCTTGACTTTTTGTGACTTTCATAATTTTAGCCATAAAGTTACGGTCACATGCCAATATGCATATATTTCTTACCAAGTCTTGAACTAAAAAGTCATATTTAGAGAGATGAAATTGAATATGCTGATATCTATGATAATCTGACAGTGTTTCATATACCACTGTCATGGTTCTATCTTAAATGTTATGGTATTCAATTTTTGTATCCTGGCTGTAGCTCTGAAGCTGTTTAAGATATTAGGAAAAATGTATGTATACTGATACAGGGAGTATGTTGGATACCATGTTCTGTGTCATTTCTCAAGGTCAAGGCAAGAACACTTCTGATGTCATGTTAAATTATTATATGACTATTGATGCATTTGTACACCCATCTTTGTACATTTTCTGTTGGATAACGTTTAAACTACTGAAGATAGTTTAAAGAAACTTGACCCAGTTATAGATCATAATTAGAGATACCATAGCCATGACTTCATTCTCAAGGTTAAAGTCACAGCCAGGAAAAATATAAATCAGCGATCTCTGTCCTTGTGCATGTATAACATTTGAATCAATGAAGATATTTTCATGCAGCTTTAGCCTGCTATATATCTGGACTTGATAGTGTCTCATGTATTCATATTCATGAACTCTGCCCCCAAGGTTAAGGTCAAAAACAAGGGAAGTCACTGACCTGTTTCAATATCTAGGCTGTTACTTTTAACCACTTAATATATTTTGATTAAATTGTATTTAGCTCCACACCTTATCATGCAGCTGGCAGGTTTTTAGCTCTAAGGTCAAGGTCATTGATAGGGAAAAGGGCACAAGATGGGCATATCATGTGCTGTGTGGTACTCTTGTTACTTAAAGCCTGGATGTTGCATCACATATCACTGTTTTGGTGCCATCTTCAAAATCAAAATTGTAGACTTTGAGATGGTTATTCTACATGCTTTTACCATCAACCTATGTGGCACTGATGTGACATTTCGGGTGCTTTGAGTATGTGCATCTTAGCTACCTTTGTAGTGGAATTTTCATCAATATTCTATGCGTGCAGCTAAACTGTGTAGTGGTATGGGGTTAATAATGCATAAAAGGGAACAGCATGCAGACATGCTGCTTTTCTGAAGATTTTGTTTTGAAAATAACTATCCATAAGTTCAATATGACACCAATTTTGGTTCCAAAGAACTCTTCACATGAACATATTTGTGAAATAAGCTAAGAATATGAGGCGTGTTCCAACTGCTAGGAGCTTGATAGAAAGTGAGACATTACGCGTTCAATATCATACATTATTCATTTATCATATGTGCTGCATTACCTGATGAAGTGACAGAAACCTTACAAGATTTTTTACATTTTCTGCAATAGCTGTATCTATTGAGAAGTACAAATTGTCTGATATAGAAAAATATAATAGAAAAACATAACAATCTCGAATAGAAGTAGGTATCATCTTGACAAGTCAGTTGCATATTGGCCATTAATAAATGACAAACATGACATGTACAAAATGTAGGCATTGTGCACGCGGTCAGTCTTTTGATTTGTATGTAATTATTTGCTGATGGATGCAAATCAAGGCCATGACTAGGTCAGCCATTTTCAGAAGAATAATTTGATTTGATAAAGATAAAAAGAGATGAATTGATTTTTTATGTTCCGTATCATTCTAGAAAGCGCTAAAGCTCTCAATTCTGATCAAATAGGACAAGATGCACGAAGTTACAATTGGATACACATAATGTGCGTGCAACTACAGTAGTCTGTCTCTGTTATGTTAACCCTTTTCAGTTAGGATGTTGAAGGCGAGGCAACTGGAGCGGTTTCATCTTTAGCAAATTTAAGATAATTGCTGCCAAAAAGTTTTCAAACGTCCTTGGTAACTAATGGTTGTATCGCCTCTCTGCTTGTTCTCTCTCTCTCTCTGTCTCTCTGCACATGCTTTGGAGCTTTCAACGCCCCTCCAAGATTGCGACAGAGGCATATAATGTTACCTTTGTTCATCAGTCTTTCCATGCGTTTGTCCATGAGTCCCGTTAAGTTTAGCATTGAGGTCACTGTGGATGGGCATTCTTGACCACATTTCTAGTTTCGTAACACTGTACATATGATTCTGCTGTAGATTATTGTACAGGATTCTTCCACAAGGTTTTAAGACTAGATATTCCAGTGCTTAAGTCTCCATGAAGGGGTGTCGAAACCATTCTTGTACAGGATTCTTCCACAAGGTTTTAAGACTAGATATTCCAGTGCTTATTAAGTCTCCATGAAGGAGTGTCGAAACCATTCTTGTACAGGATTCTTCCACAAGGTTTTAAGACTAGATATTCCAGTGCTTAAGTCTCCATGAAGGGGTGTCGAAACCATTCTTGTACAGGATTCTTCCACAAGGTTTTAAGATTAGATATTCCAGTGCTTAAGTCTCCATGAAGGGGTGTCGAAACCATTCTTGTACAGGATACTTCCACAAGGTTTTAAGATTAGATATTCCAGTGCTTAAGCCTCCATGAAGGGGTGTCGAAACCATTCTTGTACAGGATTCTTCCACAAGGTTTTAAGATTAGATATTCCAGTGCTTAAGTCTCCATGAAGGGGTGTCAAAACCATTCTTGTACAGGATACTTCCACAAGGTTTTAAGACTAGATATTCCAGTGCTTAAGTCTCCATGAAGGGGTGTCAAAACCATTCTTGTACAGGATTCTTCCACAAGGTTTTAAGATTAGGTATTCCAGTGTTTGAGTCTCCATGAAGGGGCATCGAAATAATTCTTGTACGGGATACTTCCACAACGTTTTAAGACTAGCTTTTCCAGTGCTTGAGTGTTTGAGTCTCCATGAAGGGGCGTTGAAACCATTTCACAAGTGAGACGTCTCTTTCGGGGCACGGGAACTTTGTCATATGAGTGTGGTGACCTTTGCGCTCATAGCCTCATAAATTCATAATTTTAGTATCCTCGATGCCTACTCTCTCTCTCTCTCTCTCTCTCTCTCTCTCTCTCTCAGTGTGAGTGAGATAGTATTCAAGACAGCAGCACTACGCCCATAAAACAATTTATCACCATGTATTGACACCATCAACTTACTTTTTATTGTATGTCCCACAGGAATATTGACAGCAAGTCCACCAATAAATGTGCCTGGTGAAATCACCAGAATTGAACACAATCGGATAAAAAGAAGTGTAAGTAGACCATAACATTTCCATGGTGATGATCAAATTCCCATGATTGGATTAGAGAGTGAAGTACTTTTTTCTTATCTTTTATTTTGTCATAAGAGCAAAAGCAACTGAAACTATAGATTAATTGATCAATGTGTTTTTCTAACTTTATGGTATTAAAAAAATAGTATGTATGTATGTATGTATGTATGTATATATGTATGTATGTATGTATGTATGTATGTATGTATGTATGTATGTATGTATGTATGTATGTATGTATGTATGTATGTATGTATGTATGTATGTATGTATAGCAAGTAACAGTCGTTTTATCATAATATGTCGATTTACATTATGTATTTGTTATTTCCAGAGACCTTGTCATGCTAAGTTTTATCATAATATGTCGATTTACATTATGTATTTGTTATTTCCAGAGACCTTGTCATGCTAAGTTTCAGATCATCCCTGATCATACTGCCTGTCTGGATAGGTCAAGTAAAGTCCATGAATCAGGTGGGAAATTATATTGATATATTTTTATCACTATAATTTGTCAACGGTTTTGTAAAACAGCAATGTAAACGAAGGGGAGCACACAATGTTGTTTTAATAGTCTGAACTAAAAATGTTCAACCAACAAATGTTCTTGATGCATAGATTGATATTGATTTAAACACATAAAAACCTAGGATAAAATTAATCCTTAGGTAAACATCCTTATATAAACATTGTTCATACGCTCACCGACTTCTGAGCCTCTTTTTATTAATTTATCATCATATCCGCCTATTTCGGAGTTTTAGCAGCCGCTTAATTCATGGTCCATGCCCCGGTAAAAAAAACAATATTGTATGTTCATACCGCTATTTTAAAGAAAAGTGAATTATATTATTTGAGAACGAGAATGTTCGACTTAGTTTTTAAAATGAAAATGCAACTCTCAAATATTCAAATCAATGCAAAACTTTATCGTCATTTCAGATGTTGCTGCTTTAAGAATCATCCATGCTAGTGGTACGCCACCACCACTTTCACCATCTCCCTTAGCAGTAATTTAACTATCGTAAGCATCATTGGAACTTCAAAGGTTATTACTGTTATCATTAGCTTCATCATGTCACGATTATCATCATAAATATCAGGAACAATATCGATGCCTTTAATTTTTGAGGCGCTTTGGGTGATCATCGTCGTCATCACATTCATCATCACCGTCATCGTAATAACATTGACCACTGCCACCACCACCACCATCATCATCATCACATTCTGCTCCTTCTTCTTTTTGGGGGGCATTCACAGTCTATGACCATATTTCTAGTTTCTTGACTATAAGATATCAACTGAACATTACTTTTTCTTACAGGTGTACAAGAAGATGAAGCCAAAATTATTGTTGATGAGCATAACAGAGTTAGAAGTGAAGTATCGGCAACTAATATACTTAAGATGGTAAGTAAGAATATTCAAAATGGGAAAATGATGATAAATGATTGAATGTCAAAGTACCTGCTAGAGTTTTCAGTCTTTGTCAATGAATAATGAGCGCGAGCAGCTTATTTTAATTTTATCTCTCTTACAATTTCTGCTTGGTGGTAAGAATGTTGTTTATATACAATGTGTGACCCATGGATTAGAACTTTCCTCTCTCTGTTTGATATGTAGGTGTCAGTTTGTAATTATAATTTCATGTATATGCCTTGCATTTTGAAAAAGAAATCCATTTAGCTGAGTGCTAATTTTTGTTTGCCTAGCGAGTTGGTTCCCTTGCACCTCGAGCCCGTCCTTTTCCACCTTGTTCCGTTCTGTTTCCAGAATGAGTGAATGGCCGATTGAATAAGAGCACATTGCATGACAGCAAGGCATATCGTGCCGTTTCTCACAGCTCAGGCTCGATTCCTGCTTGGAATGAATCATAACTCTCTAACCTATTATGCTGGTTTCATTCTATATTTATTTATCTATCTATATATCTATCTATCAACCTCTTGGTATAGTAATCATAATATTTGTATATAGTAAGAAAAACCAGTCATGTTGAGATAACTTAAAGTCTAATGTCATGGTCATGCAGTAAAAGAAGCACTAACATTTTTCAATCGAATCGGAAATAAAAATACATAAATACATACGCTAAAAAGTTATCTGTATAATGATGATGTTAATGACGGTGATGATGATACTATTACTACTACTACTACTTACTACTACTACTTACTACTACTACTTACTACACTACTACTATTGTCGTTGTTGTAAAATCTGGCAAAAAGTGAAGAGCAATTTTTTTAATTAGTTAAGATTGTATGCACTTGTTTTGTATATGCACTTACTGATATTGCAATGTATGACGAATTAATTACAAAGTTACAATGCTTTACACTTTTCAACAAGATCTAATCGCATGATACATCAAGGATGGTTACCGTATATAAGGTAATTATCGCAAGGACATATATATTTAGTAAAAAAGTATGGTCAGACTTAAAACAAAGAAAATAAATATTTGTGCTAATCACTTTTTATTAGGAACAGAACAATCGTAAGATAAAATTTTACATCTTAAACTATGTGATTTCTTAGACTCTTAAATCTCAGCGTAATTTTGCGCTTTTTTTTTTCAACAGTAATACTGGAAAACTTGTGTGAGTTTATTTTCTGTATGCAATTACTTTAACATAGTGCCTATTGGCCAGATTTGGCATTAATATTATTATTATTATTATTATTATTATTATTATTTTCAGAGTTGGGACGAGGAAGTGGCATTCATAGCACAGCGGTGGGCCGAGAACTGTCAAACTTCTCATGACTTGAATTACAACAGAGACATTTATGGTGCGTCGTTGACGAAACTAAGTCATTTTCCAAATTGTGACTGCTTTTATTTTGTGTTGGGGGGGGGGGGGGCGACTTTAACATGCTTATCATTAATGAAAATTATGTGAAAGTTCTTTGGATTCAAAAGGACCTACAATTGCTTTCCGACATTGCGCTAATGTGAACGTTTAAATCGATACAGACAAAAACGGTACTCATGGTTTGCAATAATAAATAAATAAATTGAATAAAACTTATTAAAAGAGGAGAACGGATTAAAAAAAAAAGATACAAATTCACTTTTTTTTTAAAATATGAGCAAAGACCATTGCACATTTACTCTTTGTCTTGAAATGCATATTTTCTGCCAAAGAAACAATGTTTTCACGAGTTATTAATTGTTTTGTTTGTTTAATGACATGATGATTTTATGCAAGAGAGCATATATATTGGCAACAGTTTATAATCATTGTGAAAATTGAAAGTGTTCATATTTAATGGAATTTATTAAGAAAGAAAGAAAATGATGAAAAGAAAAGAAGAAAATATAATTATAATGGTTAGAAGAAATACTGACTCAAACCCAGGTTTTTGTGATAGCTGAGTTATTTATAACAGATTTCCTTGGATCATATGACCATGTTATTATTTAGGTTAATAAACTCGTATCATATTCTTTTTCCATACTGCATACGGTTACTTTGTTTAATGTGTGGATTCAATGACACTTTGACACTATAATAAGAATTTGCATCATGAAATGTTTTCAGCATTAACTCCGCTTACACACACACACACACACGTATATATATATATATATATATATATATATATATATATATATATATCTATATATATATATATATATATATCTATATATATGTACATATTTATATAACTCAAAAGTTCTAATATAAAATGTTTAAGATGACTGGCATATGTACAAAATTAATTTAATAAATACATATTATGATGTCGATATTGACAGAAAAGAAAGAGAAAATAAAAGATGGTAGAAAAGAGAATTTTTTGTTTTAATTAACAGGAGTGTTATTTGACATGAATGAAACATTCCACTCTTTACTTTCCCTGCAGGTCGATTTTCAGTTGGCCAAAACCTCGCATGGGGTAACTACAAGATGACTTGGAATCAGTCAATCAAACTATGGGCCGACGAGAAGGCTTATTACACATATGGCTCCAGCGTTGGAGTAGGAGATAAAGCTATTGGTCACTACAAACAGGTACTTATAACAACAGGTCTAGATTAGCCAGTTTTATAGATTCTCGGTTAAGAGTTATGGGGTACCGTGGCAAATCCAGCTTGCTGTTTTGGCATGCCCAGTACAAGTGAGACCCAGAAAATCGTAAACGTTTACACGACCATTGGGACACGAAACGATTCCATTTAAGCATGATTAATCCGCTTGCATGTCAGAACTGGAAATTTGTGGCAAATGTGAGTTGTTTCATTAAGGGTATTGATAAGAAAAGTAAAGTCTTCCTAATTAAATCCAAAAATAAATATTTTACTCAGTAATTCAGATTACTTGATAAGACTATTTACTTGTTTGCCTAAGCTACCACTCGAATTTTGACAGAACAAAGTATCATGAAACTTCAGCATGACAAAGTATATTACGGAATATGAACTGACTCCTTGTTCTGATGTTCTAATTAATCTATAAATAACATTAGTGTTATCAAGATTAAACCAAGAATCAAATGTAAACTTCCTTCTTCAGCCGAGTTTAATCTGTCCTCATACATATATTTCCTTTGCATCAGTTGTACATGTAGTTCAAAAGTTGCAAAATGTACATTCAATGACTGCAACGTTAAAACAAAAGTTAAGCCCACCACAATATTACCTCACAGATAGAATGCGGAAATGTGCAAATTAAGTCACCATGAATTTACAAGCATATAATTGCATACATTTCTTAATTTTCTCTTTCATTATTCATAAACAGTTTGGATATATGGAAGTCAGTTAGCATGAAAGCCTATGCAAACATAATTAGCAGAGCATAACTTTGCTTCTCCACCAGTATAGTCAGTTGCTTGGCTCTCGGGACAACCAAAGGAGGTCATCTCACATCGTACTCCCGAGTATAATTGGTCATAGCAGACAGAAACATATTTGAAAATTGTTCTTTTTCCTGGCACTTTGTACAAGGGGCGTTTAATTAGGCACAAAACCATCTAATGCCTCCCCTTCAACTATACTGAGTGGTCAGAGATCACACGCACACATTATGGCTATTTTGGAAGAATAATTTTTTGACTGAAACCATGTGCTAAAGGGGGTGGTGGTTGCAAAGTCAAAATCAAAGGTGCCATATATATATATATATATATATATATATATACTGTACAATGGTTTTGTAAACGTTTACATAGATAACATGAAACATTCTTGTTTACATGTGTAAATGTGACAGCCTTAGTAGGGGGCAGTAGTATCAAATGAAAATTTGAACCTCCACTTTTCCTGTTTTAATGCAAAAAAGTGAATGCAAGTGCCCGATTCTATATAACCTAGTCCAACCCACTTCGTAACCACTTACTTTGAGATATTCTATATAACCTAGTCCAACCCACTTCGTAACCACCTACTTTGAGATATTCTGCATTTGACCTGGGTGAATTTTGCAGTCGACCGAGACGATAATAGCAATATGGCATTAGAATGTTGATGATATGAGCAGTTTCACACGGTCGAATGCCATTTTTTGATACCATCTCAGTCGAACGCAGAAATATAATACTTGTCTTAACATCGTGTTATGTCTAGAAGTCTAGTACGTATCTTTATTTCCTACTTTTCGATAAATTTCATCAGAATGGAACAAATGTGGTTGCATCTGGGTCAACATGTTGCAAGTTCATGTTATAAAGTTTTTAATGTGTGGAGTCAAAGGCAAATTCGTTGAATGGTGTAATGAAAACACGAGACTCTGAGTTGACCTCTACACTCGCTATTGTCTTGTAACTACATTTGAAGTATGGAATACATCTATCCGATCATGTGTTGTTTCAACTACATATGAAATGTCAAAAAGTTGAAGTCAAGTTAACAGATTTTACTCGCTGTTACATATTCTTTATATAATCATATTTTTTTTTCTTGATGAAATTACTGCGATATTGTGATATTGTGCTGCGTGTGTGGTCTTGTTTAAACCTGAGCTTCTGGTCATGCGAGTACATTTCCCTAATACGTCATTCGGCGATGGTTAAAACAAACAAAAAATCAGCCGGTATTATTTTAAAATAAGCTGTTTAAATAATCTTTCCTCGAATGTTGAATGAAGTTTTACTCCTCTCACACACATACACCACTTATCTGAAATTCATTATAGATACGCCACTTATTTGAAATTCAGTATTCATATGCCACTTATTTCAAATTCAGTATTGATACACTGATCATTCTAATGAAATTGTCAACTTCTATCATTTAATGTTGTGAGCATAACTATAAGAACCCAGTTTTTTTTTTACCTCATCCCCACCCGTACCTCTCGCCCCTCCCCAAACCCAGAATATAATGCTGTTTACAAAGGAAACAATTAAAATACATCGGAATTGAACATAATCCCAACTCAAATAGTGACATTTTCCATGATGGACACGGCAACAAGATAATGACGCGCACAGCATCCACATTGAAGCGCGTGTAAAGCTGAATTAAACGAACATTTCCAACATAGATTGTTTTACAAGCAGAATATTGGAAAAAGGTTATGGCGTATTTGGAAAGGATGGATATAAATTCTTTGCACCAGCTTTAAATGCTTTTATTTCAAATACTTCTTTAGTATCGAAATATATCTCTGATAAAAAATAACTTTAAAGGTCGAGATTTCAGACCGACCGGTTGGTGGACAACTGATAGTGATTTTTCAACTGGGTTGAACTTAGTTATCTATTTGTGTCAAACGAGGTGTGAAAGACAATTCTGCGGTACACGGAGTCGTAGGCAATGGAGCCTTCCTCTACAAGTCATTGACATTGATAGGTAACCCATTCCGCTGTGCACGGACTCGTAGGGAATGTAGCCTTCCTCTACAAGTCATTGACATTAATAGGTAACCCATTCCGCTGTGCACGGGGTCGTAGGCAATGCAGCCTTCCTCTACAAGTCATTGACATTAATAGGTAACCCATTCCGCTGTGCACGGAGTCATAGGCAATGGAGCCTTCCTCTACAAGTCATTGAGATTGATAGGTAACCCATTCCACTGTGCACGGAGTTGTAGGGAATGTAGCCTTCCTCTACAAGCCATTGGCATTGATAGTTAAACCATTCCGCTGTGCACGGAGTCGTAGGGAATGTAGCCTTCCTCTACAAGCCATTGACATTGATAGGTCACCCAATCAGGTGTCAAGCTGTATCTGTCAATGACTGTGGATAGTTAGACCAATGAACCAAGCTGATACCGATTTGGAGCAACTTTTCACCATGGCAGCCAAATGCTTAGGTAACGTTTGGATATGGCGTATTTACAAGCGCCGGGATTGTGCCAAACAACATCATTTGGATATGGCGTATTTATCCATGTATAACACGAGCCGGGGTCAGCTGTCTGAGTGTGTTCTTGGGGAACGCACTTATCTTCCATTTCTTTGGCATGATATAAACAATTATGTGTTGAAATTGCCGTTACAAACCAACCAACCAACCAACCAACCAAATGGGTACAGTGTGGACCCTGTGACGTATCTGATGAAGGTATATGCTGTTCGCATGGAATCATAAATGAAAGGTTCCTTTATCAGACTGACAAATAAAAGAAAATAAATATTTATGCCCAAATTCAATTACACTTTTCTAAAATTATTCCAAGTTTGGATTACATCTGAAATAAATATCTACCTCTACCAGTGGAACATTAGAAGATAAATGCACATACCAGTGATATCTTCTTGCAGGAAAATAATTAAATGCAGAGACCTAATTGCACCTATGAATTCTAGATTCTTAGATGTATTTTTACATTTTATTATTATTATTATTATTATTATATATATATATATATATATATATATATATATATATATATATATATATATATATATATATATAATATATATATATATATATATATATATATATATATATATATATATATATATATATATTTATTTATTTATCAGATGGTTTGGGCCGAGTCAGTGAAAATTGGATGCGGATATGCAAATTGTGCTGGAACACACTACTATGTGTGCAATTACGCTCCAACGTGAGTTTTTTTAAAATTTTTATTTCTACGCCATAATATTAATTATGAAGAAAAGTAATCGGCAAGTTTACGAATTATTTGGATACCATATTTTAGTTCTTTCAATTTTATAATTACTGACATGTGGATGGATGACTAAGATGGAAGACATGACCAGCTTAAGAAATATATGCAATGAAACTTCCCTAAATCGATCGCTCTATAACATGGCTTTCTGTACAAACTGGCTCCATATTCTGGTCCAGATAGAATCGTTTAAATAAGGTTTTCTTGCAAGATATGATACTTTGGCAAGTCTGCTAAATACGTGTTCGCCTCGAATTTTGTCGTTTCACCTCGTAAGAAAAAACAACACACAAAATAAAACCTTTCCTGCAGACATTATTCTTAATTATTTTTAAGCATGTTTTCGACTGTACATAGTTTTCTTAATTATTTTTAAGCATGTTTTCGACTGTACTTAGTTATTTGATTTGTGATAGCATCTACATGTATATATTTAAAGGGGAAATTTGGACCATGATTATCCATACAAAAGGGGAACAAAATGTGCCGATTGTCCCTCTATGTGTTCTAACGGACTCTGCGGTAAGTATTAAAACTTGTGCAATGACTATATCTCCATATATAACATAGGAAATCAGACTGTCTATCAGGAATATATTTGGTCATGAGCTAGACTCGTGACCCAATGCACTTCTTGAATCGTGGGTATTTCCACGTGAACCACTGCGTTTATATCCTGACGAATTCCAAAACAAAAGAAATAAACAAAACAAAACAAATACCATTGATCTTCATATGACTGCTGTGTCACATGAGGATTTCCTTTCTACAATCTTTAAAAGGGGATGCCAAGATTTTATGGACAAAAAGTACAGTTTTGTTGAGAGATATGTGAACATAGCTCTTTTCGTCACTCGTTTAGATCTTTTTGCTAGGGCCAGAGATGATGCCCATGATAAATAAATAAAATATAAGAAATTTATTGTTTGTTGTGTTGCATTATTTTGTATTTTAGACTGTGGAAACAAGGTTTGTTTAAATGGAGGCGACATGGACTTGGATAAATGTACATGCACATGCACGAAAAGCTTACCATTCTATTTTCAACCATCGTGTTCTTGTAAGTATAAGCTATTCCTATCTGATATCTTCCTACCTATTCTCAAATTTATACTGTAGCATATTCTCACATTTATACTGTAGCATTTTCTCACATTTATACTGTAGCCTATTCTCACATTTATACTATATATTATATAAAATTCCTTAGTTTATTTTTTATTACTCTCTTCTATTACGTGTATAAATAGCATAATTATAAGTAATATATTTTATTTCACGTTATGGGCTTTCATAATTACTTATCTTAAAATCAATGTTCGCCATCTTTTGGTCATTCTCCTGTTGCAATTAAATGGGAGAAATCAATTCCATGAAAAATTAAATAATTTGAAGAACCATATGTTTCTTGCAAAAAAGAAAATTTTATTATAAGTGTATAAACAATAATATATTCAAGATAAATTGTATTTATACGCACCTTACTTGGAGTATGAATCACATACTAGTTACGTCAGTGATAATGTTAAGCTTGGTCGACCTGATGGTAGACACCTTTACCATTTAAATAAATCTGTCAATGCTAAATTTAGTTGACCCAAAAGAAGATGGACATCTTTTTCCATGGAGATGAACATCTGTTGTTTTTGTGAAGATATAGAAATGGTCGACCCACTCGACAAACATAAAATAAAATAAACAAACAAATCAATCAATCAATCTGCTAATCAATCACTTTAAGAGATATGAGCAGTCAATCTCTTCTGTGTTTGTACCAAATTATGACGCATCTGTTCAAACTGCATGTGTATTGAAAGTAGTGTTAAATCTTGGTCTTTGATCTGTTCAAACTGCATGTGTATTGAAAGTAGTGTTAAATCTTGGTCTTTGATCTGTTTTGCAGTAAACTGCACGGAAATTAAAGACCCCCTGCAGTGCTCTTATTATGGAAAGCCTGGCTGCCCTTTATATGTAAATGTTCCCCAGGAATGCCCCAGCATGTGCAATTGGTGCCCAGGTAATTTTCTATTTATAGCTTAGAATTGATAGTAGTATATGGGGGGTATTGAGGTCAGTGGGGGCACTCTGGGTACAAACGGGAATTTAGCATGGCGGGGGCACTCTGGGTACCAACGGGAATTTAACATGGCGGGGGCACTCTGGGTACAAACGGGAAATTAACATTGGGGCCTCTACGGGTAACAACGGGAATTTTAACATGGTAGGCAAGAATGGAAAATTAATCTTTTCTTGAAAAATGGGTGGCCCTGAAAAGGGCCGTTGGTTTTTTTTGGGGTTTAACATACACATCTCCTGGAGGGTCTTCTTTTCCTTAAACTTCTACGGACTTCCGGTCCGTACATCAAGACCCTCTTCAGGCAGCCTTGTCTTTCTATATAGATCCGACGTTTCCATATGGCGGTCTCCGTGATTTTCGTGATGGCCCATGAGGCTTTGACATACATGGGGAATGCTGGGTTAAACAACATTCCCGAGATGATACTGGATGATTCCACACTTGTCCACATTTTGTTTTGTTTCTTCGGGAGTGGTCTTGGAGAAAAAAACCGGTGAAACTTTACGAGACAAGCGGTGGTATATATACTCTACGAGCGGATTGAAATGCATAGAAATCAACTACCAATCCAAGCGCGCGTTACAAGCGGGTCGGTTTTTCTTCCAATGGGAAGAGAGTAGGGGTGTGACGTCATTTGGGGTATAAAGGCATCACAGCGTTCGTAGGGATTTTACTTTATTGGACAGCCTAAATGGAGACTACCAAGACTAGTATGTATTGGGGTGAGCCTGCAACGAATGGTGTGTTGAACTTCCAACCGGAAGATTTTAATTTAGATTTTCTGTCTCAAGAATTTGAGCCTGAAATAACCACGACTGCTGCTATACCAGCCTCTTTGCCTGTCATGGACGATTTCAAAAAGAGGCAGCAAGATGAACTGGAAATATTTTTAAAGAAACAGAGAGAAGCGGAAGAAGTGTTTCTTCAACAAGAAGATGAAAGGAGAAAACGAGAAGAAGAAATAAGACAGAAGAGGAGAAGAGTGAAGCACCGCAAGAAGAGAGTCAGGAAGATAAAACGGTGAGTCTACTACTCCAAGACATTTTACGTGAGTTAAAGCATTTAAGAAGGTTATATGAATATTCTTTAACTCAGCCTAAGAGAAAAAGACCATCACGGGCTAAACATGCGAAGCCCATCACTACTTCTACTGAGATGCTACCACCACCACCACTGCCACCAGTCACTACTACTACCACCAAAGCAGCAGCAGGAGGAGGAATTGGACTGGGTCGTGGAAAAGGATTACGACAATTGAAGTTGATCATGTCCACTCCATAAGTTTGTTTTAACAAAACAAACAAACAAACACCCCAACGGTCCTTTTCAGGGCCAGCCAGATCTCTAGAAAAGAAATCAAATTGCCAAAAAAATCAAGTAAAACTTTAAAAATCCCCATTTGTGTAAGAGTGAGTGCGTGCATGCGTGTATCCATACTCTAAAATAACAACACAACAAACACACACTTTTTTTTCCATTCTGGTCTATTCTCATTTTTTTTTTTTACAAAATAATTCACCATAAACATCACATAACACTCCAAAAAAAGTTCATTGTTCACTGTCTGTCTCTCTTGTTCTTCTTGAATTTCTTCACAGGAATCAAGGGTTCTTTTTCTTCTTCATTCTCATTGTCTTCCATCCATCTAACTTTCTTGCTTTTCTTGACGATATGTTCTTCTTCTTCTTCTTCTAGGTTTGAAGATCCTTCGGCTTCCTCCCTCTCTGGTAGATTTTTTTCTTGTTCTTTCTGAGGGCACTCCGAAGACCAATGTCCTTTTCCTTTACAATGATAACAAGTATCTTTTCCTTTATCTCTGTTTTGGTTTTGACGTTGTGGACATTCTGGAGCCCAATGTCCTTTCTCTTGGCAGATATAACAAGTATCTTGACTTTTATCTCGAGAGGTAGAGGAGGAGTAGTCCTTACTCTTACTGATAGTATACTTTCGAAGGACCGTCTGCAAATCTCTCACCAAAAAAGCCATCTGTCTTCTTGACTCTTCCATCTTTACAGTTTGAAAGTTCAATCACAAAGACTGATTCTGAAGGTAAGAAGGTCTCTCTATATATAGGTTACTGTGTGAAACTCCATCAGATCTAAATCAGATTTCAAGATGAAAAGATCACGCCCAATCTATGAGAAACCAGAAGAAGAAGAAGAAACGAAGAGGCCACGGGGACGAAGACATTCCGTGCCGCCTGAAACACCGCTGGCTGAACTGCTAGCTCAAGTCCATGCTAGCGATTTCGAAGAGATGAGTGAACCTGAAACCTTACCACCTTCTAACCCACCCAAAACAAAAACCACCACCAGAACCCCTGACCAAAAAAGACCTACTACCGTGGCTCCTGAAAATTACTATAGGATTCGAGAGACGCAAAAAATAACCTCTCGAAAATTTAAAACCACAGCCTACACTCACACGGTTCACTTTAAAGATTTCAAGTCCGAAGTGCCTCCCGAGAAAGCGGCGGGGTTCATTAGTGATTTGTGGGGATCTGTGTTACAGAACTTGAAATGACAATGTGGAGCCAAAGAAGACGATCGATTGAGACTGGCCATCCATCACAACAATTTGAAGTCACCTGTTTGGATCGAGTTCAGCACCCCGGCAGAATTAACACCAGACAAAGTCATGTCCAAAATCGAACACGTTCAACAATCTAACGACAAGTTTACCATCACGGATGGAAAGGCTACACTTTATATGACTCACGTTGCTCCTCCTCGAGGGAGCGGACAAAGTAGGAAAGCGTTACTGGTGGACGATCTTCGCAGTACCAAACAGAGTGTCATCCAAATTGACAATACTCAAGACCAGATGTGTTTGGCTCGGGCCATCGTGGTGGGGCGAACGCATGCCAACAAGAACGAGAGCAAAGAATGGAAAAGAGCCTGGAATAACATTCGACGATCTAACAGAGTCCAACAACGAAAAGAAGCAGAACTCCTGTTACGACAAGCAGGCATCCCTAAAGAGACCGTGTGTGGCATTTCTCAAATGCAACAACTTCAAGACGTCTTGGCTCCTCACTACACGTTGAAAGTTCACCCTCAAGAAGTGCGTGGAGATATGCTGTTTCGAAGCCCCGATTTTCATGAAGGAAAATACATTCACCTCTATTACCACCAAGAACATTTCGATACCATCACTAGTATCACCGGATTTTTAGGATACTCTTACTATTGCGAGAAATGCAACCAAGGGTTTAACAGTCGGGAGCGACACCTTCATTGCGGTAAGAGATGTCAGGGCTGTTTAGCGGACAAACCATGCCTTCCTGAACAACACCACGTCCATTGTGAGACGTGTCGACGCACTTTTGTCAGTCCCTCTTGTTACGAACAACATCGCATGACAAGGACACTAACAAAAATGTGCTTGCGACTTATTGAAATTGTGCTCCACGTGTGGAAACCTGATTCGCACCAATGACCCCAAGAGCCACACTTGTACAGGAAAAAAAAGATGCAACATTTGTCAGCAGATGGTGAACTTTGATCATCGATGTTTTATTCAAAGTACTACAAGACAGAGAAGAAAGAATTAAAGAAGAACAAGAACCAAGTGGATTTCATCTTTTTTGATTTTGAATGCATGCAAGAAACAGGCATTCACATTCCCAATTTTTGAGTGGCTCATCGGGCTTGTGAGAAGTGCATTCAAGAAACGATCCATTTTCACTGTCCTCATTGTAGTCGGATTCCAGGAGGACGTGAAAAAATCTTTCGGGGTCCTAACATTTTGTCCGAGTTTGCTGAATGGATTTTAGACCCTCCGACGACACTTGGAGCGAAGAGGACATTCAACGTTACGGAGACTGTCATCGGTATGCGACCGTCATAGCTCACAATTTCTCGGGATACGATGGACAGTTTTTGTTAAATTATTATTTTCGACAAGGTACCGAATGCCCTGAAGTCACCATGAACGGAAAAAAACTCATCTACATGAAAGTGGGCAAAGTCAAATTCAAAGATTCCATGAGTTATTTAGCCATGCCTTTGAGTCGAATGCCTAAAACATTTGGCATGACAGAAATGGCCAAAGGCTATTTTCCTCACTTCTTCAACACGGAAGCTAATCAACATGCCCTCCTACCTCATTTGCCTGATCTCCATGATTACGACCCCGACGGAATGCGCCCCGAACAGCGAGAAGCCTTTCACGCTTGGTACCTCGCTCACCAGTCCTATCCATTTGACTTTCAAGAGGAAATGTTGAAGTACTGTCGATCCGATGTGGACATTTTACGGCGTTGCTGTGGAAAGTTTCGAGAGTTATTTCTAGATCACGGAGACGTCGATCCTTTGAAAGATGCGCGCACCCTATCTGTTCCTTAGTGTACACCCAAAATTTCATGCCCGAGAACGAACTAGCCATCATTGACTCCAACACGTCTCTCTTTGCCAGTCGTCAATATTCGGCCAAAGCTTTACGTTGGCTCCATTACTTGTGCCAAAAGAAGACAAATGGATACAACATGCCAGAAACGGAGGAGGAGAAAAGAAGATTGGATCTTATTCCGTGGATGGTTGGGATTTAGAAAACCTGCACACGGTGTACGAATTTCAGGGTTGCTTGTTTCACGGATGTCCTACCTGTTATCCTGATCGAGACATGAAAAGTCCTTATTCAGACTCTACCATGGAACAGTTGTACAAACGCACTTACCAACGACTACTCCAGTTAGAAAGTCAAGGATACCAAGTGGTTGAAATGTGGGAGCACGACTACGATCGACGTTTGAAAACCGATCCTGAATTTAAGAGCATCACCGAAAGTTACGACGTGGCCGACATCGAACCTCTGGATCCGCGCCACAGTTTATTTGGAGGACGAACCAATGCCACTCGCTTGCTGTACAACGTAGACGAATCCAAAGGAGAAGAAATCAAATACATCGACGTGTGTTCTTTGTATCCTTAGGTGTGTAAGTATCCTTAGGTATGTAAATATGCTCGTTTTCCAACCGGACACCCAGAAATCTTGACAGAACACATCGACGTGGAACACATTCGTCAATACGAAGGATTGATCAAATGTAAAGTCTTACCTCCGACCAACTTGTACCACCTTACCTCACCATTGCCAAGGAAAACTGATGTTTCCTTTATGTCGTACATGTGCCAAAACATGCAACCAAGATCACCCCTGTCACCACACGGAGGAAGAACGGTCTTTGACAGGAACGTGGGTCAGCGCCGAATTGTTTCGAGCTCTGGATCGAGGATACCGTTTGTTGAAAGTGTACGAAATCTGGCACTTTCCAACCACATCACAATACCAAAAGGACGACGCCACGAATCATCCAGGCATTTTCTCGGGATACGTCAACCAGTTTCTCAAACTCAAACAAGAAGCCAGCGGCTATCCCTCGTGGTGTCAGACTCCCGAAGACCAAGTTCAATTCAAAGAAGAGTACCGTGACATCGAAGGCATCACTTTGGAAGACGTCGAAAAGAACGAAGGAAAAAGATCGTTTGCCAAAGTCATGCTCAATTGTTTGTGGGGAAAAATGGGCCAACGACACATCTTAACCAAGACGGAATATGTGACCGATCCTTATCGCTACTTTCAACTGGTGGACGACAAAAGTGTACTAGTCAAACACGTCGAAATCGTCCGTGATGATTTGATCTTAGTCAGTTTCGAAGAAGAACCCAAGTTTGTAAAACCTGACAAGTTTAGCAACGTAGTCATTGCCGCCTACGTGACAGCCCATGCTCGTTTGAAGTTGTACGACGAAGCTTTAGAAGTCTTGGGAGATCGTGTCCTGTACTTTGACACTGACAGTTGCATGTACATCCATCGACCCGGTTGCCCACACCCTGCCATTCAAGGAGATCGTTTAGGAGCCTGGTCGGACGAGCACCATCAAGACACCATCCTGAGTTTTGCCAGCGGTGGCCCTAAAAATTACGGTTACCGATACCGAGACCCACAAGGACAATTTCACACCCAATGCAAAGTCAAAGGATTGACCCTCAACTATCGAACCAGCCAAGTGGTTAACTTTGAGGTTTTGAAAAATGCTTTGCTGTCTGGACAAGAGGAAGACTTTCGAGTGCACATGTTAGAACCTCACAAGATCGTACGGTTACCTAATCACCAAATTGTCACTCGTCCTTTACAAAAAGTGTACCAAATCGTGTACCTGAAGCGAGTGAGACTTCCAGACCACACCACTTTGCCTTACGGACACGCCGATCTGCAGTATAAAAAGGGCACCCCCTTGAACAGAAAAGCCAACACCAAGATTGACGATGACTTCAACACCGTGTGATGAACCCACTGCAGACCTCAAGTTGAAAGAATACAAATTTCCCGTGGTCTTGCCTGACTATTGTGATTGTGCCAGTCTATTGAACACGTTCAAAAAATGGCCTAAATGGCATGGATTACCTACTTCCAATTCTTTAGCCAGAGCAGGATTTGTTTACTTTGGACAGGGAAACAAAGTGAAATGTTTCAGTTGTGGTGTAACCATTTACATGAACCCTAAAAATTCAGCTATCCTGGAACATATCAGATTGTCTCCAAACTGTGCTTACCTTTCTTTGGCGTTTCCACCGATTACTTAAAGTACTTTGCGGATGGTACAGTCGACAGGTATAAAAAAGGAACCACTTCCAAGCCTAACCATTCATTCTGACTTTCAACGTTGACCGAGCAAGAAGAAAAAAAGATGAGTAATTTTGTCATCCTCCCACCAAAGATGAATAAGAATACTCATGCCACCCACCCACCAAGGGAGAAATCTAGTTTGAACTCCAAGTGCCATCACGACTTGGAGTGCGATGCAGTGCCATGCGAGGAGACAGATTCCGTACGCTTTGGCATCAGCGATTCACACGATCAGACGGATGCCGTACGCTTGGACATCGTCGATGCTGTGCGTGTGCCTCACCGTCCCTCTAGAGATGCAGGACCTCCTTTTTTCTTTATTGGGAAGAATGCTAAACGTACCTGTGAATGTCATAAAGAATTGACGATACCTGTGGCTTTGCCTGGCTATTCCAAGTTTGAAAGGCGACTCCAGACGTTCCAAGACAAGTGGCCTAAATATCTACTACAATCAACTACTGACAAAGCTTTAGCCAGATCTGGATTTATCTACTTGGGAGAAGGAGATAAAGTTCAGTGTTTCAGTTGCGGTGTGAGACTTCACCAATGGGAGCCTACCGACTCAGCTTACATTGAACATGCCAGATGGTCTCCGCACTGTCAGTTCTTACCTTTAGTGGCATTAGAAGAGTACGGGTACGATGAGCCAGATGCCAAGAAGAAGTAACATGTCAGATGATACTTTACAATGGTACATTCGTGGTTTACCTTTGGAGTTGCGAGAACACATTTACAGAGAATGGGTTCAGATACAAGTGAAACGTAAAGAACAGTTACATCCTTTACGACATACATGTTTTAACCATTGGTATCTGAATGTTATAAAAATACTGATTAGTACCAAGATATTCAAATGGTCAGACATTCATGAAGGACTAGAAGACCACTTTAAGAGTTTGGAGGGCACCACCTACAATGTGTCAGTGATCCATAGAATTCGATGGAACGAAGTGAAGGAAAAAAATGTGACCAACAGACAAGAATACCAAAAACTTTTACTAGAAGTGTCACCTCTAGACGAAACGTCTTTACGTCGACTGACGTGTAATACGGTTCTTCTCACTGATCATCTTAGATATCCTTTACCCAACGATTCCATTTGGCTAAAGTGTGAGTATTTTATCACCAAGAAGACTAGTTTAGAAGATCGCATTCGTGACTTGCCTTCGAAGTTGCGAGTACGAATTTACAAAGAGTTGGTCCAGATTCAAGTGAAACGCAGACTCAAAGTCATTCCTCGATTTTTAAACTATTGCTACTTCCACCGTATCAGAAGTCTGATTCTGGAGAGAAACTATCACCGCTATCGTGAAGAACACAAAAGAGAGTTACTTCCTTTCAAGTCGGAAACTTTACCAGAGTACATTCGTGGTTTGCCTTTGGAGGTGCGAGTACGCATTTACCGAGAGTTTGTCAAGATTCAAGTGAAACGCAAACTCAAAGTCATTTCTCGATTTTTAAGGTATGTTTACTTCCAAACTGTCAGAAGAAAGATTCTGGAGAAAACCTTTCATTGTAGAATCCCGGGAATAGTCTATCACAAAAGAAACTGGATATAAAAACCCACCACCAAAGATACCCACCTTGGGAATCTCACCCTATAAAATCTCACCATGCCTAATCTGTGGTCTTCACTCGTGAAACTGATTCCGTGGAATGAAGTCAACGATCGTGTTCAGACCTTAGAGGATTATAAACACTTGATACAAGAACTGTTTCCATTGAATTTTGGACGCTATGCAGTGTGTGTGTTAGTGACTACCTTTCTTGGATTTCGTTTTCCAGGACATTCGTTGTGGAGTATTTTTGAGGATCAGTGTTTGTCTTGGATTATTTTGGAGGACCTGTGGTTGTTTTGGACTATTTTGATGAACCATCAAAAAAAACAAAAACATGACCATTCATGCTTTATCGGTACACGAAAGACAAATTGTACTCAGAGTGTTGAGAGTGGTGATGAAGACAAGTGGGGTACCTCCGTGTGAAGAAGACATTAGTCAAACTTTATCTACCTTTGACACGTTTCAAGAAGTGTGTATTGCTAGTGAGTTACACCAACAACTTACCGATTGTAAAGATGTACGTGACTGGAGAAAAATTGGTTTCGACGCTTGGCTACAAGAAGTGTCTCAGTTTGCCAAAGATCTGGCACGTCACTAAGTTTCCTAAAGTGCAATGGGAACCTAAGTAAAAAAAAAGACCTTAGAAACCATCCTGGAAGAAGAAGAACCTGACACAGCAGAGAAAGACCACACCGTCGTCGTCGTCCCCCTCCTTACCATCAGAGATATTTCATTTTTCCAAAACAAAGACGACCAGATGAATACTACCACCAGTGCCTGGGCCTTCCATTCCTAGGACAGTGTTTTGTTCTTGTTGTACATTGACTTGTTTGTACAGAACTTTAATTCTTTTAGTGGTAGCCTTAATCTTGTACCTCACCATTTTTGCCGTTTGCATTTTTGTCCTTCATTACTTGTAAAATATGTTTGTTGTTTGTTTGTTTGTTTTTGAAAAAAAAAATAAACGTGTATGAAACGTATAAAATGTCTTGGGTCTTTTGTCTTCTTCTCAAAAATCTTCCTACCTCAGTCATGGCTACATCTTCTTTTGCCTCGTCTGCCTCTTCTACTTCCTCTGTGGTCAAAGTGATTGACGAAAAGTTAGATCGTCCCAGTTGGGACGCTTTGTATCTGCGCCATCCCTTTAACATGTTGATTGCTGGACCCAGTGGTTCAGGCAAAACCGAATTTGTCAAACGTTTGATCGAACACAAATCTCCTTTGTTCGATCGTCCACCTCAATGTATCGTGTGGTGTTACAAAGAGTGGCAATCGTCTTACACTTTATTGAAAGAAAGTCAAGGAGAAGCCATTTCGTTTGTAGAAGGCATCCCTCGCGAAGACGATGGGATCGTATCTGACGTGAGTCAAACACATCTGGTCATCTTTGACGACATGTTAGGAGAAGACGAAGAAGAAATTAAACTTTGGTTTACACGAAAAGGACACCATCGAAATGCCAGCATCATTTACATTACTCAAAATTTATTTCAACAAAGTAAAGCCCATCGTATAATCAGTCTCAACGCTCATTACGTGGTGTTGTTTAAAAGCCTCAGAGACAAATCTCAAGTGCAAGTGTTAGCCAAACAGTTAGGCACTCCTTGGTTGAATTATGCGTACGACGATGCCACTCAAACACCTCATGCGTATTTACTCATTGACTTAAAGCCGACCACTCCCGACTATTTGAGATTTCGTGCCCAATTATTTCACCATTGGTGCCAAGAAGGAGGTCCTGTCATTTACACGTGCCCTTCAGTCACACTCTGAAGAAAAAAACTATAAAAACATCTACGTCATTTCTGTCTCACAGTCTTCGAGATGACTTCCTTTCAATCTCATCCTCCTGCTAAATTGATTCGTGCCTTGTATGGCATCAGTCGCGAAAAAAATGCACAAGTCCGTGCTCATTTGTTAGAAGCTAGTCTTAAAGAAGTGTTACGATGGTTTACTTTGACGGCACGTCAATTACTGCAAGGCATCATTCACATCCCTCATCAAACTCAACGTTTTTTTCAAAAACATAAAGGGGCGTTGTCACAACTAGCTGATCCTAGAATCGATCCACGGACTAAAAAACAAATCATTTTAACCCCTGGAGGGAGCGGTTCTTTAGGAGGGGTTATGATTCGTTCCCTTTTGAAATGGGATCCTAATGCCCAAGCCAAAAAACCCAAAACACCAAAAAAGAAGAAAAGTCCCAAAAAGAAAGCCACAAAAAAGAAAAGCCCTAAAAAGAAAGCCCCCAAGAAAAAGAAGAAAAGTTCTGCCAAGAAGAAGAAAACATCCACCACTGCAAGGAGTCGCAAGAGTGGTTCTGCTGCCAGGACGCAAACGTACACCCGCAAGACACCACCACCACAGCCAGCAGTGACGAGGTCTCCTTTTGCGTCCACTTCTTCGTCTTCTTCACCACCCTTCATGATGATGATGCCTGCCAAACCGGACTTAAGACAAGTGTTTCCTAATTTGATGCAAAAATGGAAACCCATTTCGAAAGTCACCACGTTGGGACCCTCGACTTCGGCTGATCTAGCCATGGCAGCGGCCGCGAACAAAGTACCGTCCCCTAAAACCAAAGTCCAAGAAAGAACCGGCGTGTTACAAAGTTTAGTGGATTTATCCAAAGAAGAATTGAGACGATTTAGTCCATTGAAAACACCTCAACGACGAGTGAGGCCTGTCATGAAGATGGTACGTCGTGCAGACAATCAGTGGAGACGTGTTCTAGTATAAAATAGAAGGGTGACCTGCCAGAGACTTCAGACTTACTCCTAACCTCTAAGATAGCTCCCAAACGTGCACACCACCACCACCACCAAAAAAAGAAGAAAAGCAAAAAAGGACTTCCACCTTGTCTGGCGAAACATTGGGACGTCTTGTCTGTCCTGACCAAATCCAATCCTCCCATGCGAAAACAACTCATTCAAACAGCCCCCAAAGAAATCATCGATACCGTGTGTGAATGTTGTTTGAACGTCTTGAAAGGAACGGTACCTCTGTCCAAGATACAGAAACAAAAATTAGGCAAACATTGGAACGTTCTTCGCCAAATGGTGAAAAAGAAAATACCTCTCCAACAAAAGGAAAAATGTTGGTGCAACGAGGAGGATTTCTACCTATGCTGTTAGGACCGTTGTTAAAAATAGCGGGTCCTTTGTTAGGAACGTTTGCTGGACCACTTTTAGGAGGTGTCATGCGATAAAAAAAAGAAGATAAAAAGGACACCCTTCTCTGGAAAGACCACACCTTTTTGTACCTTTGAATGAAATGGAAGGACGAAAACTGACTATAGTACCTTACAAACGATGGATGGAATTCCATCGTTGGAACGAACAACGGATACCTCATTTACCACCCAATCCTAATCTCAACGAGATGTCACAGTTGCAACAAGAATTACAAACGCTGATGGAACGAAGCGATTTGTCAGAAACAGAAAAATCGCAACGGTACGGTCAACTCTTACAACGTCTGCAACTCTTTCACCAAAAAGCTGTCGACGAAACAGCTCCACCCACTCTAAGAGATTTCAAAACCCTGATGAAAAGCGAACCTAAAGTTACCACCACCACCACTAAAACGGGGATGCCAGAAGAAGACGAGCCACGAGAAGTGTTTCAAACTCCGTCTGCTGGCATACCTAGTCAAATTGAAGCTTCCTTGTTGACACCCTCTCCTACCCCTCATTGAGAAGCCATGAAAGCTTGGGTTAAAAAGAAGATGTCCACTCCTTCTTCAGCAGAAGAAAAAAAGAAAGACAGCAAGACTGAAGTGAAAAAAGACATCACCAAGAAGAAACCTGCCATCATTACCCCTTCTTCACTACCTACTCCTGTGGCTCGTCGAACGCGTCAAGCCGCTTCGTCCAAACCTCACGACACTCAAAGTAGTAGCATCGAACAGTGGTTGACTTATTGAGGAATCATGGAGAAACTTTTAGCCAGCCTTTATTACAATCCTGGCCATGCTGCTGGTTACGGAGGAGTTCAAAATTTGTATCGAGCTGCCAAAAGTAAATTGAAAAGTGTACGTTTGCCCGAAGTACGACGATGGTTACAAGAACAATCGACGTACACGTTACACAAACCCATTAGACGAAAATTTTCTAGAAGTCCAACCCAAGTGGAAGGCATCGATCATCAATGGCAAACCGATTTAGCCGACGTCTCTCATTTGGCAACCTTCAATCGTGGTCACAAATATTTGTTTTGTGTCATCGACGTGTTTTCCAAATTTGCTTGGGTCGTGCCTTTGACTTCTAAAAGCAGTACCGAATTGGTACGTGCCTTAAAATTGGTCTTGAAACAAAGTGGTCGTCACCCTTTACGATGGCAAACTGACAAAGGCACCGAATTTCTAAACCAAGCTTTTCAAAAAGAATTGAAACAAAGACAGATTCATTTTTTTACTACCGAAAATCCTGAAACCAAAGCCAGTATCGTGGAACGTTTTCAAAGAACTTTGAAAGAACGCATGTGGAAATATTTTACACATCAACACACTCTCAAGTACATCGACGTGTTACCTCGTTTGGTCAAAGCGTACAATCAATCGTACCATCGAAGCATCGGATGTGCCCCCGAAGAGGTCAGCCCTGAAAACGAAGTGACCGTGTTTGATCGATTGTTTGGTACACCCCAGAGCAGACCACCCCAGAAAAAAACCTTGCTGGAGTTGAAGACGGGAGATTGGGTTCGCATCGGAAAAACCAAACGCACTTTTGACAAAGGTTATTTACCCAACTGGACCACCGAATTGTTTCGTGTCACTACACCCGTGCGTGGACGCGATCCTCCCGTCTATAAATTGGAAGACATGCACGGTGAAGTGCTCAAAGGAGCATTTTACTTGCCTGAGTTACAACGAGTGACTAAAAAAGAAGACGCCTTGTACGACATCGAAAGCATTCTCGAACAAAGAACACGCAAAGTAGGCAAACGTCGAGTAGAAGAAGTCAAAGTACGTTGGAAAGGATATCCTCCTAGTTTTGATTCTTGGATTGCTGCTTCCCAAGTCGTCGACTATAAAAAGAAGAAGAAGCAGTAACCTAACATGCCATTCAACACAACCACGACCTCAACTCCTTCGCAGAGTTCCTCTCTTCAAGAATTACAAAAACAACCGCTCTGGGTGGGTGTTGTGCGGAGAACTTGTGCCTAAAAATCAAATCGTCTTTTTCTGCCAAATTTTTGTGGTGTATTGTGTCATCGGAGCAGCTATTGCCAATTTGAGTTTACAACAAGGAGACAAACAATTGTGGACCATTTTACTTAGCAGTTGCATCGGTTATCTTTTACCCAGTCCCTCTTTGAAATTTACGACGACGACGGACAACAGTCACCACAACGGTAGTACGACCAACGCCAGTCCACCACCTTCTTCCAGTCACCATAATACCACTCCTCTTTTGGAACCCTTTGAACATCCTTTGAACTCGAGTGACTCCTCGGACACCAAAACCACTTTGGACCTACTATGAATGACCAATTTTATTTAACTTTACCCAGTGACAGTTCCATGGATGTGTTTCCCAACAACACCTTATGTTGTTTCACCACCAAATTACCTCAGTCCATCCAATTGGATCACGACGCTCATTGGGAAGTAAGTTTGGTAGAAATCATTCATCCTACGCAAATCACAAACATCAACGAAGGTCAAAACACTTTCGTCGTGGAAATCTTGAACCCAAAAATGCAAGATGAGTTGGAAAAAAATGATCCTAAAATGTCGGAATCAAAGAAAAGGGTAGTAGATCCTAAATCTCCTGTCTTGTCGCAGTATACCATGAGAATTCCTACGGGGTATTATTTTAGTGCTGAACATTTGGTGGAGACGATTGCGAACAAGTTTTCACTCCAATTTGACAATCCCTTAAACGCTGCCCAAAAATTTGTACGAATCGCTTACCATGCTGTGTCACGCCGTTTCATCTTGCAATTTTTCAAAGAGAAGGGGCAACTCATTGGCGAGAAAGACAAAGAATTACCCGTGGAGGAGAAAACACCATTAACCATCACTTTTTCTCCTGGATTGTATGCTACTTTGGGTGGAAATAAAAAGTATGCTACTAAAAAAGTCGCAAGCAACGTAGAATTCGGAGATGCTTTTAAAGCCCCTATCGAATTGAACGTTGGACTAAATTTAATGTTTGTGTGCTCCGATGTGGTGGAGTACAACGTGGTGTGACACACAACTGCGCCCTTACTGAGAGTCCTTCCTTTCAAACTGGATTCTGGCGCTGGTGCTAAAGAAGAAGGTGGTGGAAACACATATCACGTTCACCGTGAATTTGTACACCCTCATTATCTTCCAGTCAGTAAATCGTATTTTGACAGTGTCAACATTAGTATAAAAGGAGATTTGGGACAAAGTGTGCCATTCATTGACCAAGGAAAAGTCACGGCGAAACTACATTTTCGAAAAAAGTTCTCCAACGCATTGTAACATCCAAAAAATGTATCCAGTGTACCGAGGAGTGGCTCGACAACGAGGACATGGTTTAGGAGATATGTTAAGATCGGCTTTTCGGACGGTAGCCCCTATTTTGAAACCCATGGTGACTCGAGGATTCCATGCCTTAAAAGATGCCGCTTTGACGCAAGGAAAAGAATTTTTGCAAAACGTCCTCATTGACAAACAAAATCCTAAAGAAGCCTTTATGAGAGCAGGCAAAAATGTGTTGATGAACACTGGCAAAGATCTTTTAGGTCTCCGAGAGAGTCCTATAAATTCGCTTCACGCTTCAGGCCCTGACATTACTTCTTCCTCCACTTAACAGCAAGGACAAGGTAGAAAGAGACGACGTCGAAATCCCTTCAGAGTTCATAAAACACACGGTGGTGTTCCAAAAAAGAATAAGAAAAGAAGAACCGTCAGAGAATTAGACGTGTTTGATTACTAAAACCTTTGAAAATGATGCACCGAGATTCTTGCGAATATACCAAGTCAGAACTGGATATGTTTACCATGCCTCCCACCATGATGACGATGCAAGAATCCCAATGGGTGGAATTTCATCCTGTATCGTCTTTGACGGAATCAGCTCCTGTCGAATTTGAAATCAAAGGACAAACCGAAGATTACATCGATCTGAATAACAGCTACTTGTACCTGAAACTCCAAGTACAAAAAAATGACAACACCCTTCCTGGGGACGGTGACCGAGTGGCACCCGTCAATAATTTCATGCATTCCTTGTTCAGCGGAATAGATTTGTACTTGAATAACAAACTGGTCAGCAGCAGCTTGGATACTTACCCTTACCGTGCTTATTTGGAAAATCTCTTGACGTACGGAAACGAAGCCAAGAACACTCATCTGGATGCTTCGGTGGTCTGGAAACCTGACACCTCGGAAAAGTTCAACCAAACAGACCTGCCAGTAGCGGCGAAGTCTACTGAGGATGGTAATAAGGGTACTAAAGATATAATTCCAGCAGTCCTACACAATGTGGGATTAAACGACCGTCAAAAGAAAATCAGACGCAGTTAGAACTGATGGATCGTTTGCATTTGGACATGTGGTTGCAAGACAAGTATGTGTTAAACGGACTGGATGTACGTCTGAGACTTAATCGCAGTAGTGCCGACTTCCATTTGATGGCCGAAAACAACGAGTGGAAAACAAAAATCCAAGAAGCCAAACTTTACGTGCGCCGTGTAGAAGTCTTACCTAAAGTAGCCAACGACATAAGTCAAACGTTGAGCAGAACCACTGCCAAGTATCCTGTGCGACGCGTGGAAGTGAAAACCTTTACCATTGCAGCTGGACTCCGATCCAAAGTCGAAGATCACGTCTTCCAAGGACAGCTCCCTAAACGTTTGCTGATTGGCATCGTCAGTAATGCAGCCCTCAACGGAGTCCACAATCAAAATCCGTTCGAGTTTAAACACTACAACGTCTCCAAGATAGAAGTCAGTCGAGATGGCAAGACATTGTGTACCAGACCTTTTGAACCTAGGTTTACCGAGATAAATTACTTGCGATCTTACTTGAGCCTATTTGAAGCCACAGGACAGTTAGGTACCAACACCAGCCACGGTATTTCGTACGAGGATTATGCAGGAGGGTATGCCTTGTGGGGTTTTGATTTCACTCCGGACCAAGGCGGCGACGAAGGACATTTCCACCCTATAAAATCAGGCCCACTTCGTGTGGAACTTCAGTTTGCAAATCCTCTACCCGACACGGTGAACGTCATCTTGTATGCAGAATTTGATAATACTCTAGAAATCAACAGCTTGAGAGAAGTGATTCTAGACTATTAGAAGGAAAAGAAGAAAGATGCAACACGTAGAAGAAGAACCTATGGAGATAGACGAGGGATTTTGTGAAGTACAACAGTCACAACCTACCACGGATGATGATGACGACGAAGTCATTCATTCAGAACCTAAAAAAGAAGAAGAAAACAATCCTTTTCCAAAGTTTGCTGGATTTATTCCATGTATGCCATCAAGATGGCTAGAACACGAACAACATTTAGTCTCTTGTTTTGCTACGGCAATGGGTTCCAAAATTACAGAACTGTCTAGGAAAGATTGTCATGGATGTCAAATTGATCATCCCAGTCAGAAACAACACGACAAATGTTTGATGATGACGGCCGAAGAAAAAATGGACGAATATATGGAGGACGCCTGGTCTCAGATCTCGGAAGAAAAGGTGTTGAGACAATGGTATAAAGACTTGCAGCATTCTTCTTCACCTCCACTCACTCCTCTGGAGATCCGACGCATCGAAGCTCATTTACAAAAGGCTATAGAGACTGTCCGTGATTCATCGACTTACTTGAGAGACACATTCAAGCATAAAGTCAAGTGTGAATTTATGACTTTTCGTTACCTGTGAAAAAAATGGATACCAGGGAACTTCATTACCTGTTGACTCGCAGTTCCTACACTTCTTCTTGGAATCCTGTGGTGTGTGCTAAAGATGAACTACCTCATCGCAAACCTAAAGACGTTCATGCCTATGTCATCAATACCGACGACAGTCATCGACCAGGAACCCATTGGGTAGCTGTGTACTTTCCCAACGATCACAATGGTGGTGTGGAATATTTTGATTCTTATGGATTACCTCCTTTGGAAGACGACATCATCGACTTTATGAGAAGAAATGCCATCTCTACTCGATTCAATAATGCCCGATTACAAGGATCGGATTCTATGGTGTGTGGACAATATTGTGTACATTTTCTTCATCAACGCAGTCTCGGATATTCCTTAGAAGATTTAGTGACTTGTTTTGATAGAGACTATGCTCGAAACGATGCTAAAGTAGAACGATGGTTTTGTGAACGTTATGGTTATCTCTTGTCTTTAGCTCAGTAACGTAGTGTGCATCAGAATGATGTAGATGTAGAAAAGTGGAAGTTTAGTTTACCTTCCCAACGTTGTCAACCCTGTAAATACGTTCCTGTTTAATATCTTGTTGATTGTTATTACCTTTTTATGTTAGAGAAGCTTCTTCTTGTTCATTAAAAAAATGTTGATTTTTTGAAAAAATGGTGTTGTGTGGTTTTTTTATTGAATTTGAAAAAATTATTATGTTCTATCTCTTTCTATCGATCTGAAGTCACCCCCTCTATCCATTTCTCACTCTCGATCTGAACCCCATGTTTTCCATCGCGTCCGCGCTTCAAGCATATAAAGCGGTGCGTTGGCCAGTGTGTTGTTGGGACTTCAAAAAACAAAAGTAACAAAAATCTGCTGACCGCCTAGGACCTTTGGAGTAACTTCAAGCCGGGCTTGTTGTCCCATCCCTAGGTAACAACGAATCAAGAGTTCGCCTTGCAGCGCAGCGGTAGATCTCTACAAATTTTAACCACCGTACAGAAAAACCGATTCCCGCCATTGCCAGCCATTCGTTCCCGCCGTTCCAGCCAGCCTGCCTATCCAGCCAAACCAGCCAGCCAGCCAAAACATTAGGAAATATTCAAAATTGTTAGGGTAAGATCAAAATATTAGATTTAAACCTACGGGTAGTATTTTTGTTATTTCTGTACCATTTGGCAATTTTTTAGGAAATTTTTGACTCACCATCATTTTTCTCTTCTTCGCTAGACTTTGTATCTAATAACCCTTAACCATCACTAATATTAATATCAAGCAATAGAATGATTAACTTCTAAACATAAATAGGTGGTATTCGAATCTTATAAAACAAAAAGTTTAGGACAACATAGAAACAACAACAACAACAACAACAAGAGAATTGCCTCAAAATGTATAGGTCATTAAATAAATCTGTGCCAACCTTGCCAAGTTACAGGACAAGGAGTATTCTGTCTCCCCGAGCACCGATCCAAGGGTACATCGCCCAAACAAATAGAGTGCATATGAGAGTAATGGACTTTACAGGAAAAAAAACTAAATCAACCACACTGGACATCTCGGCTATAGAGTCGATGAGCAGTGGAACAACTCCAAATAGATCCTTAATTCAAGCAATGAAGTCCCCGCCACTTAATTGTAGTGGGGATAATTCGTTAAACCCCCTTGATGACCAGGTGGAGCTTAGGGGACTAGATTTTGAAGGAGATAGCTACGGGGACATGAATGGAACCCACCCAATTCCCTTTAATTCTCCTAAAACCAAAAAAAAACCAGCAAAAATTCAGGTCACAACAGAAACCCCAAAACAAATAGGAAGCAAAGGGGGAGACGAAGCCAATGAAAAAGGGTCGTCAGACGTTGCAATCATTGGAATAAGTCAGGAGGAGGGGAAAAATGGGGGATCTAACACCTCAATCCACACTACTGGAAAAATTGAAAAATCAGTCACAAGGACTAATGTAGAAGCAAAAATAAGGTTATATACAACTGTCCTAAGCCAATGGTTAAATCAAACCTTCAAAGCAAACAGTAAACCGTCTCAACCAAATCAGCACAAAACAGTAGTCCACAACAGCCAAGTAGCGGACCCTTCAAAGGCACTGACAGAGGAAGATTTGATTTACGATTCAACTCCAGATTCCCAAGACCCACCCAAACCAGTTCAAGTCATCACTATACAAGGGAAGGGAAAAGGGCCTTTGAAAGGAATCACCAAATGTAAAAATCCAAAACCCAAAGTAGTGGATCACGCAACACAGGAATCAAACATTCAAAAGAAAGCCCAAAACCTTAATAACAACAACATACAGAAAACCATGGTAAAGGATCCAGAAATTAACCAAATTAACCAAAAAAAAAAACAAGGAAAAGGCTAAAACAAATAAACACTCGAAACCGTACCACCCCGCTCATCTGACCGCCTTTTTACACAGCTCGGACACAAACATCAGTAAAATGACCATAAAAAGCATAACGAATGCGCTCCTTAAACATCACGGTGGAGAGTTCACCGTTGTAAATACCAGGAAAAAATATCGTGTAATCAAATGCAGCACAGTCAAGCAAGTAGCAAAATTCCTAGAGATCACTAACATAGGCCAATATAGAGTTTCAATTACAAGCCATAAGGGTATGAACCAAAAACCACAAGTAAATGACCAACCAAGTCACCAAACATCAATCAAATTAATAGTCAACATCGATACAACCGTGGACCCAAAAACCATAACCCAACAGCTTCGAAACCAAGGACACAAGATAGACCAGGCTGTCCGTTTCAACACCAAAAATGGGACTAAATCGCTGGTAGTATTGCTACACTATAGGGAAAAACCTGACACATCCAAAATGGTCAAACTAGGGCATCACGGATGTTTTTACAAACTGGAAAAATTCATATCAAAGCCAAGGTTTTGCACAAAATGCCAAAGATGGGGACACTTCTCCACAATATGCATGCCACCAAGACGCTGCAACAAAGGTGGAGGGGGCCACAATGGCCCATGCAAATTCATAATACCTAAGTGTGCCAACTGCAAACTCCAACATACGGCAAACTCATTGGATTGCCCGTTGGCAATTAGGGAAAAGGAAATCAATGAGTACATGACAAATAAGGAAGTAAATTACGCATTCGCTAAAATGACAGTAACCTCAAAACAAACAAAATGCAGAAATAACCGGCGACAAACCTATCGCTAACCAAAAGGCCCAAGATAGGGAAACATCAAACAAGAAGTCCCCAGCCACATCCAAAAAAGACAACTTAAATCAAGTTAAAATAGGAACTCAGTTAGTTAACAAGAAAAAGGTAACACCAGACAACTCAAATCCAGTCAAAACTAAAAATCATACACTGAACATCAACAAGGTCACACCAACCCCTCCAACCCAAAAAACACAGATCAATAATGCACATAGCAACAAAAACCTAAAACAGGCTCAACCGACGCCTGCCCAAAAAGTAGACAAAGTTGCAATGATCTCAACAGATCAGGTGCTCACCCAGATTAGAGATATTATTAATGAGACCTAAGTCCAACTAAAAACAAAGATCTATCAGTAGATAACTTTTGTAATAAGATCGTCGCCATCGCGAATAAACTGAGAACTTTTAGTTAGAGCATAATGGGGGCAAACGGAATAAAACATGCAACACAAGAAAGGTAACATAAGTATTTTCAAAAATTATAAACGTAAATACTCAACAACAAACATGAATACAAAAACCTCAGTAAATATATGGCAATGGAATTGCAGAGGCATTAGACCAAATGCCGGAGAACTTGCCATCAAAATCCTAAAATCAAATAATAAACCGGATGTGGTATGCCTGCAGGAGACGCTCTTGAACGACAAATCAACAAACTTACCAAAAATCCCTGGTTACTCAACAAACTATTGCAAACATAGACCAGGGGGGAAAAAAGGCGGGGGCCTAGCAATTTATGTTAGCGACGCCATCTCTAGTGAGTGCGTTGAGAGCGCTCCATCAATAACAAACGGGAATACTAACCTAGAACATCAAATAATTAAAATAAATACAGGAAACACGCCACTAATTATAGTTAACATGTATTACCCGGGTGGGGGCCAACTGACTGAAATTAAAACCCTAAAATCAATTATCAAAGATCTAGGAGACAATATTTTAATATGTGGGGATTTTAACGCCCACAGTGAACAATGGGGAGGAGACCAATTGGATCAGAGGGGCGCAACAATTGAAAAGTGGATCGCCTCCTCCAATTTGGTCATACTAAATGATGGAAACGGCACAAGAATCAACCCGGCAAACGGGAAGATATCAGCCATTGATCTTACCATATGCTCACCCAAGATCGCGGAAATTACCGACTGGGAGGTAGATCAATCAGGGACCCTAGGGAGTGACCACTTCCCAATATGGACTACCATCCACACCAAAATACACAAAAATAACAAGACTAGTACTCCCAAATGGAGATATGACAAGGCGGACTGGGGGTCGTTCCGTTCTCTCTGTGATGAGATTACATATGCCCAGCTGTTCAGTGAGAACATCGATACTTTTAATCAAAATTTAATAGATGCACTGTCATCAGCGGCTGAGCGTTGTATACCGAAAACGGGAGGAGGGGCCGGCAAACAGTCCGTGCCATGGTGGAATAACGAATGTAAGCATGCTGTAAAGGAGAAAAAGAAAGCTCTAAATAGGTTTAGACATACTAAAAACTCCATAGACTTTCTTGCTTACAAAGAAAAAGAACAACTTGCCAAAAACATCATTAAACAATCAAAACTTACATCATGGAAGTCATTTTGTTCAACTTTAAACTATAAAGCAAATTCCAAACAACTATGGGACAAAATTAAACAAATTAGGGGAAAAGGAATACGAACATCACCAAAACTTGCAGGGCTTACCACCGACATGGAAAAAGCTGAAAAACTAGCCCAACATTTTGCCAGCATGAGCAGCAACTAAAACCATTCAGAAAACTTTAAGAAACACCGAAAAATGGTTGAGGAAAAATACCCCCATATGTTCACAGATAAGGGCGACCAATCAAACCCTTTAAACAAAGAATTTAACTTAAATGAATGGAGGAAAGCTGTAAATAGGAAAACCAAATCTACAGCACCCGGGGAGGACACGCTAGGATATGATATATACAAAAATATCCCGGAAAAAACAGCCTTGATGGTTTTGTGCCTGCTGAACGCTTCATGGAAGTCGGGAAAAATTCCCAAAAAATGGAAACACTCAATAGTGGTTGCTATCCCGAAACCCGGAAAGAGCCCGGCAGACATAAACTCATACAGGCCAATATCCCTAACAAACAGTCTCTGCAAAATCATGGAGACTATGATAAACAATAGGGTTAAATACCACCTGGAAAGCAAAGGGCTGCTATCCCACAACCAAGGCGGCTTCCGTAATAAACGATCCACATTGGACCAGATAATGCGATTAGAATCCAGCATTAGAATCGCATTCAATGCCAGAAGAAAAAAAGATCGTAACCTTATCGCGATCTTCTTAGATCTAGAGAAGGCTTACGACCTAATGTGGACCAAAGAGTTGATAGTAAAACTTAACCATTACGGAATAACAGGTCGAACTAACAAGTGGATAGCGGAGTTTCTTACAGGTCGAAGCATCCAAATCAGGGTCGGCATCGAATACTCAGAATGCCACAATTTAGAAAATGGCACCCACAGGGAAGCGTTCTGAGTCCGACCCTGTTTAATTTAATGATAAATGACCTTGAGAAATCAATCGACCCATCCTGTCTGGACCTGTTTGCCGACGACAGCGGGATCTGGAAAGGGGGAAACCCCGACAGCGAAGCTGTGGTCGGGAAGCTCCAGATGGGTCTGGACAGGATCGGTCGGTGGGCTGACAGGTGGGGTTTTAAAATGTCCCCCGGGAAAACAATAGGAGTCATGTTCTCCCCAAAAACTAAATTCCCACAAAAAACCCCAATATTATACCTAAATGGGGCCCAGATCAGATTTGAAAAATATGCAAGATTCCTAGGCATGCTCTTTGACGAGCATCTGACCTGGGGAAAACATTTTGAAGATCTAGGGAGACGATGCGGACGGGACCTAAACCTCCTCAGGAACCTTAAAGGATCCGATTGGGGAACGGACCCCGCAACACTCCTCACCCTCTACAGATCTTTAATTAGGTCCAAACTAGACTACGGATGTCAAGCGTACATCTCGGCTAGTCAAAATAACCTAAAAAACTAGATAAGATTCAAAGGAAAGCTTTAATTATATGCACCGGAGCTCTCCGGAACATATCCGGGGAAGAGCTCAATGTCCTAACAGGAGAACCCCCCCTCAATCTGAGACGGGAGGAACTTCTACTGAGATATAATGCCAGGATCTCTGTTCACCCCGAAACGCATCTTACTCAAAAAGCACTTAAAAAATGCGAAAAACCATTCTGACACAAACTACTAAAAAACCTACTAGGAGGAAAAAAAATTCAAGAATTAAAGAAAGAACTAAACATACAAACTCTCCAGGCGGAAATTATTAAATTCCCAGATAGCGCCCCCTGGACAAATAAGCCCCCCATAGTAAATTTAAACGCATTAAAGTACGGAAACAAAAACGAACAACCGAACGAAATGAGGGCGAAAATTCTTGAAGAAATAGGGAACAAATATAAAGGATACACCATCATATATACAGACGGCTCAAAAAAACCCGACCCAGAACGCACTGCAGCGGCAGTGGTTATCCCTGGGGAGGGCATCACGCTGGGGGCGAGACTACCTGATTTCTGTTCCATATATACAACGGAATTCTGGGCCATAAAACAAGCCGTTGAATGGGCCCTAGAAACCAAACAATTAAAAGCAGTTATCATTAGCGACTCCCTTAGCGTGCTGCGCTCCCTGGAATCGGGAAATTCCACCAGTAGGGAGAATATACTACGAGAAGTCCACCTTAAACTTAAAATTTTAGATCAAAAACACCAGACAGTAGAATTTATGTGGGTACCCTCTCATATAAACATCCCTGGAAATGAGAGGGCCGATAGAGAAGCCAAAAACAAACTTAATGAGGCCGCATTTCAAACTCTGGACTATAGCGTCCAGGAGATTTATAGTATTATTAGAAAAAAAATTAATCTAAAATGGCAGTCGGAATGGGACAAATCCAACAAAGGGCGCAGACTCTATGATCTGCATAAGAAAATTAACAGGAATATTGAATTTCCAACACTGGCAAATCCGCACGACTACAAAATTATAAATAGGATAAAAGCGGATAAAACTCTTCTAGCAAACAGCTTTGGACAATATGTGTCGGGACTAAATACAGCAGGAATTAACTGCCCACACTGTCCCACACCTGAAACCTTGGAACACGTATTTAACACCTGCCACAAATACATCAACGAAAGGAAAACGTTCCAAGAAAAACAATCAAAGCTTAAATCCCTAACTACCTATCCGGATTTCCTTAAACAAGGCGATAAAAACTTGAATTCGGTATATACAAATATAGTGGGGTATAATTCATAAATATGAAAAAGGGGCAAAATATAATGACATAAAACTAGAGAAAAATTATAAAGGGAAAAGAAAGTTATCAAAAACTAATAACAACCACAACAACAACAAAATTAAAATCCCAAAAACCAAAATAAACAAATAGACTTCATTATTATTAAAATTAAAAAACACTAGCGGGATAGAGGCGAAGGACAAATTCCCTCTTGAAGGGAGTACCTGTACGGAGCTGGAACCTCTATCTCTGAAAAGTGTAAAACATAAGTAAGAAATATTAATATTACTCTCAGAACTTAGACCCTTACCATGAATTTACTGTAATTGCAAAGAGTAGGGGTAATAAATGTTAGTAAGCACAACTGACTGGAATTTTTTTTTCTCTCTCTTTCTCTCCCTACTTTAACTCAATAACAACACTGATCTCATACTAAAAAGCGGCTACTTTAACACATCTGTCGAACGGACTGGGCTCTGGTCTGATGCGAGATTCTCGGTCACGCTTCTAAACTGGTGCTAGGTATCACACTAGCATTCGCCTGGGCGGAATCCTTGCGTATCGCTAAGGTGCTTGTGATCGTAGGATTTTCAGCTACCCAAAGCACTGGTGTCTGGCAACATCATACGGGCATGCCAGGACTGAATCCTTGCTGTGGCCGGAAGACTAGTCCTGAGATAGCCTATTTCCTATTTTTTTTTTTTTTTTTCCGCTAAAATTTTTAAGCCTCCAATTTTTTTTTCCTCTCTCTCTCTATCTCTCTCTTAACCCTAAAACTATCAAGATAATGAGGTGGTCATAACCCCGATCATCAGGTCCTGCAGCACAAGGTGGCACCAGATTGGGAAAAAAAATTAAACCAATTTAACTAACATCAGGATAGTATTAAAGCATACCAGCTGCATCCCCAAAATATTAGCAATATAAGGTGATCAAAACCCGGATCATCAGACCCAGCCGCACAAGGTGGCACCAAATTGGAAAGTTTAAACTTACTAATTAGATAGACATAAAATCTAATGTAAATATCAAGCATAAGGTGGTTACAAGTCCAAACTATCAGGCCCAAACTGCACAAAGCGGTTGCAAAATCTATGAAACGTTTTAATATTAATTAGGAAATTCAGTCTTTAAAACTATTGAATAAAGACAAAACCTGTACAACAAATTAATCAATATAAGGTGGTTCTAAATCCCGAACCATCAGGCCCAGCTACACAAAGTGGCAACTCTCAAAGAAGAAATAGGATAGAAGGAGAGGAGAGGAAAACTAAAGAAAATCTTTATTTTTCTTTTTTATTAAGTTTTATTTTTTTATTTTTTTCTCTCTCTCACTATCCTACATTAACCAATAACGTTAGCCATTTGGTACAAACATGACATTCAAAATTAATCTACTTCAACAAATTTTCTCTCCTTTCGGCCAAAATATCAAAATTCATAAACGTTAAATAAACCTGGACCTGCCAGAGCCAACCTGAGACGCGACGGCGCAGCCAGCCGATCCCTGCCTCCTTTGCCTCGCCCGGACATGACCAACTCAGCAAATAAGTTATCCTGTAAACATTGTGGTTCTATTCCTATGAACAGGAAAATTATCCAAAATTTTTTTTTATACACGCACCCCTCCATATCGCTCGTTCAATGAACCCCCCTTAGTGGGGAAACCATGTAGCGATGGAGCCGTGCGAAAATAGCGTCCATATACGCACCAACGCCGTCTAGTGGATTGCAGCTCTGTAATCCACTGGACGAAAATATTAAGTGTGCGTAGCACACATTTTAATCCCTCATTGCGTCTTGGTAAATAGTCGTACATGGCCGAATGGCCGCACACGACTTTAATTCAACAATCATCATCATCAGTGTAGTCACTCTCGTTGACTCGTCAAGATCTCAACAACACTTCAAGAAGATGGCAGCAGCCAAGATAAGCAAACTGAACGACGCTATGGTGAACATGCAGAGGGTGAAGCATCATTTGATGGAGACCAACCCTGAGAGAAAGACAATGATCTTCCTACAAATGGCTCATGATCTGGTGGAAGAAGTCATGAGCTAAGAAATCATCAGGGACAGAACGGAATGGGAGGAGAGACAAAGACTGCAGCAGCAGCAGCAACAGCAAAGACAACAACAACAACAACTCTTGCAGTCCATGAAACTACCCGACGGAGAAGTCAGCTGTAAGATAGACTGCGATGAGTTTGCCTTCTCTTTTACCAGAAAGAGAGCTTGTCTTAAAGCCATGAAACCCGTGGCTAAACGTGGCCGCCCTGCTGCTAAACAAAGTTCAGGAAGATTGTTGGATCTATCCACCCGCCAGTAGCGTCAGGCGTGAAGAGATAAATCTTCACACGACAAAATTATTATTAAGAAAAGTTTTGGAGCAAGAAGTAGCCCACATTAAGATCTTGTGGGCTCTCGAAAGAAGTCAGAAGGAACAGGCCAGGAAAGAAAAGGAATTTCAACGCCTGAATTTAAACTGGATGAAAATCCAGGATAAGTTCAGACGTATGGAACATCCCGACTGGCTACCCAATCCACCAGCCCCACTCCAGAAGAAGAAAAAATCTCACACCACCTTCCTAGGCTTCTTTACTCAATGTTGGAGGAAAAAGTAATCCTCCTCCAACGGCCCTTTTCAGGGCCACCCATTTTTCAAGAAAAGATTAATTTTCCATTCTTGCCTACCATGTTAAAATTCCCGTTGGTACCCGTAGAGGCCCCAATGTTAATTTCCCGTTTGTACCCAGAGTGCCCCCGCCATGTTAAATTCCCGTTGGTACCCAGAGTGCCCCCGCCATGCTAAATTCCCGTTTGTACGCAGAGTGCCCCCACTGACCTCAATACCCCCCATATACTACTATTGATTGTCTTAAGATCTCAATCTATCTGTTGCCTACGCTGCACCAGTTTCATCAAATTTTCAGTAAAGGGTGGAGAGGCGGTTTCATCAAATTTTCAGCGTTTCATCAAATTTTCAGTAAAGGGTGGGAAGGATTTTTTAAAACAGTATATACTCTCAGTGACGTACTAAAGGTAAATGGCGCCAGGGGCGACGATGATGGCCCAAATGGCCAGAATACGAGGCTCGAATGTTTATCAGCTGTTTTGGCGCCCCAAGACCTCTGGCACCCGGGCATCGGCCCCCCCCCCCCGGTTAGTACTCTACAGAATACTCGTTATCATTTGATGGAATTCCGCAGACACTCATACAAATCATATATTTTTTGACATATTTGTATGGGAGAAGTATTTCTAGGTTGTAAGAACTTACCAGTCACAATTGCTTTGCTTTATTTTCAATAGAAATAAGTTGAAGCCAAACCGAACGAAAAAATATCTGGAATCATATTTTCCTCAGTGTTGTGAAATTGTAAATCGAAGAAAGCTTTTCTATGAGTTACTTCCCCTTTCTTTAATAGTAACTATTGCCATTTAGGAAGTGATCATCGTATGAATTTACGTGAACTATTCAAATACAAATTGATTTCGAGGTTAAACATAATATGAAAAAGTCAATTTTTTTTTGTATGTGTACATTTGACATGTTTTCATGCACCTAATCATACTTTGTTAACCAGCTTGCATATTCAGGTGACATTATCGTGGCATGGATTAGCTGTCCAAGTTTTGAAAAAGCTATTTACCGGAGTGGAAGGTGGGGATGGGTCAGGTTTTTGCCGGGTACAATTTTTCATGCAAAACTCAAGGAGGACAACAAACAAATATGCTTCCCATTATATCTGTGTAAGAGTGTTTGGGGATTAAAATTTCTATGAAACCTGATTTACAATGAAACTTCGCCCAATATTCCATCCCTTCCTCCTTCTCCTCCAACCACCTCCTGATAAATTTTTGAGTTCTCTCTAACCAGGAGTTTTTTTTATGAGATCCTGCATTACACGTTTCGCCTAAAAACGAACTATAATTAAATCTGAATACACAAGGTAGACTTAAGCTCAAAACTCTTTGACCTCGCCATTATTTTGTGGCAGAATAATATTTTTGGAACAAGACCCCCCTCCCCCCCCCAAAAAAAAAAACAAACAAAAAAACAACAAAAAAAACAAAAAACCAATAAACAAAAACACACAGAGAAGCAAACAAATAAGCAGTCAGTTGACACTTGTCATCTATTATTACCAGAAGTTACTTCCCATTCTATATTTAATATGTATATTTTGTATTTCTGAGATTATTCATGATATAAAATGAATCATAGCTTAAATAAGTCAGTTCAGATTCTGCACATAAACAAGTATACTTGAACTCGGATCACAATTATTTTTCCAATATAGTCCCTGCATTTGTTTGCCAGTACGAAATTTTCCACTGTGTCCAAATACTAATAAATCATATGTTGAAGATGAACTCACGGTGAAGTTCTTTTCATAGGTTATTATGGCATTTTTGGAGAGGTTGGACTGTAAACAAAACAATGTGCAGTGGGTCCCAGATTTCATTTCCGGACCGGCAATAATGCCTCATTACTCACTGTGCACTGTCGCCAAAATAGACACAGACAACAAAAAGAACAAACAATTTCCTTTAAATCAATACCAAGAATGCCTAAATCTAGCTCATATATCACCACCAAAATGAGAGAGGAAACAATGCTCTAAAAATAGATTGGGACTACATTCATGGGCACTGACCCAGAAGTAATTGTTGTGACCTGCGTCCACATGTCTTTTGCTGGCAATACAAATGATCTTTCCATGGGTCTGCAGGATAGTGCTTTTGATCTTCCTATCTGTTGAAACAGACAGGGAAAAATAGACCAAAAATTGAGGTCTTCTGATAAATTGATGAATGTGAACTCTATTTGTATTATTATGTGCGCCTACACTAGTCCATGAGAACCAAGAGTTGTTATTGTTCTTGTATTTGTTGTTATTACTGTCACAAGTTGATTTTCAAGGACTACTAGGAAAAACCCACACTGTCACTGTGTGGATTCGAGCGCACAACTTTAGGACACAAATATACACAATCTAGATCCCTCATCTATGGACACTCAAACTTTCCAGAGGACTTATATATGGTTGGTTGGTTGTTATGGGTTTAACGCCATTTTTCAGCACATGATAGGCTATACATGGCGGCCAGAATATTTGGTGGAGGAAGAACCCGAGAAAATCCCGGGAAGAACCACCGACCCACGGGAAGCTACTGGCAAGCTTTCTCACATACCTACGTTGGCTGAGCCCGAGACTCGAACCAACGCGGACAGAGGTTAGATGGCAGTGATCTGTAAAGGCGAGCGCTTAGACCACTCGGCCCCCCGGGGCCCCCACATATATATGGTACAGTTATTGTGTCCACGTACAGGTCCTGCTTAACTGAGTATGTCCATCTTATACTTGTTTCCTTCTTTTCTTACAGCTGTCGGATCAACATTTGACACAGACAATAAGACCAGCTCAGCAAATCACTTCACCAGTGCTTTCATTACAGTTCAGCTATTAGTATTTTTATTTTCTATATGAATACACCAAGGTCAATATAACGCAAATTTGTGTTGCTACAAAAAAAAAATGTTATTCTATTATAATATTACTTGCATTGTTATGATTATTGTGGTTTTACTGCAAGAAAAAAAAAATCTGTTTGATCACGTCACAGGGTTCACTGTTAGCGATTTTAAACTTGGGAGAAAAGTGGAAAAGAGACCTGCCAGCGATTGATTTTATGCCTTGCACAGCCAGCAATCCCTCTGAAGTATAGTGCGATGATATGTCAACAGAACCATGAGCGGGACCTTTCAGGTTATGCCTGCAAGGGATCACCAATGATGGCAGTATAGTGAGAGTACAATCAATAACTTTGACCAAGTTAAAAATCTAAGAATGTGATTCAACATGTTGATAAATTTTCTTTTGTTTGTTTATTTGTTTGGTGTATAAAGGCACATTGACAAATTAAAGAAAGTATAGTGCCGAGGCAATGGGATTTTCTTTTGTTAACTGAATTTTTTCATAAAAGTGAAGATTTGACGCTGCTATTTATCTTGAAGTAAAATCATATCTGATAGAAAATGCAAGGAGATAACACACACACACACACACACACATATATATATATATATATATATATATATATTATATATATTATATATATATATGTATATAATACACATTAACTTTCATGTATATTCTGTCAGATATAACTTTTCAAGATGACAAATAGCAGCGCCAAATCTTTACACTTAGAAATTTTAGAGATAACAAATGAAACGTGACAAACGGATCGAATTGCAGTCTTAAATTTTAGTTTGACGACCCACTGTATCATCTGCATTATTGATCCCCTACTGTTCGACGACATAACATGTTGCCATGCACGAGAGATATTGGTAGTCATGACTTGGCTATAAAGACGCGTTACCAGTACAGCATAATCTGTGATAGTTATCCTCCGTTAAAGTTCTCCAATCATTAAATACAAGACATTTCAACTCTAATAATGTATTCGGTTTTATTTTGTAGTGTGCAGGCCAAAGACTAGTTTTTGTTTTGTTTTTGTTGTTGTTTTTTTTTTTCTTCTCCTTTAACTTATTGAGTTGTGTAAACACTAAGATGTTCATGAACGTATTCACGGATTTAAACAATTTTTACAGAATTGTTTTCATTGCTAACAGATAAAATGAAACATAGGGACCCCTTCCTCCCCCCTCCCATAAACTAGCAAAAACATTGATTTCGAGGCCCAGAAATAATAAGAGAGAGAGAAAAAAAAAGATTATTAATTCATGTGTATTTTTTTTTTTAAAAATGTCTTCTACAGTTTGATGATCAGCTATGTCTTCGAAAGTGATATTATTTGTGCAGAGAGCCCTCGAAGTTGCTGTTTTTCCTTGTTTTATTTTTGTTTTTCAATTTTAAACTAATTGTATTGAAATATAAAATGTATGTTATAGCAGTTAATGTCAAAGTATCAATAACTGGATGCTGACGAATGCATACAATTTATTTGCTATATGCAGGAAAGTCTCATTAACTGGATGTTGCCCATTGTATACAATTTATGTTTTTGATTGGTTTTTTTTTGTGTTTGTTCATTGTTGTCATACCTTGTAATTGTTGTAATTTCCAAACTTATCAATTACACACACACATACATACACACACATTATATATATATATATATATATATATATATATATATATATATATATATATATATATATATATATATATATATATATATATATATATATATATATATTCATATTCACGACATACTGGATTATATTACATACAGTTTTTTTATTACCAAATATTTCATTATTAAAAATATGTAAATTGAAGTTTTCATTCATAGAATCTTTTAACTTATTTTAGCAGGGGTGGGATGATGTGTTGGGGGGGGGAGTCGCGCTCAGTTTTAAGTGTGTGTGAGTATGTGTGTGTGCGCGCGCGCGCACGCACGCAAAGGTGCGGGGGACGCCGTTCTGGCTCGCCCCCCCCCCCACACACACACACACACACTGCGTCCGTCTGTCCTTACACACCCTAGATTAACCCTAATGTTCAAGCATTTTACTTAGCTAAATCAATGGCGCGCTAGTCGCTAGACAAAAGGGGTCTCTTGTTTTCCTTAAGGCAAGCATGACTTGTAAGACCTCAGTGTAGAATACGAACCATTTCACATTATACAATGCTTTTCAAAAGTACATTGTTTACTAAATCGAAAACACCCCAGTCACAAGTTGGAATTAATGTAATAAAGGAAGTACATGTACTTCGCCTTTAAGTTTAACAGCTTGCTCTGTCCATTTGAAATTTCTAAATGTTGTGATAATATGTTTTGTCGACACTTGTTTTGATTGACGAATTCGACTTGTTTATTAGTAACAGTACCAGTGGGTTGGGCCGTGCTATTCTAAATTGTTAAACAATGAATTTGGTGATGAGCACACTTATTGTTGTATTTTCTCTTCTGACACGTTTCAATGTAGTTATCGCTGTTGACCTCTGGGATATTTCAATATGTGATGTCAGGAAATGCCAATACTTTTGATATGATAATGCCCATGTAAACCATGGTTCGATATTCGATCAAATATCACTGCAACATTTTTAGGAGGAATACTAATAAATAAAATAGAACAAATTCAATTTAGCGAGTAGTATTGATGTACATGTACCTGTTCAGAAATATGTCAGTAGATACGGTTCGCTGAGTAAGGATTTAGCGTGGTAGTAAAACAACAAGCTTACTCATATTCATTTGATGCATGACACATATTTGTGACAACCCTATTTGGAATATCTAGTTTGCTGGCAAGATTATTCTCAACAAATCGATAAGACTGAAGCAGCTCATATTCACATGCAAAAAACACATCGTTCATTATAGACAACACGACAGTAAAGTAATCGGAGCTTGCGTTGGGCGGTATTATTAAACCTGGGAGTAGTAGTGACCTAGGTTAAACGGAGAACAGGATCTCACGAAATAATTATTCCATTCAAATACTGTGCAAGTTATTTTGATCTTTAAATCTTTTGGATAATGTGGGAAGGACGAAAGTGCTGGAAGTTGTGTTAGAACCATGACTAACTTTTTACCGTCATTTTTGGGGTTGTTACTTTTTGTGACAGGTGAGTTTGACCGTATATATTTTGCTAATATGATTTTGATTGACGTTTTATTACTTCCTTGATAATTTCAGTTGATTTATTTGATGATATTACTACTCTGTAACGTCACGATTGGTACCACTACACATTTACAACATTATTCTAACTTCAACCTCCTAATCTTCGTCATCATCATCATCATCTTGATCATCTCGTAAAACCTACGAAAAGTTTTTTTCGTTATTAAACCTAGAAAATTGCATAGTAGGCAGTGGCGGCGCGGGGGGGGGGGGGAGGGGGCATTGCCTTCAGGCGTATTTCACCTTTACCTTAGTGTAACGGGGGGGGGGGGGGAATTCTTCACAAAACTTATATCTGGTGATGGGGGTGGGTGGGTAAATGACAAAAACTGTTCTCTGTAGCAAAGTAGGGGCGCCATTAAAGAACACTGACCTCGGGGGCCTCAAACCCTCACGCCGCCACTGATAGCAGGTGCACTACTACTTCTGCTACTATTACTACTACTGCGATTATGACTAATACTACTACTACAAATGCTGCTGCTACTACTATTACTACTACATCTACTACTACTACACCGCTACTGCTATTATTATTTCTTCTGCACCGCTTCTTTCTACATAGCAATATGGAAATGATGATGATGATGATGTTGATAATGATGGTGGTGTTGGTGATTAAATAGAAATGGCAGTCAAAAGATATCAGTGCACACAACTACAATTTAAAATTCCGCTTGTATGGAAATAAACCGACTGTCTTTAAAATAAAAAACAAAATGTAAAATTCGATGGCCCAGTAATTCCTAAATATCCCTCTATGATCACGACCTTTATCATTGAAGTAGAATGAGGGATCGTAGCCAGTTATCTTATCAATAGGTGGAGCCACAGAAAAACCTGACCCGACATTTGGTTACCCCTCGGATTTTATCGTTCGCCAGAACAATCTGTTGTTAATCAGTTGAGCGATGAACAGCCGTAAAAACTATAATACATGTATCAATGAGAACAAATATTGCCTTATTAATTTTTCGGTGAATCAAAAGATATAATGTAGACTAGCACAAGAAGACACTAACATTTACATTTGTTAGCTTTTTGTTTTTTCAAGTTAATTAAAATAGTATATCTTAATAATTTTGGACTTCTTCTGTTCAAACTTTAGCGCCAACCTAGTATATATCAAAACTTAATGCTATTAACTTCATTTTCTTATCCGCTGATTAGTGTGGATTAGTGAAAATCTTGTAAAAAAAAAAAGTTAACAATGACATGCTGCATTTTACAATTCAGTACATGGAAGAAAGAACTTGATAAAAAAACACAAAATTGCAACTGATTGCTTTATTATTTGTATTCACATAGTATATCTTAATAATGTTGGACTTCTTACATAGACTTCCTTACAAACGATTAGGTCTCTAATGTATTCCTAAGGCAATTAAATATATACAAAGCAACTGTGACAACAGTTTCGTATTTTAAACTTCATACAGAAAAAAATGCATTTATTTGGCGAACAAATGTGAAATACATGGTCATGGAGAGGTAGAAAGACTTGGTATAAATTTATAAGTACCTCTATGAACAGGTTCAAGCCCTGTATAAATAAATGATAAATACACATATGAACAGATCTTTTTGTGTGGTAATCAGACACACATGTGCATACACACACACACACACACACACACACACACATATATATATATATATATATATATATATATATATATATATATATATATATATATATATATATATAAGAGCATACATGTATGGGCTTAATATAAAATTAATAAACCCATGTTAAATAAGAAGACACAGTCTTCAAAAGAAAAATAATAATACTCTGACAGTCTTAACCCAAAATTATTTTCTGGAAGAGAACACCGGTGACTTAGCAAACTCTGTTAATTTAAATTACTTATAAAAATACTTTTCGAGGATTACATATTTGAAAAACTTACTTTCATAGGTCTCTAACCTGAGAACAAAAAGAACATTTACAGCTGACTATAATGCATATGTAATAATAGCTTAATAATATATCAAATATTTGTTAATTCAATAGATATTCAATGAGAATCTCGTATATTTGAAACTAAACAGCTAAAATAGTTTGTAAGGAAGTCTAGAATTTTCACTAAATAACCCCACCCACTAAATATCTAAAGAATTCTTCACAACAAATCGCTGAATGGTGGGTGAATTATATAGTTTGAGGGAAATGCATCTGTTGAAAAATAATTATAGAAAGAATCACAAAGTTAATTGTGCGAAAATTACGCGTATTCCTTTATTTATGCATATGTGAGAAAACGTGATTTAAAGCAAGATGAAGTTGCTATCGATTCTTAGCTTGTTTGTCAAGCAGGAAGTAAACCGGAAGTAACATTGGACCGCTTTGTTTTATGCTGCTACCTATCAAATTAAGGGGAAGATAACTTGCTACGATCCTTATTCCGATTCGCAGACTTGTTATTATGAGGTTCTAATCAGGTCTAACTGATAATGGATATACCACACGCATACACGACTAAACTGCCATATAGAGTCTCCTATACCGTAAACAGTTCCTTCAACCAATCTGACTTTCCACTGCTTAGTGGCTCATGTGGAAATTTCTTTGCACTACCAGCCGCAAATAATTTTACTTTTGTAATATCAGTTTTAATTGGCTAAAAGTAAAATTTCAAACTCAGACCCGTTCTTTATATACGGGGTTGTGTTTTGGCGGTGTTCTGACCAGGGACGTGTTATATTTTGATAATTGGTCAGCTGTTTTGGTGACCTTATTTATGATCATGTTACGTCATTGTTCTCCCCAAAGTTTAACTGAGTTTCATACTCAGTTCAGTGGTAGCAATATGGCGAAAAACAAGGGGCCACCGTGTTAGTGTAAATTTATGTACTGAAGCAAGATGGCGGACAGGAGGTCGTCATCTCTGTTCCATCTTTATTGGTGAACGAGAGTGTGTTTCTGGTTGACTAATTCTCGGTCAGATCAGACGTCTTTGATCAGAGAACCAAAACACATGTCAAACTTAGAGGCGTAGAGAATGAACTCTAAGGCGTTAAGTAACAGCTTTGTCTTAAGTCTCCGTTGATATATGATTTAAAAAACTTTAAAAAAAATAATAACTTAGTGAATTTTCTATCTCCACCTATAAATCGTTCGTTAAATTAGTGGAGACCTTTCTAAAACGAAAGAAAAGAGAAAGGTAAAGGAAAACAAATCTAATGGAAAACATGTCGCCACAATTCCTCTTGTTTGTAACTCAAAGTTGCATTTCACCGATCTTCGCAAACCAAGGGCAAAAATCCACTACGATCATTTATCAAGACCGTACCGGATTATCGCCCGTGTACTGCCCTATACCTATTCTTTATTTTTCTTGAGAAAGATTAAATTCTTCTTGTCCGTGTGTGCATGTGAACTATCGCAACGCCAGAGATGATATATATATATATATATATATATATATATATATATATATATATATATATATATATATATATATATATATATATATATATATATATATATATATAATTTTGATACACGACGAAGATAAGTTCTGAGATGTCCAAGTGTTTTCAAATTTTGTATCAATTCCACGGAAGCGGTACTTGGATTACAGAACAAGGAATGCAGAGTTGGATAAAAGGGAATAAAATTAGTTATCAAATCGCGAAGTACACTGTTATAAGGAAACTTTTTCGAAGAATTCTTTCGATAGTTTGGAACCTCCGCACTGCTTCTCGTAGTTAACATCGCAAATTTATGCAGATTACAGTAAACGAAAGTTTACACGGTATGCAGTATACAAGTGTTGTTAAATTGTTAAATAGAACTGTAAAAAAAAAACAAAAAAAAAATGTGGAAACCAATAAAGATGCCGGAAGAGACACACATATTAAAGTCAACTTATAATGATGTGGATACATTTACGCGACATCTATATCCAAATTTTAGCAAAATATCAACATCTAAACAAATTACGACCTTATGATTGGTATCAATTGTTTTAATATACTTTTTGTAGAATCCATTGCCATTTATTTATTTATTTCCACTTTAGACAAACTGGTCTTTGAATAAATAGATATATGTAACATCGAAAAACATAATAGAAAAACATATGAATCTTGAAAAGTGTTAAGAATCATTGTGACAAGTCAGGGGCATATCGGCACTTAATAAATCAAAAGCGTGATATATACAAAATGTAGGCATAGTGCACGCGGTTATTCTTGTGATTTGTATGTAATTATTTTGCTGATGGATAAATATTAAGGCCATAACTAGGTCAGCCATTTTCAAAAGAGAAATTTATTTTGATAAAGATATAAAGAGATGAATTGATTTGTTTATGTTCCATATCATTCCCGATGCGTTAAAGCTTTCACTTCTGATAAAATAGGAGAAGATACGTGAATCTACAATTGGATACACATGAATGTGCATGCAACTCATGTAGATGTTTGTCTCTTCTTGTCTTAACCCTTTTCAGTTAAGACGTCGAAGGCGAGGCAACTGGAGCGGTTTCATCTCTTCCAAATTTAAGATGATTCCTGCCAAGAAACGTTTTCAGACATCTTTGGTAACAAATAGTTATTTGGTTTCTCTGTGTGTTCTCTCTTTCTCTCTCTCTCTCTCCAGATTTAACGAGATAGTATTCAAGAGAACAGCACTACACCCATAAAACAATGTATTATCATGTATTGACACCATCAGCTTACATTTTATTTTATGTCCCACAGGAATATTGACTGCCAGTTCACCAATAAATCTGGCGGGTGAAATCACAGGAAATGAACACAATCGGATCAAAAGAAGCGTAAGTAGACCCTTCCATGGTAATGATCAAATTCCCATATTTGGATTAGAGAGTGACGTTCTTTTTTCTTTTTTTTAAATTTGTCATTAGGAAATAGTTAATTTCTCCATGCAGAATGCAACAAAGGGTGAAAACATCTGAAACAATAGATAAATTGATCGATTTGTTTTACTGACTTTATGGTAGTCACGAGGAACAATGTTTTTATGTATTTGTATGTATGTATGTATGTATGTATGTATGTATGTATGTATGTATGTATGTATGTATGTATAGCCAGTAACAGTCGTTTTATCATAATATGTTGATTTGCATATTTATTTGTTATTTCCAGAGACCCTGTCATGCTAATATGTATACTTACATATATATTTGCTATTTCCAGAGACCCTGTCATGCCAATATGTATATTTGCATATGTATTTGTTATTTCCAGAGACCCTGTCATGCTAATATGTATATTTGCATATGTATTTTTTTTATTTCCAGAGACCCTGTCATGCTAAGTTTTATCATAATATGTATATTTGCAAATGTATTTTTTATTTCCAGAGACCTTGTCATGCTAAGTGTTATCATAATATGTATATTTACATTATGTATTTGTTATATCCAGAGACCCTGTCATGCTAAATTTATCATAATATGTATATTTACATTATGTATTTGTTATTTCCAGAAACCCTGTCATGCTAAGTTTTATCATAATATGTATATTTACATATGTATATGTTATTTCCAGAGACCCTGTCATGCTAAGTTTAATCATAATATGTATATTTACATTATGTATTTGTTATTTACATTATGTATTTGTTATTTCCAAAGTCCTTGTCATGCTGTTTTATCATCATATGTATATTTACATTATGTATTTGTTATTTCCAGAGACCCTGTCATGCTAAGTTTCAGATCATCCCTGGTCATACTGCCTGTCTGGATAGATCCAGTAAAGTCCAGGAATCAGGTGGGAAATTATATCCATATATTTTTTATCACAATCATTTTGTCAACGTTTTTTGTACAACAGCAATGTAAGTGAAGGGTAACAAAATGTTGTTTTGATAGTCTGCAATAATTTAACTATCGTAAGCATCATTTTAACTTCAAAGGTAATTATTTGTATCATTAGCTTCATCATGTCACGATTATCATCGTCGATATCATAAACAATACCGATGCCTTTAAGTCACACTTTTCATTTTAGAGACACTCTGGATGATCATCATCGTCGTCATCGCATTCTTCGTCACCGTCGTCGTAAGAACATTAACCACAACCACCAAAACCTTCCTCTCCTTTTTTAATAGGGGCATTCACAGTATATGACCATATTTCTAGTTTCTTGACTATAAGATGTCAATTGAACATTACTTTTTCCTACAGGTGTACAAGAAGATGAAGCCGAAATTATCGTTGATGAGCATAACAGAGTTAGAAGTGAAGTATCTGCAACTAATATGCTTAAGATGGTAAGCGAGGATATTCAGAAAAGGAAAACGATTGTGTGTGTGTGTGTGTGCGTGTGTGTGTGTGTGTGTGTGTGTGCGTGTGTGTGTGTGAATTTGTCATTATAACTTCATGTATAATCTCCGCTTGTCTTGTGTTCTGGTTATCGTGCACGTCGAGCCCTTCCTTTTAGACCTTGTTCCATCCTTTTTCTGGGATGAGCGAGCGGCCGAGTGAATAAGAGCGCTGGTGAACGAGAGCTAGGCGGTATGTGCCATTACTCACATCGCAGGTTCTATTCCTGCTTGGAACGAATCATATCTCTCATACCTATTATATTGTTTTATATCTATCTATCTATCTCTTGGCATTATAATCATAATAATTGTATATAGTAAGAAAAACCAGCGTCATGTCATGGTCATGCAGTAAAAGAAGCACCACAATTTTTTAATCTCAATCGGAAATAATAATACATAAATACATACGCTAATAAGTTATCTGTAATAATGATAATGTCAATAACGGCGATGATGGTACTATTACTACCACGACTACTACTATTATTATTTTAAAATCTGGAAAGAAGCGAATAGCTATTTTTGAAATTAGTGAAGGTTGTATGCACTTACTTTTTATATGCACTTATTCATATTGGAATATGGAACCAATTAATTACAAAGTTACCATGCTTTACACTTTTCAACAAGATCCAACAGCATGTTACATCAAGGATTGTTACCGTATATACAAGATCCAACAGCATGTTACATCAAGGATGGTTACCGTACCTATACAAGATCCAACAGCATGTTACATCAAGGATGGTTACCGTACCTATACAAGATCCAACAGCATGTTACGTCAAGGATTGTTACCGTATATACAAGATCCAACAACATGTTACATCAAGGATGGTTACCGTACCTATACAAGATCAAACAGCATGTTACATCAAGGATGGTTACAATTGCTCTATTCCTAATTAAAATAGTGGTTAGCATAAATATTTATTTTCATAATGCTTCGGTAGATTTGGGTCTATGCAGTTTATTAGGAGTAATCAGTAGAAAAAAACACAACATAGACCCTTATGCGATGGCAGATTTTGGGTCTATGCAGCTTGTTAGGAGTAATCAGTAGAAAAAACAACATAGGCCCTTATGCGATGGCAGATTTGGGTCTATGCAATTTATTAGGAGTAATCTGTAGAAAAAACAACATAGACCCTGATGCGATGGCAGATTTGGGTCTATGCAGTTTGTTAGGAGTAATCAGTAGAAAAAAACAACACAGACCCTGATGCGATGGCAGATTTGGGTCTATGCAGTTTATTAGGAGTAATCAGAAGAAAAAAAAAAAACATATACCCTGATGCGATGGCAGATTTGGGTCTATGCAGTTTATTAGGAGTAATCAGTAGAAAAACAACATAGACCCTTTTGCGATGGCAGATTTGGGTCCATGCAACTTGTTAGGAGTAATCAGTAGAAAAAACAACATAGACCCTTATGCGATGGCAGATCAGGGCCATGTTGCTTCCGGTTGGACCCTACTGTAATCGAGTATATACGGTAATTACTGGAAGGACATATATATTTAGTAAGAAAGAACGGTCAGACTTAAAACGAAGAAAATAAATATTGGTGTTAATCACTTTTTTAAAATTAGGAATAGATCAATCGAAAGACTCCTACACTTTACGTCGTGAACAATGTGAATTTTAGACTCGTATATCTTATTGTTTGGACAGTAATATTGGAAAACTTGTGTGCGTTTATTTTCCGTATGCACTTATTTTCAAATATGCGCTTATTATCCAGATTTGACATTATTATTATTATTATTATTATTATTATTATTATTAGAGTTGGGACGAGGATGTGGCATTCATAGCACAGCGGTGGGCCGAGAACTGTCTTATCGATCATGATTCGGGTTACAACAGATATATTTATGGTGCGTTGTTGAAGAAACTCAATCATTTTCCAGAATGTGACCTTTTTATATTTTGTATTATACGTGTTTCAGATATTCTTTCATTTTCATTGCAATCAGATAGTGCGCGGTATTTTGCAATCAAGTTTTCTTGATCGAATATTTATGGGAGTGGGGGGTTGGGTTGGAAGGATTGTCGACCTTAAAATGCTAATTAGTAATGAAATTTATGGGAAAGTTCTTTGGATTCAAAAAGACATAGAATGGCTTTTCGACATTACACTACTGTGAACATTTAAATTGATACAATTTTAAACAGTAGTCATTGTTTGCAACAATAATTAAATAAACTGAACAAAACAAACGGGTGAAAAAGGAAGACAAATAATAAAAATGAGAAGAAAAATCTACTTTTTTCAAAAAGATGAGAAAAGATCATTGCACATTCACTATTTGTCTTGAAATGCATATTTTCTGCCAAAGAAACCATGTTTTCACGAGTTATTAATTGTTTTGTTTGTTTAATGACGCGATGAGTTTATACGAGAGAGAATATACATTGGCAACAGTTTATAATAGCTGTGAAAATTAAAAGTGTTTATATTTACTGGAATTCATTAAAGAAGAAAGGAAATAATTAAAAGAAAAAGACAAGGAAGAAAATAATAGTATGAGGATTAGAAGAAATATTGTCTCAAAACGAAGGTTCGTGTTATAGCCAGTTAGTTATAACGGATTTCCTTGTATCATATGACCATGTTATTCTATTGATTAATAAACCCGTATCATAGTCTTTTTTCTATATTACTATATTACATATTGTTACTTTGTTTAATGTGTGGATAAAATGAACACTATCACAATCACACTATAATAATAATTTGCGTCAGGAAATGTTGCCAGCTGTAAATCTTATTATACATACATATATATATATATATATATATATATATATATATATATATATATATATATATATATATATATATATATATATATATATATGTGTGTGTGTGTGTGTGTGTGTGTGTGTGTGTGTGTGTGTGTGTGTGTAACTTATTATCGTGAGTTTCCGTACAAGAATACGTTCGAATACAAAACATTTAAGATGACTGGCATATGAACAAAATAAATGTCACAAATACATATTATAATGGCGATATTGAAATAAGATAGTGGGAGAAAGAAAAGAAGGTTGGAAAAGAATTGTTTTTAAATTAACCGGATTGTTATAAGACACGGATGGAACATTCCACTCTTTACTTTCCCTGCAGGTCGATTTTCCGTTGGCCAAAATCTCGCATGGGGTAACGGCAAGATGACTTGGAGTCAGGCAATCAAACTATGGGCCGACGAGAAGGCTTATTATACATATGGCTCCAGCGTTGGAGCAGGAAATAAAGCTATTGGTCACTATACACAGGTAAGTACAACAATAGGCTAAGAATTATAAAGGAGTACAGTGGCAAATCCAGCTTCCTGTTTTGGCGTGCCCAGAACAAGTGAGGCCCAGAAGGTAGGAGGCAGTACTCAGTGGCGGCTCGAGGGATCGAGGCGCCCGGGGCAATGTTCTTTAGTGGCGCCCCTACGCGAGGCGCCCGGGTGCAATGCTCTTTAGTGGCGCCCCTACTTTGCCACAGAAAACAGTTTTTATGTCAGTTGCCAACCTCCCTCCTCCCACCCCTACCCTTCCTAAATATAAGTTTTGTGAAGAAATGCCCCCATTACACAAAAGTGAGGCTAAATACTATGAAAATCAAGCTGCAAAAAAAAAAAATCTAAAACTGGTCTTAACATCGTGTAATGTCTAGAAGTCTATGACGTAGTTTAATTCCCCACTTTTCCGTAATTTCCATCAGAGTCGAACAAATGTGGTTGCATCTGGGTCACCATGTTGCAAGTTTTTGTTATATAGTTTTTAATGCGTCGAGTCAATAGCAAATTCGGAACTTATTTGAAATTCTTTATAGATAGGCCACTTATTTGAAATTCAGTATAGATACACCACTTATTTGAAATTCAGTATAGATACACCACTTATTTGAAATTCAGTATAGATACGCCACTTATTTTAAATTCATTATAGATACGCCACTTATTTGAAATTCAGTATAGATACACCACTTATTTGAACTTCAGAATTGATACGCCACTTATTTGAAATTCTGTATTCATACACCACTTATTTGAAATTCATTATTGATACGCCACTTAATTGAAATTAAGTATAGATACACCACTTATTTGAAATACAGTATAGATACGAAACTTATTTGAAATTCAGTATAGATATGCCACGTATTTGAAATTCAGTATTGATATGCCACTTATTTGAAATTCAGTGTTGACACCACTTATTTGAAATTCAGTATTGATGTGCCACTTATTTGAAATTCTGTATTCATACACCACTTATTTGAAATTCAGTATAGATACGCCACTTAATTGAAATTCATTATAGATACACCACTTATTTGAAATTCTGTATTCATTCACCACTTATTTGAAATTCAGTATTGATACACCACTTATTTGAAACTCAATACTGTTACACCACTTATTTGAAATTCAGTATTGATACACCATTTATCTGAAATTCAGTATAGATACACCACTTTTTTGAACTTCAGAATTGATATGCCACTTATTTGAAATTCTGTATTCATACACCACTTATTTGAAATTCATTATTGATACGCTACTTAATTGAAATTAAGTATAGATACACCACTTATTTGAAATACAGTATAGATACGCCACTTATTTGAAATTCAGTATAGATACGCTACGTATTTGAAATTCAGTATTGATACGCCACTTATTTGAAATTCAGTGTTGACACACCACTTATTTGAAATTCAGTATTGATACGCCACTTATTTGAAATTCAGTATTGATACGCCACTTATTTGAAATTCTGTATTCATACACCACTTATTTGAAATTCAGTATAGATACGCCACTTAATTGAAATTCATTATAGATACACCACTTATTTGAAATTCAGTATAGATACGCCACTTATTTGAAATTCAGTATTGATACACCACTTATTTGAAACTCAATACTGATACACCACTTATTTGAAATTCAGTATTGATACACCATTTATCTGAAATTTAGTATTGATACACCACTTATTTGAAATTCAGTGGTGATACACTGATCATTGCAATGAAATTGTCAACTTCTATCATTTAATGTTGCGAGAACAACTAGAAGTACACAGTTTTTACCTCATACCCACTAGCACATCTCCCCCATCCCCCAATCCCGAATATAACGCTTATCTAAGAGAAACAATTTCAATTCATCGGAATTGTACATAATGGCAACTTCATATCGTGACATTTTCCATGATGACCACGGCAACAGGATAATATAGCGTCCACATTGAAGCATCTGTAAAGCTGAATAAACGAACAATGGTAAGTACATTTCAAACTTAGATTGTTTCACAAGCAGAATGATGCAGAAAGGTTATGGCATATCTGAAGAGGATGGATATTAATTCTCTGCACCAGTTTCAAATGCTTATACGTCAAATACTCTTTTTTGTATAGAAATATATCTCTGAAAATTGTGAACTTTAAAGGCCGAGAATGCAGACCGACCGGTTGGTGGACAATTGATAGTGATTGTTCAGTTAGGTTGAACTTAGTTATCTCTTAATGTCAAACAAGGTGGGAAAGACTATTCCGCAGTGCCCGGAGTCGTAATCAATGTAGCCTTCCTCTACAAGCCATTGACATTAATCTGTAAGCCAATCAGGTGTCAAGCTGTATGTCAATGACTGTGGGTAGTTAGACGAATGCACCAGGCTGATACCGATTTAGAGCAACTTTCCACGAAGGCAGATAAATGCTCAGTTAATTGTTCTTGCTTTTATAGTAGAGTCCCGTCTTTAAACCGATGAAATTACTTTTCTTTGTCGTATTTTATACGGAATTATTTTTATCTAAAATGGTTGAAATTTAGGAATAGCAAGAATCAATTATATTGAAGTCGAGAGAACTACTTGGAAGATATGTCTTACTGCATTTAGAACATAATCCTACCGTATTTTATGTAGAACGTAATCAAACCGTATTGTATGTAGTTTGGCATCACAAGAATAGCTGCGAACAAGAGCCAGGTAACATATATTTGTATTTCTTCCTCTTTTTCCGACAAACCTTTGATTTGTCGTATTTACAAGCTCTGGAATTATAACCAAACGACAACCTTTTGGATATGGTGTATTTACAAGCGCCGGGATTGTAACCAAACGACACTTCTTTTGAATATGGCGCATTTATCCTTGTATAACACAAGCCCGGGTCGGCTGTTCTTGGGAAAGGAACTTGGCTTCCATTTCCTTGGCATAAATATAACCAATTATGTGTTCAAAATGCCGTTAGAAATCAACCAACCGACCAATTGGTTACAGCGTGGAGCCTGATCTGACATCTCACAATGTGCCAACAAATGACGGTGTACGCTGTTCGAAAAGAAAAGAAACATATATATGGCCAATTTCAATTAATTTTTTCTAAAAGTATTACAAAAAAATGGATAACACCCGAAGTAAACGTCTACCGTTACAAGTTGAAAATTAGAAGATAAATGCACATATTATTCTTCTTGTAGGAAAATAATTAAACGCCAAGACCTAATTGCACTTATGAATTCTAGATTCTTACATGTATTTTACATTTTATCGTTTATTTATGATACAATATATATTTATGTTTTTTTCAGATGGTTTGGGCCGAGTCAGTGAAAATAGGATGCGGATATGCAAATTGTGCTGGAACACACTACTATGTGTGTAATTACGCTCCGGCGTGAGTTTTTCTCATTTATTTCTAGGCTATAATGTTGATTATGGAGAAAAGTAATCGGCAAGTTTACGAATTGTTTGGATACCATCTTTTAGTTCTTTCGATTTCATAATTACTGATATGCGAAATGATGAACAAGAAGGAAGATATTACCAATTTCAAGAAATATATGCAATGAAACTTCCCTAAACCGACCACTCTGTAACATGGCCTTCTGTGCAAACTGGTCACATATTTTGGTCCAAGTGGGATAATTCTAATAATATTAAAACTTCCCAAAACTAGCCCTCTCTATAAACTTTAAATCGATCAAAAGTTTTTGTTCTCTTAGTATGTCAGGCTGATTATTTTACTACTTTTGGTAATCCCACAAAATAAATTTTATGTTTGGTTAGCGAATTTAATTTTGCTTCAGTATTTCACTTCAAAGGCGATATAGAAATCAAGAAAGGTTTTCTTGCAAGATTTTTGATGATACTTAGGCAAGTCTGCTAAATACATGTTTCGCCTCGATATCTACTGTTTCACCTTGTAAGAAAAATCAAATAAAACACAAAATAAAACCTTTCCTGCAAAAATTTTTCTTAAATATTTTGTAAGCATGTTTTCGACTGTATATAGTTATTTGTTTTGTGATGGCATCTACATGTACATATTTATAGGGGAAATATGAACGATGCATATCCGTACAAAAGGGGAACAAAATGTGCCGATTGTCCCTCTACGTGTTCTAACGGACTCTGCGGTAAGTACTAAAACTCGTGCAATTACTATACATTATCCACATATAACATAGGAAATGAGACTGTCTATCAGGAATATATTTGGTCGTGAGCTAGACACGTGACCCAGTACACTTCTTGAATCGCCTCTATAAGTTGAACGGCAGCCATTGCTTAACTGGCTTGAGGCAGGTGCTCTCGATTTTTTGTGCCGATATATGTGTTCGTTGACTGTCTTCGTCTACGTTATTGTGTTCATCATGCATTAGCTGTTCTGTTGGAATGTATTTCTTCATCTACTTCTTTTGCTACAACCGCCATTGTTGTTGAACATACCGCCATCACGTGATATTGGTCAATCTATCTGTTTATAATATGATAGACCCTAATTAATTGCATTAAATATCCACTCCTTGGCGCTTCATACTACCTTGTGCACTGCACTAAACGACCTTGGACTACATTCATCTTCGTCTAAATGTAAACGGCAGCTAAAACAGAAACGTTGTTTCAAAGCTGGCCAGCGTAGAACAGGAAGAAAATATCCAGTCATTTCCCTGTCGACCTTTACAGCGATTTGAAAACTCGACCATCAATTTCAACAATTTAATTCAAATTCCTCTTCAGTCGTCAACCTTTACGTCCGAGCAACCACTGCGTATTCCATTATTCAACGCCCATGTGGTTGAACCACCGGAAAAGCGCACAAAAATAGTCAACTTTATCAATGGTCAGAATATCAACATCTTTTTTCCTGACAGAAACATGGCTAAAATATCGGGCGATGAACCAAAGTGCGCGGATCAACCCCCCCCCCCCCCGTCACTCATTCAAATCGTTCCCCCGTCACTCCGGTGAAGGTGGAATTGCTGTCATCCCAAAGAGTTCCATACTCCACCGTCTTAACTACACTGCAACCTTTATTTTCGACCATACATCGTTTGAACTGGTCCAAGCCTCCCTCACAATGGAACAAAGGTCAGTCCATTTATTCTGCCTCTATCGCCATCCTCCTAGTCGAAAACAACTGACTGAATCTATCTTTTTGGAGCAGTTCCTAGCCTCGTGGAATATGAAAATTTGATAGATGGCAGTCTTTTTATTCTTGGGGATTTCAAGTTTCATTTTGAGTGTCCTGGAAACCCATAAACATAAAATTTTAAGATACCGTTCACGTTTTCAACCTCAAACACACATTTAGCCAATCCACTGGAATCTAATAGACCTGATGATAATATTCTACAGTCTTCATTGGTGGCTCACGAACTTGCACCAGATCACCTCCCATCTTGACGTATTAGTCCCTAATCCTTCATCTTTGTTTGCTACTAAGAGAACCTTCGTATGATAAATAGAACCCAACTAATACATGACATCCAAGCAAACCTAACAACTTTGTTACGTCCCACAGCTGAACAACTTGATAAGTGCTTGCGTTCATTGCTTGACAAACATGCCCCAGCAACCAAGTGCAGATTATCCATTCAGAAGTGTTCTCCATGGTATACTAGTGCTAGGGTTAAGCTATGCACTGCTGATAGAGAACGCCATAAGGCTGAGAGGCTTTGACTTTCATCTTATTATTCATAAACAAATCTATAAAGCCGCTAAGAAGAATGTCACAAACAGTTCATGCTTCGAAATCAGCCTACTTCAGTACTAAGATCACTGAAAGTTCCAGCTACAAAGAGCTCGTCAATATTACTAACAGTCTAATGTCAAGGAACAAATGTACACCACTTCGAACGACCTTCTCTCCGGTCGACTTTCCAGACCTGTTTTCAAATTTCTTCCGTAACAAAGTGCAAACCATTAGAGATCAACTTGACAACACAATTACAATCGACTGAACATCACTACACAGTTGTGGTACAGAATTTCAAAGGCAACTTTTAACATCATTTGAGCCTGTCTCTACAGATTTCTTACGTACAATCCAGATGAAGAGCGCCCCAAAGTCTTGTGAACTTGATCCGATTCCGACATCACTGCTGCCTGAGTGCTGAGATTCAATACTGCCTTCACTAACCGATGTTATTAATTAATACTTCTCTTTCATCCGGTGAATTCCCATCATTTTTCAAAACTGTCATTGTAAATCCGCTGTTGAATAAACCAACGCATGACCCCAACGAGTTAAAAAACTAAATCCCTGTTTCTAACATCCCATTCACGTAAAACATCTTAGAAAAGGTTGTTATGTCCCAACTGGTATCTCATCTGAATTTAAATAGTCTTTTTAGCAATTTACAACCCGCATATCGCCTTCGCCAAAGTACCTGAAACTGCCCCTCTGAAAGTAGTATGACCTTCTCTCTGCTTTGGATAGTGGAAATATTACAGTCCTCACCCTCCTTGACTTATCTGCAGCATTTGACACAATAGACCATGCTATACTATTTCACCGTCTCCAGCATGTATTTGGCATTCGTGATACAGCCTTTCTATGGTTCAAGTCATACTTAATCGAAAGGACACAAATTGTGTCCATAAATGGAAAACATTGATCTATGTTTTGGTGCTCCACAGGGTTCTGTTCCTGGACCCGTTCTCTACATTTCATAGACTCAGCCCTCTCATGTGTCATAGATCGTCATCCGGTGTCTCACCAATTGTACGCTGATGATACCCAAATATATAAATCTAGCCACCCAAGTGAAGTTGATTCGACCATCAAAGGCGTAGAGAGGTGCATTTCGGATGTGAAGTCATGGATGACGTGTAACAAGCTGCAGCTGAATGATGATAAAACTGAATCCATTCTGATCACCATGCAACGATTTTCTCAACACCAACATTAAATTCACACAATCAGTAGGAAACCTGGGTGTCACTCTCGACAGTACTCTCTCACTACACCAACATGTCATGAACATACTTTCTTGACTTGACTCTTGTAATTCTCTTCGGTCATATTCGTCTTAATATCTACTACAGAAACTTCAAGAAGTTCAAAACATAGCTGCTTGATCGTCCTTAGAGTACCAAGAACTGAGCACTCCTATCCCGTGCTCTGTATCTTACACTGGCAACCCTTTCGCTCCAGAATCAAACACAAACTCTCTTCTCTATGCTACATTTCGTTCACTGCCTCCAGTCCAAAATACCTATGGGACCTCACCCATGTGTACACCCCTTCTAAATACGTACACTCCTCTTCTGACACTAGAATTCTCATTATTCCAAATATCAAAACCAAGTCCTATGCACAACGTTCTTTTGCGTACCTGGACCCATCAACCTGGAATGAATTTCCACTTGAACTTAGATACAATGACGCTGGGATCTCATTCAAGATTGCTCTAAAAGCTCACCATTTTAGACTGTATTAACAGACTTAAGACTTAACAATGTTTCCTTACCCTTTATTATTTTCAGCATGATTTTGTTTGTAATTTCACGGTTTTTGTTTTTGTAATCTTGTCTATATATATACCCTTCTGTGTTAACGAATATTGTAAAGCGCTTAGAGCTTTTGAATAATAAGAGCTGTACTAAGTCCTCATTATTATTATTATTAGTAGTAGTATTATCATTATTATTATTGCCACGTGAACCACTGCGTTCATACTCGCATTAATTCTAAAAAAAAGAAAGAAATAAACAAAACAAAACAAATACCATCGATCTTCAAATGACTGCTGTATCACTATGAGGGTTTGATTTATATTATCTTGAAAAAGAAATGCGGAGATTCTCGGTGGAAAAGGTACATTATTCTTTAGAGATTTTTTAACATAGCTCTTTTCCTCAGTGTTTTAGATCTTTTTACCAGGGTCAAAGATGATGCCACGACAAATAAATAAATAAAAATAAATTTATTGTTTGTTGTGTTGGATTATTTTGTATTTTAGACTGTAGAAACAAGGTTTGTTTAAATGGAGGCGACATGGACTTGGATAAATGTACATGCACATGCACGAAAAGCTTATCATTCTATTTTCAACCATCGTGCTCTTGTAAGTATAAGCTATCCCTGTCTGATATCTTCCTACCAATTCTCACATTTATAATGTAGCCTATTCTCACATTTATACTGTTGCCTATTCTCACATTTATACTGTAGCCTATTCTCACCTTTATACTGTTGCCTATTCTCACATTTATACTGTTGCCTATTCTCACATTTATACTGTAGCATATTCTCACATTTATACTGTAGTCTATTCTCACATTTATACTGTGACCTATTCTCACATTTATACTGTAGCCTATTCTAACGTTTATACTGTTGCCTATTCTCACATTTATACTGTAGCCTATTCTAACGTTTATACTGTAGCCTATTCTCACGTTTATACTGTAGCCTATTCTCACATTTATACTGTAGCCTATTCTCACGTTTATACTGTTGCCTATTCTCACATTTATACTGAAGCCAATTCTAACGTCTATACTGTTGCCTATTCTCACATTTATACTGTAGCCTATTCTAACGTTTATACTGTAGCCTATTCTCACATTTGTACTGTTGCCTATTCTCACATTTATACTGTAGCCTATTCTAACGTTTATACTGTAGCCAATTCTCACGTTTATAATGTTGCCTATTCTCAGGTTTATACTGTAGCCTATTCTCACGTTTATACTATAGCCTATTCTCACATTTATACTGTAGCCTATTCTCACATTTATACTGGTGCCTATTCTCACATTTATACTGTTGCCTATCCTCACGTTTATACTGTAGCCTATTCTCACGTTTATACTGTAGCCTATTCAAAGCATAGAAAGATGCATTATTTTGTCTACAAAATTGATGAAGGATTTATTTTTCTGGACAGTCGATAGCTTTCAGATAATGCCTAAGTTTATGTTTTTTATTTCTCTCTTCTATTTCGTATATAAATAGCATACTTATAATGGATAGGTTTCGTATGACGTTATAGGATTTCACAATTACTTATCTTAAATCACTGTTTGTCATCTTTTGGTCATCCTCCTATTACAATTGCATGAGAGAAATCAATTCCATGAAATATTAAATAATTTCAAGAACCACATGTTTCTTGAAAGAAAAGCATGATTATCACAAGTGTGTAAACAATATATTATTCAAAATAACCTGTATTTCTATGACCTTTACTTAGAGTAGGCATCACATACTAGTTGTGTCAATGATTACGTTAAGACTGGTCGATTAGAAAGATGGCGGACACCTTTTCCAGGGAGATAAGCTTGCCAGTTATATTGCTAAGGTTGGTTGACCCGAAAGATGGCGGACACCATTTCCATGGAGATAAATATGTCAATGATAATGCTAAGGTTAGTTGACCCGAAAGATGGTGGACACCTTTTTCCAAGGAGATGAATTTCTGTTGCTTTTGTGACGATCAAGAAATGGCTGACCCACTCGATAAACAAACAAATAAACCAACTAATCAATCAATCAATCAGTCAGTCAATCAATCAATCAATTAGAGATATAAAAAAACAGTCGACCAATGCTGTATTTGTTCCAAAATACGACGCATCTGCTCAAACCACATGTACACTGTATATTTGAAAATAGTGCTAAAACTTGGCCTTTGATATCTTTTGTAGTAAACTGTACGGAAATTAAAGACCCCGTTTGGTGCTCTCAGTATGGAAAGTCTGGCTGTCCTAAATACGTAAATGTTCCCCAAGAGTGCCCCAGCATGTGCAATTGGTGCCCAGGTAAGTTTCCATTTATTGCTTAGAAATGATAGTTTTAACAAGTTCTCATCATTGACTCAATTTATATGTTGCATAACTGTATAACTTTCATGCAATGCTGCAATACATACATATATATATATATATATATATATATATATATATATATATATATATATATATATATATATATATATATGCCAATGTTTTTAAGCATTCTCCTGTAGGATCCAGTGATATCACTTTCTGCTCTGTTTAGTGTATCTTTGTAATTCTTTCGTTTTCTACGAGTTTCTTCCCCTTTCGTTGAATAGTAACTATTGCTGTTTTAGAAGTGACCATCGTATGAAATGCATGTTGGTTGAAGAATTTATGTTAACTATTCGAACACGAATTGATTGCGAGGTTAAAGGTAATATGAAAAAAGTCTAATTGGTATATTAGGTATGTGTACATTTGACATGTTTTCATACACTTAATCATACTTTGTAAACCTACTTGCATATTCAGGTCATAGTATCGTATAACGGATTAGCTGTCCAAATTATGGAAAAGTCACTATTTACCGGAGTGGAATGTGGGGTGGGTGCACATTTTTTTGTGTGCAAAACCAAAGGAGGAGTACAAGAAAATATACAACCTGTGATATTCTATGTGACGGTTTTGGGGGATTTTAATTTCTATGTAATCTGATCTACAATGAAACTTCACCCAATATTCCCTCCCGTCATCTTCCTGCCCCAACAATCTCCCCGATAAATATTGACTTTTATAATTACATCTAAATGCACAAGGTAGACTTAACCTCAAAACGTGTTGACCTTGCCATCATTTTGTGGTAGAATAATATTTCTGGGCAAGAATAGAAAAATGAAAATAAAGACACGGAGAACCAAGTAAGCAAGCATTCAGATAACACTTGTCATATATCATTACCAGAAGTTACTTCCCCTTCCATATTTAATATGTATATATTTTGTATTTATGAAAGTATTCATGATATAAGCTGAATCATAACCTAAGTCAGTCAGTATAGAATCAGCTACATATACATATAGCCGATAAATTCGCCCAGAATGTATGTCTTTTGTTGGCAATAAAAATGATCATTCAGTGCAAAATAACTTAGATGTGGGAGTTTCAGTTGTTAGCTTGAACTGTTGCATGGGTCTGCAGGATAGTCCTTTTCATCTTTCCATCTATTGAAACAGACGTTGATCTATGAGAACCAAGAATTGTTGTTATAGATTTTAGAACTTGATTTTCAAGAACGCGTCGAAATACTAGGAAAAAACAGACTCCCACACTTTAGATCCCTGATCTATGGGCGCTCAGACTTTCCATAGAACATATATCTGGTGCAGTTTTGTGGCCACATACAGGTCTGTTGCACAGAGTACGTCCACCTGTTTCCTTTTTTTCTTACAGCTGCCGGAGCAACATTTGACACAGACAATAAGATCAGCTCAGCAAGTCACTCCACCAGTGTTTTTATTACAGTTTTGCTATTAGTATTATCTTTATTTTCTATATGAATGCACCGAGGTCGATAAAATGTAAATTTATTGTATAAAGAGTGATATTCTATTCTAATATTACTTGCATTGTTATGATTATTGTATCACGACTGTCGAAAAAATTCCGTTTAATCACGTCAAGGGCTTCATTTTTAGCAATTGTAAACTTAGTAGAAAAGAGATTTACATGCGATTGATTTCACACCTTGCACAGTCAGCAATCCCTCTCAAGTATAGCGCGATGTTATGTTAATAGAACCCTGAGTGGGACCTCCCGGTTATGCACGCGAGGAATCACGAATGCAGGTAATATAGTGAGTAGTTCAATCAATAAATTTTACGTATGTGAATATTTGACGCTGCTGTTTCTTTTGAAGTAAATATGCAAAGAGAAACCTATGTATAAAACACATGAACTCTTTAGTGTATTCGTTTGGATATGACTTTTCTATACGACCAATAGCGGCGCCAGATCTCTACACTTAAAATGTATTAGAGATAACAAACGAGATATGATGATTGGATCAAATTACAGTCTTAGATTTTTAAAACTTCATAAGGCAAAGGAAAAATTACCGTTTTAATTTGACAGCTCACGCAAGAGAGAGATTGGTGGTCACGATTTGGCTATAAAGAGGAGTCGCCGATATAGCACGATCTGTGAAAGTAATCCTCCGTTAACATTCTCCAATCCTTGAATACAAAACCTTTCAACTGTAATAACTTACTCATTTTATATTGTGTTTGCAGGCCAAAGACTAGTTATTGTTTTGTTTTAGAATTCTATTTTTTTTCTTCTCTCCTTTCATTTATTAAAAGTAGCTTTGTTGTGTAAACAGTAAGAAGTTCGTGATTATATTTGTGGCGATATGCAATCTTACAGAATCGGGTTCTTTACCAACAGAGAAAATGAAACATGCAGAATGAGAAGGAAAAAAATATAAACCAGCAAAAACATTGTTTTCGAAGCACATACGAGAGAGAGAGAGAGAGAGAGAGAGAGAGAGAGAGAGAGAGAGAGAGAGAGAGAGAGAACAGTTATTACTTCATGTGTATTTCAATACATTTTTCTTTAACAATTCGATGGTAATCGATGTCTTCGAAAGTAATATTTTATGTGCCGACAGAACTGGAATATGCTGTTTTTCTTTTTCTTTGTTCAGTTTCAAAGTTCTTGTGTTGAAATATAAATGTATAGCTGTTGTTGCCAAAGTCTCATCAACTGGATGTTCCGCAATGCATCAAATGTATGTGCTGCGTGCAGGAAAGTCTCATTAACTGGATGTTGCCCAATGTATAGAAGTTATATGGTATATGCAGGAAAGTCTCATTAACTGGTTGTTGACCATTGTATACAATTTATGTGGTATATGCAGGAAAGTCTCATTAACTGGTTGTTGACCATTGTATACAATTTATGTGGTATATGCAGGCATAAATTTAAAATATATCAACAAGCATTGGTATGGCATATGAAATTTTGAAAATGTACCTAATTGTGTTTAGAGTAAGATTTCTCTTTTCTCATGTAAAGTAAATACTTATAGTCTTACAAAAATTAATCGGATCATTTCTGCTATGTTCACATTCATTCTTATGAGACAAATATGTATTATCAGCACATCAATAATTTATATACCATAATTAGAGACTAATGATTTAAGACATCTCCATCATATATATTTAGAAAATTATATATCCTTGTCATAATGTATTTTTTTACCAAATTAAGTTTCTTGTTGTTTGTTAGTTTTTTTGTGTTTGTTAGTTTTTGTCGTACGTTCTTTTTTCGACTTCTCAATAGCATATACATTCATGTTGTATTTTCATATATATATATATATATATATATATATATATATATATATATATATATATATATATATATATATATATATAATCACGATATTTTATTACATATGCTATATTTATTATCGAATATTTTATGAATAAAAATATGCAAATTTAAAGTTTTCATTCAAAGAATGATTTTACCTATATTACCTGGGGGTTATATATAACTATCTCTATATATATATGTTGTGTGTGTGTGTGTGTGTGTGTGTGTGTGTGTGTTTGTGTGTATTTGTATGTATTTAATAAAGAAAGAAAGTGGATAGGGTGAAATAATCAGCATAGTTTCTTCGTGGGCATCATATCGTTTTCCTTGACAAACAATGGTAATTAAATTAATTTACACTGCATTTTACGTTTAATTTAATTCTTTTTTCTTACAAAATGCAGTTGATTTGATATATAGGAATACCCCGCAGTTGAAAAAGCATACCACTTATGATTAAAAGTGAATTAAATAGAGAAGAATCGACTAACCCTATAATAATATATGTATCAGATTCTGTGCCACTTGACCTTTGACCTTTACCCCAACCTCTGACCTTCACCCTAGGCCCCTTGGTCCTCAACATTTTACTAACAGACCTGTGCCACTGGCCTTCGAAATTTTGCTAAAATAACTGTGCCACTGGCCTTCAAAATTGTACGACCCCTGAGCGACATAGCCTCTTGCCAGTTCTGGATCACTTAACCTCAGGCCGGTTCTGGTCTACTTAACCTCTGACTCTAAGCCACTGACCTTTAAACTTTTATGAAAAATACTGGGCCACATCGGCCACTGGCCTTCAAATATTTGAGAAATTTTGATGAGAAAAACCTGGACCACTAATCTTGAAAATAGTTGTTATAACAACAAAACCCCACTGACGTTAAAAAAAGTGATTATAACAACAGGGTCATTATGCAAAGAAAAAATAAATAGGATACAAAGGCACATAGTTTGCCACGAAATTTAGTTAGTCCTAGACGAAAATAATAATCACTAATGGTCACTAGGGAAGCCATTTTGAAAACTATGTTATGTCTTCTTGTACTGAACTGATGTTTGCATCGACTTGTTTCTCTCAAAAACGCCTGGTTTTAACGATATTTAAGAGTGGAATTGTGAATTAATTCATCAATCTTTATTCCCTCCTTTAGGAGAATAATCAGAAAGGAAACACTTATGAATATTACAATAAATAGTTAGAGATATCACAGTAGCATGTATACAAATATACATAACAGGCGCACACACAAAGACAAAAATACACCAGCTGTTTCCATGGAGATGTATGATCCTGTGAAGGATGTACTCTTTAAGCGTTATACCGATGGTTTCAGCCATGGTTGCAATCGCTACAAGACGATATGGTCATTTGTCATTTGGTCATCTTTCACTAGGCAAGTTACCTTCTAGAGATATCCCTAAGAATCAGAGAACTAAAATTATTAGATTCCCATACACTAGTGTGGCGTGGTGGTGGTGGTGGTTGTGGTTATCGTTATCTAGAGGATGATCAACCTCGGTGTTATTGCCCGGATCGAGTAAATAATAATATAAATTGTGAAACTTATAGATGGAATGAATAGAGATCTGAGCAGATACATAGAACAGACTAAAACGAGCCCCCGTATATGAAATATAACAATTTAATCAATTACATAAACAAACTGTGACGATGCATTACATTAGGAAGATACACTTCTTTTTGAAATAAATCATTCACCGAATTTTAAACACAAATATACTTATATAAATAGCTTATCTGTTTAAATGATAGAATTAATTCATCATAGAATCGAGTGAACAATCGAAGTCATTGCCTTGTACAGCTTCATAACCTGGGTTCCTCCTGTTGACTCCAGCTTCACCGTGCTGTTCAATTGGTTCCTTCGCTTTCTTCTCACTCTGACTATCTTGCCTCTGTCGGCCCTCAAACTTTGTGTGGGTAGGTGGATACGTAGGTATGTAGATACGTAGGTACGTGGATACGTCAGTGGATTACGTCAGTGGAGCTATTTCCCCTTTCAAAATAAACAGAGAAGCAACCTAAATCTTCTGTCAGATATCCTACTGGGAATAGATCATTACTCCACTCTCGTTATGTCAGATATCATCCTATCGGAAGTCAAACAGATACCAACGGCTATCCGGTCAAGCCAAACACTGCAGGCCATAAACAAACAAACCTAGTTTCATAAGATTAATCTATTTCCTAACGGCTATTTCATCGCTGACTCACATTAACATCACACGAGACATAACAGTTCCGTTCTCGATTATACAAATGAATGAATGAAATTTATTACATGGCTTAACTACGTTAATTTCAGTCGATACGCACTTAAGATTTTATCATACATGAAATCATCTAAGATCGGTGAATTCACACGGATTCTCATACTCATATCAACTAAAGTAATGCATGAAATTCTTAGAATACATGATTCCTATAACACTCAAGACCACAAATTCAAACAATCTGTCAAACTTATATATAAGATCATTGTACGAATTCAGATAATGAACTCAAACACAGTTTTACTCATATCAAGAAAATTGATCTACGAATTAATACAAATAAATTCATGCAAATATAAGTAAATAAATTCAGGCAAATAATTATATTGGTATCAACGAATTACATGAGATTGATGCAAATACCTTGTGCTTTCAAGCCTTGCTCGCTTCTACCGCCAGAATTGTGTCCGTCAACTTTCCAGACATCCGGTCCCTTGGATAATTGTTTTACGAGATAAGTTCTTGCAAATTCAATCTCGGAGTCCCTTATACTCTCACGGAAAAAACGTAGACTGGCTAAATTTTGCGATGTGGCATATTAAAACTATGAAATTTCGTGTGGGAAACACGCCCCTTATTTAGCGTAGCCAATCAGGATTAAATATATCTACCGCCATTTATAAATAGGCGCCAAAATTTGCGGTCATCCCGACCCTATAGATTTCCAAATAACTGATTCTGGACAATCTCAACTCTGACATTTTCGATACAAAGATTGAGTTAACCTTTTCCCTTCCAGTTTCTCTGACTGTTAAATAAACGAATGCTTAACTAAAAATCGGTTTCTCTCACAGCACAGACCTTAAAATCCTTGCAGCATAGCGATTCAATACGCACCCTGTCCTCATAAATCTAATTAATTGTTCTATATCCAAGTTAATGTTCTCTTTATAGATCGACAGAAATTTGCACCCTTACAACTAGTACCATTTGAAATTCAAGATATATATATATATATATATATATATATATATATATATATATATATATATATATATATATATATATATATATAGAGAGAGAGAGAGAGAGAGAGAGAGAGAGAGAGAGATTCATGGATTCATGTATAAATTCAATCAGACTAACTATGGGAGTCATATTGCAATCTGGTATTAAATTATAAGTAGTTTATTATTAGGTACAAAGCTACACCATTTAAATTCTTGTATGGTTGTTGTATCGTCCTCAGTGAAAGTGATATGCCCCAATTAGGAAATATGCATTTTATTATTGTCCTCAATAAAACCTATATGATCGGGAAGCAAGCACATTGCACACATGCAGACACTTCTACTTTAACATGTGCTAACTTTATGTACTATTGCGTAATCTAAAAGACTTCTTGTGGTAGGTAATTGCTCCCTAATGAACATCTTTCGGAAGTGACGAGTATGAAGGCTCTGACGGCGACCATCTTAAACACAGTGATATCGTTAGTTCTGGTAATGGAATGGTCACATAGATATTTACAACTAATAATACAAATAAAAGTACTTCTTCATGTACTATGTAGTTGGTTCCAAAAACAATCGGTGACGATCTGAGCACTAACATTGCCATCTTTTAGTCAGATTGATCTCCTTGTTATCGCTACTTCGTCTAAATAGATATTTATATTTCACGGCGGTTTGGCAGAAGACATTTTCATAAAATGCTCTGGGCGAAATGCTGAAGATCTGATATCCAACATGTCTGTCTCGTTTACTATCCAAACTATGAGCTTTATAATCTTTCTATCTTTATTCTTTCTAAAGGGAAAGTCAAGTCGGCATGGTTTGAGTTTATACTGAAGTGCACTTCTGCATGTCTTACGGTGTATTTTGATAAAATTCAACCATAATAACCTGCAAACACTATATTCTAAAACATATAGAATCTTTTACATCTCACAATAATGTGAATGCAAGTAAACGGCTCATCTTGTTCAATGACTTTTTGTTTGAACCAGCTTATACAATGACTTGTTCATTTAACCAATGGGTTGGGCCAGGTTCTATATTTAATTGCTAATTTGAACAAGAGTACAGCAGACGGCACATGAAGTTCGCCAATATATGGTATGACTTCATGGTTATGACTCAAGAAATAAATGGATCTATCTCTTCCTCCCTCTCCCATCCCCCCAACTCTCTCTCTCTCTCTCTCTCTCTCTCTCTCTCTCTCTCTCTCTCTCTCTCTCTCTCTCTCTCTCTCTCTCTCTTATTTTAAAACATGTACCAACCTTTGTTTGAATTGGTTTAAGAAAACGTATATTATTGTCCAGAAATATAAAGCGAAGGGAAATTATATTTTTAATAGCAGTGATTTTGCCAAAATAAAAGGGTTCTTTCCGGTGAAAGGAAGCTATATGTTACAAATTTCATAAACATTTAATGTGCAGTAGTAATCCTATTATGAAACAAACAACACACATCTGCAAAGGCAAAATATGTTTTTTAAGAACAGTGACCTTGACGTTAAAGCTGTTGACATCAAGATTGATTGGGTTCTTTTTAGGCTCTGGTAAACATATGAACCAAGTTTGTAATGAAATCTTTTCACAACGTCTTAAGTTTTTAATAGAAATGATTTCCCAGTCCGAGTTTCCTTTGAGCTTTCCAAAACTGTTTGAGATATTTGGACATATATGTTGGGGTCTGACAGTATGCAAATATGTGCCAACAGTATGTGACACATTAATATAAATGTCCAACTATCTAAAAACAGGGTGGGAAAGATCAGATAAAACTCGGATTAGGGAATCAGTAGTACGGTCAATGTCAACGTTACTAAAACAAAATATATTTTGCCTATGCATTTCTTTTGCATTTACATGCGTACCTGTACACAAAGTCTGTGCATCAAGTATAAAGGATTGATAACGGTCTTAAAATGTATAAATGTTCCATATACAACACAACAGTCCATTTTAGAGCTCTCTATGATCACGTGATACTGCGAGTCATGGTTTTGAATTCATGCAACTTTTAAATGTGACAATGAGAAATAACATAAACTATAGTTATGATTATTTGGATTAGATTTTCAGGCATTGAATTCATAAAACATTCAAGTCTTAGAATGAGAAATTACTTTGAGATCAAATTTATCAGATGCAATTTATGATGACTGGATAAAAGTTTCAGCTTTTGGTACTTTTACCCCAATAAAATATCTCTGTAAATTTGGAAATCGTTTGCTAGGGTGAAAGTAAGAATTTTACAAACTGTGTTTTGAGAAAAGTCAAAACTTTTGACTTGATAAGTTATATCAATTCAAGGCCATATTTGTGGTTGTTTGCTTCTCTATAATATTCCTGCAAATTTTACAGCTTTTGCATATCCGAATCTATGATTTACGTTTGTTGGGTTTCAAGTAAATGTTTGAAAAGTTTTACATGAAAAAGACCAATGAATTCAAGGCCAAGATATTCAGTCTCCATAAAGTGAATTCCTTATTGGGATCTGGGTAAAAACAACAGGTATATCAAAGGGTGTGTATAAATCTACAGTGAAAGCTTGGGAAGCGAAAAATGCCCTGTGGACCATAATTATTATTACAGTTTCTAGTTTCAGTTTCGTTTTATCCACTGAACATACTCTCTCTAGTCAATTTCGCGTCATTTCTTTAAAAGCCCTACTAGTCTCGTTAATTTCATGTAATTTCTCGAACAATATGGCATTTTCTCTTTACTTCTCTGGGATAATACATATATGTCTCGACGGTACCTACGTAGTCAGAAAGCTGATTGAATATGCTAATGAATGAGGGGTCTACATGATACACTGCTCAAAAACATTTGGAGTCTAAGACCAGTCTTTTAAAGTTCTAAGATGCGCATCTAGCGCTTGCAGCGAGGTCAGTAGTTTATATAAATAAACAAGAGGTCAAATATGTGCCAACAGTATGCTCTAGTAGGTAAATAGAGACAAATTTCAATGAACCCTTCCACAAATCATGTGATTCTCACTATTTTGTTGTTGTTGTTGTTGTCGTTGAAACAATACAATCCTATCCTTAGTGGGCGGCACCGTTTCTAACAAAATAATAAACACCCTTAGTTTGTGAGATGTTGTCTTTAATATGATTTTAGTTTTAGCATTTCGAGGTTTGTCAAGAAACTGCGAGATGCTTTCAATCTCAGCAGTTATAAAACAAAACTAAAAGAAAGGAAGAAACGAACTTTTCTTGTGTACCTGCAAATTGTAGTGTCAGTCCCATGAACGAATTTCAACAAGTTTCTTTTGAATAGTTTTTAAAAATCCCTCTTCAGTACGGAGAATGAATACGAATTTATTTTCATATTACTAACTGTGAGTGTTTCAAATACACAGCCATTTTAAACAGTTATTCCCGACTGGGCGTTAACTTTACCGTATTTTTGTGAAAATACTTCAACCAATTGAACAACAGTCTCATGTTTGAGTTTTCGATTATTTCTATACGGTTTTCATATTGTTGTAAGATTTTGCATGTGCATGATTTCTGATATGGCTACGATCAATAAATGAATTGATGACACTCAGCATAAAAGGCTACAAAAGCTAGACTTCTGATCATGTTGCATGGCACTCAGCATAAAAGGCTACAAAAGCTAGACTTCTGATCATGTTGCATGGCACTCAGTATAAAAGGCTACAAAAGCTAGGCTTATTGATGACACTCAGCATAAAAGGCTACAAAAGCTAGGCTTATTGATGACACTCAGCATAAAAGGCTACAAAAGCTAGACTTATTGATGACACTCAGCATAAAAGGCTACAAAAGCTAGACTTCTGATCGTGTTGCATGACAGTCAGCATAAAAGGCTACAAAAGCTAGACATATTGATGACACTCAGCATAAAAGGCTACAAAAGCTAGACTTCTGATCATGTTGCATGACAATCATCATTAAAGGGTACAAAAGCTAGGCTTATATATGACACTCAGCATAAAAGGCTACAAAAGCTAGGCTTATTGATGACAGTCAGCATTAAAGGCTACAAAAGCTAGACTTATTGATGACACTCAGCATAAAAGGCTACAAAAGCTAGACTTCTGATCATGTTGCATGACACTCAGCATAAAAGGCTACAAAAGCTAGGCTTATTGATGACACTCAGCATAAAAGGCTACAAAAGCTAGACTTCTGATCATGTTGCATGACAGTCAGAATAAAAGGCTACAAAGCTAGGCTTATTGATGACACTCAGCATAAAAGGCTACAAAAGCTAGGCTTATTGATGACACTCAGCATTAAAGGCTACAAAAGCTAGGCTTATTGATGACACTCAGCATTAAAGGCTACAAAAGCTAGGCTTATTGATGACACTCAGCATAAAAGGCTACAAAAGCTAGACATATTGATGACACTCAGCATAAAAGGCTACAAAAGCTAGACTTCTGATGATGTTGCATGGCACTCAGCATAAAAGGCTACAAAAGCTAGGCTTATTGATGACACTCAGCATAAAAGGCCACAAAAGCTAGACTTCTGATCATGTTGCATGGCACTCAACATAAAAGGCTACAAAAGCTAGGCTTATTGATGACACTCAGCATAAAAGGCTACAAAAGCTAGACTTATTGATGACACTCAGCATAAAAGGCTACAAAAACTAGACTTATTGATGACACTCAGCATAAAAGGCTAATAAAGCTAAGTTTATTGATGACACTCTGCATAAAAGGCTACAAAAGCTAGACTTATTGATGACACTCAGCATTAAAGGCTACAAAAGCTAGGCTTATTGATGACACTCAGCATAAAAGGCTACAAAAGCTAGACTTATTGATTAATTCAGCATTAAAGGCTACAAAAGCTAGACTTATTGATGACACTCAGCATAAAAGGCTACAAAATCTAGACTTCTGATCATGTTGCATGACAGTCAGCATAAAAGGCTACAAAAGCTAGACTTCTGATCATGTTGCATGACAGTCAGCATAAAAGGCTACAAAAGCTAGGCTTATTGATGACACTCAGCATAAAAGGCTACAAAAGCTAGACTTCTGATCATGTTGGATGGCACTCAGCATTAAAGGCTACAAAAGCTAGGCTTATTGATGACACACAGCATTAAAGGCTACAAAAGCTAGACTTCTGATCATGTTGCATGACACTCAGCATAAAAGGCTACAAAAGCTAGACTTATTGATGACACTCAGCATTAAAGGCTATAAAAGCTAGACTTATTGATGACACTCAGCATTAAAGGCTACAAAAGCTAGCCTTCTGATCATGTTGCAGTTTTATAACAACGAGCAAAACTGTATGTGAATAGCTGGGGTGACGGTTACACGTTAAACCCATACAAATCTTAAACTTTCCGAAAACCTCAAAAAATTATATATTCATCGCTAACTACTTTATAGATAATATAGTTTCCTTGAGTCGTTCCCTTCCCCCCAGAACTTTGGAAATAAGTAAGTGTTTCTCAGCTTACCATGAAATATAAGAAGCAATATATATATATATATATATATATATATATATATATATATATATATATATATATATATATATATATATATATATATATATATATATATATATATATATATATATATATATATATAAATATATATATATATATATAATAATAATAATAATAATAATAATAATAAAAGGTACACAGGTTAAACATATAATGTAGAAACATCTCAAATACATATATATTTGTATATTAGTAGTATAGTGTGTCACTTGGGGGCATAAAAGGAGTCCTATGTTACAAGTGGTCTTGGGATTATGGGGCGAAACGGGAATTGAACATGGGAATAGCATAATGGGGCATAAGGGGAATTTAACATGGGAATGGCATTATGTGGTATACGAGGAATTGTGCGTCGCGCCTCTATGTTGAAATAATTGATGGGACATAAGGGAAAATTTAATATTAAAAATGTCCATAGGTTTAATATTAGTATTTCACTCTGGGGCATAATGGAAATTTAGCATGGGAATGACACTCTGAACTGTAGCTGGAATTTAACATGTGTGGGTCTCTCTGGTCTCAAACGGGAAACGTAATCCTAAAAACGGCCATAGGCTTAACATACACTTTGACTGACCAATACCTATTGATATACTATTCAAGACCCAGTTATATACTATCAACATCCCAGATTTTGTTATTTGTTAATACTAGTGCATCTATCCAAAGAAGGGCTGCACGAAGGAGGGTTTCTAAACAAAAAGCAACTCCATACTTCAGAATCTGAAGGTCATCCTGTTGGCATTTAAACTCGCATCGCTTGCTTGATAATATGTTGAATCCACGGTCATCGATTGTTTAGTTAACTTTTCGTGACGCTTTGCTCATATTTTTATACAAATGTATAGGAATGTAGGGATGTGGATACATTGGTAATATTCTGGAGATACTTCAAAGGGCAAATAATTCCAGTCTGAGTTAAATTCACTGCATTTTAAAACCTGTTTTAGGTCAGTTGTTCAAAGAAGCAATGATTCTTAAAGAAAATGTTATCTTAACTCAAGATCATGTCGTCGTTTGTACAGATTATTGGGATTTTCTCTAGTCCTTGGGATAACTTCTTTTCCTCATTTGATATACAATGAGTCTTGAGTCACAACCTTAACCATTCAGCCACGGTGTCTTCCCCTAGGTTTAATACACTGTAACTAAATCCCATGTTTCTTACAGTTGGGATGGTGAGATACCTTATAAACAAATTGTCCTTTGGCATAGTTGCACAGATTTCGATAGAAATTACCTATCAATGATCACTTAAAAGCCTGTTTAAATTTGAAACTGAATTGTTTTGAAGTATATCACATTGTGATGATAATGTGGCAACGGAGGCAATGCACTTTGAAAACATATAATTGTAATGAGTGATTGAAAAGTGGAGGCCATATTTTAGTGTTAGCTTCCATGTGTGTGCTCAGGTTTAAAAACGAAAATCCAGATAGTTCTTATTCATTTATTATCCTAGATAAAGTTCGTGATACACTCGTAATATAAATGATATCCGTCAATGTTACCCATAATACAGTTGCAATTGTGATAAGTAGCAAGAAATCTTGACCGTGATGTAGTATATTTATTCAAAATATGATGAAAACTTTGTGAGCAAAGCATTGTCATTGATTGAGCAGGTGCTGCCAATTACCTATCCAAACTTGCTCGAGCTAGCAAACATTTGTTAATCTAATTAAATTTCTCTAACATGATTCCGTGTTTTACTTTTTATACCAAATGAAAAAGTTTAATGTCCATTTTTTTCTGCATTGTGCTAATGCTGGGATAGTAAAAGATGAAACTGGTCACCTCTTCATAGAGTGGATGTTCATGACATTTATAGTACTTAGTACATAATGCAAAAGCTATTAGGCTTTACTTCAAGTTAGGTTACTCTGACCAGTATTTTGTTCTCTAGTGAAAAGAATGGGACTGAACTCTCCAACTCGTATTCACTCAGATATGTTGGTACATACCAGTACTTGTATGAAAACATCATATTTTCGTCTTGTCCATAGCAGAGTTAGCACATTTGAAGTCTTGAAAGTAACATTTAAAAGTGGGTGTAATCAGTGTTGATTAAGGCTGTATATGGACACACTCCAATAATTATTTATAGTCTATAGAATCAGTCTAGATGAAGTGGTGTATTAAATGTAACATTTAAAACTTGGGATGAATGCCGTTGATGAATACTGTGATGCAGGGTATGTCAAATTTTAAAAACAGTGTTAAGATAACATTTAAAATCAGTGAAATAGATCAGCACGAAAATTATTATTATTATTATTATTATTCAAAGTTACTTACTGCGCATTTCTTTATATTCAAAGGTTGATTGTATTCATTTTTACCAATTTTTGTTTGTTTTTTCTTGGTTGGTTTTTTGTTGCTGACATTGACATTATACGTGAAATTAGAATGCCGATTGAAGAAAACTATGGAAGATGCAGATGATGTTTGTTTGCTTGTGTCACGTGACGGTTCCCATAAGGCTCAGCGGTGTATCAATAATGGACTCTTCCACAACATACCACTCTTTTTCAGTATGGATCGAATGAATGGTGTTGAGCTCTATGTCGATACGAGTTATGTTTAAATCATTCGTCCGCGAAACGAATTCGGTAATTTTAGCTACATTTCGAGCAGCTGGCGTGAAAATTCAATGAGAAACAGACGCGGATATCATTCGCCATGCTGAACACGACGAACTTTAATCTGTTCATGTACCATATTGTACACTTATACGTGGAGGTCATGTAACCCTTAAGGTATTTGTATAGAAGAAGATAGCAATCACGAGTAGGAGAGGGTGTTATCATAACATTAGTTTCCCTCTTTTAACTGATAGAAACATGTGCCTATACCCGATAGTTTAGATCTCCGTTTGGATGCTTGAATTATATATATATACACACACACACACACACACACACACACACACACACACACACCCCTCTACCTACCTTTTTTTCCCCTTGACTCTGGTGCTCCTTTGTTGAGAATATTTCACAATCATTCATTAGGAGAGCCACACAGCTATGTCAATCCATTAGCCAGGGATTTTTCTACCATTTTCAAAAGGGGGCCTGGGGTCCATGGAAGTGTGAACTTTAAACCTAGAAGGTCACATTGGGAATCTTTTTTTCATCTTTTTTCACACTGTTAATTCACACAAATTAACAAAAAGGAGATTCTAGAACATTCAAATACTTCAAATGCGCAGTGTCTACACTGGTGGGGGGGGGGGGCGATTCGGATGAAATAGTTGTCCTAGAATCTGTCATTTTGCCTAAACCGATTCCTAAAGCGAAGTTGACTTCACCTTGCATCGATTTCACCACATTCCCTCCATCCCCGCCTCTCCCCTTTTAATACAATGTATTAATAATTAAAATAAACGTCCCAATGTTCCATTCATAGAGAAAAGTGTAAAATTAGAAAAAGAATTTTAATGCTCCTCTTGTAAATTTTGGTGCTAATTTTTAATGATCATAAATGCCAGAAATTACATTGCTATCACATTGCTATCAATGGAATTCCCGCTGAAAATTCGCCCTGATCCTTGAAGCAAGAAAGAAAAAAAGAAGAAGAAAAAAAACCAAAAAAACAAAACAAAACAAACAAACAAGTGAATAATTAATTTTTTGTTAGGCACATATAAGAAGCGAATTATGACTCAGTGGACATATTCAGGCCCAATACCAATCATTTTATCCAATATTTGATCCTATAAACGCATGAAAAGAGAACCTCTGCTATGGAAACTGTGTATGTCACCTATTTTCAATGTTACCTTGTTATCTAATACACCAACTGTGGTGAAGCAAAATAAAAAATGTTTTAATATTTGTATACAGTTTTGATAGCATTTCATCAGTGTTTTAATCATCTGAAGTAAAAATATGCAAAAACAGAAGTTCAAAGTGACTAATTTGAATATTATATATTTTAAAATTTCTTCGTTTTCTGCTCCCAATTTTCGAATTGTACGCCATGTTCTGGCTGAAGAAGGACGTTATTTCGCCCAAATATTAGAGTCCAGCATGGATCCTGACTCATTAGCCTATGTTATTTTTACTCTTAAGATTCCTTGCTATACTCATTATAGTAATTTCTCGCCCAAAATCAGTATAGTAAAGGACATATGATGACACATATTGATTTGAACACTTGCGATTTGACGTACGTGAATGTTACAAGGATAAAGACCGAATTTTGACCTCAGTCGAGTGAAGGTTTACTAAAAATATCCGGATGTAAAAGCGATCGAAAACAGACTACTTTTATTTACAGATTAGATGTGTTTCACTTATGTAATGTTAAGTCTATTTCCGTGTTTCAGCTATCCAGTCAGATACACATGTACATGTATTAAGTTAACGCTATTTCCGTGTTTCAACTATCGTGTCCGATATACACTTATGATATTTGATAAGTTTGTGCTTCGCAAGGAATCCTACACAATCCTATCCAACCATATGCATATCGAATAGATTCGGCTTATATGAATTTAAGCTTCACACATCTGTAGTTTATCTAATAAATCAAATTAAAATTATGGCTGAAAATGTGATACAACTTAGGGCTGGCCCATCCGTGGTTGGTTATCAGCTTCCGAAGTTTCAGGGTTACCAGAAACTAGTACACGCATTAGTCCAATTACATTAGACATTGCATTTCAAACTTTCAATATTTACGTTTTTATGCTGATATTTTCATTTTTATTTTTTCAGAGGGAATGCAGAGTCAAATCGTTTTTCGTAATTTTCTTTATGCACGTTCAGCATAGTCCAGCTTGCGAATGTGTAAACGGGTCTAAATTATGTATTTAACATGAAATAAACATGTACTCTTACTGTTTTGAGACTGAAATCATCATAAAGCACTTCCATGTAGAATAAAAAATGAAATTCCAATTATGTGCATTTTGTACAAGTGTTTTGTTTTTCAAGATGTCAAAGTTCGACGGGCCAATCAAAATGGAGAGAGCAGTTAGTACTATGGTAGCCTCACGTTTTGTAACCAAACGCATTTACCCACATGGCAAGAAGAATAATCATTGTTTAATTGTAGTTTCTTTTCAGTTAAAAAGTTGTTTGCTGTTTTATTTTACAAACATACCATCATATCACTACTATGGTAGACACAGCTGCTGAAATTTGCTGAAACCAGCAGAATTTTGTAGATTAAGCCATCACACATCCCTTTAGTAGCAAAAGTTAATATCAGACTGTAAATATTAAATGGCAGCTATCGGCATACATTCGAGGTATGGTCAGAGGATTGACCTCGAAGTTGCGAATGATCTCACTGCAGATAACATTTTATCGGCATGCGCAGTGAAACACAAATAGATTCCATCCTCATACTGTCAGACATGGTCGGAAACCCACGTTTGAAAGATTCCGTGAAAGGAGTGGTAACGGAATCGATCATACATGGGTTTTCGACGGTGACTGTCAGATAACAAAAATGGTTTATCTGTGTAAAACCCTTCGAAATGAACTGTAAAAAAAAAAAAAAATAAGTTCACGATATCAATTATTCATGAATCATTATTGCTTCTTTATTTTTTTTTTATTAAAATACATTTACTCTTTTTGTAAATACATTTATTCCAACTCTGAAGAAATGTGTACAAACTGGATAACCATTACACACTATTGACACGTAATTCCCTTCCGCCCAACACCTAAACAAACTATTTCTCCATATAGCTAGAAAAATATGGATACATCTGATTTAATCCACGTCATATTTTGTTTATTATTTTTTGAAAAGAAATGTTACCGCCCCCCCCCCATGAAATGACCAGTCCACAAACATCAATACAAAAAAACATGAACAAGAACCAGAAACATGCATTTTATTAGCATTTATTGAAATGTATTCCAAGAGAGGATCTTCTCATTGTGTTGCACAAAGAATCAGAGAAATTGTTCATTTCGTTTTCACACATGCGAAGTTCTTGTACTTGTTGATCTATGTGCTTGTGCAAAATAAATGTAAAGTCCAAGATAACAAATCTATAATAATCAAACATTATTCGTAGTGACATTCAATTTAATCATATGAAGTAACTAGTTTATATGGTTCCATGCAGAATTTCTACATGAATTTTAATTACACATACTAGTATTACTTTTTATATATTTATAGAGACAAAGAACTCCCATGAAAATTAGCATATATAAATGACAAATGTCCTTATTAAATGCCCTGCTTCGCCCGTTGGACCTCCGGGAGCTTCTGGAATTTAAGCGTTTCCAGGCATAATGTTACCCATCAAACTGTAAGAAAACTAACTCTAGGAAACATTCCGGTTGAGTCGCGCCTAGTGTGTGTGTATGTGTGTGTGTGTGCGCGCACAGTTGGAAGGGGGGCGCCGTACCGGCTGTCCCTCCCGCGATCCGCTACTGCGTCCGTCTGTCCGTACATACCCTAGATTAACTCTAATGTTAAAGCTTTTACTTAGCTAATACAAAGGCGCGCTAGACAAAAGGGGTCTCTTATTTTCTTTAAGGCAATAATCACATGTAAGACTTCAATGTAGAATACGAACCATTTCATATGCTACAATGCTCTTCAAAACTTATTTGACAAGTACATTGTTTACTTAAATCCTAAACACCACAGTCACAATTGAAATCATTGTAGTAAAGGAAGTACTTCGCCTTTGCTTTTAACAGCTTGCTCTGTCCATTTGAAGTGTCTAAGTGTTGTGATAATATGTTTTGTCGACACTTGTGTTGACATAGTTTTGATTGGCGAATTCGACTTGTTTATTAGTAACAGTACCAGTGGTTGAGCCGTGCTATTCTAAATTTGTTACACTCTGGATTAGTTGATGAGCACACTTACTGTTGGAGAAATAAGAGGTGACAGCTGCAATGGACCTTGTATTTTCTCTTTTGATAAGTTTCCATCTAGTTATCGCTGGTGACCTCTGGGATATTTCAATATGTGATGTCAGGAGATGCCAATACGTTTGATAGGATAATTCAGCTCATATTCACATGCAAAAAACACATCGTTCATTATTGACAACACGACTGTACAGTAATTGGAGTTTGCGTTGGATGGTATTATTAAACCTGGGAGTACTAGTGACCTACATTAAACGGATAATAGGATCACACGAAATAATTATTCCGTTGAAATATTGTGCAAGTTATTTTGATTTTTAAATCTTTTGGATAATGTGGGAAGGAAGAAAGTGCTAGACGTTGTGTTAGAGCAATGACTAAATTTGTACCGTTATTTTTGGGGTTGTTACTTTTTGTGACAGGTGAGTTTGACCGTATATATTTTACTTATATTATTTCCATTGACGTTTTAGTACTTGCTTGAGGATTTCAGTTAATGTATTTGATGATATTACTACTCAATACCGTCACCAATGCTACCACTACACATTTACAACATTACTCATAACTTAAACCTCCTAATCATCATCATCGTTTTCTTCTTCTTGTTCTAGTTAAAACTACAATGATGACGACTATTACTAATACTACTGCTACTATTACTAATACTACTGCTACTATTACTAATACTACTGCTACTAATACTACTAATACTAGTGCTACTACTATTACTAATACTACTGCTACTACTACTATTTCTAATACTACTGCTACTACTACTACTAATACTAGTGCTACTACTACTTTTTCTAATACTACTGCTACTATTACTATTACTACTGCTACTACTACTACTAATACTAGTGCTACTACTACTAATACTACTGATACTACTACTATTACTAATACTACTGCTACTACTACTATTACAAATATTACTGCTACTACTACTATTTCTAATACTACTGCTACTATTACTAATACTACTGCTACTACTACTACTAATACTAGTGCTACTACTACTATTTCTAATACTACTGCTACTATTACTAATACTACTGCTACTACTACTACTAATACTAGTGCTACTACTACTAATACTACTGATACTACTACTTTACTAATACTACTGCTACTACTACTATTTCTAATACTACTGCTACTATTACTAATACTACTGCTACTACTAATACTAGTACTACTACTATTTCTATTACTGCTGCTACTACTACTATTTCTAATACTACTGCTACTATTACTAATACTACTGCTACTACTACTACTAATACTGGTGCTACTACTACTAATACTACCGATACTACTACTATTACTAATACTACTGCTACTACTACTCTTACAAATATTACTGCTACTACTACTATTTCTAATACTACTGCTACTATTACTAATACTACTGCTACTACTACTACTAATACTAGTGCTACTACTACTATTTCTAATACTACTGCTACTACTACTATTTCTAATACTACTGCTACTATTACTAATACTACTGCTACTACTACTACTAATACTAGTGCTACTACTACTAATACTACTGATACTACTACTTTACTAATACTACTGCTACTACTACTATTTCTAATACTACTGCTACTACTACTATTTCTAATACTACTGCTACTATTACTAATACTACTGCTACTACTACTACTAATACTAGTGCTACTACTACTAATACTAGTACTACTACTATTTCTAATACTACTGCTACTACTACTATTTCTAATACTACTGCTACTACTATTACAAATATTACTGCTACTACTACTATTACTAATACTACTGCTACTACTACTATTTCTAATACTACTACTACTACTACACTGACGATTCTAATATTACTATATATATATATATATATATATATATATATATATATATATATATATATATATATATATAAAGACTGTATTCGGAGTTTTTTTACACGCAAAATGGCGTGAGTTAAAGGACTCTCACGTAATGCTTAAAAAAATCCGGCTAACCTTATGCAAGAGAAAATCAATATGAAAAAATCATGTTATGATTGAAAAATTATTAGACGAAGTATGGATAACTCCATCGCGGTTTGACTAGTCATAATTATAACCTGGGGTGTCGTTCGGAAAGGTTTATCGAGTTTCTCACTAGTTGTAACGACTGGTAATTATAATTAATATTTAGGCGCCAACTGATTATGATCAGATCATTAACAACTAATAACACCAGTGATAATTAGTTTTCTACTACTAGTTGATGTCAATAGATCTTGGTAAACAATTTAATCATGAACGTGCTAAAGCACTACGACAATTAGTCAGTGATAATTTACGACAAGAAAAAATTATAATCTCGGTGGAAGTAATAACTGATCATAATTCGAGATATTCTTAAACGGGAAGCACGTCGATGTGGTGGTGATAATCATGATGATATTAGCACATCTATGTTTAAGTTAAATTTTACAACGCCGTTAAAAAACAAATTAAAAAAGAAAAACAAAATAATTCGACACATGTACGTGTATTTTTTCCCTGAATTATATATTTTTATTTTTATTCGTATTTGATTTTTTAAAATGTTATTCTTGCGCGTATTTGATCACAAATACGTCTAAAATTATCCGTTTCGGACAACACCATCACGAGTTCATCCGTGGATATATTTAAATTATCCATCGCGTTTGAGTGCAACTTAGTAATCGTATATAGGCTACTCTCCGCTGTGGTCAGTATTTCAACTTTGGTCCGCGTACGTGTATGTAACCGTGACGATATAAGTTTTCCTGCCGCGCTCGTAAAACCGGTTATGATCGACATCGCATTAACAGCAACACCAGCTGGTGCGCCAACGATTATGAGTGTTGTTACAATTCCGGCTACACGAAGTCTGACCGTGATCGCCGCTGATGTAGCACAAACAGCATCAACTTTGTTACATGTGCGTTTGTATTTATTTATAAGTCTAATACGTTTATTTATTTTATCAGGCAGTTGTTGTTCTGCTTCTAAGATTTTACAATCTTTTACAAACCCGACAACTTGGACGATGTCAACGAAGACGAGAATCTTTAGTGTGAACAACTTTGTTGTTTAAAACAAAAAAATGTTTTTAAAATATATTTCTCGCGTGATTATTAAAAGAGGTACCACTGGCATGTACTATCTGCGATGGATGCTAAACTTGCCGCAGTTTATTATAGTTCAAGTTGTTATTGGAAGGGCGTCACAGCCGTTGGCAAATTAGCAAACACAGCTCATGTCAGCGATAGCGTCGCTCCAGCGTGGGTGGCAAAACAAGCATTATGGCAGATTTATTTACCAGCGCAAGAAAAAAAAATCTACGATGACGATTTGATGTTAGAATACCCAACGAAGTTCACCAGGATGATATTTTGTTTTTACCACACGATTAGGTACACGTTGGTCGCAATCAATATACGTACAAATACGCGTTAACCGTCGTTGATATCGCCAGCCGATATAAACAACCCGAACCACTGACGTCCAAGGATTCAACAAGTATGACCGACGTGTTTAAATGTTTCCACGTGCGTGGACCGCTAACATGGTCAAAACATTTACAGGTAGATCCCGGTGAAGAATTTCTTGGAGCAGTATCATCGTTGATGAAACACCAACGAGGACAAATTCGTCGTGGACATGTCAGTGTTCATCGCGAACAGGCCATTGTTGAACGATTTAATCGTGCACTTGTGGAACGCGGACGCGGTATAACCGCGTCGAGAACAACCCTGGACTATTGTGACATATATTCCATACGGGACACGGTGAGATATGCTCCTACCCATCATCGCAAGTCAAGGGGGAAAGTCCGCTACGCTCATTTGTCACGAGCGTAGCGGATTGTCGCCTGTGACTTGCGTCGATGCTCCTCATCAACTGTAGGTATCACGGTACCAGTTGTTTTTTCATAGACCTCAATGATAACGTTTGGTGAAATAAATATACTTTCTATCCTACTTCAGCATGCGTGTCACACACTATCATAGAGAGCAATGTTAGATTGTCAATTTTACAAGGACAGGACCAGATCTTCCACTGCATTTAAGAGAGATAACTCTGCTGGAACTAAACAGGAGTAAGAGTTATCCATTCACAACAGATACATTTGCAATGATGTGTATCACATTTTTAAAAAATCATAGAAATATAAAACATGATCAAGATATGAATTAACAGTCTCACATCCTGCCAAGAGACTCAACTTATTTTAAGCCTGTCAGAAACTACAACTCTTACATAATGCACCAATATTGTTTATTTCTCAATACAATGCTCCCTACACATTAAGCTACGCCCCCCCCCCCCCCCGGGCTTGTGCAATTGGTACCGTTATACCCTTTATTGCTATCTCCTTTCTTATGGATCCAGTTACGTATATAAAACGCATACTGTTGGTCCGATAAACTATACTGCCCCGTATCTATTCTTTATATTTCACGAGAAAGAGAGCAGTCTTCTTGTCTGTATGTGTATGTAAATTATCGCAACGCCGCAATAGAGACAAAATATTTTTTTTAAATTTTGATACATGATAACGATAAGTTCAAATTTTATGCAAAGCTAGATAAAAGGGAATGAAAATTAGTTAGCAAAGCGCGAAGTACACTGTTCTTAGGAAACAATTTTAGAAGAATTCTTTCAATAGTTTGGAAACTCCTCTGTGCTTCTCGTAGTTAACATCGCAAAAACAAAACCATAAATAACACCTTTTCTATAGTTTATCTTTGACCATGCAGATCACAGTAAACGAAAGTTTTTGCACTGTATGCAGTATACAAATTCTGTTAAATAGAACTGTTAAAAAAAAAAAAATTAAAAAAATGTGGAAATTATTAAAGATGCCGGAAGAGACACACATATTAAAGCCAACTTATAATGATGTGGACACATTTATACGACATCTATATCCAAAATTGTAGCAAAATATTAACATCTAAACAAATTACGACCTTATGATTGGTATCAATTGTTTTAATATACTTTTTGTAGAATCCAATGTTATTTATTTATTTATTTCCACTTTAGAGAAACTTGTCTTTGAATAAATAGATAGAAACAACATCGAAACACATAATACAAAAACATAACAATCTTGAAAAGAGTTAAGAGTCATCGTGACAAATCAGGGGCATATTGGCACTTAATAAATCAAAAACATGATATTTACAAAATGTAGGCATAGTGTACGCGGTCGCTCTTGTGATTTGTATGTATTTTTTTTTTTTTTTTTTGCTGATGGATAAAAATCAATGCCATGATTAGGTCAGCCATTTTCAAAAGAAAAATTTGTTTTGATAAAGATAAAAAGAGATGCATTGATTTGCTATGTTCCATATCATTTTCTAGAAAGCGTTAAAGCTCTCAATTCTGATAAAATAGGACAAGATACACGAAGCTACAATTGCATACACATAATGTGCGTGCAGTTACAGTAGATGTATGTCTCTTATTGTGTTAACCCTTTTCAGTTAGGATGTTGAAGGCGAGGCAACTAGAGTGGTTTCATCTTTGGCAAATTTGAGATGATTGCTGCCAAAAATGTTTTCAAACGTCCTTAGTAGCAAATAGTTATGTACTCTCTCTCTCTTTCTCTCTCTCTCTCTCTCTCTCTCTCTCTCTCTCTCTCTCTCTCTCTCTCTCTCTCTCTCTCTCTCTCTCTCTCTCTCTGCACATGCTTTGCATCTTTCAATGTACCTTCAAGATTGTGACAGAGGCATATGTTTGTCAGTCTTTCCATCCGTTTATCCGTCAATCCGGTTAAGTTTAGTATTTAGGTCACTGAAGAGGGTGATTCTTGAACACATTTCTAGTTTCGTAACACTGTACATATGATTCTGCTCCAGATTCTTGTACAGGATGCTTCGACAAGATTGTAAGACTAGATATTCCAGTGCTTGAGTCTCCATCAAGGGGGCGTCCAAACCATTCAAGTACAGAATGCTTCCACAAGGTGTAAAAATTAGATATTCCAGTGGTTGAGTCTCTATGAAGGGGCGTCGAAACCATTTTACAAGTGAGACGGCTCTTTTGGGGGCAAGGTAACTTTGTCATATGAGTGGGGTGACCATGGCGGCCATAGTCTCATAAATTCATAATTTTAGCTTTAGTCTCTCAGATGTCGACTCTCTCTCTCTCTCTCTCTCTCTCTCTCTCTCTCTCTCTCTCTCTCTCTCTCTCTCTCTCTCTCTCTCTCGATCGAGAGAGAGAGAGACAGAGAGAGAGACAGAGAGAGAGACAGAGAGAGAAAGAGAGTATTCAGAAGAACAGCACAACGCCCATAAAACAATTTATTACCATGTACTGTCACCATCAACTGACTTTTTATTTTACGCCCCACAGGAACATTGACGGCAAGTCCACCAATAAATTTGCCCGGTGAAATCACAGTAAATGAGCACAATCGGATCAGAAGAAGTGTAAGTGGACCATAACATTTCCATGGTGATGATCAAATTCCCATGACTGGATTAGAGAGTGACGTACTTTGTCCTTATTTTTAATTTTGTCATTAGGAAATAGTTAATTTCTCCATGCAGAATGCAACAAAGGATGAAAACATCTGAAACAGAATGCAACAAAAGATGAAAACATCTGAAACTATAGGCTAATTGATCGATGGGTTTTTCTGATTTATGATAGTCAAAAGAGACAATTTTTATGTATATATGTATGTATGTTTTCTTGCGTGTGTGTATGTATGTATGTAGTTAATTATGTATGTTTGCGTGCGAGCGTTCGTGCGTATGTATGTATGTACGTATGTATGTATGTATGTATGTATGTATGTATGTATGTATGTATGTATGTATGTCCAGTAACAGTCGTTTTATCATAATATGTTGATTTACATTATGTATTTGTTATTTCCAGAGACCCGGTCATGCTAAGTTTTATCATAATATGTATATTTACATTATGTATTTGTTATTTCCAGAGACCCGGTCATGCTAAGTTTTATCATAATATGTATATTTACATGATGTATTTGTTATTTCCAGAGACCATGTCATGCTAAGTTTTATCATAATATGTATATTTACATCATGTATTTGTTATTTCCAGAGACCCGGTCATGCTAAGTTTTATCATAATATGTATATTTACATTATGTATTTGTTATTTACATTATATATTTGTTATTTACATTATGTATTTGTTATTTCCAGAGACCCTGTCATGCTAAGTTTTATCATAATATGTATATTTACATTATGTATTTGTTATTTACATTATATATTTGTTATTTACATTATGTATTTGTTATTTCCAGAGACCCTGTCATACTAAGTTTTATCATAATATGTATATTTACATTATGTATTTGTTATTTACATTATATATTTGTTATTTACATTATGTATTTGTTATTTCCAGAGACCCTGTCATGCTAAGTTTCAGATCATCCCTGGTCATACTGCCTGTCTGGATAGATCCAGTAAAGTCCAGGAATCAGGTGGGAAATTATATCCATATATTTTTTTATCATTATAATGTGTCAACGTTTTTTGTACAACAGCAATGTAAATGAAGGGGAACAAAATGTTGTTTAATAGTCTGAACTAATATTGTTCAATCAACAAATGTTCTTGATGCATAGATCGATATTGATTTAAATACATAAAAACTAAGGGTGAAATTAATCCTTATGTAAATAATGTACATACGTTAGCCGACTTCCGAGTCACCTTTCCGCTAATTTATGGTCATATTGGCCGACTTCCGACATTTACCCGCCCTTTAATTTACGGCCCCTGCACTGGTAAAAAAAAAATAATGTGTGTTCCTACCACTGTTTCAAAGATAAGTGCATTATTTTAATTGAGAAAGTGAATGTTTCTCTTAGTTTTTAAAAAATAAACGCAGCTGTCAAATAATCAAATCAATGCAATAATTCGTCCTCATTTTACAGGTTGCCGCTTTAAGAATCATCCATGCCAGTGGTACGCGACCACCGCTTTCACCATCTCCCTTAGCAATAATTTAACTATCGTAAGCACACGTCGTTAATCCCAAAATCAAATAATTAGTCATTTTAACTTCAAAGGTAATTATTTTTATCATTAGCTTCGTCATGTCACGATTATCATTGTCGATATCATGAACAATACCGATGCCTTGAAGTCACACTTTTCATTTTAGAGACACTCTGGATGGTCATCATCAACGTCATCACACATTTTACGTCACCGTCGTCGTAAGGACATTAACCACCACCACCAAAAAATCTTCCTCTCCTTTTTTTTTTTTTTTTTTTTAGTGGGGCATTCACATTCTATGACGATATTTCTAGTTTCTTGAATATAAGATATCAATTGAACATTACTTTTTCCTACAGGTGTACAAGAAGATGATGCCAAAGTTATCGTTGATGAGCATAACAGAGTTAGAAGTGAAGTATCGGCAACTAATATGCTTAAGATGGTAAGCAAGGATATTCCAAAAAGGAAAGCGATTATATATATATATATATATATATATATATATATATATATATATATATATATACATATATATATATATATATATATATATATATATATATATATATATATATATATATATGTGTGTGTGTGTGTGTGTGTGTGTGTGTGTGCGTGTGTGTGTGTGAATTTGTCATTATAACTTCATGTATATGTCTTGCATTTCGAAATAGAAATATATTTAGCTTAGTGCTGATTTCCGTTTGCGTAGCGAGTTGGTTACCGTACACGTCGAACCCTTCCTTTTAGACCTTGTTCCATCCTTTTTCCGGGATGAGCGAGTGGCTAAGTGAATAAGAGCGCTGGTGTATGAGAGCAAGGCAGTATGTGCCGTTACTCACATCGTAGGTTCTATTCCTGCTTGGAACGAATCATAACTCTCTAACCTATTATACTGGTTTCATTCTATTTTTTTTATTTATTTATCTATCTATATATGTACCAACCTCTTGGTATTGTAATCATAATATTTGTATATAGTAAGAAAAACCAGAATCATGTTGAGATAACTTAAAGTCTAATATCACGGCCATGCAGTAAAAGAAGCACTATAATTTTTGAATCGGAATCGGAAATAAAAATACATAAATACATACGCTAAAATGTTATCTGTATAATGATGATGGGACTATTACTGCTACTACTGCTGTCACTACTACTACTACTACTATTATTGTAAAATCTAGAAAAAAGCGAATAGCTATTTTGAAATTAGTGAAGGTTGTATGCGTTTATTGATACTTCAATGTGTAACCAATTAATTACAAAGCTACGATGCTTTACACTTTTCAGCAAGATCCAACATCATGTACCATCAAGGATGGTTACCGTATATACTCGCGTATAAGTACGATCCAACTGTAAACTGCAAAATGCGCCTGCAGATTTGGGTCTATGCAGCTTCTTAGGAGTAATCAGTAGAAAAAACAACATAGACCCTTGTGCGATGGCAGATCATGGCCATGTTACTTCCAGTTGGACGCTACTGTAATCGAGTATATACGGTAATTACTGGAAGGACATATATATTTAGTAAGAAAGAACGGTCAGACTTAAAACGAAGAAAATACATATTTGTGCTAATCACTTTTCTATTAGCAATAGAGCATTTTAGACTCGTATATCTTATTGTTTCGACAGTTATATTGGAAACTTGTGTGCGTTTATTTTCCTTATGCACTTACGTTCAAGTATGCGCTTATTATCCAGATTTGATATTATTATTATTATTATTATTATTATTATTATTATTATTATTATTATTATTATTAGAGTTGGGACGAGGATGTAGCATTCATAGCACAGCGGTGGGCCGAGAACTGTCTTATGGATCATGATTCGGGTTACAACAGATATATTTATGGTGCGTTGTTGAAGAAACTCAATCATTTTCCAGAATGTGACCTTTTTATATTTTGTATTATACGTGTTTCAGATATTCTTTCATTTTCATGGCAATCAGATAGTGCGCGGTATTCTGCAATTAAGTTTTCTCGATGGAAAATTTATGGAGTGGGGGTTGGGGGAGGGGAGGGTTGTCGACCTTAAAATGTTTATTATTAATGAAAATAATGTGAAAGTTCTTTGGATTTAAAAAGACATAGAATGGCTTTTCGACATTATACTATTGTGAACATTTAAATTGACACAATTTTAAAAACAGTAGTCATTGCTTGCAACAATAAATAAATAAATTGAATAAAACAAACGGGGGGCAAAGGAGGAAAAATGATAAAACGGAGAAGAAAAATCCAATCTTTTCAAAAAGATGAGAAAAGATCATTACAAATTCACTATTTGTCTTGAAATGCATATTTTCTGCCAAAGAAACCATGTTTTCACGAGTTATTAATTGTTTTGTTTGTTTAATGACGCGATGAGTTTATGCGAGAGAGCATACACATTGACAACAGTTTATAATAGCTGTGAAAATTAACAGTGTTTATATTTAATATAATTCATTAAAGAAGAAAGGAAATAATGGAAAAGAAAAAGACAAAGAAGAAAATAAATGTATGAGGATTAGAAAAAATACTGTCTCAAAACCAGGTTCTTGTTATAGCCAGTTAGTTATAACGGATTTCCTTGTATTATATGACCATGTTATTCTTTAGGATAATAAATCCGTATCATATTCTCTTTTCCATATTACATATTGTTACTTTGTTTAATGTGTGTATAAAATGAACACTATCACACTCTATCACCCTATAAAAATAATTTGCGTCAGGAAATGTTGCCAGCTGTTAATTTTCTTATATATATATATATATATATATATATATATATATATATATATATATATATATATATATATATATATATATATGTGTGTGTGTGTGTGTGTGTGTAACTTATTATCGTGATTTTCCATACAAAGAATACTTTCAAATACAAAACGTTTAAGATGACTGGCATATGTACAAAATTAATTTCATAAATGCGTATTATAATGGCGTTATTGAAATCAGATAGTGGGAGTAAAAAAGGGAAGGTATAAAAGATAATTTTTTCTTTTTTGTTTTAATTAACAGGATTGTTATATGACACGGATGGAACATTCCACTCTTTACTTTCCCTGCAGGTCGATTTTCCGTTGGCCAAAATCTCGCATGGGGTAACGGCAAGATGACTTGGAGTCAGGCAATCAAACTATGGGCCGACGAGAAGGCGTATTATACATATGGCTCCAGCGTTGGAGCAGGAAATAAAGCTATTGGTCACTATACACAGGTAAGTACAACAATAGGCTAAGAATTATAAAGGAGTACAGTGGCAAATCCAGCTTCCTGTTTTGGCGTGCCTTTAACAAGTGAGACCCAGAAGGTAAGAGGCAGTACTCAGTGGCGGCTCGAGGGATCGAGGCGCCCGGGGGCAATGTTCTTTAGTGGCGCCCCTACTGAGGCGCCCGGGTGCAATGCTCTTTAGTGACGCCACTACTTTGCCACAGAAAACAGTTTTTATGTCAGTTGCCAACCTCCCTCCTCCCACCCCCACCCTTCCTAAATATAAGTTTTGTGAAGAATTGCCCCCATTACACTAATGTGAGGCTAAATACTATGAAAATCAAGCTGAAAAAAAAAGAAAAAAAAAACTGCCGACGGCGCCCCTCTTCGCCTGGTACCTTGGGGCAATTGCCACCCCCCTCCCGGCGCCACTGACAGTACTAACAAATGAAACATTTGGACCTAGATTTTTCTTTTTTTAATGCAAAAAAGTAAATGAGAGTGCCTACCTGATTTTATATAACCTGGTCTGACCCATTTGGTAAACACTTGTTTTGATATATCTTGCATCTTACCTGGACGAATTTTGCAGTCGATTTAGACGGTGACAGCAATATGGCATTTTGATCTATGACGGTACGAGCTGTTTCACAACAGCATTCGACTGTCATCGGTCGAATGCCATTTTTCTGATACCTTCTCGGCGGAACGCACAAATCTAAAACTGATCTTAACATCGTGTAATGTCTAGAAGTCTATGACGTAGTTTAATTCTCCACTTTTCCGTAATTTCCATCAGTGTCGAACAAATGTGGTTGCATCTGGGTCACCATATTGCAAGTTCTTGTTATATAGTTTTAAATGCGTCGAGTCAATAGCAAATTCGCCACTTATTTGAAATTCAGTATAGATAGGCCACTTATTTGAAATTCAATATTGATAGGCCACTTATTTGAAATTCAGTATAGATACGCCACTTATTTGAAATTCAGTATAGATACGCCACTTATTTGAAATTCAGTATAGATAGGCCACTTATTTGAAATTTAGTATAGATACGCCACTTATTTGAAATTCATTATAGATACGCCACTTATTTGAAATTCAGTATTGATACACCACTTATTTGAACTTCAGAATTGATACGCCACTTATTTGAAACTCTGTATTCATACACCACTTATTTGAAATTCAGTAAAGATACGCCACTTATTTGAAATTCTGTATTCATACACCACTTATTTGAAATTCAGTGTAGATACGCCACTTATTTAAAATTCAGTATAGATACGCCACTTATTTGAAATTCAGCATTGATACATCACTTATTTGAAATTCAGTATTGATACGCCACTTATTTGAAATTCAGTATTGATACGCCACTTATTTGAAATTCATTATAGATACGCCACTTATTTGAAATTCAATATTGATACACCACTTATTTGAAATTCAGTACTGATACGCCACTTATTTGAAATTCAGTATAGATAAGCCACGTATTTGAAATTCAGTATTGATACACCACTTATTTGAAATTCAGTATTGATACGCCACTTATTTGAACTTCAGAATTGATTCGCCACTTATTTGAAATTCAGTATTCATAGGAAAATTATTTGAAATTCTGTATTCATACACTACTTTTTTGAAATTCAGTATAGATACGCCACTTAATTGAAATTCATTATATATACACCACTTATTTGAAATTCGGTATAGATACGCCACTTATTTGAAATTCAGTATTGATACACCACTTATTTGAAACTCAATACTGATACACCATTTATTTGAAATTCAATATAGATACACCATTTATCTGAAATTCAGTATTGATACACCACTTATTTTAAATTCAGTACTGATACACTGATCATTGCAATGAAATTGTCAACTTCTATCATTTAATGTTGCGAGAACAACTAGAAGTACACAGTTTTTACCTCATACCCACTAGCACATCTCCCCCTTCCCCCAATCCCGAATATAACGCTTATCTAAGTGAAACAATTTAAATACATCGGAATTGTACATAATGGCAACTTCATATCGTAACATTTTCCATGATGACCACGGCAACAAGATAATGACGCATATAGCGTCCACATTGAAGCATCTGTAAAGCTGAATAAACGAACAATGGGGGTGGGGGTATATTTCAAACTTAGATTGCTTCACAAGCAGAATGATGCAGAAAGGTTATGGCATATCTGAAGAGGATGGATATTAATTCTCTGCACCAGTTTCAAAGGCTTATACTTCAAATACTTTTTTTTAAATAGAAATATATCTCTGAAAATTGTGAACTTTAAAGGCCGAGATTTCAGACCGACCGGTTGGTGGACAATTGATAGTGATTGTTCAGCGAGGTTGAACTTAGTTATCTCTTAATGTCAAACAAGGTGGGAAAGACTATTCCGCAGTGCCCGGAGTCGTAATCAATGTAGCCTTCCTCTACAAGCCATTGACATTAATCTGTAAGCCAATCAGGTGTCAAGCTGTATGTCAATGACTGTGGGTAGTTAGACGAATGCACCAGGTTGATACCGATTTAGAGCAACTTTCCACGAAGGCACAGATAAATGCTCAGTTAATTGTTCTTGCTTTTATAGTAGAGTCCCGTCTTTAAACCGATGAAATTACTTTTCTTTGTCGTATTTTTACACGGAATTATTTTTCCATAAAATGGTTGAAATTTAGGAATAGCAAGAATCATTTATATTGAAGTCGAGGGAACTTCTTGGAAGATATGTCTTACTGCATTTAGAACGTAATCCTACCGTATTTTATGTAGAACGTAATCAAACCGTATTGTATGTAGTTTGGCATTACAAGAATAGCTGCGAACAAGAGCCAGGTAACATATATTTGTATTTCTTCCTCTTTTTCCGACAAACCTTTGATTTGTCGTATTTACAAGCTCTGGAATTATAACCAAACGACAACCTTTTGGATATAGTGTATTTACAAACGCCGGGATTGTAACCAAACGACACTTTTGTATATGGCGTATTTACAAACGCCGAGATTGTTATCAACCAACACTCCTTTGTCCGTGTATAACACAAGCCCGGGTCGGCTGTCTCTGTGTGTTCTTGGGAAAGGAACTTGGCTTCCATTTCCTTGGCATAAATATAACCAATTATGTGTTCAAAATTCCGTTAAAAATCAACCAACCGACCAATTGGTTACAGCGTGGAGCCAGATCTGACATCTCACAATGTGCCAACAAATGACGGTATACGCTGTTTGTACGAAATCATAATAAAAGGTTGCTCTATCAGATTGGCAAAAAAAAAAAAAAAAAAAAGAAACATATATATGGCCAAATTCAAATAATTTTTTCTAAAAGTATTTTAAAAAATGGATAACACCCGAAGTAAACGTCTACCGTTACAAGTTGAAAATTAGAAGATAAATGCACATATTATTCTTCTTGCAGGAAAATAATTAAATGCCAAGACCTAATTGCACTTATGAATTCTAGATTCTTACATGTATTTTACATTTTATCGTTTATTTATGATACAATATATATTTATATGTTTTTTTTCAGATGGTTTGGGCCGAGTCAGTGAAAATAGGATGCGGATATGCAAATTGTGCTGGAACACACTATTATGTGTGTAATTACGCTCCGGCGTGAGTTTTCTCATTTATTTCTAGACTATAATGTTGATTATGGAGAAAAGTAATCGTCAAGTTTACGAATTGTTTGGATACCATCTTTTAGTTCTTTCGATTTCATAATTACTGACATGCGAATGGAAGAAGGAAGATATTACCAGTTTGAGAAATATATGCAATGAAACTTGTCTAAACCGACCCCTCTGTAACACGGCCTTCTGTGCAAACTGGTCACATATTTTGGTCCAAGTAGAATAATTTTAATACTATTAAAACCTCCCAAAACTAGCCCTCTCTATAAACTTTAAATCGATCAAAAGTTTTTGTTCTCTTAGTATGTCAGGCTGATTATTGTACTACTTTTGGTAATCCCACAAATCAAATGTTGTGTTCGGTTAGCGAATTTAATTTTGCTTCAGTATTTCACATCAGAGGCGATATAGAAATCAAGAAAGGTTTTCTTACAAGATTTTCGATGATACTTAGGCAAGTCTGCTAAATACATGTTTCGCCTCGATATCTACTGTTTCACCTTGTACGAAAAACCAAATAAAACACAAAATAAAACCTTTCCTGCAAAAATTTTTCTTAAATATTTTGTGAGCATGTTTTCGACTGTATATAGTTATTTGTTTTGTGATGGCATCTACATGTACATATTTATAGGGGAAATATGAACGTTGCATATCCGTACAAAAGGGGAACAAAATGTGCCGATTGTCCCTCTACGTGTTCTAACGGACTCTGCGGTAAGTACTAAAACTCGTGCAATTACTATACATTATCCACATATAACATAGGAATGAGACTGTCTATCAGGAATATATTTGGTCGTGAGCTAGACACGTGACCCAGTGCACTTCTTGAATCGCCTGTATATGTTGAACGGCAGCCATCGCTTAACTGGCTTGAGTCAGGTGCTCTCGATTTTTTGTGCTGATATATGTGTTCGTTGACTGTCTTCGTCAACGTTATTGTGTTCATTATTCTTTAGCTGTTCTGTTGGAATGTGTTTCTTCATCTACTTTTTTTGCTACAACCGCCATTGTTGTTGAACATACCGCCATCACGTGATAGTGGTCAATCTATCTGTTTATAATATGATAGACCCTCAGTAGTTATGGGTGGGTAAATAGACCCAAGGGTGACCCGTACTTGGAAATTAACATGAGGGGCACTATAGACCCAAACGGGAAATGAACATGGGGGCACTATAGACCCAAAATGGGTCTGTAGAGGCCCCATTCGTGGGGGGGGGGGGGCACTTGAGACCCATACGGGATTGTTTATGGGACAGATGTATTTTGAGATTGATAGAAGTATTTATGGGTACAGAAGTGTTTATTGGCACAGATGATGGTCTGCGAGAATTTAACATGGGAATAGTTATCTACTATCCAATTACTTAGTTATCTACTATCCAATACTTAGTTATCTACTATCCAATACTTAGTTATCTACTATCAAGTTACTTAGTTATCTACTATCCAATTACATAGTTATCTACTATCCAATACCCCATACACACTATCCAAAACGCCTTGTGTGGTGTCTAGAAACCCACACTTACCATCAGACGAAAAGGGTTTGATTTTTGAGAGAAGGGATGATATCACCAAAAAACATAATATCCAACACCCATTTTTTCATTACTATCCAACACCCAATTTTTGAATACTATCCAACACACACTTTTTAATTACTATCCAACACCCATTTTTTCATTACTATCCAACACCCACTTTTTGATTACCATCCAACACCCACTTTTTGATTACTATCCAACACCCATTTTTTTATTACTATCCAACACCCACTTTTTGATTAGTATCCAACACCCACTTTTTGATTACTATCCAACACGCTGTGGGAGTGATCAAGGTCCCCTACACTTACTAACCAACTAAAAGGTAGGTGTGCTTTACGCACGTTATACTTACATATACACATGCCTATTATCGCATAACAGTGGTAGAATGTAAAGGAAGGGATGAAATAGACACATGCTTTCATATACAAGCAAGGGTGGATGGCAGATTTGGGTAACGCACCGCTTTATATGGTTAAAGCACGGACGTGAAGGAAAACATCCCTCACACATACCTAAAAAAACATCACCCACACTACCGCGTCTGACGTCATCCTTATGACGTCATTCTGTGCTTCGTGGATTCTGCACTCCACCACCCCTACAAAAAACACACCCAGTACGCGAACCTAAAAGAAAACACTTTAAAATTTTTTATTTTTTTATTTTTTTTTAAAACACAAACACACTCTATACAAACACAAACCACACATACATTTTTAGAAAAAAGATTATTTTTATTTTTTATAAAACACAAACACACTCTATACAAACACACATCAATCACATACATTTTTTTTAGAAGGGAAAGGGATTTTTTTTTTAGTGGGAAGACAAAGACAAAACAAAACAAACACTCCACATACAAAGACACAAAATTTGTTTTGGGTAGGCAATCGTAGAGTAATCTTTTCTAGAGATCTGTGTGTCCCTGAAAAGGACCGTTGGGTTTTTTGTTTTGGTGAGAAGTATTTTGTTTAACTTCTAGCAGCAGGACGGCCACGTTTCGCTACAGGTCTCACTGCCGCAGGACAAGGGCGAAAGAGAAGGCAAACTCATCACAATCCATTCTACAACTGACTGCTCCGTCTGGTTGTTTCAGCTGCTGAAAGAGTTGTTGTTGTTGTTGTAGCTGCTGCTGTTGTTGCTGCCTTTGCTGCCGCTGCAGTCTTTGTCTCTCCTCCCATTCCGCTCTGTCCCTGATGATCTCTTCTCTCAGGATTTCTTCCACCAGATCTTGAGCTCTTTGTAGGAAGACCATCGTCTTTTTCTTGTCTGGGTTCTTCTGAATCTGGTTATGTCTCACCCGCAGCATGTTCACCAGTGCTTCGTTCAGTTTGCTAATCTTGGCTGCCATGTTGTTGAGGTCTTGACGAGTCAACGAGAGTGACCCGACTGACAAACGCATTGCTTTATATGCTGGAAGCGCGGACGCGATGAAAAACATGTCTCAGATCGATAGAGAAAAATGTGAAAGAGTCGGTATCTCAGAGGGATAGAACGAAGTGAAAGAGCATATCCATTTCATTTTTCCAATTCATAAAAACAACACAACACCATTTTTTTTCAAAAATCAACATTTTTTAATACATAATAAGAAGAAACTTCTCTAACATAAAAATTCAAACAACCAACAAACAATATTAAACATGAACGTATTTACAGAGTTGACAACGTTGGGAAGTCAAACTCGACTTCCACTGTTCTAAATCATTCTGTCCTCGATGCCCACTACGTTTCTGAGCTAAAGACAAGAGATAACCATAATGTTCACAAAACCATCTTTCTACCTTAGCATCGTTTCTAGCATACTTCCTATCGTAACAAGTCAATAAATGTTCTAAGCAATATCCGAGACTGCGTTGATGAAGAAAATGTACACAATATTGTCCACACACCATAGAATCTGATTGTTGTAATCTGGCATTATTGAATCGAGTAGATACCGCATTTCTTCTCATAAAGTCAATGATGTCGTCTTCCAAAGGAGGTAATCCATAAGAATCAAAATATTCCACACTGTGATCGTTGGGAAAGTACACGGCCACCCAATGGGTTCCTGGTCGATGACTGTCGTCGGTATTGATGACATAGGCATGAACGTCTTTAGGTTTGCGACGGGGAAGTTCATCTTTAGCACACACCACAGGATTCCAAGAAGAAGTGTACGAACTGCGAGTCAACAGATAATGAAGTTCCCAGGTATCCATTTCTTTTTTTCTTGGTTCACGGGTAACGATAAGTCATCAATTCACACTTGACTTTATGCTTGAATTGGTCTGTCAAGTAAGTCGATGAATCACGGACAGTCTCTATACTCTGTTGCAAAAAAGCTTCGATGCGTCGGATCTCCGGAGATGTCAATGGAGGTGAGGAACGATCCTGCAAGTCCTTATATCACTTTCTCAACACCTTTTCTTCTGAGATCTGAGACCATGCGCCCTCCAAATATTCGTCCAATTTTTCTTCTTCTTTTGTCGTGTTGTTTCTGGCTCGGATGATTGATTTGACATCCATGACAATGTTATATAGACAGATAGGTAATTCTTTCAGCCAATTTCGTAGCAAAACAGGAGACTAAATGTTGTTCTTGTTCTGGCCATCTTGACGGCATACATGGGATAAATCCAGTAAACTTGGGAACATTACTTTTCTCTTTTTCTTCTTCTTCTTTTGGTTCTGGATCAAAAACATTGTCATCACTGGTGGATTGTGACTGTTGTGGTTCACAAAATCCCTCATCTTCTATCTCCATAGGTTCTTCGTGTTGCATCTTTTTTTCTTCTAATAGTCTAGAATCACTTCTTTCAAACTGTTAATTTCTAGAGTATTGTCAAATTCTGCATACAAGATGACGTTCACGGTGTTGGCTAGAGCTGTAGCAAACTCAAGTTCCACACGAAGTTGCGCTGATTTTATAGGGTGGAAATGTCCTTCGTCGCTGCCTTGGTCCGGAGTGAAATCAAATCCCCACAAAGTATATCCTCCTGCATAATCCTCATACGAAATGCCGTGGCTGCTGTTGGTGCCTAACTGTCCCGTGGTTTCAAACAGAGTCAAGTAAGATCTCAAGTAATTTCTCTGGACAAAGTTAGGTTCAAAAGGTCTGGTACACAACGTCTGGCCATCTCGACTGACTTCTATCTTGGAGACATTGAAGTGTTGAAACTCAAACGGATTTTGATCGATGGCGCCGTTGAGGGCTGCATTACTGATGATGCAAATGAGCAAACGTTTGGGGACCTGTCCTTGGAAGACGTGATCTTCGACTTTGGATCGGAGTCCAGAGTCAATGGTAAACGTTTTCACATCCACTCGTCACACAGGATACTATGCAGTGGTTCTGCTCAACGTTTGACTGATGTCGTTGGCTACTTTAGGTAAGACTTCGACACGGCGCACGTAAAGTCTGGCTTCTTCGATGATGGTTTTGTACTCGTTGGCATTGGCCATTAAATGGAAGACGTTACTATTGCGATTCAGTCTCAGGCTTACATCCACTCCGTTCAACAAATACTTGTCTTGCAAACACATGTCCAAATGCAAACGATCCATAAGTTCTAAAGTGCGCCCTTGTCTTATTTTCTTTCGGCGGTCGTTAAATCCCACATTGTGAGGATCGTCATCTGCAGTCACCGCTGTATCGTTGAACTTTTCCGAGGTGTCGGGTTTCCATACTACAGCATCCAGATGAGTGTTCTTGGCTTCTTTTCCGTGCGTCAAGAGATTTTCCAAGTAAGCACGGTAAGGGTAAGTATCCATGCTGCTGCTGACCAGTTTGTTATTCAAGTACAAATCCACTTCGCTGAACAAGGAATGCATGAAGTTATTGACTGGAGCGACTCTGGCAACGGCATCAGGATTGGTGTTGTCCGTTTTGATCACTTTGAGTTTCAGGTACAAGTGGCTGCTATTCAGATCGATATAATCTTCGGTTTGTCCTTTGATTTCAAATTCGATAGGAGCTGAAGTCGTCAAAGACGATACAGGATGAAATTCTACCAGTTGGGAATCTTGCATCGTCATCATGGTCGGGGGCATGATAAACAGATCCAGTTCTGACTTGGTACATTCGCAAGAATCTCGGTGCATCATTTTTTTCAACAGTTAGCAATCAAAAAAGTCTAATTCTCTGACCGTTCTTCTTTTCTTATTCTTTATCTGAACACCGTGTGGTTTATGAGCTCTGTTGGGATGTCGACGTCTCTTTCTGCCATGTCCTTGCTGTGGCGTTGAGGAAGAAGTAATGCCAGGGCCAGAAGTGTGAAGCGAATTTATAGGGGTCTCTCGGCGACCCAAAAGATCTTTTCCAGTTTGCAGCAACACATTTTTTCCTGCAGTCATAAAGGCTTCTTTAGGATTTTGTTTGTTGATGAGAACGTTTTGAAGAAATTCTTTTCCTTGCGTCAAAGCGGCATCTTTAAAGGCATGCAATCCTCGAGTCACCATGGGTTTCAAGATGAAGGCTACCGTACGAAAAGCAGATTTTAAGATATCTCCTAAACCGTGTCCTCGTTGTCGAGCCACTCCTCGGAACACAGGATACATTTTGGTGTGTTACAATTCGCTGGAGAACCTTTTTCAAAAATGTAGTTTCACCGTGGCTTTTCCTTTAGTGAATAGAATACTTTGTCCCAGATTTCCTTTTATACTAATGTTGACACTGTCAAAATACGATTTACTGACTGGAAGATAATGAGGATGTACAAATTCATGGATAACGTGATACGTATTTCCACCTTCCTCGTACGCGGCGACAGCAGAATCCACTTTGAAAGGAATGACTCTCAGTAACGGAGCGGCTGTGTTTCCCACCACGTTGTACTCCACCACATCGAAGTACACAAACAATAAATTAAGTCCTTCGTTCTATTCAATGGGGGTAGCAAAAAACTTGTAAAATCTATCGTTGCTTTGGATGTCTTTGGTAGAAGTGAATTTGGTGTTTCCACCCAAAATAGCAAACAACTCAGGAGAAAAAGTGATAGATACTATTTTGGCGTCCGAAAAATGCATTTTGAGACGGTGAGAAATATCATGATACTCGATCAGGACACTTTTCTTGGTTTTGTCCAGGGCTTTGCCAAACTGGTCGTTGAAAATAGCCGCAATCGTGTCCACCAAATGTAGAGCACTAAAATAATACCCCTCAGGAATTTTCATGAGATAGATACTGAGTTGAGGATTGGCAGGTGCCGGTGTTTTGGATTGGTAAATGCCAGGATCATGTGCACTTGTTCGTTAAAGATTTCGACGAGAAAAGTGGTTTGATCTCCAGACATATTCTTAGCTTGCGTAGGATGAATGATTTCTACCAAGCCCACTTCCCAATGAGCTTCGTGATCCAATCGTATGGCTTGAGGTAATTTGGCAGTGAAACAACATAAGGTGTTGTTGGGAAACACAACCATCTAACTGTCACTCGGTAAAGTTAAATAAAATTGGTTATTCATAGTTCCAAGGTTCTGGTGTCCGAGGAGTCACTCGAGGTCAAAGGAGAATTATGTTCAAACTGTTCCAAAAGAGGGTTGGTATTGTGGTGACTGGAAGAAGGATGACTGGCGTTGGTCGTACCGTTGTGCTCGCTGGTGTTGTGACTGTCTGTCATAAATTTCAAGGAAGGAATGGGAAGATAACCGATGCAACTGCTGAGTAAATGGTCCACAATTGTTTGTCTCCTTGTTGTAAACTCAAATTGGCAATGGCTGCTCCGATGATACAATACACCACCAAGATTTGGCAGAAAAAGACGATTTGATTTTTAGGTACACGTTCTCCGCAACACACCCACATAGGTTGTTTATGTAATTCTTGAAGAGAGGAACTCTGCGAAGGAGAAGAGGTAGTTGCTGTGTTGAACGGCATGTTGGTTACTTCTTCTTTTTATAGTCGACGACTTGGGAAGCGGCAATCCAAGAATCAAAACTAGATGGATATCCTTTCCAACGCACTTTGACTTCTTCTACACGACGTTTGCCCACTTTGCGTGCTCTTCGTTCGAGAATGCTTTCGATATCGTACAAGTCGTCTTCTTTTTTGGTCACTCGTTGTAACTCAGGCAAGTAAAAAGTTCCTTTTAACACTTCTCCGTGCATGTCTTCCAATTTATGGACGGGAGGATCACGTCCACGCACTGGTCCAGTGACATGAAACAATTCGGTAGTCCAGTTGGGTAAATAACCTTTGTCAAAAGTGCGTTTGGTTTTTCCGATGCGAACCCAATCTCCCGTCTTAAGCACCAGGGTTTTCTGGTGTCCCATCTTTGGTGTACCAAACAATTGATCAAACACTGTCACTTCGTTTTGAAAGGTGACCTCTTCGGGGGCATATCCGATGCGACGATTGATTGTACGCTTAGACCAAACGTGGTAAAACGTCGATGTACTTGAGAGTGTGTTGATGTGTAAAATATTTCCACATGCGTTCTTTCAAAGTTCTCTGAAAACGTTCCACGACACTGGCTTTGGTTTCAGGATTTTCGGTGGTAAAAAAATGAAAGTGTCTTTATTTCAATTCTTTTTGAAAAGCTTGGTTTAAAATTCGGTGCCTTTGTCGGTTTGCCATCGTAAAGGGTGACGACCATTTTGTTTCAACACCAGTTTTAAAGCGCGTACTAACTCGGTACTGCTTTTAGAAGTCAAAGGAACGACCCAAGCAAATTTGGAAAACACCTCGATGACTCAAAACAAATATTTGTAACCGCGATTGTACGCTACCAAATGAGAGACGTCGGCTAAATCTGTTTGACATTGATGATCGATGCCATCCACTTTGGTTTGACTTCTAGAAAATATTTGTCGAATGGGTTTGTGTAAAGTGTACGTCGATTGTTCTTGTAACCATTGTCGTACTTCTGGCAAACGTACACTTTTCAATTTGGTTTTAGCAGCCCGATACAATTTTTGCACTCCTCCGTAACCAGCAGCATGGGCAGGATTGTTGTAAATGCTAGCTAAAAGTTTCTCCATGGTTTTGTTGTTCCTCAATAAGTCACCCACTGTACGATTCTACCACTTTTGGTGTCGTGAGGTTTGGACGAAGCGGCTTGACGCGTTCGACAAGCCACAGGAGTCGGTTGTGACGGAATGGTGGTGTTTTTTTTCTTGATGTCTTTTTCACTTCAGTCTTCCCTTCTTTCTTTTTTTGTCTTCTTCTTGAAGAAGGAGTGGACATCATCTTTTTAACCCAAGCTTTCATTTCTTCTCGTTGAGGTGTACTAGAGCGTGTCAACAAGGCAGCTGCAATCTTGCTAGGGATGGAAGCAGACGGAGTTTGAAACACTTCTCGGGGATCGTCTTCTTCTGTCGCCTCCTTGGCGGTGTCTGTTTTAGTGGTGGTGGTGATTTTAGGTTTGCTTTTCATCATGGCTTTGAAATCTCTCAGAGTGGGTTTAGCTGTTTCGTCTAAAGCTTTCTGGTGAAAGAGTTGAAGACGTTGCAATAGTTGACCGTACCGTTGCGATTTTTCTGTTTCTGACAAATCACTTCGATCCATGAGCGATTGTAATTCTTGTTGTAACTGAGACATCTCCTTGAGATTCTGATTGGGAGGTAAATGAGGTATCCGTTGTTCGTTCCAACGATGGAGTTCCATCCATCGTTTGTAAGGAACTAAAGTCAGTTTTCGTCCTTTCATAAGATCCAAAGGTACAAGTGTGTTGTGTTTCAAGAGAAGGATGTCCTTTTTATCTTCTTTTATCTTCCCGTCTTTATCGCATGACTCCTCCTAAAAGGGGTCAAGCAATTGCTCCTAACAAAGGAGCCGCTATTTTTAACAACGGTCATATCAGCACTGGTAGAAATACTCCTCGTTGCACCAACATTTTTTTCTTTTGACTGAGAGGTATTTTGATTTAACTCCATTAGGCGAAGAACATTCCGATGTTTGGCTAATTTCTATTTCTGTATCTTGGACAAAGGTACCGTTCCTTTCAACACTTTCAAACAACATTCGCACACGGTATCGATGATTTCTTTGGGGGCTGTTTGAATGAGTTGTTTTCACATGGGAGGATTGGATTTGGTCAGGACGGACAAGACGTCCCAATGTTTGGCCAGACGAGGTGGAAGTCCTTTTTTGGTTTTGCCTTTCTTCTTTTGGTGGTGGTGTGTACTTTTGGGGGTCATCTTGGATGTCAGGAGTAAACAATAGAACTGAGGTCTCTCGGAGGTCACACTTCTTTTTTATACTGGAACAAGTCTCCACTGATGGTCAGCACGGCGTACCAACGTCATGCTAGGCATCACTCGACGTTGAGGTGTTTTCAACTAATTAAATCGTCTGAGTTCTTCTTTGGATAAATCCAGTAAACTTTGTAACACGCCGGTTCTGTCTTGGATTTGGGTTTTAGGTGCGGCCACTTTTTTTTAGCGGCAGCCGCAGTAGCCAGAGCAGCCGAAGTCGATGCCCCCGGAGAAGTGACTTTCGAAATGCGTTTCCATTTTTGCATCAAATTAGGAAACGCTTGTCTTAAATCAGGTTTGGCAGGCATCATCACGAAGGGCGAAGACGAAGATGTGGACGGAGGAGAATGAGACACCGTCACTGCCTCTCGTGGATTTCGGGAGTACGTTTGCGTCCTAGCAGCTGTACCTCTCTTTCGGGCAGCAGCAGATGTGGCGGTTGGTGTTTTCTTGGAAAGGCTTTTCTTCTTCGTGGGGCTTTTCTTTTTCGTGGTTAGGGGTCGAGGGGATTTGGTTTTTGTCTTCTTCTTTTTGGTTTTGGCTTGGGCATTAGGATCCCATTTCAAAAGAGAATGAATCATGACACCTCCTAAAGAACCACTGCCACCAGGGGTCAAAATGATTTGTTTTTAGTACGTGGATCGATTCTGGGATCGGCCAGTTGTGTCAACGTCACTTTATGTTTTTGAAAAAAAGTTGAGTTTGATGAGGGATGTGAATGATGCCTTGCAGTAATTGACGTGCCGTCAAAGTAAACCATCGTAACACTTCTTTGACACTAGCTTCTAACAAATGGGCACGAACTTGTGCATTTTTTTCGCGACTGATGCCATACAAGCCACGAATCAATTTGGCAGGAGGATGAGATTGAAAGGAAGTCGTCTCGAAGACTGTGAGAAAGAAATGACGTGGTGGATGTTTTTATAGTTTTTTTCTTTCAGAGAGTGACCGAAGGGGACGTGTAAATGACGGGACCTCCTTCTTGACACCAATGGTGAAACAAACTGGTACGAAATCTTAAATACTCGGGAGTGGTAGGTTTTAAATCGATGAGTAAATACGCATGAGGTGTTTGAGTGGCATCGTCGTACGCATAATTTAGCCAAGGAGTGTCTAAATGTTTGGCTAACACCTGCACTTGAGATTTGTCTCTGGGACTTTCAAACACCACCATGTAATGAGCGTTGAGACTGATGGTACGATGGGCTTTACTTTGTTGAAATAAATTTTGAGTAATGTAAATGATGCTGGCATTACGATGATGTCCTTTTCTTGTAAACCAAAGTTTAATTTCAACTTCGTCTTCTACTAACATGTCGTCGAAGATGACCAGATGCGTTTGACTCAAGTCAGACACGATTCCATCGTCTTCGTGGGGAATGCCTTCGACAAACGAAATGGATTCTCCTTGACTTTCACGAAGTAAAGTGTAAGACGATTGCCACTCTTTGTAACACCACTCGATACGTCGAGGAGGACGATCAAACAAATGAGATTTGTGTTCGATCAAACGTTTGACAAATTTGGTTTTGCCTGAACCACTCGGTCCAGCAATGAACATGTTAAATGGATGGCGCAGATACAAAGCTTCCCAACTTGGACGATCTAACTTTTCGTCGATCACTTTGACCACAGAAGAAGAAGAGGTAGAGGAGGCAGAGGAAGATGCAGCCATGACTGAGGTAGGAAGAATTTTGAGAATAACACGAAAGACACAAGACATTTTATACGTTTCATATATGTTTAATGTTTTGTTTTTTTTTTTCAAACAGTGTCACCATAACATAACATATTTACAAGTCATGAAGCACGAGTCTTTATACTCCCATTCGTGAAGGGTCACACCGCAGCTGAAACACTTGACTGTGTCGCCTTCTCCCAAGTAGAGTATGTCCTTGCAGATATTTAGGCCAGTTATCTTGGAACGTCTGGTATCGACTTTCAAAGTCAAAATAGTCAGGCAAAGCCACAGGATGCGCTAAAAATTCTTTACTGCAGGGTGTGGGCAACCAGGGCGATGGATATACAGGACTCGAACTCCCAACACTTCTAAAGCCTCGTCGTACAATTTCAAGCGAACATAGGCTGTCACGTAGGCTGCAATGACCACGTTGCTAAACTTGTCGGGGTGTACAAACTTGGATTCTTCTTCGTAATTCACCAAGATCAAATCTTCACGAATGATTTCTACGTGTTTGACTAGTTTTCCTTTGTCGTCCACTAGTTGAAAGTAGCGACTGGGATCTGCCAAGTATTCCGTCTTGGTCAAGATCATACATTGTGCCATTTTTCCCCATAAGCAATTCAACATGACTTTGGCAAACGATCTTCTTCCTTCGTTCTTTTCTACGTCTTCCAAAGTGATGCCTTCTACGGCACGGTACTGTTTTTTGAATTGGGCTTGGTCTTCTGGCGTCCGACACCAAGAGGGATAGCAGCTGGCTTCTTGTTTCAGTTTGAGAAATTCGTTGACGTACCCTGAGAAAATGCCTGGATTCGAGGCGTCGTCCTTTTGGTATTGTGCTGTGGTAGGAAGGTGCCAGATCTCGTACACTTTTAACAAACGGTATCCCCGAAACAATTCGGCGCTGACCCACGTCCCTGTCAAAGCGCGTTCCTCCTCCGTGTGGTGACAGGGGTGATCTTGGTTGCATGTTTCGGCACACGTACGACATAAAGAAAACATCAGTTTTCCTTGGCAATGATGGGGTAAAACAGGATGGTACAAGTTTGTCGGGGTAAGACTTTGCATTTGATCAATCCTTCGTACTGACGAATGTGTTCCATGTCGATGTGTTCTGTCCGGATTTCAGGGTGTCTGGTAGGGAATCGTTTGTATCTGCACACCCAAGGATACAACGAACACACGTCGATGTATTTGATTTCTTCTACTCGAGATTCGTCTACGTCGTACAGCAAGCGTGTGGCATTGGTTCGTCATCCAAACAAACTGTGGCGCTGGACCAAAGGTTCGATGTCGATCTTTTCGCATCCTCCTGGAATCCTACTTCAACGAGGACAGTGAACATGGATAGGTTCTTGGGTGCACTTCTCACAAGCTCGATGAGCGACGCAGAAATTAGGGATATGAATGCCCGTCTCTTGCATGCATTAAAAGTCAAAAAAGATGAAATCCACTTGAGCCTTGTTTTCTTTCTGCTGTAGCTCATCGCCCTTTAATTCGTTCTCCAGTGTATTGTCGTATTTTTGCATGTAACATTGATGATCAAAGTCTACGATTTGGTCACAAATGCGACATCTTTTCTTTCAGGCACAAACGTGTGCCTCGGGGTAGTTAGTTCTAATCTGATGTCCACACGTGGAGCACAATTTCAGTAAGTCGTAAGCACATTTCTGCTGGTGACCTTGTGTCCTGCGATGTTGTTCCTAACAAGAGGGACTGACTAAGGTTAGTCGACACGTAGAGCAATGCACGTGTTTTTCAAGCAGACATGGTGTGGCAGCTCAACAGCCCCGACATCTCTCTCCGCAATGAATGTGTTTCTCCCGATTGTTAAATCCTTGGTCACATTTCTTGCAGTAGTAAGAGTGTCCAAGAAATCCAGTGATACTGGTGATGCCATCGAAATGTTCTTGATGATGATACACGTGAATGTATTTTCCCTCGGGGAAATTGGGTCCTCGAAACAGCAGAGCTCCTCGAACTTATTGAGGGTGTACTTTCAAGGTGTACCGAGGAGCCAAGACGTCTTGAAGTTATTGCATTTCAGAAATGCCACACACGGTCTCTTTTGGTACGCCTGCTTGTCGTAACAGGAGTTCTGCTTCTTTTCGTTGTTGGGGTCTCTACGATCGTCGAATGTTCTTCCATGCTCTTTTCCATTCTGCGGTCTCGTTCTTGTCGGCATACGTTCGCCCCACCACGATGGCACGGGCCAAGCACATCTGGTCCTGAGAATTGTCGATTTGGACGACACTGTGTTTGGTACTTCAAAGGTCGTCCACCAATAACGCTTTCCTGCTTCGTCCGCTACCTCGAGGAGGGGACACGTGGGTCATGTGAAGTGTGGCTTTTCCATCGGTGATGGTAAACTCTTCGTTGGATTGTTGAAGGTGTTTGATTTTGTCCATGACTTTGGCTGGTGTTAATTCTGTTGGGGCACTGAACTCGATCCAGACAGGACTCTTCAAACTGCCGTGATGGATGGGCAGTCTCAACCGATCGTCCTCTTTTTCTCCACATTGTCGTTTCAAGATATCTAACGCAGAATCACACAAATTGGTAATGAAGCCTGCAGCCTTCTCAGGAGGCACTTCGGACTTGAAGTCTTTAAAGCGAACCGTGTAAGTGTAAGCTGTGGTTCTAAATTTTCATGGAAGTCACTTTTTGCGTCTCTCGAATGTGATAGTAATTTTCGGGAGCCACGGAAGGACTTTCTTAGTGAGTGACTCTGGATTCTCTTGGTCTTGTGGAGGTCGAGGGTATGGTTTCAGGCTCACTCATGTCTTCTTCGAAATCGCTGGCATGCGCTTGGGCTAGCACTTCAGATAGCGGTGTTTCAGGCGGCACAGAAAGTCGTCGTCGTGGCCTCTTCGTTTCTTCTTCTGATTTCTCATTGAAAGTACGTGATCGTTTCATCTTGATTGTTGATTCAGATATGATTTATCTCCGTTAGTTATCTCTCTATATATATATACCCCTGTCGCTGCCTATGTTTGTGATAATGGCTTGCTTTACTTAAAAATTTGCCAAAGTGGAAATGTCTACGAGCAATAGAAAGCTATGTGACATTAATTTTGAAACTTGCACACTCTCAACTTTACGTGTGTCACGACAAATGTCTATCCGATGTTTGCCGTTTTTTCCAAACACACAAACTTGTAACTTTACCAGAAATCGGAACTTCATACAAGCCTCCAAATTCACTAGTTTGAAAAAAACGGCCCCTAAATAGTGTAGCCCGTCTCTCTCTCTCTCTCTCTCTCTCTCTCTCTCTCTCTCTCTCTCTCTCTCTCTCTCTCTCTCTCTCTCTCTCTCTCTCTCTCTCTCTCTGTATGTCAAAATGACTCAGTGACAACATTTTTTTTCAGTTTCAAAACCCGAGCCAATAATGTTACAGTTCAGTACTGAGCGCGGCGAGAAAAAAATGTTACAGGACACGAATTCTTAACATGATTGCAAATTCCCTCTAGTCTGTCTGCACCACAATCGTAAAAAGCCAGACCATAGGCATTATTTTGCCACACTGCCTGTATGGAATCTATAACAAAACACTTCGTCACTCATTATAAGTAATTTCATTTGCTACAAATATTTTCTTACCGCGTTCGCTTTGAATTGCCATCAGTTGCTATTGACACAATGAGATGATTAGACGTGTTTTTTCTGTGCCTGACCGTTTGTCTCTTAACAAATAAAAGCTTAGGCACAACCCCATCGTATAATTTGTGACCAATGGAAATTGTATCAGCCTTAAGTCAAAATACATCACGGAATGTTTGGATGTAATATTTTGTGAGAATTTTACATCTACGTTTTCAAAAGAAGGATTTTAGTAGACTATGTCTCCAATTCAATCTTGTGATATTTTACCGAAAAAAATGGATTTTTCCAGTCGATGTGATTTTTTTAAATGGAATGTGCGTTTTTGAAATTTCTTGAGGAAAATATACCTCAAAAACGTAAGTGTCGTGATATTTTTAAAAGTAGGAATAAAATATTTTCTCTCTCTCTCCGTTGTAATGTCAATTCTCTCTGTTTCACAAACACACACTAAGTTTCTTATCAATTGATTTCGATTGAAATGAGGATGGTATCTGTTCCCGTTTTAAGATGCCTCTCCAAAAATGTTGGCAGTAGTCACAATGATGACGTGAAATGTTACGTTAGTATTGTATTTTTTTCAAAAACTTGCTCCCCTAAAAATTTTAGAACGATTTTTCTTCCATACGTAAATCGTGGATTGTATAAAATCTTGAGTTTAGTTGTGCGTGTGCATGTCAGGTATCTTAGTTTTGTCCTATTTTGGCACTGCAATGTATCACGAAAAAAATTTCTAGATCTACTGTTTTCCGAAGGAAACAAAAAAACAAAACAAAAAAAACCCCACACAGCTCTACGGTGTAAGAATGACTCGAGTATGACCCATCCAATACTGCACTCTATGACCCGTTCTATTCCGCACTCATTCTAGAGCCAAAACATGCGTTCAGTAAAACTGTAACAATATATGCTATATTTTCAGTCAGTCCATTGAAGACTGCCAATCGAACAAGACGTGTTTTTACTGTTCTCACGTCTATGGTTTTGGGAATTGTAACATTGTTTGTAGTCTCAAGGCGTGTGCAGCAAAACATAACATATCTTAAATATTTGGGAGGCATATAGCAAATGTTACTGCAGTCATTCGACAAATAAATATAACACTACTGTTTTGAAACTGATAAATGAAAAAATTTCTAAGGAACATTTCTAACATAGAATTTACCCTTGCATTCAGAAACTCAAAAAAAGGGTAACCTAATATTAATTTCTTAGTTGTCCTTTAATGCAGCAAAAAAATAATAGTGAGGGGTGTTTGGATAGTATAGATGACGGGCTATAGGTCACTACAGGGCGTGTTGGATAGCATAGTGTTTGTTTGTTAGGTGTATGTGTCACTTATATCCCTCTAAAATACTTCTGTCCCCATAAATACTTCTGTCCCCATAAAAACTTCGGTACCCATAAACACTTCAGTACCCCAAGTGCCCCGCCATGTTCCTTTCCCGTTAGTACCCAAGTGCTACCGCCATGTTAATTTCCCGTTAGTACCCCAAGTGCCCCACGCATGTTCATTTCCCGTATGGGTATGTAGTGCCCCACCATGTTCCATTCCCGTATGGGCCTGTAGAGGCCCACCATGTTCATTGTCCCGTATGAGTCTATAGTGCCATCTTTGGGTCTATTTACCCCAAGTGCCTCCCAATGTTCCTTTCACATATGGGTCTATAGTGCCATCTATATGTTAAATTCCCGTATGGGTCTATAGTGCCACCTTTGGGTCTATTTACCCATCCATAACTACTACCCTCATTGATTGCATTAAATATCCACTCCTTGGCACTTTGTACTACCTAGTGCACTGCACTAAACGAACTTGGACTACATTCATCTTCGCCTAAATGTAAACGGCAGCTAAAAAAGAAACGTTATTTCAAAACTGGCTAGCGTAGAACACGAAGAAAATATCCAGTCATTTCCCTGTCGCCCTTTACAGCGATTTGAAAACTCGACCATCAAATTTTCAACAATTTAATTCAAATTCCTCTTCAGTCGTCAACCTTTACGTCCGAGCAACCACTGCGTATTGAATTATTCAACGCCCATATAGTTGAACCACCGGAAATGCGCACAGAAATAGTCAACTTTATCAATGGTCAGAATATCAACATCTTTTTTCCTGACTAAACATGGCTAAAATATCGGGCGATGAACCAAAGTGCGCGGATCTACCCCCCCCCCCCCCCCGTTACTCATTGAAATCGTTGCCCCGTCACTCCCGTGAAGGTGGAATTGCTGTCATCCCAAAGAATTGCATACTCCACCGTCTTAACTACACTGCAACCTTTATTTTCGACCATACATCGTTTGAACTGGTCCAAGCCACCCTCACAATGGAACAAAGGTCAGTCCATTTCTTCTGCCTCTATCGTCATCCTCCTAGTCGAAAAAAACTGACTGAATCTATCTTTTTAGAGCAAATCCTAGCCTCATGGAATATGAAAATTTAATAGATGGCAGTCTTTTCATTCTTGGGGATTTCAAGTTTCATTTTGCGTGTCCTGGAAACCCATACACATAAAAACTTTAAGATACCGTTCACGTTTTCAACCTCAAACACACATTTAGCCAATCCACTGGAATCTAATAGACTTGATGATAATATTCTACAGTCTTCATTGGTGGTTCACGAACTTGCATCAGATCACCTCCCATCTTGACGTATCAGTCCGTAATCCTTCATCTTTGTTTGCTACTAAGAGAAACCTCCGTATGATAAATAGAACCCAACTAATGCGTGACATCCAAGCAAACCTAACAACTTTGTTACGTCCCACAGCTGAACAACTTAATAAGTGCTTGCGTTCATTGCTTGACAAACATGCCCCAGCAACCAAGTGCAGAGTATCCATTCAGAAGTGTTCTCCATGGTATAGTAGTGCTAGGGACCAGCTATCCACTGCTAATAGAGAACGCCATAAGGCTGAGAGGCTTTGACTTTCATCTTACTATTCATAAGCATCTATAAAGCCGCTAAGAAGAATGTCACAAACAGTTCATGCAGCGAAATCAGCCTACTTCAGTACTAAGATCACTGAAAGTTCCAGCTACAAAGAGCTCTTCGATATTACTAGCAAGCTAATGTCAAGGAACAAATGTACACCACTTCGAACGACCTTCTCTCCGGTCGACTGTCCAGACTTGTTTTCAAATTTCTTACGTAATAAAGTGCAAACCATTAGAGATCAACTTGACAACACAATTTCAATCGACTGAACATCACCACACAGTTGTGGTACAGAATTTCAAAGGCAACTTTTAACATCATTTGAGCCTGTCTCTACGGATTTCTTACATACAATCCAGATGAAGAGCGCCCCAAAGTCTTGTGAACTTGATCCGATTCCGACATCACTGCTGCTTGAGTGCTAAGATTCAATACTGCCTTCACTAACCGATGTTATTATTAATACTTCTCTCTCATCCGGTGAATTCCCATTATTTTTCAAAACTGCCATTGTAAATCCGCTGTTGAATAAACCAACGCTTGAACCCAACGAGTGAAAAAACTAAATCCCTGTTTCTAACCTCCCATTCACGTAAAACATCTTAGAAAAAGTTGTTCTGTCCCAACTGTTATCTCATCTGAATTTAAATAGTCTTTTTAGCAATTTACAACCCGCATATCGCCTTCGCCAAAGTACCTGAAACTGCCCTTCTGAAAGTAGTATGACCTTCTCTCTGCTTTGGATAGTGGAAATATTACAGTCCTCACCCTCCTTGACTTATCTGCAGCATTTGACACAATAGACCATGCTATATTATTTCACCGTCTCCAGCATATATTTGGCATTCGTGATACAGCCTTACTATGGTTCAAGTCATACTTAGTCGAAAGGACACAAATTGTGTCCGTAAATGGAAAACATTGATCTATGTTTTGGTGCTCCACAGGGTTCTGTTCCTGGACCCGTTCTCTACATTCCATAGACTCAGCCCCTCTTATGTATCATAGATCGTCATCCGATGTCTCACCAATTGATACCCAACTATACAAATCTAGCCATCCAACTGAAGTTGATTCTACCATCCAAGGCGTAGAGAGGTGCATTTCGGATGTGAAGTCATGGATAACGTGTAACAAGCTGCAGATGAATGATGATACAACTGAATCCATTCTGATCAGCATACAAAGACTTTCTCAACACCAACATTAAATTCACACAATCAGTACGAAACCTGGGTGTCACTCTCGACAGTACTCTCTAACTACACCAACATGTCATGAACATACTTTCTGGACTTGACTATTGTAATTGTCTTCTGCTGATTCGTCTTAATATCTACTACAGAAACTTCAAAAAGTTCAAAACATAGCTGCTTGATCGTCCTTAGAGTACCAAGAACTGAGTACTCCTATCCCGTGCTCTGTATCTTACACTGGCAACCCTTTCGCTCCAGAATCAAACACAAACTCTGTTCTCTATGCTACATTTCGTTCACTGCCTCCAGTCCAAAATACCTATGGGACCTCACCCATGTGTACACCCCTTCTAAATACGTACACCCCTCTTCTGACACTAGTATTCTCATTATTCCAACTATCAAAACCAAGTCCTACGGGCAACGTTCTTTTGCGTACCAGGGCCCATAAACCTGGAACGAATTGCCACTTGAACTTAGATACAATGACACTGTGATCTCATTCAAGATTGCTCTAAGAGCTCACCTTTTTAGACTGCAATAACAGACTTAAGACTTAACAATGTTTCCTTACCCTAAATTATTTTCAGCATGATTTTGTTTGTAATTTCATGGTGTTTCTTTTTGTAATCTTGTCTATATATATGCCCTTCTGTGTTAACGAATATTGTAAAGCGCTTAGAGCTTTTGAATAATAAGAGCTGTACTAAGTCCTCATTATTATTATTATTATTATTATTATTATTATTATTATTATTATTGCCACGTGAACCACTGCGTTCATATCCGCATGAATTCTTAAAACAAAGAAAGAAATAAACAAAACAAAACAAACACCATCAATCTTCAAATGACTGCTATGTCACTATGAGGGTTTCATTTATATTATCTTGAAAAAGAAATGCGGAGATTCTCGGTGGAAAAGGTACATTATTCTTTAGAGGTTTTTTTAGCATAGCTCTTTTCGTCACTGTTTTAGATCTTTTTACCAGGGTCAAAGATAATACCTAGACAAAAAAATAAATACAAATAAATTTATTGTTTGTTGTGTTGCGTTATTTTGTATTTTAGACTGTGGAAACAAGGTTTGTTTAAATGGAGGCGACATGGACTTGGATAAATGTACATGCACATGCACGAAACGCTTACCATTCTATTTTCAACCATCGTGCTCTTGTAAGTATAAGCTATCCCTATCTGATATCTTCCTACCTATTCTCACATTTATAATGTAGCCTATTCTCACATTTATACTGTAGCCTATTCTCACATTTATAATGTAGCCTATTCTCACATTTATACTGTAGCCTATTCTCACATTTATACTGTAGCCTATTCTCACATTTATACTGTAGCCTATTCTCACATTTAAACTGTAGCCTAACTCACGTTTATACTGTAGGCTATTCTCACGTTTATACTGTAGCCTATTCAAAGCATAGAAAGATACATTATTTTGTCTATAAAATTGATGAAGGATTTATTTTTCTGGACAGTCGATAGCTTTCAGATATTGCCTAAGTTTATGTTTTTTTTTATTTTTCTCTTCTATTTCGTATATAAATAGCATACTTATAATGGATAGGTTTCGTATGACGTTTTAGGATTTCATAATTACTTATCTTAAATCACTGTTTGTCATCTTTTGGTCATCCTCGTATTACAATTGCATGAGAGAAATCAATTCCGTGAAATATTAAATAATTTCAAGAACCACATGTTTCTTGAAAGAAAAGCATAATTATCACAAGTGTGTAAACAATATATTATTCAAAATAAACCGTATTTCTATGGCCTTTACTTAGAGTAGGCGTCAGATACTAGTAGAGTCAATGATAACGTTAAGACTGGTCGATCTGAAAGATGGCGGACACCATTTCCATGGAGATAAATCTGTCAATGATAATGCTAAGATTAGTTGACCCGAATGATGGCGGACACCTTTTTCCAAGGAGATTAATTTCTGTTGCTTTTGTGACGATAAAGAAATGGCTGACCCACTCGACAAACAAACAAACAAATAAACCAACTAATCAATCAATCAATCAATCAATTAGAGATAAAAACAGTCGACCAATGCTGTGTTTGTTCCAAAATACGTCGCATCTTCTCAAACTACATGTACACTGTATATATAGTGCTAAAACTTGGCCTTTGATATATTTTGTAGTAAACTGTACGGAAATTGAAGACCCCTATTGGTGCTCTCAGTATGGAAAGTCTGGCTGTCCTAAATACGTAAATGTTCCCCAAGAATGCCCCAGCATGTGCAATTGGTGCCCAGGTAAGTTTCAATTTATTGCTTAGAAATGATAGTCTTAACAAGTTCTCATCATTGACTCAATTTATATGTTGCATAACTGTATAACTTTCATTCAATGCTGCAATATATATATATATATATATATATATATATATATATATATATATATATATATATATATATATATATATATATGCCAATGTTTTTAAGCATTCTCCTGTAAAATCCAGTGATATCACATTCTGCTCTGTTTAGTGTATATTTGTAATTCTCTCGTTTTCTACGAGTTAGTTCCCCTTTCTTTGAATAGTAACTATTGCTGTTTTAGAAGTGACCATCGTATGAAACACATGTTGGTTGAAGAATTTATGTTAACTATTCGAACACGAATTGATTGCGAGGTTAAAGGTAATATGAAAAAGTCTAATTGGTATTTTAGGTATGTGTACATTCGACATGTTTTCATACACCTAATCATACTTTGTAAACCTACTTGCATATTCAGATGATAGTATCGTATAACGGATTAGCTGTCCAAATTATGGAAAAGTCACTATTTACCGGAGTGTAAGGTGGGGTGGGCGCACATTTTTTGTGCAAAACCAAAGGAGGAGTACAAGAAAATATACAACCTGTGGTATTCTATTTGACGGTTTTGGGGGATTTGAATTTCTGTGTAATCTGATCTTCAATGAAACTTCACCCAATATTCCCTCCCTTCATCTTCCTCCCCCAACACTCTCCCCGATAAATATTGACTTTTATAATTACATCTAAATGCACAAGTTAGACTTAACCTCAAAACGTGTTGACCTCGCCATCATTTTGTGGTAGAATAAAATATTTCTGGGCACGAATAGAAAAATGAAAATAAAGACACGGAGAACCAAGTAAGCAAGCATTCAGATGACACTTGTCATATATCATTACCAGAAGAACTGTTGCATGGGTCTGCAGGATAGTCCTTTTCATCTTTCCATCTACTGAAACAGACGCTGGTCTATGAGAACCAAGAGTTGTTGTTATAGATTTTAGAACTTGATTTTCAAGAACGCGTCGAAATACTAGGAAAAAACAGACTCCCACACTTTAGATCCCTCATCTATGGGCGCTCAGACTTTCCATAGAACATATATTTGGTACAGTTATTGTGGCCACATACAGGTCTGTTGCACAGAGTACGTCCACCTGTTTCCTTTTTTTCTTACAGCTGCCGGAGCAACATTTGACACAGACAATAAGATCAGCTCAGCAAGTCACTCCACCAGTGTTTTTATTACAGTTTTGCTATTAGTATTATCTTTATTTTCGATATGAACGCACCGAGGTCGATACAATGTAAATTTATTGTATAAAGAGTGATATTCTATTCTAATATCACTTACGTTGTTATGATTATTGAATCAGGACTGTCGAAAAAATCCGTTTTATCACGTCAAGGGCTTCGATGTTAGCAATTTTAAACTTAGAAGAAAAGAGATTTACATGCGATTGATTTGATACCTTGCACAGTCAACAATCCCTTTCAAGTATAGAGCGATGTTATGTTAATAGAACCAGGAGAGGGACCTTCCGGTTATGCACTTGATGGATCACAAATGCATGCAATATAGTGAGTAGTTCAATCAATAAATTTTACGTAACAAGTTAAAAAAATCTAAAAATATGATTCGACCAGTTTTTCCTTTGTTTGTTTGTTTGTTTGGTGTTTAAAGGCACATAGACACATTAATGGCTATATAGTGCTGTGGAAATAGGAGTTTCATTTGTTAACTCAGAATTTTTTTTCTAAATGTGAAGATTTGACGCTGTCGTTTCTCTTGAAGTAAAATCATATCTGACAGAATATACAATGAGATAGCAAATCTATATATAAAATATATATATAAATCACATGAACTCTTTAGTATAGTCTGTGACTTTTCTACACGACAAATAGCGGCGCCAAATCTCTACACTTACAGATTTTTAGAGATAACAAACGAGATATGATGAATGGATCAAATTAAAGTCTTAGATTTTTTAAACTTGATAAGGCAAAGGAAAAATTACCGTTTTAATTTGACAGCTCACGCATGAGAGAGATTTGTGGCCACTATTTGGCTATAAAGAATCGTCGCTGATATAGCACAATCTGTGAAAGTAATCCTCCGTTAACGTTCTCCAATCCTTGAATACATGACCTTTCAATTCTGATAACTACCTCATTTTACATTGTGTGTGCAGGCCAAAGACTAGTTATTGTTTTGTTTTAGTATTCTATTGTTTTTTTCTTCTCTCCTTTCATTAATTGACGTATTAAAAATTACTTGTTGTGTAAACAGTAAGAAGTTCGTGGCTGTATTCATGGCGACATGCAATCTTACAGAATCGGGTTCTTTACCAACGGATAAAATGAAACATGCAGAATGAGAAGGAAAAAAAAATTAAAAACTAGCAAAAACATTGTTTTCGAAGCACATACGAGAGAGAGAGAGAGAGATAACGGTTATCACTTCATGTGTATTTTAGTAAATTTTTCTTTCACAATTCGATGATCATCGATGTCTTCGAAAGTAATATTGTATGTCCCGACAGCCCTCGAATTTGCTGTTTTTCTTCTTCTGTTTTTGTTTTGAAATATAAATTTATAGCTGTTGTTGCCAAAAGCTCATTAACTGGATGGTCCGCAATGCATACAATTTATGCGCCGCGTGCAGGAAAGTCTCATTAACTGGATGTTGCCCAATGTATACAATTTATATGGTATATGCAGGAAAGTCTCATTAACTGGATGTTGATCATTGTATACAATTTATGTGCTGCATGCAGGAAAGTCTCATTAACTGGATGTTGACCATTGTATACAATTTATGTGCTGCATGCAGGAAAGTCCCATTAACTGGATGTTGACCATTGTATACAATTTATGTGCTGCATGCAGGAAAGTCTCATTAATTGATGTTGACCATTGTATACAATTTATGTGCTGCATGCAGGAAAGTCCCATTAACTGGATGTTGATCATTGTATACAATTTATGTGGTATATGCAGGCATACATTTGAAATACATCAACAAGCATTGGTATGACATATGAAATTTTCAAAATGTACCGAATTGTGTTTAGAGTGAGATTTCTCTTTTCTCATGTAAAGTAAATACAGATAGTCTTACAAAAATTAATCGGATCATTTCTGCTATGTTCACATTTACTCTTATGAGACAAATATGTATTATCAGTACATCAATAACTTATATACCATAATTAGAGACTAATGATTTAAGACATCTCAATCATATATACTTAGAAAATTATATATCCTTGTCATAATGTATTTTTACCAAATTATGTTTCTTGTTGTTTGTTAGTTTTTGTTGCGTTTGTTAGTTTTTGTCGTACGTTCTATTTTTCGACTTCTCAATAGCATATACATTCATGTTATATTTTCAGAGATATAATCACGACATTCTGTTACATATGTAATGTTTATTATAAAATATTTTATTAATAAAAATATGCAAAATTAAAGTTTTCATTCAAAGAATGTTTTCACCTATGTTACCGGGGGTTATATATAACTCTATCTCTCTCTATATATGCTGTCTGCCTGTGTGTGTGTGTATGTTTGTGTTTGTGTGTATTTGTGTGTATTTCTATGTATTTATGGAAGAAAGAAAGTTGATAGGGTGAAATAATCAGCATAGTTTCTTTGTGGTCTTTATATCATTTTCCTTGACAAACAATGGTAAGTTAATTAATATACACTGTATTTTACGTTTAATTTAATTCTCCTTTCTTAAAAAATGCAGTTGATTTGATATATAGGATTTCCCCAAAGTTGAAAAAGTATACCACTTATGATTAAAAGTGGATTAAATAGAGAAGAATCGACAAAATCTATAATAATATATGTATCAGATCCTGGGCTACTTGACCTTTGACCTCAAAATTTTACAAAATTACCTGTGCCACTGGCCTTCGAAATTTTACTAAAATACCTGTGCTATTGGCCTTCGAAATTTTACTAATATACCTGTACTACTATCCTTAAAAATTGTACGACCCCTGAGCGACTTAACCTCTTGCTAGTTCTGGATCACTTAACATCAGGCCGGTTCTAGTCCACTTAACCTCTGACCTACGCCACTGACCTTTAAACTTTTATGAAAAAAAACTGGGCCACATCGGCCACTGGCCTTCAAATATTTGAGAAAAAATATCTGAGCCACCTAGGCTACCGGCTTTCAAATTGTTTTAGAAAACCTGAGCCAGTGTGATCGCCAGAATATTTGTTATAACAACAAAAACCTGGGCCACTGACCTCCAATTTCTACTACGAAATCTGGGTCACAGGCGTTGACATTTTGATGAGAAAAACATGGACCGCTGATCTTGAAAATAGCTGTTATAACAACAAAACCCCACTGACATTAAAAAAAAGTTATTATGACAACAGGGCCACTATGCAAAGAAAAAATACATAAGATAATGAGGCACATAGTTTGCCACGAAATCTAGTTTGTCCTAGAAGAAAATAATAAGCATCAGATATCAGATATGGTCAATAGGGAAGCCATTTTGAAAACTATGTTATGTCTTCTTGTACTGGACAGATGTTCGCATCGACTTGTTTCTCTCAGAAACGCCTGGTTTTAACGATATTTAAGAGTTGAATTGTGAATTCATTCATCAATCTTTATTCCCTCCTTTTAAGAGAATAATCAGAAAGCAAACACTTATGAATAGTACAATAAATAGTTAGAGATATCACAGTAGCATGTTTATAAATATACACAACAGGCGCCCACACAAAGACAAAAATCCACTAGCTGTTTCAATGGAGATGTATAATCCTGTGGAGGATGTACTCTTTCAGCGTTAGACCGATGGTTCCAGCCATTGTGCCAATCGCTACAAGACGATATGGTCATATGGTTATCTTTCACTAGGCAAGTGACCTTCTAGAGATATCCCTAAGAATCAGAGAACTAAAATTAGTAGATTCCTATACACCTATACACTAGTACCATTTGAAAGTGAATATATATATATATATATATATATATATATATATATATATATATATATAGAGAGAGAGAGAGAGAGAGAGAGAGAGAGAGAGAGAGAGAGAGAGAGAGATTTATGGATTCATGTATATATTCAATCAGACTAACTATAGGAGTCATATTGCAGTCTGGTATTGAATTATAACAGTATAGTATGGTCCCGACGGATTCTGAATCGTACCCAGCACTAAATCTCAGAAACGTAATGTTGAAGCGCTATGGCTGGACTAGTCGATGTTTACGACGTGGGATTCCGCAGCTTTCGGCCATTCGGCAAATTCCGGAAGAGTCTGACATGAGTTGTATCCCTTTAAAGACTTTATGAGTAATTAGTTTATTGCCGTGCATGGAATAATTGACGAATAAATATAGAACGTCGATGCAGATTATCCTAGTGAACAGCCGGTATGCGGTTTCAGAATAGACAAAAATCATTATTAACGAAATTAAGGTATAACGTTATGAAATTTTTGACAAGCTATATGTTGACTATGTAACAAGCAGACGATGATTGTTTACATACCGCACGTGCGTCCGGAACATCCCATCATCCCTCCTTCTTGCATAGACTCTTCCGGCTTCCGGAAAGCAACCGAAACTTTATTATTATCTTCACCGTTGAGAGCCACAGTTTTTGAAAAAAAAAAAACTGTAGCATCGGACATCGGCAAGAATGAAAGAAATTTTTAATGTATTGAAGGAGCTTAATATTCTTATCTGCATTTGAAATTTGGCATGCTGTTAGTTTCTGAGATTTAGTACTGGGTATTATTCAGAATCCATCGGGACCATACTATAGTTTTATTAATGGGTACAAAGCTACACCATTTAAATTCTTTTATAGTTGTTGTATCGTCCTCAGTGAAAGTGATATGCCCCAATTAGGAAATATGCATTTTATTTTTGTCCTCAATAAAACCTATATGATCGGGAAGCAAGCACATGGCACACATGCAGACTCTTCTACTTTAACATGTGCTAACTTTATGTACTATTGCGTAATCTAAAAGACTTCTTGTGGTAGGTAATTGCTCCCTAATGAACATCTTTCGGAATTGACGAGTATGAAGGCTCTGACGGCGACCATCTTAAACACAGTGATATCGTTAGTTCTGGTAATGGAATGGTCATATAGACATTTACAACTAATAATAAAGATAAACGTGCTTCTTGCACAATGTATTTGGTTTCAAGAACAATCTGTGACGATCTGAGCACTAACATTGCCATCTTTTAGTCAGATTCATGTTCTTGTTATCGCTACTCCGTCTAAATAGATATTCATATATCATGGCGGTTTTGCTAAAGACATTTTCACCAAATGCTGCTTGCGAAATGCTGAAGATCTGATCTCCAACATGACTGCCTCGTTTACTATCTAAACTATGAGCTTTATAATCTTTCTATCTTTACTCCTTCTAAAAAGAAAGTCAAGTCGGCATGGTTTGAGTTTATACTAAATTACATTTCTGCATGTCTTAAAGTGTATTTTGATAACATTCAACCATAATAAACTGCAAACACTATATTTTAAACATGTAGGATCTTTTACATCTAACAATAATGTGAATGCAAGCAAACGGCTCATCTTGTTAATGGACTTTTTGTTTGAACCAACTTATAAAATGATTTGTTCATTTTATAAATGGGTTGGAACCAGATTCTATATTTAATTGATTATTTGAACACAAGAGCACCGCAGACGGCACATGAAGTTCGCCAACATTTGACCCCCAGACTTCATGGTTATGACTCAAGAAATAAATGGATCTCTCTCTCCCTCTCTCCCACAATCCCATTCTATCTCTCTCTCTCTCTCTCTCTCTCTCTCTCTCTCTCTCTCTCTCTCTCTCTCTCTCTCTCTCTCTTATTTTAACACATGTAACAACCTTTGTTTGAATTGGTTTAAGAAAACGTATATATTTGTCCAGAAACATAATGCAAAGGGAAATTATATTTTTTTATAATCTTGATTTTGAAGATATCCCTTGCCACAAATAATGGGGTTCTTTTTGGGGAAAGGAAAGATATGTTTCAAATTTCATAAACATTTATTGTGCAGTAGTGATCCTATTATAAAAAAAAATCTGCAAAGGCAAAATCTATTTTTAGGAACAGTGCCATTGACGTTAAAGCTGTTGACATCAAGATTGGCAGGGTCCTTTTTAGGCTCTGGGAAACATATGAACCAGTTTGCAATAAAATCTTTGCACTACATCTTAAGTTATTTGCTAGAAATGAAATTTAATGATTTAGGAATCAGTAGTGCGAGTTTCCTTGAGCTTTCCCGATCTGCTTTAGATATTTTTACATTTATGTTGAGGTGTGACAGTATGAAAATATGTACCAACAGTATGTGACACCCCAATATAAATGTCCAAACATCTAAAACAGGGTGGGAAAGGTCAGGGAAATCTCGGACTGGGGAATCATTAGCTCTACGGTCAATGTCACTGCTAGTAAACAAAATTAGAATTTGCCTATGCATTTCATTTCCATTTACATGCGTACCTGTACACAAAGTATGTGCATCAAGTATAAAGGATTGATAACGGTCTTAAAATGTATAAATGTTCCATATACAACACAACAGTCCATTTTAGAGCTCTCTATGATCACGTGATACTGTGAGTCATGGTTTTGAATTCATACAACTTTTACATGTGACAACGAAAAATAACATACACTATAGTTATGATTATTTGGATTAGATTTTCAGGCATTGAATTCATAAAACATTCAAGTCTTAGAATGAGAAATTACTCGAAACTTTAAGATCAAATTTATCAGATGCAATTTATGATGACTGGATAAAAGTTTCAGCTTTTGGTACTTTTACCCCATTAAAATTTGGACATCGTTTGCTTGGGTGGAAGTATGATTTTTACAAACTGTGTTTTGAGAAAAAGTAAAAAGAATTGACTTGATAAGTTATATCAATTCAAGGCCAGATTTGTGGTTGTTTGCTCCTCTATAATATTCCTGCAAATTTTACAGCTTTTGCATATCCGAATCTATGATTTACGTTTGTTGAGTTTGTAGTAAAAGTCTGAAAAGTTTTACTTGAAAAAGATCAAGGAATTCAAGGGATAGATATTCAGTCTCCATAAAGTGGATTACTTGCTAGGATCTGGGTAAAAACAGCAAGAATCCCAAAATGTGTGCAGAAATCTACAGTGAAAGCCTGGGGAGCGAAACATGCCCTGTGGAAGAAATGATCATTACAGTTTCTAATTTCATTTTTGTTTTCTCCACTGAACATACTCTAGTCTAGTCAATTTCACATTATTTCTTGAAAAGCTCTGAACATACACTAGTCTTGTTAATTTCGTGTCATTTCTTGAAAATAAGGCATTTTTCTCTTTACTTCTCTGGGATAATACAATTGTCCCGATGTTACCTACGTAGTCAGAAAACTGATCGAATATGCTAATTAATGAGGGGTCCACACGATACACTTCCCAAGAACATTGGGAGTCCGAGACAGTGGTGGCGCGAGGGTTCGATGCTCCCGGGGGCAATGTTCTTCAGTGGCGCCCCTACTTTGCCACAGAGACCAGTTTTTATGTCAGTTACCAACCTCCATCACCCCGACCCCCATCTACGCCCCGGTTACAGCTAAAAAAAAAGCTCCCAACGGCGACCCCATCCCCCACCTCCCTTGCCCAGGTTTGTCAAGAAACTGCGAGATGCTTTCAATCTCAGCAGTTATAAAACAAAACTAAAAAGAAGGAAGAAATGAACTTCTGGTGTGTACCTGCAAATTCCTCAGGGTCATTGTAGTGTCAGTCCCATGAAAGGACTCTTTGCTTAACGAGAATATGTATCCAGAATGAATTTCAATAAGCTTCTTTTCAACAGATTTTTTAAAATACCTCTTCAGTACGGAGAATTTATACGAAGTTTATTTCATATTACTAACTGTGAGTGTTTAAAATACACAGCCATTTTAAACAGTTATTCCCGACTGGACGTTAACTTTACCGTATTTGTGCAAACACTTCAACCAATTGAACAACAGTCTCATGTTTGAGTTTTCGATTATTTCTATACGGTTTTCATATTGTTGTAAGATTTTGCATGTCATTGATTTCTGAAATGGTTACGATCAATAAATGAATTGATGACACTCAGCATAAAAGGCTACAAAAGCTGTGGCTTCTGATCATGTTGCATGACAGTCAGCATTAAAGGCTACAAAAGCTAGACTTCTGATCATGTTGCATGACAGTCAGCATAGAAGGCTACAAAAGCTAGACTTCTGATTATGCTGCATGACAGTCAGCATAGAAGGCTACAAAAGCTAGACTTCTGATTATGTTGCATGACAGTCAGCATAAAAGGCTACAAAAGCTTTGGCTTCTGATCATGATGCAGTTTTATAACAGCGAGCAAAACTGTATGCGAATAGCTGGGGTGACGGTTACATGTGAAACCCATACAAATCTTAAACTTTCCTAAAACCTCAAAAAATTTATATATTTATCGCTAACTACTTTAAAGATAATATACTTTCCTTGAGTCGTTCCCTTGCACCCAGAACTTTAGAAATAATTAAGTGTTTCTCAGCTTACCATGAAATATGAGAAGATATATATATATATATATATATATATATATATATATATATATATATATATATATATATAAAAGGTACACATGTTAAACACATAATGTAGAAACAAACATCTCAAATACATGTATATTTGTGTATTAGCAGTATAGTTTGTCACTTTGGGACATAAAAGGAGTCCTATGTTACAAGTGGTCTTGGGATTATGGGGCGTAACGGGAACTGAACATGGGAATAACATAATGGGGCATAAGGGGAATTTAACATGGTCTTGGGATTATGGAGCATAAGGGGAATTTAACATAGGAATGGCATTATGTGGTTGTGCGTCGCGCCTTCATGTTGAAAAAATTGATGGAGCATAACTGAAAATTTAATGTTAAAAATGTCCATAGGTTTAACATTAGTTTAGCACTGTGGGGCATAATGGAAATTTAGCATGGGATTGACACTATGAACTCTAACGGAAATTTAACATGTGTGGGTCTCTCTGGTCTCCAACGGGAAACGTAATGCTAAAAACGGCCATAGGTTTAACATACACTTTGACTGACCAATACCTATTGATGTACTATTCAAAACCCAGTTATATACTATCAACATCCCACATTTAGTTATTTGTTAATACTAGTACGTGTATCCAAAGAGGGCCTGCAATAAGAAGGGTTTCTAAACAAAAAGCAACTCCATACTTCAGAATCTGAAGGTCATCATGTTGGCATTTAAACTCGCAACACTTGCTTGATAACATGTTGGATCCACGGTCATCTATTGTTTAGTGAACTTTTCATGACCCTTCGCTCATATTTTTATACAAATGTATAGGAATGTTGGGATGTGTCTACATTGGTAACAGTCTGGAGATATAATTCAAAGGACAAATAATTCCAGTCTGAATTAAATTCACTGTATTTAAAACCTGTTTTAGGTCAGTTGTTCAAAGAAGCAATGATTCTTAAAGAAAATGATATCTTAACTCAAGATCATGTCGTCGTTTGTACAGACTATTGGGATTTTCTCTAGTCCTTGGGATAACTTCCTTTCCTCATTTGATATGCAATCAATCTTGAGTCACAACCTTAACCACTCAGCCACTGTGTTTCCCCCTAGGTTTCATACACTGTAACTAAATCACATGTTTCTTACAGTTGGGATGGTGAAATACCTTATAAACAAATTCAGCACGTTTGAAGTCTTGAAAGTAACCCTTAAAAGTGGGTGGTAATCAGTGTTGATTAAGGCTGTATATGGACACACTCCAATAATTATTTATAGTCTATAGAATCAGTCTAGATGAAGAGATGTATTAAAGGTAACATTTAAAACTTGGGATGAATGCCGTTGATGAATAGATCAGCACGAAAATTATTATTATTATTATTATTATTATTCAAAATTACTTACTGCGCATTTCTTTATATTCAAAGGCTGATTGTATTCATTTTTAGGCAATTTTTGTTTATTTTTTTTTTAGGTTGGTTTTTTTTTGCTGACATTGACATTACACGTGAAATTAGAATGCCGATTAAAGAAAACTATGGAAGATGCAGATGATGTTTGTTTACTTGTGTCACATGACGGTTCCCATAAGGCTCAGCGTTGTATCAATAATGGACTCTTTCACAACAGACCAATCTTTTGCAGTATGGATCAAAAAAATGGTGTTGCGCTCTATGTCGATACGAAATATGTTTAAATCATTCGTCCGCACGAATTCCGTAATTTTAGCTACATTTCGAGCAGCTGACGTGAAAATTCAATGAGAAACAGACGCGGATATCATTCGCCATGCTGCACGGAACTAACTTTAATCTGTTCGTGTAACATATTTTACACTTATACGTAGAGGTCATGACCCTTAAGGTATTTGTATAGAAGAAAATATCTCACTGAAGCAATCACGAGTAGGAGAGGGTGTTATCATAACATTAGTTTCCCTCTTTTAACTGATAGAAACATGTGCCTATACCCGATAGTTTAGATCTCCGTTTGGATGCTTGAATTACACACACACACACACACACACACACACACACACACACCTTTTTCGCCCTTGACTCTGGTGCTCCTTTGTTGAGAATATTTCACAATCATTCATGGGGAGAGTCACACAGCTATGTCAATCCATTATCCAGGGATTTTTCTACCATTTTCAAAAGGGGTCCTGGGGTCCATGGAACTGTGAACTTTATGCCTAGAAGGTCACATTAGGAATCTTTTTTTCATCTTTTTTTCACACTGTTAATTCACAAAAATTAACAAAGAAGAGATTCTAGAACATTTAAATACTTCCAATGCGCAGTGTCTAAACTAAGGACGGGGGGAGCTGGGGGGGGGGGGGCCGATTCGGATGAAATAGTTGTCCTATAATCCTGTCCTGTCATTTCGCCTAAACAGATTCCTAAAGCGAAGTTGACTTCACCTTGCATCGATTTCACCACATTCCCTCCATCCCCGCCCCTCCCCCTTTAATACAATGTATTAATAATCAAAGTAAACGTCTCAGTGTTCCAGTCATAGAGAAAAGTGTAAAATTAGAAAAAGAATTTTAATGCTCTCTTGTAAATTTTGGTGCTAATTTTTAATGATCATAAATGCCAGAAATTACATTGCTATCAATGGGATTCCCGCTGAAAATTCGCCCTGATTCTTGAAACAAGAAAGAAAAAAAAAAACAAAAAAAAAAAACAAGTGAATAATTAAATTTTCGTAGCCCAATATAAGAAGCGAATTATTACTCAGTGGACGTATTCAGGCCCAATGCCAATCAGTTTATCCAATATTTGATCCTATAAACGTATGAAAAGAGAACGTCTACTATGGAAACTGTGTATGTCACCTATTTTCAATGTTGCCTTGTTATCTAATACACCAACTGTGGTGAAGGAAAATAAAAAATGTTTTAATATTTTTATACAGTTTTTATAGCATTTCAAAGTATTTTAATCATCTGAAGTAAAAATATGCAAAAACAGAAGTTCAAAGTGACTATTTTGAATATTATATATTTTTTAATTTCTTCGTTTTCTTCTCCCAATTTTCGCCATGTACGCCATATTCTGGCTGAAGAAGGAAGTTATTTCGCCCAAATATTAGAGTCCAGCATGGATCCTGACTCATTAGCCTATGTTATTTTTACTCTTAAGATTCCTTGCTATACTCATTATTGTAACTTCTCGCCCAAAATCAGTATAGTAAAGGACATGGGTTTTGTTTGTTTGTTTGTTTGATTGTTTTGTTTTTACAAGTTCTGATTGGGAGTTTCTTATTCTCAGCTTGGGAAACTATTACAGTTTTTGGCATTGGGCATGGAGAAGAAATTTCGGCCCCCAAACAGGCCCAGAAAAATCGCTGTAATATCTCAATTTCCTATATTTATTTTGCAAGTGAATGCAGTTTTAACGGTCAGCGATATGCCCAAACACAATGGATTTCAGATTAGGAATGTAATGTATATACTGGTAGTTATATTTATAAATTGGCATCGTCAAAAACGGTGGAACAAGGATGAAGGTAATGGCATCAGATGCTTACACGATGCAACACGATAACCAACTAGGCAATAGGCAGGCGAAATTTAATTCTCTATATATCTCTCTCTCTCTCTCTCTCTCACTCTCTCTCATATGCCATAAGGGACAAAAATAAGAAGAAATCTGTGGAGTAAGAGAAACAAAATAATTGAGAGCATGAATACCTTGAACTTCGAGATTAAGATCAACTGTATATAAATTTAAATATTTGAATTACCTCTTGTTGGTTCGTCATTTTGCTTAGTCTATTCTCCACACGTTTTGATGTACTCGCCGCTGATCGAATAGACTCGCTTGTGGCAAGCCATCGGGGCCATATCGTGAAAACAGGCTCGATTATGCTAATTCGGGGAGAGCCAATCAGAAGATACTTTTCAATCATATGATCTCTTTAAGTCATGGTAATCGAGATCCCACTTCACGTAATCGAAGTACCTGGCAAGCCAACAAGGCCATAACGTGAAAATACTTTGCGTTCTCCTGGATCGAATTCATTTATTCGATGCTCTAATGCGCGATGTCTAGAGAGCCATTCTGAAAAGTCGATTTAAGTTTAATTGCTTTTTATTTTAAGTATATAGTGATCGAAAATGCAATATGATAAAAACATTGTTTCTATTGAGAGACTACGTGACTGAAACAAATGTTCTAAAAGAATCTCTCGAGATCGCGTATTCGACTATCGAGAACGTTAATTCCTGTGTTTTTTCTCGAATCCGTGATGATGATTGATGACGATGATGATGATGATGATGATGATGATCATATATATATGCTCACACACGCACGCGCACACACACAGTTGATAGAAGAGAAAAACGAATGAGATCAGCATGTGACGAAGTTCTCTAGATGCATGCTTTCTCAGAAAAAGAATCGACGCCTATCCGTAACAATCATTTGTACAGACTTTAAACAGACTCTCACTCGGCATAGATCTCTCAGAGTCACGCGAGAGTCAGGTTGAAAGAAACTTCGATTCAAGGGCATACGAACAATATATACACCAGGAAACACACAACAGACACATTCACTTAACCATTGACCTCATGATAAATTTGTGGTCGGATAGTAAATTGATATAAAGTGCGTGCTACCGTGCTTCTATATGACCCTTTCTAGAGTTTGTAAATCATGAAAGTTCTTGTGTACATATATCCTAAAAGAAACACCAGGTCGTTTGTTTTCGCGACGTAATGCACGACTGTCAGTTGTTTGCTTTTCGGATGACTGACATATTCGATGTGATGAAATATTCAGTTTTTTCCGTTCGGAACCGACCATTTAATAATTTTCCGCGGGGTGGGGGTGTGGGGCAGGAGGGGAAGGTAAGGTGTTTTTTTCTCTTAAATCCTGGCTCTCAAATAGCCTGAAAAATGTAAAAGGAACAAACAATATCCCGGCTCGAAACAAAATCCCAGCCCCACCCACCACCCCAACAACCCCGCCCTACCCCACCACCCATACTAAATGATCAGTCCCTTATGGCTTCCACAATTTTAAAGAAAAGAGGAAAGTTATTGCACTACATAAATATGTTTATCGACGTTACAATTATTAAAGTCAATGCGTTTGGTAAGAATGCTATGAGTTCTTGCAAGCATATGATGACACATATTGATTTGAACACTTGCGATCTAATGTACGTGAATGTTACAAGGATAAAGACCGAATTTTGACCTCAGTCGAATGAAGGTTTACTAAAAATATCCGGATGCAAAAGCGATCGAAAATTGGCTACTTTTATTTACAGATTAGATGTGTTTCACTTATGTTAAGTTAGGTCTATTTCCGTGTTTCAGCTATCCAGTCAGATACACATGTACATGTATTAGATTAACGCTATTTCCGTGTTTAAGCTATCGTGTCCGATATACACTTATGCTATTTGATAAGTTTGTGCATCGCAAGAAATCCTACACAATCCTATCCAATCATGTGCATATCGAATAGATTCGGCTTATATGAATTTAAGCTTCACACATATGTAGTTTATCTAATAAATCAAATTAAAATTATGGCTGAAAATGTCATACAACTTAGGGCGGGCCCATCCGTGGTTGGTTATCAGCTTCCGGATTTCAAGGGTTACCAGAAACTAGTACATGCATTAGTCCAATTACATTAGACATAGCATTTCAAACTTTCAATATTTACGTTTTTATGCTGATATTTTCAAGTTTATTTTCAGAGGGAATGCAAAGTCAAATCGTTTTTCTTAATTTTCTTTATGCTCGTTAAGCATAGTCCAGCTTGCGAATGTGTAAACAGGTCTAAATTATGTATTTGACATGAAATAAACATGTACTCTTTCTGTTTTGAGACTGAAATCATCATAAAGCACTTACATGCGTTTAGAATAAAAATGAAATCCCAATTTTGTGCATTTTGTACAAGTGTTTTGTTTTTCAAGATGTCAAAGTTCGACGGGGCAATCAATGTTTTGTGACGAAACGCATTTACCCACATGGCAAGAAGAAAAATCATTGCTTTATTGTAGTTTCTTTTCGATTAAAAAGTTGTTTGGTATTTTATTTTACAAACATACCACCATATCGCTACTATGGCAGACACAACTGCTGAAATTTGCTGAAACCAGCAGAATTTTGGAGATTAAGCCATCCCGTTGGTAGCAAAAGTTAATATCAGATTATAAATATTAAATGTCAGCTATCGGCATACATTCGAGGTATGGTCAGTAGGATTGACCTCAAAGTTGCGAATGATCCCACTGCAGATAACATTTAAACGGCATGCGCAGTGAAACACAAACAGATCCCATCCTCATACTGTCAGACATGGTCAGAAACCCACGTTTGATAGATTCCGTGAAAGGAGTGGTAACGGAATCGATCACACGTGGGTTTCCGACGGTGACTGTCAGATAACAAACTTGGTTTATCCGTGTAAAACCCTTCGAAATAAACTGTAAAAAAAAAGTTCACGATGTCAATTATTCATGAATCATTATTACTTCTTTATTCTTTTTGTCATTAAAGTAAATTTACTCTTTTTGTAAATACATTTATTCCAACTCTAGAAAATGTGTACAAACTGGATAACCATTACATACTATTGACACGTAATTCCCTTCCGCCCAATTATCTAAGAAATTATTTCTCAATATAGATAGAAAAATATGGATACATCTGATTTAATCCACGTCATATTTTGTTTATTATTTTTTGAAAAGAAATGTCACCGCCCCCCCTCCAATGAAATGACCAGTCCCCAAACAGCAATACAAAACAACAACAACAACAACAAAAAGCAGAAACATGCATTTTATTAGCATGTAAGGAAATGTATTCCAAGAGAGGCTCTTTTGATTGTGTTGCACACAGAATCAGAGAAATTGTTCATTTCGTTTTCACACATGCGAAGTTCTTGTATTTTGTTGATCTATGTGCTTGTGCAAAAGAAAATATAAAGTCCAAGATAACAAATCTATAATAATCAAACATTATTCGTAGTGACATTCAATTTAATCTTATGAAGTAACTAGTTCATATGGTTGCATGCAGAATTTCTACATGAATTTTAATTACACATACTAGTATTACTTTTTATATATTTATCGAGACAAAGATTTTGTAACGAATGCCCATGTAAATTAGCATTTATAAATGCAAATGTACTTATTATATCCCCTGCTTCAACCGTCGGGCCTCCGGGAGCTTCTGTATTTTAAGCGTTTCCAGGCATAATTTTACCCATCAAACTGTAAGAAAACTTACTCGAGGAAACATTCCGGTTGAGTCGCGCCTAGTGTGTGTGTGTGTCTGTGTGTGTGTGTGCGCGCGCACACACACACGGGGAGGCGGGACGCTGCACCGGCTGCCCCTCCCCCGATCCGCTACTGCGTCCGTCTGTCCGTACATATCCTAGATTAACTCTAATGTTAAAGCTTTTTACTTAGCTAATACAAAGGCGCGCTAGACAAAAAGGGGTCTCTTATTTTCTTTAAGGCAATCATCACATGTAAGACTTCAATGTGGAATAGGAACCATTTCAAATGCTACAATGCTCTTCAAAACTTATTTGACAAGTACATGGTTTACTAAGTCCTAAACACCGCAGTCACAATTGAAATTATTGTAGTAAAGGAAGTACTTGGCCTTTGCTTTTAACAGTTTGCTCTGTCCATTTGAAGTTTCGAAGTGGTGTGATAATATGTTTTGTCAACACTTGTGTTGACATAGTTTTGTTTGGCGAATTCGACTTTTTTATTAGTAACAGTACCAGTGGGTTGAGCCGTGCAATTCTAAATTTGTTAAACACTTGATTGATGAGCACACTTACTGTTGGAGAAATAAGAGGTGACAGCTGCAATGGACCTTGTATTTTCTCTTCTGATAAGTTTCCATCTAGTTATTGCTGGTGACCTCTGGGATATTTCAATATGTGATGTCAGGAGATGCCAATACTTTTGATAGGATAATTCAGCTCATATTCACATGCAAAAAAACACATCGTAAATTATAGGAAACACGACTTTACAGTAATTGGAGTTTGCGTTGGGTGGTATTATTAAACCTGGTTGTAGTTGTGACCTACATTAAACGGAGAATAGGATCTCACGAAATAATTATTCCATTCAAATACTGTGAAAGTTATTAAGATCTTTAAATCTTTTGGATAATGTGGGAAGGACGAAAGTGCTGGAAGTTGTGTTAGAACCATGACTATCTTTTTACCGTCATTTTTGGGGTTGTTACTTTTTGTGTCAGTTGAGTTTGACCGTATATATTTTGCTTATATTATTTTCATTGACGTTTTATTACTTACTTGATTTCATTTAATTTATTTGATGATATTACTACTCAATAACGTCACCAATTGCGTGAGTTAAAGGACTCTCACGTAATGATTAAAAAAAAAACGGCTAACCTTACGCAAGAGAAAATCAGTATTAAAAAATCATGTTATGATTGAAAAATTATTAGACGCATTATGAATAACTCCATCGCGGTTTGACTACTGATAATTATCACATGGGGTGTCGTTCGGAAAGGACTATCGAGTTTCTCACTAGTTGTAACGATTGGTAATTATAATTAATATTTAGGTGCCAACTGATTATAGTCAGATCAGTAACAACTAATGACACCAGTGATAATTAGTTTTCTACTACTAGTTGATGTTAATAATATTAGTAATTACCGGCGACATCAACAAATATTTGTAATATTTCTCTTTTATGCGTAAAAATATAATGTCACTAAAAGAGAGAAATCGTGGCGAAAAAAACATCATGGATATCCGTGAAGCACGTGGAAAAGAGTCTGCGGAATAGATACGAAAACGTTAACGGATAGGGTCACACAGATTTGGGGAGATTTACCTCGTCAACAGGAACCGCGAGTGTCAGACAATAACGTGTATATGAACCCGATCAAGACTCTAGTGGAAGAAACATTATAAGAAGCAATGTGAGAACATGTATAAGAAATAAACAGAATTGCAAATACTTATACACAACATCGAAATAACATTGAAGCATATAAAGCCTATGCGAATAATAATTTTCAACCGCTAGAAGCTGAAAAAGATAAACATGCATCTCGAAAAAAATATGATTATGAATATATTGAAACCGCAAACAGAAATGTATTGGATGAAATGAATAATTAAATAACGTCATGGAAGCAAATGATATGCAAAAAATAGTTGACCATCTGATATCTCTTGAAGTAAAATATTGTGTAGTCTTGGAAATGCGAAGTGATGTTGTCTTGGAACGATTTAATAAAATCAAACAACAACGTGCCAGTTGAAGATGCACACTATCGAGTGAATACAGAATCATAAAAGAATTACAATCGATGGTGGAAAAAATTGACGATGATGTTCCTGTGAGAAAACTTGGTAAAGTTGCAACGTTGTTAGAACGAGTTCGTCGGGATCTTGGTAAACAATTTAATCGACGACCTAATAATCATGAACTTGCCAAAACACTATGACAATTAGTCAGCGATAATTTACGACAAGAAAAAATGATAAATTAGGTGGAAGTAATAACTGATCATAATGGGAGATATTCCTAAACGGGAAGCACGTCGATGTGGTGGTGATAATCATGATGATATTAGCACATCTATGTTTAAGTTAAATTTTACAACGCCGTTAACAAACGAATCAAAAAAGAAAAACAAAATAATTCGACACTTGTACGTGTATTTTTTCCCCTGAATTTTATATATATTTTTTTTTTATATGATTGTTTATGCTATTCTTGCGCGTATTTGATCACAAATACGTCTAAAATTATCCGTTTAGGACAACACCATCACGAGTTCATCCGTGGATATATTTAAATTATCCTTCGCGTTCGAGTGCAACTTAGTAATCGTATTTAGGTTACTCTTCGCTGGGGTCAGTATTTCAACGTTGGTCAGCGTACGTGTACGTAACCGTGACGATATAAGTTTTCCTGCCGCGCTAGTAAACCCGGTTATGATCGACATCGCATTAACAGCAACACCAGCTGGTGCGCCAACGATTATGAGTATTGTCACAATTCCGTCTACACCAAGAATGACCGTGACTGCCGCTGATGTAGCACAAACAGCATCAACTATGTTACATGCGCTTTCGTATTTATTTATAAGTCTAATACGTTTATTTATTTTATCAGGCAGTTGTTGTTCTGATTCTAAGATTTTACAATGATGAAAAAGTTGCGGATCAAATCCATAATTGTTGTCACTGTCTAACGTTGATGTGCTTCCACGTTGAGCATGTTGCAGACTCATAGTTGTTCTATCAATAATGTTATTAAAAATTGTAATTGAGTCACAGAATAATGTTATTGAAAACTGTAATTGAGTCACAGAATAATGTTATTAAAAATTGTAATTGAGTCACAGAATAATGTTATTAAAAACTGTAATTGAGTCACAGAATAATGTTATTGAAAACTGTAATTGAGTCACAGAACAATGTTATTAAAAACTGTAATTGAGTCACAGAATAATGTTCTTGAAAACTGTAATTGAGTCACAGAATAATGTTATTAAAAACTGTAATTGAGTCACAGAATAATGTTATTGAAAACTGTAATTGAGTCACAGAATAATGTTATTAAAAACTGTAATTGAGTCACAGAATAATGTTATTAGAAACTGTAATTGAGTCACAGAATAATGTTATTAAAAACTGTAATTGAGTCACAGAATAATGTTATTAAAAACTGTAATTGAGTCACAGAATAATGTTATTAAAAACTGTAATTGAGTCACAGAATAATGTTATTAAAAACTGTAATTGAGTCACAGAATAATGTTCTTGAAAACTGTAATTGAGTCACAGAATAATGTTATTAAAAACTGTAATTGAGTCACAGAATAATGTTCTTGAAAACTGTAATTGAGTCACAGAATAATGTTATTAAAAACTGTAATTGAGTCACAGAATAATGTTATTAAAAACTGTAATTGAGTCACAGAATAATGTTCTTGAAAACTGTAATTGAGTCACAGAATAATGTTATTAAAAACTGTAATTGAGTCACAGAATAATGTTCTTGAAAACTGTAATTGAGTCACAGAATAATGTTCTTGAAAACTGTAATTGAGTCACAGAATAATGTTATTAAAAACTGTAATTGAGTCACAAAATAATGTTCTTGAAAACTGTAATTGAGTCACAGAATAATGTTCTTGAAAACTGTAATTGAGTCACAGAATAATGTTCTTGAAAACTGTAATTGAGTCACAGATTGATCTTTAGGTGGTATGGCAAGTAAGTGTATCTCGATCCAGCTATATTTTTTTTCACTGGAAATAACCGTGTTTTTGGAATATTTAAATCTCCTGCGATTACTTCACCGGGTGTATTACGTTTTCCGAAAACTACGACAATGATACATGTGTTTTTAATTCCAAATGAATCTAACATCTCCCCGTGCGATACGTGTTATTTCTGACAAGTTTTTTTTTTTTTTTTTTTGGGAAATATCAAACTTGGATTTTTTTTTTTTGCCAATTGGTTTAACGTTTGTTTACCGTACTTATCGAGAAATATAACCAGCACAGGTTTGTGATGACCACTTTGTTCTTGACTAAGCAATCGTTGACTCGCTTTGACGCTGTTCTTGTTTCATCGACAAGCGACCTGATTCCGCCCGTGCTAGCACTGTAATTCCTAGTTGGCCACGAGTTGGCGCTGTCGTCGTAAGATGATTCCACTCGGCGAGTTCTACCTGGCCAAGTTCTAAAATCCACGTAATCGTATACGACGGTATATTAACGCCATTTTCGCGTAGATATTGATCTACTAGTGACGAGAAATTTTTGTCTATGCCCGCTCGAGCCCCCAGCTGATCCAAAACGCCATCGCAAGAAACTATACCAGAGACTTCGTCGTCCGAGTTATGCGCTGTAAGATCTTTTTCATCATTCATCGTATATCAAAAGCTCATGTTGTCAAATACAAATACCAAAAATATCAAGGTGCAAATGTAATGTGATCCCCTCATTTAATTTTACGGGTATGTTAAATGTAAAATAATTCATTGCGTTACCAGTTTGTTTTACTGAACAATATAAAGTTTTTGTATCACTTCTACGAAGAGGATCAAGAGGTGTAAGAATACTAATTCCAGTATGTCCCGAATCGTCAGTAGTCTTTGCATGAAGAAAGAATATATAATTTCCAGACCGTGTCACTGTGCCAAAGTTGCCAATGTATGGAGAAATTACCTTCAAAGCGTCTTCTATTACATAATCACCAGACATGACATCATCGCTTATGATATTGTGGCCTCTGGCAGCAATTTTTCTGAACTTTGTGTAATCATCAATAATTGTAATATCTGGGACATATTTGAAAGCTTTTGAGCGTACAACTACGCTATGATCACCATCGACGGACGCAGGGTCAGGTACAATAGTAGTGTCAGATACTGTTTTAGACTTAAAAGCAGTATCATCGACGTATTTTTTGTCGCGGCTTCGCTGTCGTTGGCATCATCACGTAACCGTTTAATCTAATTTTCCATTCACGTTCGATGACGTCAACATATATTTTTGTCGCGGCATGTCTATGGTTCACCGGATTTCTTAATCCCGCGTTAACGTTACATCCTATGTTTAGGTCTCCATTCATTTTATCACCACTTCGCATTACTTGTTCATATTTTTAATAAATTTCGTAGTGATACCAGAATCTAAGTCTCCTCCGTTGTTGGTTGTTACAAAATTGCCTACGGTGTTAGTAGGTAATTTAACAAGTATGCTTTCGCTTTGTACATTGGATGATTTCAATTGTCCTTCACGATTTTGCAACACAAGGACTTCACCAGGGTCAACTTGAACGACTCGGTTAATTAACTCATACAGATAATTTTTCGTGGCAAACCTTGACACGTCAATGGCGGTGCGACCAACACGCGTATGAGTTGCACGTGATCGTCTATAAATATCTATATTATCTCGCGGAGTATATTCAATTCTGGCCTTGACAGGATCAGTTGAGTTATCGATTGGACGTAACGCACCAATGACTTTGTGTCCATATGTGACTATCTGGCGCGGTCTGAGTCAGTAACGTTAAATAAAATAATGGTTTTGATTTATTTCGTTTGTGTCTATATATGATCAACAACTACACTCGGTGGTGCTAACCCGTACGAATAAAAAAAAAACACTACCACGTGGATAAATCGCGTAGGCGACCCAATGTGTACCTGGCCCTGTCGACGAATCTAAATTAAGAATTCCAGTTTTGTACGTGTGTGGAATCATCGACGATAATTCATCTCGAATAAAAACACCTCGAAATGTTTAATTCCTGGTGTGGGTTCAAGTAAATCAAAATTGGAGAACGGCAACGTGCTAGCACGTCGCATATTTTCTACTTGCTCGCTAGTCGAAATCCTCGCCCTTTTTTGTTTTGGAATTTCTTTCCCGGTTGCTTTTTTAATGCCATTCCGGTGCTGCCACGGCGATCAACACTGGAATCGCAGCAAGTAATGGAAATATTCTGCCGTGTTTCTCCATTGCGGCAACTTTGGACTCGGACAATTTAAGAGTTACTCCACGTGGTCGTCGTTTCGCAGTATTGAGTTGTTTTAATTGTGTCGCCGTTAACATCATCGGATGTGTCCCTGACAGATTTGCCCGAGGTAGTTTTATATTTATCCCGCATTTGTATGCAATCACGTGATTTAATTTTCGAAGTTGACCCCAAGTCAACGTCAGTGTTACACTCTGATATGACATGATTTTATTTTATTTTTTGTGCGTGTTTATGTGATCGATCATGAGTTTTCCACGGGGGCATTAACGATTCTCATTCTGCCACCAGCACCTTCGAACAGCAAAGTTTTGTCGGAAAGAATTACAGCGATACATATGTATTCGGGAATTCCAACACCCGTACCATCCAAATTGTGTTTTAAAGTACATGTCGACGACGGACTGTCTAACAAATCCAAATGTTCGATCAAAATGTAATAAATTGGTTACAATGTAAAATATTTCCCGCTGTGAGCTGTGTAGTCCAGTTTCGATATTTTGATCTCGTCCCATGTATTATATCAACTAATGATATGGACGTGCGATTTGATTATTATTAAAATCGAGTACAACTTCTTCTGCAGGTTCTTGATGGACTCTTAGCCGTAACGACACATCATTTACTCCCATTTGATAAGAAGCCATACAGTTACGGTCTTGAGAGTTTAACTGTTCTACGTTTTGAAATGCTACAAATAAGTGATGTGGTGCTGAAATTCCTTGTTGAGCACTAATTTGCCAACTAAACTGACCATTGACCATTGCACTTCGTATAGAATCTGTAGTCAATGAGAGCCACGACAACGTACAAGTACCACCTTGTGACATTAAAAAAAACAAACACGTTTCTGCGGTCAACGTTGTAGTCACCGCTGGCATCCACAACGCGAGTTTGGACAGTTCAGTTCGACCAATTTGCTGGTGCGTATGCACCAATGGCACGCGAAAGAGCTTTGTTGTCATCACTGCGTCGAGTTAATACCAATGTGTGTTTAGCACCAAAAAAAAAATAATTAAAAAAAAATAACTTTGCGGACATATCTAAATATACCAAATATATGCGACAGCGGAATCGCACAGGAAAATTGACCTTGTCCGTTAATTTGTTTACGACGCTATGCAAATCCTAAGTTAAAATTGGGGTCGGGATCTTTTAACCGTCGATCATCAGCATTTGTCTCAATTGGTATTTCACACTGATTAATATCAGCACTGCTACTTCCATCTTTGATAAATATCAAAGACGGTCCATTGCTTTGAGCATAATCGTTGCTGTATCTAGCCAAACCTAGTATCGTCGTGGGCACGACAAGGTTATCGAGACACGCCTCGATTTCGTTATTGTTAACAAGGCAACGTGCACTATTAAAAAGTGCCATTATACCGTTGTTGACAAAGCTAACAATTTGTGTCATCCGCGTATGGGTTACCGTTGTCGGCACGCACAAGTCGCCCTTCAACTTCGATGAAAGTTTCACATCGAAGAAAATAACGACTCGTATCATGAACTTGTAATTCTATTCGTCCACGGTCGTTAGGAACTCGTGCTTCGAATGAATAAAATTGAAAATCACGTAACACAGGGTGCTTTTATGTCAAACTCGGGATCAGATACATCTTTGAAATTGCTATGCTGATTTTTTAAAAACATGATCATCGTTTAAATTCCTAACACGTCGACGTCGCCAATGATTGTAACCTCGGTTGGTTACTCCGCGGTGGGAATGCGCTAGCGCATCAAGACCACTCTCCATGGCTCAATTATCGATTGTACTATCAAGTGAAATTTGTTGTTGTACCATTTTCCTCGCGAGTGGACTTTCCCAACCAGTGGAAACGTGTTGTTTTACAAGTGCTTGTAACAGTTCTTGCGCGGCATCATTGATAACTTTACTGACGCTAGCGGGCATATCCGCGCTAGATTCTATTAACGGTAGAACGGCTTGTGGTTTGCGTCGAGCTAATCGTGCTAAACGTTCACGTAAAGATAAAAAAAACTATTTCGGGTACGTGATCCAATTTCATCTAAAGCACGTGTTTTAACAGTATCGACGACACGCATCCCAGCTTGTTTCGCAAATGGAGTTAATTTTGCTAACACCGCTGGAGCACCTCTGATTAATCCTTGGACGACATCACCAAGACCATTTCTGCAATATGTAGCATAGACAGGTTTACGTGGATTTATCACTCTGACGAGTAACACACGAGCGTGTACTACGGTCATTTTTGTATAAAGTTTCTTTATTTTTTAAACGAACGTGTTTACAACGCATAAGCGCGATGCGTTTACACATTGTCGACTCGATCTCGTATACATAATCCTTTCGCGAGAGTTAATCCACGAAGATCAAGCAAATGTTCATCATGATCCATAAGAGCAAAACGAAGACGTCTTATCGCTGGATTATTACACGGGAAATATACCAGCGACGTTGGCGTGACCGTGATGAGATCACCCAGGGCAACATCAGGGGAAAAACAAGACAAGATATATCCTTGACAGGCAAATCCAGTGTCGGTATAGCTTTGATAACTTTCACTGACAGCGTCACATGCTAAATTTATCGCGGTCGTCGATGTAATCCTGACTATATCCGGGGCAACGTGGTAACCTTGGTCAAGGATTCGCTTATCGATCTTAGCAATATCTTCAGACCGGCCTCACATGGTTCTGATCGTCGACACAGCACTATCTACGTAATACCCTTGGGTAGATATTTCAATGGAGGAATATAACGTAAGTTCATTTACACATAAGGCAATTTTCGAATCTACACCGGTTACGATTGTCATTGAAGTTCATCGTTGATAGATTCTATTTCGTATGCGCCCGTGGATAGCCCCACTGTGGACCATACCGTGTTTGCGTCAGGAAGATTATTATCGCGATAAAACGCTAACGAATTATTTTCACGTAAACCTCTAAATGGTTGTGATCGTATATTTGGACAACTATAATAGACTCGTAACGATGCCAATGCGATTTCGAGAGAACGGTGGAACCCTCCGGTTCCTGACTGAGCTTCAATCGCGTTAGGAAAAAAACACAATAAATTCTGGCCGGGTTGTACTTACAGATATCATTTTGACTGCTGTCGGTGTTGTATTTTGAGTTCATTTCACGTAGTAAATTATATCCATGGTGATTTTACTAAGTGGATCAATTATACAATTACGCAGCGATATATTCGTTTGATCACAATGCGCTATCACTGTAGACATGTTTCATTCACAAGTTCATGCATTAACAACTTATACGTAGGACGATCCATGATATCTTCGGCAAGTTATCGTTGACAAATTTCCGTTGCTTCGTTGATTACTTCTGGGGAATTATTACCAGCACGAACTGATCCTACTAACATTTCTAACCGTGACGCAAGATCTTACGCGGTCATGACCGTGTTAGGTCTGCGTACTCTGTCGCCCGATTGATGGTGTTAGCGAATTGCCACTGCCATTTTTTTTTCCTCGGATAGTTTGCTTTGGAAAATATTGTGATATATTGTCCACAAACTGTTCAAATTCACCGTCTGATTTTCTTCACTTCGGTTTTAAAAATGTTCTCTTAATAAACCCTTTTAAACCAATCGCATTTTTCTAGACGTTTATTTGGTGATAAAAAAAATTCCCTATTACCGTATTGAGTCGAGGCAAATTTAACTGCGTCGTCGTAAATCTGCTGACGTCAACGCTCGTTAAAAAATTGAACACGAGTCTTTGAATCTGAAGGTTTCCCCCGTTGTCGTAAGGGTGTTGGCGACGTCTTCGGCGTCAATTGTCGCGAGCTCCGCAGCATTGATCGCTTCTTGAACTTAATTGGTTTAACTTGAATACTTTCCGCGATTTTTACACGACAAGATTATTCAACGAGGAATCTTAATCGTCCACGGATTGTGCGTCATCGACGTCTGTGATAAACTCGACTGGGACTCAATTCGCTTGCGAATCGACGTCGTCATCACTGTGTTTATGTACAAGCTCACCAGCAGGTAAATATGTGTAAAATGCATTCCAACTTAGATTATCTTCTCTCGTTCTCTCTCTCTCTCTCTCTCTCTCTCTCTCTCTCTCTCTCTCTCTCTCTCTCTCTCTCTCAGGATTTATGTGTACACAGGTTTCTATCGCCATTATTTATTAATTTATTTATTTATGCATCAATGTATTGTATATAAATTATCTATTGTATTGACTTTATGCTTTTTTGCATACGTCAAAAAGTTCTGTTCTGTTCTGTTAAAATCGCGAAGTACATCGTAACATGATTGGTCATCCGCCGACGGTGCCACTAAACATAATTTATCCCAAGTAATCCAATGCATGATAAGATTTGGCAACAATTGAGATTTCCTGATCTAGATGGACCAGTAATAATCACCCTGATCCAATTTGAAAATACCGCGTGATGTTTTTTACGTACTGGAGTTGATACACATGCAGAAAAATCAGTCACGTCAAGGTTGTTTTCGGTTGGATTTCCTTACCTGATGCGCCTGACGTACCGGGCAAGTTAACGTGCTAAGTACGTTGCGTTTATTTGATGTCATTTTGATTATTAAAATAAAACAGAAATGATTTCATATTGTGTGCGATGTTGTAAACGAACTAGAACCAGAGACGCAACACCGGTCACGCTGACCAACGGAAGATTTGCCATTAAAGGATTATGTACACGCTGTGGAATTATGAAACATTCACTGAGTGCACAGAATAGTCCACCAGGATCAAGTACACCGCCGTATAAAATAATAATAATAATAATAATAATAATAATAATAATAATAATAATAATAATAACCCACAATGTGATTGCGCGTCAGGCGGTGATATCGCATCCGCGTTAGGAGAACTTCCTGGATTTCCAATGGCTAAATATCCAGGTGAAAAAATATATTACAGGATATAATTACTTCAGACTGGAACGCGGCTAGATATACGATTAGATTCTAGCGACCAACCAAAGCCCGGCGAAAAACCTGTCAACCGTGTTGATGCTGCTTGTTATCGACATGATCTTGCTTATAAATATTCAGCAGATCTACGACAACAACAACCTGCTGAGATAGGTCTTATTCATGTTTTAAATTTAATCGCAGGACCATCCGTAGGAGAATTTGTTGCACGTTGGATCGTCAAAGGTGGTATGAAAACAAAAATTGAACTCAGAGGAAATTGAAATTACACAGCCACGACAACTTGGATGACGTCAACGAAGACGAGAATCAAATTGCTTTTTTTTTTTTTAAATTTCTCGCGTGATTATTAAAAGAGGTACCACTGGCATGTACTATCCGCGATGGATGCAAAACTTGCCGCAGTTTATTATAGTTCACGTGGTTATTGGAAAGGTGTCACAGCCCTTGGCAAATTAGCAAGCGCAGCTCATGTCAGCTATAACGTCGCACCAGCGTGGGTGGCAAACAAAGCATTATGCCAGATTAATTTACCCGCGCAAAAAATTCCACGAGGACGATTTGATGTTAGAATACCCAACGAAGTTCACCAGGATGATATTTCGTTTTTACCAAACCGATAAGGTACGCGTTGGTCGCAATCAATATACGTACAAATACGCGTTAACAGTCGTTGATATCGCCAGCATATATAAACAAGCCGAACCATTGACGTCCAAAGAGTCAACAAGTATCGTAGACGTGTTTAAACCTATCTACGCGCGTGGAGCGCTAACATGGTCAAAACATTTACAGGTAGATCCCGGTGAAGAATTTCTTGGAGAAGTATCATCGTTGATGAAACAACAACGAGTACAGATTCGTGGTGGACATGTCAGTGTTCATCGCGATCAGGCCATTGTTGAACGATTTAACCGTACACTTGTGGAACGCGGACGCGGTGTAACCGCGTCGAGAACAACTCTGGACAACTGTGACATATATTCCACACGGGACGATGCGAGATATGCTCCTACCCATCGTCGCAAGTCAAGAGGGAAAATCCGCTACGCGCATTTGTCACGAGCTCCTCATCCACTTTAGGTATCACGGTACCAGTTGTTTTTCCGTAGACCTCAATGATAACGTTTGGTGAAATAAATATACTTTCAATCCTACTTCAGCATGCGTGTCACACATTGTCATAGAGAGCAATATTAGATTGTCAATTTGACAAGGACAGAACCAGATACTCCATTGCATTTAAGAGAGATAACTCTGCTGGAACTAAACAGGGGTAAGAGTTATCCACTCACAACAGATACATTTGCAACGATGTGTATAACTGAAGGATACAAATCAATGCCATAACTAGGTCGGTCATTTTCAAAAGAGAAATTTGTTTTTATCGTTTTAAAGATAAAACGAAATGAATTGATTTGTTTATGTTCCATATCATTCTAGAAAGCATTAAAGCTCTCGATTCTGATAAAATAGGACAAGATACACGAAGTTACAATTTGATACACATAATGTGCGTGCAAGCTACAGTAGATGTATGTCTCTTCTTGTGTTAGCCCTTTTCAGTTAGGACGTCGAAGGCGAGGCAACTGGAGCGGTTTCATCTATTGCAAATTTAAGATAATTGCTGCCAAAAATGTTTTCAAACGTCCTTGGTAACAAATAGTTACGTCTTCTCTCTGTCTCTCTTTCTTTTCTCTCTCTCTCTCTCTCTCTCTCTCTCTCTCTCTCTCTCTCTCTCTCTCTCTCTCTCTCTCTGCACATGCTTTGCAGCTTTCAAAACCCCTCCAAGATTTCGACAGAGGCATATAGTGTTACCCTTGTTCGTCAGTCTTTCCATCCGTTTGTCCGTTAGTCCGGTTAAATTTAGCATTTAGGTCACGGTGAAGGGGCATTCTTGAACACATATCTGGTTTCGCAACACTGTACATATGATTCTGCTCCCGATTCTTGTACAGGATCCTTCCACAAGGTTTAAAGAGTGCTTGACTCTCCATAAAGGGGCGTATAAACCATTTTACAAGTGAGACGGCTCACTCGGTGGCACGGGCACTTTGTCATATGAGTGGGGTGACCATTACGGCCATGTCCTCATAAATTCGTAATTTTGGTTTTAGTCTCCCCGGTGTCCTCTCTCTCTCTCTCTCTCTCTCTCTCTCTCTCTCTCTCTCTCTCTCTCTCTCAGAGATGACAGTACATGGTAATAAATTGTTTTATGGGGGTTGTGCTGTTCTCTTGAATAGCGAGAGAGAGAGAGAGAGAGAGAGAGAGAGAGAGAGAGAGAGAGAGAGAGAGAGAGAGAGAGAGTATTCAAGAGAACAGCACAACGCCCATAAAACAATTTATTACCATGTACTGTCACCATTAACTTACTTTTAATTTACACCCCACAGGAACATTTACGGCAAGTCCACCAATAAATTTGCCCGGTGAAGCCACAGGAAATGAACAGAATCGGATGAAGAGAAATGTAAGTAGACCATAATATTTCCATGGTGATGAACAACTTTCCATGATTGGATTAGAGAGTTACGTACTTTGTTCTTATTTTTAATTTTGTCATTAGGAAATAGTTAATTTCTCCGTGCAGAATGTAACAAAGGGTGAAAACATCTGAAACTATAGGTTAATTGATCGATTGGCTTTTCTGACTTTATCATAGTCAAGAGAAACAAATTTTATGTATTTATGTATGTATTTATGTGCGTGCGTGTGTATGTATGTAGCTATGTATGTATGTTTGCGTGCGTTCGTATGTATGTATGTATGTATATATGTATGTATGTATAGTCAGTAACAGTCGTTTTATCAAAATATGTATATTTACATTATATATTTGTTATTTCCAGAGACCCTGTCATGCTAAGCTTTATCATAATATGTATATTCACATTATGTATTTGTTATTTCCAGAGACCCTGCTAAGTTTTATCATAATATGTATATTTACATTATGTATTTGATATTTCCAGAGACCCTGTCATGCTAAGTTTCAGATCATCCCTGATGATGAACTTACATTATACTCGCGTGCGACCAATCTGGTCATGTGCCTGTCTAAATAAATCCAGTAATGTCCAGGAATCAGGTGGGAAATTATATCCATATATTTTTACATTGTTCAACCAACAAATGCTCTTGATGCATAGATTGATAAAATTAATCCTTATGTAAACATCCTTATGTAAACATTGTTCATATGCTCACCGACTTCCGAGCCCCCTTTTCATTAATTTATCATTATATCCACCTATTTCCAAGTTTTACCCGCCCTTTAATTTACGGCCCCTGCTCCGGTAAAAAAAATACTGTGTGTTCTTACCACTGTTTTAAAGAAAAGTGAATTATTTTCATTGAGAAAGTGAATGTTCCTCTTAGTTTTTAAAAAAAATAAATGAACTGTCAGATATTCAAATCATTGCAATAATTCGTCCTATTTTAGACGTTTCCGCTTTAAGAATCATCTATGCCAGTAGTACGCGACCAGCACTTTCACCATCTCCCTTAACAATAATTTAACTATCGTAAGCATCATTGGAACTTCAAAGGTAATTATTGTTATCATTAGCTTCATCATGTCACGATTATTATTGTCGATATCATGAACAATATCGATGCCTTTAAGTCACACTTTTCATTTTCGAGGCAGTCACATTTTTCGTCACCGTCGTCGTAAGAACATTAACCAGCACCATTAAAACCTTCCTCTCCTTTTTTTTTGGAGGGGCATTCACAGTCTATGACCATATTTCGAGTTTCTTGACTATAAGATATCAATTGAACATTACTTTTTCTTACAGGTGTGCAAGAAGATGAAGCCAAAATTATTCTTGATGAGCATAACAGAGTTAGAAGAGAAGTATCGGCAACTAATATGCTTAAGATGGTACGTAAGAATATTCTAAAAGGGAAAACGATTATATATATATATATATATATATATATCTATATATATATATATATATATATATATATATATATATATATATATATATATGTGTGTGTGTGTGTGTGTGTGTGTGTGTGTGTGTGTGAATAACTTCATGTATATGCCTTGCATTTCGAAATAGAAATATATTTAGCTTAGTGCTGATTTCCGTTTGCGTAGCGAGTTGGTTACCGTGCAGGTCGAGCCCTTCCTTTTGGACCTTGTTCCATCCTTTTTCCGGGATGAACGAGTGGCTGAGTGAATAAGAGCTCTGGTGTATGAGAGCTAGGCGGTATGTGCCGTTACTCACATCGCAGGTTCTATTCCTCCTTAGAACGAATCATAACTCTCTAACCTATTATATACTTATCTATATATTTATATCTCTCTCTCTCTCTCTCTCTATATATATATATATATATATCTATATATATATATATGTATATATATATATATATATATATATATATATATATATATATATATGTATATATATATATATATATATATATATATGAACCTCGTTGTATTGTAATCATAATATTTGAATATAGTAAGAGAAACCAGAGTCATGTTGAGATAACTTAAAGTAAAAAATCATGGCCATGCAGTAAAAGAAGCACTACAATTTTTTAATCGGAATCGGAAATAAAAATACATAGATACATACGCTAAAACGTTATGTGTATAATGATGATGGTATTATTACTGCTACTACTACTACTATTGTAAAATCGGAAAAAAAGCGAATAGATATTTTGAATTTAGTGAATGTTGTATGCGCTTATTGATACTGCAATGTGTAACCGATTAATTACAAAGTTGCGATGCTTTACACTTTTTAGTAAGATCCAACAGCATGTTACATCAAGGATGGTTACCCTATATACTCGCTTATAGGTATGGTCCAACTGCAAACTGCATAGACCCAGATCTGCCGGCGCATAATGCGGTCTATGCAGTTTTGTAATCAGTAGAAAAAAACAGACCCTTATGTGTCAGATCAGGGCGAAGTTGCTTCCAGTTGGACCTATTGTAAGTGAGTATATACGGTAATTACCGAAAGGACATATATATTTAGTAAGAAAAAACGGTCTGACTTAAAACGAAGAAAATTAATATTTGTTCTAATCACTTTTTAAAAATTAGGAATAGAGCAATTGTAAGACGCGCACACTTTACGTCTTAAACAATGTGAATTTTAGACTCGTATATCTTATTGTTTCGACAGTAATACTGGAAAACGTGTGTGAGTTTATTTTCCGTATGCGCTTACTTTCAAATATGCGCTTATTATCCAAATTTGACATTATCATTATTATTATTATTATTATTATTATTTTATTTTTTTATTATTAGAGTTGGGACGAGGATGTGGCATTCATAGCACAGCGATGGGTCGAGAACTGTCAAACCAATCATGATTCAGGTTACAACAGATACATTTATGGTGCGTCGTTGAAGAAACTCAATCATTTTCCAGAATGTGACTGTTTTTATTTTGTATTATACGTGTTTAAGGTATTCTTTCATTTCATGGCAATCAGATTATGCGCGGTATTTTGCGATCAAGTTTTCTTGATAGAAAATGTATGGGGGTTGGGGGGTGGGTGGGCGGGAGGGTTGTCGACCTTAAATTGTTTATCATTAATGAAAAATATCTGAAAGTTCTTTGGATTCTACAGGACCTACAATGACTTTTCGACATTACACTATTGTGAACATTTAAATCGATACAATTTAAAACAGTATTCTTTGTTTGCAACAATAAATAAATAAATTGAATAAAACAAACGGGGGACAACAGAGGACAAATTATAAAAATGAGAAGAAAAATCTACTTTTTTCAAAAAGATGAGCAAAGATCATTGCACATTCACTATTTGTCTTGAAATGCATATTTTCTGCCAAAGAAATCATGTTTTCATGAGTTATTAATTGTTTTGTTTGTTTAATGACACGATGACTTTATGCGAGAGAGCATATACATTGGGAACAGTTTATAATAGTTGTGTAAATTAAAAGTGTTTATATTTAATATAATTCATTAAAAAAGAAAGGAAATAATGAAAAGAAAAGAAAAAGACAAAGAAGAAAATATAATTATAAGGATTAGAAGAAATACTGTTTCAAAACCAGATTCTTGTTATAGCCAGTTAGTTAAAACGGATTTCCTTGTATCATATGACTATGTTATTATTTAGGTTAATACACCCGGATCATATTCTTTTTTCCATATTACATCCTGTTACCTTCTTTAATATGTGAATAATAAAACACTGTCACACTATAACAATAATTTGCGTCAGGAAATGTTGCCAGCTGTAAATCTACTTATATATATATATATATATATATATATATATATATATATATATATATATATATATATATATATATATATATATATATATATATGTGTGTGTGTGTGTGTGTGTGTGTGTGTGTGTGTGTGTGTGTAACTTATTATTGTGATTTTCCAATCTAAGAATACTTTCGAATACAAAACGTTTAAGATGACTGGCATATGTACAAAATTAATTTCATAAATACATATTATAATGGCGATATTGAAATAAGATAGTGGAAGAAAAAAAAAGGGTAGAAAAGATCATTTTTTTGGTAATTAACGGGAGTGTTATATGATACGGATGGAACATTCCACTCTTTACTTTCCCTGCAGGTCGATTTTCAGTTGGCCAAAACCTCGCATGGGGTATATACAAGATGACTTGGAGTCAGGCAATCAAGCTATGGGCCGACGAGAAGGCGTATTATACATATGGCTCCAGCGTTGGAGTGGGAAATAAAGCTATTGGTCACTATACACAGGTAAGTACGACAACAGGTTAAGAATACAGTGGCAAATCCAGCTTCATGTTTTGGAGTGCCCAGAACAAGTGAGGCCCAGAAGGTAGGGGCAGTACTCAGTGGCGGCTCCAGGGTTCGAGGCGCCCGAGGGCAATGCTCTTCAGTGGCGCCCCTACTTTGCCACATAAAACAGTTTTTATGTCAGTTGCCAACCTCCCTCCCCCTCCCCCCCCGCCCCCCCCCCCCGAATATAAATTTGGTGAAGAATGGCCCCCGTTACACTAAGTTGAAATGAAATACAATGAAAAGTTCAGCTGTAAAAAAAAAAGAGCTGCCAACGGCACCCCACCCCCCTTTGCATGGCGCCCGGGGGCAATACTCCCCCCTCGCGCCGCTAATGACAGTACAGCCAAATGAAACATTTGGACCTCGATTTTTCCTTTTTTAATGCAAAAAGTAAATGGTAGTGCTTACCTGATTCTGTATAACCTGGTCTGACCCATTTGGTAACCAACTGCTTTGATATATCCTGCATCTGACCTGGAAGAAATTTGCAGTCGAACGAGATGCTAAGAGCAATATGGCATTCAATCGATGACGGTACGAGCTGTTTCGCATTCGCATTCGACTGTCACCGGTCGAATGCCATTTTTCTGATGCCGTCTCGGTCGAACGCAAAAATCTAAAACTGGTCTTAAAATTGTGTAATGTCTTGAAGTCTAGGACGTAGTTTAAATCCCCACTTTTCCGTAAATTCCATCAGAGTGGAAGAAATGTGATTGCATCTGGGTCAACTCGTTGCAAGTTCATGTTACACAGTTTATAATGCGTCGAGTCAATAGCAAATTCGTTGAATACTGTAATGAAAACACGAGACTGCGAGTTGACCTCTACCGTCGCTATTGTCTTGTAACTAAATTTTGAAGTATTGAATACATCTCTCCGATCATGTGTTGCTTCAACTTCATATGAAATGTCAAAAGTTGAAGTCAAGTTAACAAAGTCTGCTCGCCGTTACTTATTCTTTATATAATCATAGTTTTTACTGTTTCTTAATGAAATTACTGCGATAATTGAGCGATACTGTGCTGCGTGCGCGGGCTTGTTTAAATTTGAGGTTTCTGGTCATGCGAGTACATTTCCCTAATACGTCATTTGGTGATGGTTAAAACACAAAACTCAGCCAGCCGGTAATATTTTAAAATGAGCTGGTTAAATAATCTTAAATCGAATGTTGAATGAAGTTTTGATCCTCTCGTTCACATACGCCTCAGTACAGATACACCACTTATTTAAAATTCAGTATTAATACACCACTTATTTGAAATTCAATATTGATACACCACTTATTTGAAATTCAGTACAGATACACCACTTATTTGAAATTCAGTATAGATACGCCACTTATTTAAAATTCAGTATTGATACACCAGTTATTTGAAATTCAGTATTGATACACCACTTATTTGAAATTCAGTATAGATACGTCACTTATTTGAAATTCAGTATTGATACACCACTTATTTGAAACTCAGTACAGATACACCACTTATTTAAAATTCAGTACAGATACACCACTTATTTGAAATTCATTATAGATATACCACTTATTTGAAATTAAGTACAGATACACCACTTATTTGAAATTCAGTACAGATACACCACTTATTTAAAATTCAGTATTGATAGGCCACTTATTTGAAATTCAGTATTGATACACCACTTATTTGAAATTCAATATTGATACACCACTTATTTGAAATTCAGTACAGATACGCCACTTATTTGAAATTCAGTATAGATACGCCACTTATTTGAAATTCAATATTGATACACCACTTATTTTAAATTCAGTACAGATACACCAGTTATTTCAAATTCAGTATAGATACGCCACTTATTTGAAATTCAATATTGATACACCACTTATTTTAAATTCAGTACAGATACACCAGCTATTTCAAATTCAGTACAGATACGCCACTTATTTAAAATTCAGTATAGATACGCCACTTATTTGAAATTCAATATTGATACACCACTTATTTCAAATTCAGTACAGATACACCACTTATTTCAAATTCAGTATAGATACGCCACTTATTTGAAATTCAGTATTGATACACCACTTATTTGAAATTCAATATTGATACACCACTTATTTGAAATTCAGTATAGATACTTATTTAAAATTCAGTACTGATGCACCACTTATTTGAAACTCAGTACAGATACACCACTTATTGAAACTCAGTACAGATACACCACTTATTTGAAATTCATTATAGATATACCACTTATTTTAAATTCAGTATTGATACGCCACTTATATGAAATTCAATATTGATATACCACTTATTTGAAATTCAATATTGATACGCCACTTATTTGAAATTCAGTATTGCTACGCCACTTATTTAAAATTCAGTATTGATACGCCACGTATTTGAAATTCAATATTGATACGCCACTTATTAGAAATTCAATATTGATACGCCACTTATTTGAAATTCAATATTGATACACCACTTATTTCAAATTCAGTACAGATACACCACTTATTTCAAATTCAGTATAGATACGCCACTTATTTGAAATTCAGTATTGATACACCACTTATTTGAAATTCAATATTGATGCACCACTTATTTGAAATTCAGTATAGATACTTATTTAAAATTCAGTACTGATGCACCACTTATTTGAAACTCAGTACAGATACACCACTTATTTGAAATTCATTATAGATATACCACTTTTTTGAAATTCAGTATTGATACGCCACTTATATGAAATTCAATATTGATATACCACTTATTTGAAATTCAATATTGATAAACCGATCATTGCAATTAAATTGTCAACTTCTATCATTTACTGTTGTGAGCACAAATAGAAGAACCCAGTTTTTACCTCATCCCACTAGCACCTCTCCCGCAGCCCCCAATCCCGAATATAACGTTTTTTCTAAGGCAAACAATTTAAAATACATCGAAATTGAAAATAATCGCAACTTCATATCGTGACATTTTCCATGATGCCCTCGGTAACAAGATAATGACGCATATAGCGTCCACATCGAAACACTTGTAAAGGCGAATAAATGATCAATGGGGGTACATTTCAAACTTAGATTGTTTCACAAGGAGAATGATGCAAAAAGGTTATGGCGTATCTATAGAGGATGAATATTAATTCTCTGCACAAGCTTCAAATATTTTTACCTCAAATACTTCTTTTGTATAGAAATATATATCTGAAAATTGTAAACTTTAAAGGTCGAGATTTCAGACCGACCGGTTGGTGGACAACTGATAGTGATTGTTACTAGGTTGAACTTAGTTATCTCTTTGTGTCAAACGATGTGGGAAAGACTATTCCGCAGTGCACGGACATTAATCTGTAACCTAATCAGGTGTCAAGCTGTATATCAATGACTGTGGGTAGGTAGACGAATGCACCAGGCTGATACCGATTTAGAGCAACTTTCCACGATGGCAGATAAATGCTCGGTTAATTGTTCTTGCTTTTATAGTAGAGTTCCGTCTTTAAACCGATGAAATGACTTTTCTTTGTCGTATTTGATACGGAATTATTTTTCCATAAAATGGTTGAAATTTAGGAATAGCGAGAATAAAATATATTGAAGTCGAGAGAACTACTTGGAAGATATGTCTTACTGCATTTAGAACGTACTCCTTCCGTATTTTATGTAGAACGTAATCCTATCGTATTTTATGTAGTTTGGCATTACAATAATAACCGAGAACAAGAGCCGGGTAACATACATCTGTATTTCTTCCTCTTTTTCCGACTCGCCTTTGGATATGGCGTATTTACAAGCTCTGCGATTCTAACCAAACGACACATTTTTGGAAATGGGGTATTTACAAGCTCTGAGATTGTAACAAAACGACAACCTTTTGTATATGGTGTATTTACAAGCACTGGGATTGTAACCAAACGACACACTTTTGGATATGGCTTATTTGCAGGCGCCGGGATTGTAACCAAACGACACTTTTTGATATTTTTTATTTACAAACGCCGGGATCGCAACCAACCAACACACATTTGAATACGGCGCATTTATCCATGCATAACACGAGCCCGGGTCGGCTGCCTCAGTGTGTTCTTGGAAAAGGCACTTAGCTTCCATTTTCCTTGGCATAATACAACCAATTATGTGTACAAAATGCCGTTAACAACCAACCAACCGATCAACTGGGTACAGCGTGGAGCCTGACCTGACATCTCACAATGTGCCAACAGATGACGGTGTACGCTGTTCGTTCGAAATCATAAATAAAAAGTTGCTCTATCAGATTGGCAAAAAAAAAAAAAAAAAAAAAAAGAAGAAATATATATATGCCCAATTTCAATCAAATTTTTCTAAAAGTATTTTAAAAAAATGGATAACACCTGAAGTAAACGTCTACCGTTACGAGTGGAATATTAGAAGATAAATGCGCATAGTATTCTTCTTGTGGAAAATAATTAAATGCAAAGACCTAATTGCACTTATGAATTCTAGATTCTTATATGTAATTTTACATTTTATCCTTCATTTATGATATAATATATATTTACATTTTTTTTTAGATGGTTTGGGCCGAGTCAGTGAAAATAGGATGCGGATATGCAAATTGTGCTGGAACACACTATTATGTGTGCAATTACGCTCCGGCGTGAGTTTTTCTCGTTTATTTCTAGGCTATAATGTTGATAATGTAGAAAAGTAATCGGCAAGTTTACGAATTGTTTGGATACCATATTTTAGTTCTTTCAGTTTCATAATTACTGACATGTGAATGGATCATCAAGAAGGAAGATATTACCAGCTTGAGAAATATATGCAATGAAACTTGTCTAAACCGACCCCTCTGTAACACGGCCTTCTGTGCAAACTGGTCACATATTTTGGTCCAAGTGGAATCATTCTAATATTATTAAAACCTCCATAAATTGGCCCTCTCTATAAACTTTAAATCGGTCAAAAGTTTTGGTTCTCTTAGTGTGTCAGGCTGATTATTGTACTACTTTTGGTAATCCCACAAAGTAAATGATGTGTTTGGTTACCGAATTTAATTTTGCTTTAGTATTTCTCTTCAAAGGCGATATAGAAATGAAGAAAGGTTTTCTTGCAAGATTTTCGATGGTACTTAGGCAAGTCTGCTAAATACATGTTTCGCCTCGAATTCTACTGTTTCATCTCGTAAGAAAAAGCAAATAACACACAAAATAAAACCTTTCCTGCAAACATTTTTCTTAAATATTTTGTAAGCATATTTTCGACTGTGCATAATTATTTGATTTGCAATGGCATCTGTATGTATCTTTTTACAGGGGAAATCTGGACCTTGCATATCCGTACAAAAGAGGAACAAAATGTGCTAATTGTCCCTCTACATGTTACTCTACATTCTTCATAAAAAAAAAACATAGGAAATGAGACTGTCTATCAGGAATATATTTGGTCGTGAGCTAGACACGTGACCAAGTGCACTTCTTGAATCGCCTGTATATGTTGAATGACTGCCATCACTTAACAGTTAGTATCAGTAACAACACTAAATTCACACAGTCAGTACGTAACCGTGGTGTCACTCCCGATAGTATTCTCTCATTACACAAACATGTCATGAACATATTGCAAGGCTGCATATCTGGAGCTGAGACACATCTACTCTATTCTTTCTGTTGATGCCACTAACACACTTGTGTGTTCCTTAATACTTTCTAGAATTGATTGTTGTAATTATATTCTGTCTGGTTCGCCTCAGTATCTACTACAGAAGCTTCAAAAGGTTCAAAACACAGCTGCTCGGATCGTCCTTAGAGTACCAAGAACTGATCACTCCCCTATGCTCTGTATCCTCCACTGGCTACCCGTTCGCTCCAGAATCAAACACAAAATATGTTTTCTTTGCTACATTTCGTTGACTACCTCCAGTCCAAAATACTTATCTGACCTCACCCATGTGTACACCCATTCTAGATAATTACGCTCCTTTTCTGACACTCGTACTCTCATTATTCCAACTATCAAAACCAAGTCCGACGGACAACGTTCTTTTGCGTACCTGGACCCAGCTATCTGGAATGATTTGCCGCTTGAACTTAGACAGAATGACACTGTGATCTCATTCAAAAGTGCTCTAAAAACTGACCTATTTAGACTCCAAGACCAGTCTTAAGAGTTAACAATGTTTCCTTACCCTTAATTATTTTCAGCATGATTTTGTTTGTAATTTCATGGTGTTTGTTGTTGTAATATTGTTTATATGCATGTGTCCTTATGTGTTAACTAATATTGTAAAGCGCTTAGAGCTTTTGAAGATTAATATTAAGTCCTTATTATTATTATTATTATTATTTTTATTATTGTTATTATTATTGCCACGTGAACCATTGCCTTCATACACGCATGAATTCTAAAAACAAAGAAAGAAATAAACAATACAAAACAAATACCACCGATCTTCAAATGACTGTTGTATCACCTTGAGGGTTTGATTTCTATTATCTTGAAAATGGGATGCCAAGATTTTTGAGGGAAAAAGTACAGTATTGTTTAGAGATTTTTTAGCATAGCTCTTTTCGTCACTGTTTTAGTTCTTTTTAACAGAGTCAGAGATGATGCCCACGACAAATAAATAAAAAAAAAGAAATTTATTTTTTGTTGTGTTGCATTATTTTGTATTTTAGACTGTGGAAACAAGGTTTGTTTAAATGGAGGTGACATGGATTTGGATAAATGTACATGCACATGCACGAAACGCTTACCATTCTATTTTCAACCATCGTGCTCTTGTAAGTATAAGCTATCCATGTCTGATATCTTCCTACCTATTCTCACATTTATACTGTAGCTTATTCTCACATTTATGCTGAAGACTTTTCTCACATTTATACTGTAACATATTCTCACATTTATACTGTAGCCTATTCTCATATTTATACTGTAGCCTATTCAAAGCATACAAAGATGCATTAATGATGTCTACAAAATTGACGAAGAATTTTTATTTCTGGACACTCGACAGCTTTCAGATAATGCCTAAGTTCATGTTTTTTAAATATATTTCTCTCTTCTATTACGTTTATAAATACCATACTTATAATGGATATGTTTCGTGTGACTTATGGGATTTTAATAATTACTTTTATCACATAGTTGGTACACTTTACATATAGGGCGTGCAGTTTAATATTTTTGATATGTTAACATGTTAACATATTACTTTATGTGAATCTGATTGGTCGAAATAAGCCCATTAAATTCTTGCCGCAGGATTCTCTCTACCGATTGGCTGCGACCGTGAGAATTTTCTTTACCCCGCCTTCTGGAACTTTTTTTTTTTTTACTATTACTATCAACATTTTGGCGGCCATTTTTTTAATCGATTACCCAATGGGGCATTGAGAAAAAAGTTTACGTCTGTCGGAATATGCCCAATTTACACCACAGGGGCTTGTTACAAATAAAATTAAGGATATTGGTCAATGGATAGAGGACTGGGGGTGGGGGTGGGGTATAAACCTGTAACAGGGATCCCATCCTATAACAACCGTGGTTTAAACGTTAACCTATGGGAGCAAATAAACTCACCTGTTTGTGGACAAATGCCGGTCTCCCAACTGACAAAAATTTTGCCAACCACACCACAGCATTGTTCCAGATCAAATACTGCAAATATCCGGTCACAAATACATTAAATCTGGAATTACTTTACACAGCAACATCTTTAGTCTAAATTTAGTACAATGTATGCATCCAGTTATCATCCCTTCACATGAATATTCAAAACCTGGAATGCTACTTTTTTTTGCCGTATACCGTATACAATACTGCATCCATAATAGTGGACACACTTTATGTGGAAACATTGTAAACATTCGCATTGACATTTATATATATAGCGCGTCTAACCTAACCCGAGTGAACTATGTGACATCATACAGAAATTTTCATCAGAGATCCAGTGTTGAAAAATGATGTTGTCTGTGACCAATGTTCTGTTGATTTGGAAGGACAGTTGCTCTTTGAATTATAATTTGTAAAAAAAAATCTACTTTTAAATGTTACTGGTTATAGAGCTGTGTATTATCAATTCAAGTAGCGTCTGGGACTATTTTTTTGCGCGCAACACTTGAAAGGTGCAGCTTCTGAGCCAGAAGAAACACATTACTTCTTCTTCTTTCTCTCTAAACTATTTCCATTAAAATAAAAACTATGTGATAAACATAATCTCAAATTGGAAACGATTATATATTACATTTATGAAACTCGTTGAATAATATCCAGCTTTTGCTAGCCTTAGTGCGCAAAAGCTATAAATTATGGTGGAAATTATTCAACGAATTTCATAAATACAATATTAAATCATTACCCATTTGAGATCCTCTATATCTTAAATCACTACCTGCCTTGTTTTGGTTATCCTCCTATTACAATTGCATGAGAGAAATCTATTCCATGAAATATTAAATAATTTCAAGAACCCTATGTTTCTTGAAAGAAAAGCATAATTATCACAGTGTGTAAACAATATTTTATTCAAAATAAACCGTATTTCTATAGCCTTTACATAGAGTAGGCGTCACATACTACTTGTGTCAATGATAACGTTAAGACTGATCGATCTGAAAGACATCGGACACCTTTTCTAGGGAGATAAGCTTGCCAGTTATATTGCTAAGGTTGGTTGACCCGAAAGATGGCGGACACCATTTCCATGGAGATAAATCTGTCAATGATAATGCTAAGGTTAGTTGACCCGAAAGATGGCGGACACCTTTTTCCAAGGAGATGAATTTCTGTTGCTTTTGTGAAGATCAAGCATTGGCTGACCCACTCGACAAACAAACAAACAAATAAACCAACTAATCAATCAATCAATCAGTCAGTCAATCAATCAATCAATCAATTAGAGATTAAAGCAATCGACCAATGCTGTGTTTGTTCCAAAATACGTTGCATCTGCTCAAACTACATGTACACTGTATATTTGAAAATAGTGCTAAAACTTGGCCTTTGATATCTTTTGTAGTAAACTGTACGGAAATTAAAGACCCCGTTTGGTGCTCTCAGTATGGAAGGTCTGGCTGTCCTAAATACGTAAATGTTCCCCAAGAATGCCCCAGGTAAGTTTCCATTTATTGCTTAGAAATGATAGTCTTAACAAGTTCTCATCATTGACTCAATTTATATGTTGCATAACTGTATAACTTTCATGCAATGCTGCAATCTATATATATATATATATATATATATATATATATATATATATATATATATATATATATATATATATATGCTAATGTTTATATATATGTATATATGCCAATGTTTTCAAGCATTCTCCTGTAGGATCCAGGGATATCACTTTCTGCTCTGTTTAGTATATATTTGTAATTCTCTTATTTTCTACGAGTTACTTCCCCTTCCTTTGAATAGTAACTATTGCCGTTTTAGAAGTGACCAACGTATGAAACACATGTTGATTGAAGAATTTATGTTAACTATTCAAATACGAATTGATTGCGAGGTTAAAGGTAATATGAAAAAATCTATTTGGTATTTTAGGTATGTGTACATTTGACATGTTTTCATACACTTAATCATACTTTGTAAACCTACTTGCATATTCAGGTGATAGTATCGTAAAACGGATTAGCTGTCCAAATTATGGAAAAGTCACTATTAGCCGGAGTGGAAGGTGGGGTGTGGGTGGATCAGATTTTTGTTGGGTGCAATGTTTCGTGGAAAACCAAAGGAGGAGTACAAGAAAATATACTACCCATGATATTCTATGTAACGGTTTTGGGGATTCGAATTTCTATGGAACCTGATCTACATTGAAACTTCACCCAATATTCCCTCTCATCCTCTTCATCCCAATGCAAAAGATAGACTTAACCTCAAAAAATGTTTTGAACTCGCCTCATTTTGTGGTAGAATAATATTTCTGAAAAAAAAAAAAAAACATGGAGAACCAAGTAAGCAAGCATTCAGATGACACTTGTCATATATAATTACCAGAAGTTACTTCCCCTTCCATATTGAATATGTATAGTTTGTATTTCTGAGAGCATTCATGATATAAACTAAATCATAACCTAAGTAAGTCAGTATAAATTCTGCTAGATATACATATATAGCTGATAAATTCGCCCAGAATGTATGTCTTTTGTTGGCAATATAAATGATCATTCAGTGCAAAATAACTGAGATGTGGGAGTTTCATTTGTTAGCTTGTACTGTTCCATGGGTCTGCAGGATAGTCCTTTTCATCTTTCCATCTACTGAAACAGACGCTGGTCTATGAGAACCAAGAGTTTTTGTTGTTGTTGTTGTTATTGTTATGGATTTTAGAACTTGATTTTCAAGAAGGCGGAGGAATAATAGGGGGAAGAAAAAAAAAACACTGCCACTGTGTGGATTCGAGCGCACAACTTTACGATACAAATATGCACACTTTAGAAATCCCTCATCTATGGACACTGAAACTTTCCAGAGAACACATAATTGGTGCAGTTTTGTGGCCACGTGCCGATCCTAATGCACAGAGTATGTCCATCTGATACATGTTTCCTTTTTTTCTTACAGCTGCCGGAGCAACATTTTACACAGACAATAAGATCTCCTCAGCAAATCACTCCACCAGTGTTTTTATTACAGTTCTGCTATTCCTATTATCTTTATTTTCGATATGAATGCACCGAGGTCGATATAATGTAAATTTATTGTACAAAGAGTGATATTCTATTCTAATATTACTTGCATTGTTATGATTATTGTACCCTGACTGTCGAAAACAATCCGTTTTATCACGTCAAGGGCTTCATTGTTAGCAATTTTAAACTTAGAAGAAAAGAGATTTGCATGCGATTAGTTTCATGCCTTGCACAGTCAACAATCCCTTTCAAGTATAGGGCGATGTTATGTTAATATAACAGTGAGAAGGACATTCCGATTATGCACGTGATGGATCACAAATGCATGCAATATAGTAAGTAGTTCAATCTATAAATTGTACGTACCAAGTTAAAAAAATCTAAAAATATGATTCGACCAGTTGATAACTTTTCTTTTGTTTGTTTGTTTGTTTGTTTGGTGTTTAAAGGCACATAGACACATTAATGGCTATATAGTGCTGAAGAAATAGGAGTTTTATTTCTTAACTTAACTCAGAATTTTTTTTCTAAATGTGAAGATTTGACGCTGCTGTTTCTCTTGAAGTATAATCATATCTATATGCAATGAGATAATAAACTATATATAAAACACATGCATTCTTTAGTATATTCTGTGACTTTTCTACACGACAAAGAGCGGCGCCAGATCTCTACACTTACAGATTTTTAGAGATAACAAACGAGATGTGAAGAATTGATCAAATTACAGTCTTATATTTTTAAACTTGATAAGGCAAAGAAAAAATGACCGTTTTAACTTGACAGCTTACGGTGTCCTCTGCATTTTTGTCCCCCCCCCCCCCTTCCTGGTTTAACGACATAACATCGCGCTACGCATGGGAGAGATTGGTGGTCACGATTTGACCATAAAGACACGACGCTGATACATCACAACCTCCGTTAACGTTTTCCAATAATGTAATATAAGACCTTTCAACTCTAATAACTTACTCAGTTTTATATTGTAGTGTGCAGGCCAAAGACTAGTTTTTGTTTCGTTTAGTATTCTATTTTGTGTTCCCTCTCCTTTAATATATTGACATACTTAAAAAAAAAATAGCCTGTTGTCTAAACAGTTAGAAGTTCGTGAATGTATTTATGGCAATTCTACAAAATCGTGTTATTTGCCAACAGATAAAATGAAACATGCAGAATGAGAAAGATAAAAAACCCTAGCAACTACCAAAAACATTGTTTTCGAAGCACACACGAGAGAGAGAGAGAGAGAGAGAGAGAGAGAGAGAGAAAACGGTTATTACAGATATAATAAAAATGTTACGAGCAGAATGAGAAAAAGAAGAAAAAAAAACTTGCAAAAACATTGTTTCCCAAGCACACGAGAGAGAGAGAGAGAGAGAGAGAGAGAGAGAGAGAGAGAGAGAGAGATAGAGAGAGAGAGAGAGAAAACGGTTATTACTTCATGTTTATTTCAATAAGTGTTTCATCTACAATTAGATGATCAGTAATGTCTTCGAAAGTCCTCGAATACGCTGTTTTTCTTTTTTCAGTTTCAAAGCACTTGTGTTGAAATATAAATTTATGTTATAGCTGTTGTTGCCAAAGTCTCATTAACTGGATATTACCCAATGTGTACAATTTATATGGTATATGCAGGAAAATCTCATTAACTGGGTGTTGCCCAATGTATACAATTTATGTGCCGTGTGCAGGAAAGTCTCATTAACTGGATGTTGCCCAATATATACAATTTATATGGTATATGCAGGAAAGTTTCATTAACTGGTTGTTGACCATTGTATACAATTTATGTGGTATATGCAGGCATAAATTTAAAATATATCAACAAGCATTGGTATGGAATATGAAATTTTCAAAATGTACCTAATTGTATTTAGAGTGAGATTTATCTTTTCTTATGTAAAGTAAATACAGATAGTCTTACAAAAATTAATCGGATCATTTCTGCTATGTTCACATTTACTCTTATGAGACAAATATGTATTATCAGTACATCAATAACTTATATACCATAATTAGATACCAATGATTTAAGAAATCACTATCATACATAATTAGTAAGTTATGTATCCTTGTGATAATGTATGTTTTTCTCCCAATTATGTTTTTTGTTTGTTCATTGTTGTCGTACGTTCTATTTTCCGACTTATCAACAGCATATACATTCATGCTGTATTTTCATATATATAATCAGGACATTCTATTACATACTTATCAATAGTATATACATTCATGCTGTATTTTCATATATATAATCAGGACATTCTATTACATACTTATCAATAGCATATACATTCATGCTGTATTTTCATATATATAATCAGGACATTCTATTACATATTTATCAATAGCATATACATTCATGCTGTATTTTCATATATATAATCAGGACATTCTATTACATACTTATCAATAGCATATATATTCATGCTGTATTTTCATATATATAATCAGGACATTCTATTACATACTTATCAATAGCATATACATTCATGCTGTATTTTCATGTATATAATCAGGACATTCTATTACATACTTATCAATAGCATATACATTCATGCTGTATTTTCATATATATAATCAGGACATTCTATTACATACGTTACATTCATACTGTATTTTCATATATATAATCAGGACATTCTATTACATACGTTACATTCATGCTGTATTTTCATATATATAATCAGGACATTCTGTTACATACATTACATTCATGCTGTATTTTCATATATATAATCAGGACATTCTATTACATACGTTACATTCACGCTGTATTTTCATATATGTAATCAGGACATTCTGTTGCATACGTTACGTTCATGCTGTATTTTCATATATATATAATCAGGACATTCTGTTACATACGTTACGTTCATGCTGTATTTTCATATATATAATCAGGACATTCTGTTACATACGTTACATTCATGCTGTATTTTCATATATATAATCAGGACATTCTGTTACTTACGTTACGTTCATTATCAAATATTTTATGAATAAAAATATGCAAAATTAAAGTTTTCATTCATAGAATGTTTTCACCTACTTTAGCGTGGGTTATATATAACTCTATCTCTGTCTATATGTTGTCTGTCTGTGTGTGTATATATCTATCCACACACACACACACACACACACACACATATATATATATATATATATATATATATATATATATATATATATATGTGTGTGTGTGTGTGTATGTGTGTATTTGTATGTATTTATGGAAGAAAGAAAGTTGATATGGTGACATAAACAGCATAGTTTTTTTGTGGTCAGTATATCGTTTTCCTTGACAAACAATGGTAATTCAATTAATTTACACTGCATTTTTCGTTTAATTTAATTATCTTTTCTTAAAATATGCAACTGATTTGATATATACGATTCCCCCGCAGTTGAAAAAGTATACCACTTATGATTAAAAGTGGATTAAATAGAGAAGAATCGACTAAACCTATAATAATATACGTATCCGATTCTGGGCCACTTGACCTTTGACCTTTACCATAACTTCTGATCTTCACCCTAGGCCCCTTGGTCCTCACAATTTTACTAACAGATGTGTGCCACTGGCCTTCGAAAATTTACTAAAATACCTGTACGACTCCTGAGCGACTTAACTTCTTGCCAGTTCTGCTTCACTTAACCTTAGGCCGGTTCTGGTCCACTTAACCTCTGACCCAACGCCACTGACCTTTACATTTTTATGAAAAAAATGGGCCACATCAGCCACTGGCCTTCAACTATTTGAGAAAAATATCAGATTCACCTAGGGCACTGGATTTAATTTTTTTTTTTTAGCAACAAAAAACCTGGGCCACTGACCTCCAATTTTTTCTACGAAACCTGGGCCACCACCGTTCAATTTTTTTATGAGAAAAACCTCGACCACTGGTCTTCGAAATAGTTGTTAATACAACAAAACCCCACTGACACTCAATAATGTTGCTATAACAACAGGGCCACTATGCAAAGAAAAAATACATAGGGTAAAAGGTCAGCGCATTTCCCCCAAGTTTTGTTAACTACATAATTAACTGTTTTAATCCACTTGCCGCATTGCCATTTAATCGTATGCAGATAAGAATAACCATTTAAACAAAAAGTTCAACATTATATTTAGGTAATGTTTCAACTAAGTATTATTACCGGGTCTGTTCTGTCAGGAACTATATTTTTTCATATATATAGTATGGTATTCCAATTGGTCTTTTAATGTTTTCATCGTCCAAAAGATACGCAATTTAGAACATAAACCCATCACAGCTAGTGCAGGCCATGGAAAACATCCATTAATCTTCTTCCTTTCCAATTTTTTTAAAAATTACTTATCATCATAGCTGAGTTCTTCATGGGTAATATCAACTATGTGCGACTGGGTCACCGACCTCTACGTTTTATTATGCATCTCTGGACCACGTAGACGCCATAAAAGCATAGGATCAAAAGCCAACGAGTATCAAACAATTGTATTAGTTTCAAATTCACTGTGCAGTGAATACAAACAACTATGGCAAATTTAATATAAATAAATTACGGAAGTCAGATTTACAAAAACAATAACATCACACCTTATCGCTGTCCTGCAACCCAGTTTAATGCACCACATTTATAAGCCACTGTTTTGTTAAATTCAAATTCTTAGTCGGTGAATCCTAAATATGAATATTCATTTCATATATTTTTCCATTTGATTATTTCTATTTTGCAAAATTTTCTATATCAATTATTCTGACGTCACATATACTCAAAAAGCGTCTGAAACTGAGGAATCATCAAATTTTATACAAATTATATAATTTTCATCTTACTATCGACTATATAATGTTCTGCTTCCATTCAAATTGCACCCTAATATTTTATGCCATTCGGATAAAATGAGAGATGACAACTAAAATCATTGAAGATTTTGTCAGCGATCAAAATTATTTACGATATTGTCAAAATTAAATGTAGTCCCTCCTTACATAAGAGCTATACCGTACAAGAGCTACTACTTTAATTACTTGGTTTGTGTCTCAACTGATTGACTGATGAACTGATTTATTAATTGATCGCTTGCTTGGTTGATTGACTATTTCATTTCATGGTAGGAATTTCCCTAGACAAGCCACCAGTATGTCCCAAGATTCTTACATACGTCATTTATGTTGCTAAGAAAGTGATCGCACAATATCCTTTCGAGGCCGCTAAGCCATACTTGAAGGGCCTCGGTTTTGATCCATTTGTTTATCATTTCGGAAGTCGTCGAGAGGTTGCGTTTCTTGTTACAGCTGCCTGGCATAGTCAATTTTTTAGTCACTTAAAATGGTTAAGTACGCAAAAGAGGTTCTGTTTAAGTAGTATGGGATAACGAAGATCGTCTATTTTGACACTGGTCTCACTTTTCTACGTAGAATAATAGTAAGTATTATAATGTGTCTCAGTGTTAAAATTATTGTTCTCCTTTTCTCTGTGAGACAATTTAACCTGCGTGAGTATCCATATATTTAAAGAACATACATTACAGTAATGTTCACCAGGAGGACTTTGTCTATGTTAACAGTTTATATATATATATATATATATATATATATATATATATATATATATATATATATATATATATATATATATATATTGTTATGTATGATGTTTATATAATATTATAAATATTTTAGGAAATTATAAATGTTTCTTGACTTTAATATTTGCTTAAACCTTAATGTTAAGTGTAATGTTGACATGTTTAGCTATTGTCCTTGAATTAGGTTGTTTACTTAGTATTTGAGTTCAAGAACGGTTTTGGTAAACAAGTTGTTATCCCATTTGAGGTCAGGGTTGATTTTGTTTACAGATAAAACCAGAATTTCCTTTAGAGTTATGTATCAAAATTCACATACACCATATAATATTCTAGAACATTCTGTCATGTGACCTATCTTTACCATGTTTAGTAGACAGTTTTTCAGTTTCGACCATAACATCAGTCTTTAAAGAGCCATTACAGTTGTGAAAAATGATTTAAAAATTCAGAGAGAGGAATTATTAAAAATATTCATTGGATTATAAAACTGCTCATAGACTTTTGGATTTTTAACTGATGATTTTGGGATTTATGTAAACTTATTCAAAGATATTCTGGGGTACTTCATTTTGGCACATCATCACATTAAAGACTACTGGCACATCAGGACATTGAAGACTATATGCACAGCAATACATTCAATGATACAGTCATTCATTCGGACTTGTGATTAGGACACTTAGGATTATTGGATTATTTGGATTTTAATTCACATTACTGTAAGTGTCTTTTGAATTTTTACTTTAATTGTCTATAAATAAATTGCTTGATGATTTTTACTTGATTTGTTGGTTTCACTTTCTTTCTGCTACATTTTTCTTAGACCATAAAGTCGTAACAGAAATTGGGGGCTCGTCTTCTGGGATAGAATTTATTTAAAGCATATTAGATATATTAAAGTTATCTTTGAAATTCATATTGATATTGTCTTGGAATTTGTGTTGTCTTAAGCAAAGATTTTAATTTGAGGAATGTTCTTAGTGAAACCAACAAACATTCACAATGGAATCTAATGTTCAGAATTTCATTTAAAATCCTATTCAGGAGGGGTTAGAGTGTATGAGAAAGGATGAGTTGCTCGAACTTGCCAGAAAATATAGTCTGTCTGAGGCGAAAGCATCATTAACAAAACAGGAGATAAAGATTACTTTAATTCAATATTTAGCAGGAAAGGGAATTTTGGATAGTTTTGCTTTAAGTTTGATCGGAAAGCCTGTATCTGGTTCTGACAGGAAATTAAGGGAATTAGAGTTAAAGAACCAGATGGATTTAGAATTAGCAAAGCTTCAGATGCAGAGAGAGATAGAAAGAGGAGAGGCAGATGCAGATGCAGAGAGAGAGGAGAGGGAGAGGGGAGAGACAGATACAGAAAGAGAAAGAAATGACGGAGAGACAAATGCAGAGAGAGGAAAAGGAGGGAGAGATGCATATACAGATGCAGAGAGAAGAAAGGGAAATGCAATTTAAATTAAGAGAATTAGAACTGGCAAACAGAGCACAATCTCCCCCCCCCCCTTTAACAAGCTCAGATTGTGATGTTACTATATATATTAGGTTAGTACCCCCTTTTCAGCAAAGAGAAGTAGATAAATACTTTCTTCACTTTGAGAAAATTGCTGAAAACTTGAAATGGCCAAGAGAGTATTGGACTTTGTACTACAAAGTGTACTTATTGGCAAAGCTCCCAAAGGAGTCAGTACAACAAAGCACTGATTATGATGTTGTTAAGGAGTACATCTTGAAGGCTTTATGAGTTGGTACCTGAGACATCGACGAAGGTTTAGGAATTGTAGAAACGAAACTGGACAAAAACATGTCGAATTTGCAATAACTCTTCCTCTTAGCGGTTTTCTGGTTTTAAAAAACCCATTTCAATCTCAAACGACTACTTCCAAATTTCAAAACAGCACAAATATTAGGAATCAAACATCTGATAAGACTGATCTGAAATTCTTATCTCTTCCTACGTGCACTTATTGTAAAACAAAAGGGCACGTCAATTCTGATTGCTTCAAAGTTGAAAAATAATCAACAGAGTAAAGACAGAGCTTTTCCAAATGCTCTTATTTCAAAGAGGTCAAGGTCAAGGTCACAGTCTTGTATTGAAGGCAATACATTTGTTGGGTCAAACAAACCCCAGTCTGATGGTATTTTGGAGGCTTATGAAACATTCATGTCAGAAGGTTCTATATCACTTATTGGTGATTCTTCCAAGCCTATCCCTATCAAAATATTAAGGGACACATGAGCTTCTCAGAGTCTTTTATTATCAGGTACTTTGCCTTTGTCTGAGGAGTCTTCTTCTAGTGAAAATGTTCTTATTCAGGGAGTAGAGTGCGGCTTTGTAAAGGTTCCTCTCCACTGTGTTAATTTGGCATCAGAATTAGTTTCCGGAAACGTGACTGTTGGAGCAGTGACTTCTTTACCCATAGCGGGTGTTAATTTATTACTAGGCAATGACCTTGCTGGAGATAAGGTTGTGGTTAATTCACTTGTAACTGACAAGCCTTGTTTGGATCAGAAAGTTGATCCTGTCAAAATTGAAATACCTGATTTGTACCCTGCTTGTGCAGTTACCAGAGCTAGGGTAAAAAGAGCTATTGAGAGTGATGTTGATCAGGATATTATTCCTTTAGCTGACACGTGTATTGGTCAGTCTTTTGATGGGGTCACCTTTTCCTCAGGTATTGATCAATCAAACAGTATTGATCACAGTGATCCTCTTTTGACACCTCATTCTCTTTATTCTAATCAGGATGACAAACGACAATCACTTGTCGTTGAACAGGAACAAGATCCCGAAATATCCTGTTTGTTTCAGAGTTCCATTAGTTAAACAGAAACCACACAAGTTCCAGTGTGTTACTTTGTGAAAAATGGTGTCCTTATGAGAAAATGGAGACCACCTGAGGTACCCGCTGGTGACGAGTGGTCATTGAGCTATCGGATTGTTGTTCCTAAGTCATATAGACATGAAATTCTTAGTGTAGCCCATGAAACTCCTTTGGCTGGTCATTTAGGAGTCAGTAAGACTTATCACAAGATCTTGAATAATTTTTATTGGCCGAAACCTAAAAGTGATGTTTCTAAATACTGCAGAGATTGTCACACTTGTCAAATGGTAGGAAAACCCAATCAGAAGATACCTAAGGCTCATCTGCAACCTATTCCTGCATTTGACGAACCATTTAGTAAATAATGATGGACTGTGTCCTCTGAGAAATATAAAAACTAAAACCATTGTGAAAGCTTTGGTGAAGTATTTTACATTTGTTGGCCTTCCCAAATCTATCCAGTCTGATAAAGGGTCAAATTTTATGTCTGGAATTTTCCAACAAGTTATACATGAATTAGGCATCCAAAAGTTTAAATCTTCCGCCTATCACCCTGTAAGTCAAGGTACTTTGGAAAGATTTTATCAAACTTTGACGAATATGATTCGGACATATTGCTTTGATACAGGAGAGGTTTGGGATGAGGGTGTTCATATGTTGTTGTTTGCTGTTAGGGAATCAGTTCAAGAGTCATTGGGTATTAGTCCCTTGAACTGGTTTTTGGTCATACTGTTCGTGGACCATTGAAATTATTGCAAGAGAAACTTCTTTCAAATGAAGATTCAAAGATTAATCTTCTTGACTATGTCTCTGATTTCAAATACAAGTTGTCAATGGCCTGTGAAGTAGCAAGAACTAATCTTCACACTACCCAGTCAAAACTGAAATTAAGATATGACAGAAATACACAGGAAAGGAGTTTTAAGCCTGGTGAGATAGTTCTGGCTCTCTGGCCCATACCTCAAAATCCTCTTCTGGCTAAATTGTATGGTCCTTATACCGTTGAAAAGAAAGTAAATGACTTAAATTATATCATTAACACTCATGAGAGGCGGAAACAGAAACAACTTTGTCATATAAATATGTTAAATGAATATTTTGACAGAGGAATATTTTGACAGAGATAGCCCAACTAATTATTCAGTTAGGTTAGTTGTACCTATTCCACAATGAAGATATCAACAATGGAATACAATCAGATTATAGTGACTCTGGTATAACCAACCTTCGGAATTCAGAAATTTTGAACAATCTGCACCAGAAACTTCACATCTACAACAACAGGAAAGAAATGAACTAAAACAGCTATTACATGAGTATGAGCACTTATTTCCTGATGTTCCAACACGAACAAATAAAATCTATCATGACATTGACATTGTTGATTCAACACCTGTGAAACAGCAACCTTACAGGATGGATCCTCTCTAACAGGACTATTTGAAAAAAGACATTCAGTATTTACTGGATAATGATTTTATCGAACCAAGTATAAGTAACTGGAGTTCACCACGTATTCTTGTTCCTAAGCCAGATAATACATTCCGCACGTGTACTGACTATAGAAGAGTTAACAGTGTCACAAAAACGGATTAATTTCCAATACCAAGAATGGACGATTGTATTGATGAAATTGGAAATGCGAAATATGTCACCAAGTTTGACCTTTTAAAAGGATTCTGGCAAATTCCACTCACGGAAAAGGCAAAAGAAATTTCAGCATTTGTAACTCCAGATGGACTTTATCAATATAAAGTCATTCCGTTTGGAATGAAAAAGTCTCCTGCAACGTTTCAACGTCTGATGAACATGATAACATCTGGTCTAGGTAATTGTGACGCGTACATCGATGACGTCATTATCTACAACGACACCTGGGAAAATAGATTGGAAACCATTCGGAAATTCTTCAAATGACTCAGCGATGCCAATCTGACGATTAATTTGAGCAAAAGTGAGTTTTACCATGCTTGTGTCACATTTGTAGGACATATTTTGGGACAAGGTCAAGTTAAACCTAAAGAAGTACTATATTGCTTTATTTTGAGTATATTTTGTGTACTTAAGCTGAGTGTTATTCTTAAGACATCTTCCTATGTAATTTTGATTATTATAGTATCATATGCATATTTGACAAGTATGTACAAGAAAGCTTTATTGCATAAAGCTTTCTTTTTCTTTATGAGGTGAGTCTATAATATTTATTTATCTATCTATTTAGTCTATAATGTGTTTTTGAACTTATTCCATGAAGGTGAGTTGCACTTTAAGTTCAAGGTCAGTCGTTTTGACAATTAGACTGGGTTTTTTCCATTAGGATGACTCACGTCCTTTTATGATGTGGGTCATTAGAAAATATGTATACAATATAGGCTTGATACGCTTTGACTTCATTACCGTTTAGATCAGTCTGTTGGAATCCATTTGTCATCAGATTTTACACTGTGCCATTGAACACAGATATCATTCGAGTGGAATTATTTATTTAAACATTTATTGGAATTACTAAGTGCTCATTGATTTTTGGATTAATATATTATTTTGGACTTTTGTGAACTCATTCAAAGACATTCTGGATTGTAATATATCAGGACATTCAAGACTATTGGAAAATTAATTCAAAACATTCTATAATTTTGGACTTGTGATAAGACATTTAGGGAATTTAATTCACAAACTGTAAGTGTCTTTTGAATTTTTACTTTGTATTGTTGGGAAATAATCTGGTTGTTGACTATACTTAAATTGCTGGTTTCATTTTCCTTCTGTTTCTTATTTTTAAGACCTAGAGTCATAACAGTGGTGATATGGCACATATTCCCACTCCCTTTCCCCGGAAAGGATATCGTACAAGAGAGACAACCAGCCCGAGAGAGAGAGAGAGAGAGAGAGAGAGAGAGAGAGAGAGAGAGAGAGAGAGAGAGAGAGAGAGAGAGAGAGAGAGAGAGTTTTGATTTGTCTGAGAATTGTTATTGTTCGTACATCTGTTGGTAATTCAGTGAAACTCCTCTTACGCCTTTGAAAAAGCAAACACGAAACTGAGATGTGAAAATATCCATGTAGATATGTACAACTGTTCAAGATATTTAATCTGTGTTTACTCCAGAGGGAATATGTTGGGGTGTAACGGGTGTGCCGGGATGATTCAATATAATAACTGGACCTCTATTGAAGACCCACTGGGATGTAACGGGTGTGCCGAGAAACTCAATATATTAACGGAACTCTGTGGAAGACAGATTTGAATGTTATCCAGGTTTATTCAATATAATAACCGGAACTCTGTGGAAAACCAATTTGTATGTGACTGGTGTACCGGGATAGTTGAATATAATAATAAGGACTCTATGGAAGACCGATTGGGATGTAACTAGTGTGCAGGGATGATTCAATATAGCAACCGGGACTCTATGGAAAGTCAATTGGGATGTAACTAGTGTGCAGTGATGATTCAATATAACAACAGGGACTCTATGGAAAGTCGATTGGGATGTAAATGGTGTGCCGGTATGGTTCAATATAATAACCGGGACTCTATGGAAGACCGATTGGAATGTAACGGATGTACCGGGATGGTTCAATATAATAACTGGGACTCTGTGGAAGATCGATTGTAGCGGGTGTACCGGGATCGTTCAATATAATAACCGGGACCTATGGAAGACTTATTGGAACGTAACGGGTGTGTCGGGATGGTTCAATAAAATAACAGAGACTCTGGGCACTACAAATATACCAATTTCTTGTTTTGTTGTTATTTGTATTTGCTATTTATGTTTCAATGCGAACTTCTCTGTACCGCACATACTTATTCAGTCAGAAGATCTGTGCTCTGTGATGCCGTGCTGTGCTGGGAAGAGAAAGTCTTCTTATCGTATTGTGCATTCTTTCGTGCATATAATTCAGTCAGTTGGCATCCATATTACACATCAAACTGTATTCGTAGTTGAATTAAACCGGGAACACTTGCAAGGATTTGTTGGATTGGCTAATTAGAGGAAACATTTTAGCAAAACTAAGTTAAATACATGTGAAAATTTAATCACGGTCATTAGAAGTTTATTTGCTTTTCACTTTAAGTGCAAAGTGTACGAAGATGAAATATAAAACACACTGTTTCTAGTAAGAGACCACGTGATCGAAACAAATTTTTCAGTTAACTCTCTCGAGATCGCACATCCGATCCTCAAGAATGCGCAATCCCGTTGTCTCGAAAACGTGATTATGTAATTCAAACTACTTTTCCGATTGGTCTTTTCAAGATCGCTTATTCCAGCCTCGAAAATTGCACATTCCTGTTTTCTCGAATACGTGATCGTATAATTTAACACGACTTGTCTGATTGACTCTCCGGAGATCGCGTATTCGAGAATCGAATACGAGCATTTTAACTTTTTTACGTTATGACCTTTTTAGCTTACCAGGTTCTTCGATTGCGCGAAGTGGAAGTTTCTGAAGTGGAGAACTCAGTAGCTCAGTGGCGAGCTCGATTGCTTGAGTTAAGGAGATCACGTGATTGAAGCGAATCTTCCAGTTGTCTCTCTCTACTTCGCGTAATCGAGCTCCGAGATCGCGAAGCGTTTTCATGTTATGGTCCTGATAGCTTGCCATAGGCGTTCGAAATACCCAGATTTCTCCTTTTTATAATGTTAAGTATTTTGTTGTTCGATAAGGATACTGTGTAATGCAAAAAGAAAAAGAAATCTAACAATGCATATACCATAAGAGTATCAACAATGGTACATGATAACCTGCCCATCCAATATTTGTATGCAAGAGGCCTCAACACGTAAACTTTGGTCTTAACCCGAGCGAACCTTCTCCAACTACCTTGGCACTAAATAACTTTGCATTCACGTGTTGTTCTTCCATAAAAAAAACCCACACCAAACTAAACCAATGGTATCTGCAAACATGGGTACTTTTTTAGAAACAACAAGGAAACCAAGAGTACTATGAGTGGTACATGACCATGACCATTTTTTTGGGTGGAATACATTGACCTACTCTCATAATTTCATAATTTGCAATAATAATAATAATAATAATAATAACAATAATAATAAGGACACTTGAAACACGTATATCATTCTCAAAGGGAACCTATTTAATCATGAATTGTTGTTGTTCTTGTTATTATTATTATTATTATTATTATTATTATTATTATTATTATTATTATTAACAAGAACAAGAACAACAATTCACAATGAAACAAGGTGCCCTTTTGAAAATGATATACGTTTTTTAAGTGCCCTTTTTGGAGGATAATTACCATGCCCTTTTTTGACGATAATTACCATGCCCTTTTTCGATTCTGGGGGAAACACTAAGGAGGATGAGAACCAAGCAAATCACCACTGCGACTCAGCAGGCACGTTTAGTGCATCTCCATTGAGGAGGTGCCAGTAGACAGTATTGACTGACACTTGAATAGCTAATGCATAAAGACAACCCATGGAAAGATTGTGACGTCAGAGTGATTTACAATCAGATACCAAATAAGGAATCAATTGTCCTTATGTTGATTATATATTTAGACAATTAAACAAAAAATATCAAAAGAATCTTGGACATTTAATGAACGAATTCATTTAATACACCAAGCTTGTGAACATAAACCATGGTACCATTGTATAATAAATATGTAAATCCATCTCAAATTGAGTATCTGAACTGTGATGGAATCTGCAGATTGTCCAGGTATCCAAGGTACATGGTGAACTCGTGGAATGATTGGCTGCCGTGTTTTATGTGATACCTCTTGTAGTCAAAAGGTGGAAGCACTGCATTGTCAGACTTGTTACCTCTGAATTGTCTTTACTTTTTCCACCCTTCAATGTACACATATATGAATAGTCATAAGTAATGACAAAACAGATATAATAATTATTAACCATCTCAAGTTTCAGTTTTAAACATGATCATATTTCACATCCCCACTGATAATAGAAGCAGATGCCACTTTACTAGGAATCAAGATTCAGTCCCATAAAAATCCAAACAATGTTTTTTCAAAATAATTTCACTTCATGTAACTGTTTACAGCTTTGAGTTGTGATAAATATAGCTGTTTGTTTTAGATAAATTGAACAATGGAACTTTTTGTGCTCGAAATGCGTCTGAAAACGAGGAATCATCAAATTTTACACAAATTATATAATTTTTATCTTACAATCGACTTTTCGATTTACTGCTTCCATTCAAATTACACCTAATTGTTTATGCCATTTGGATAAAATGAGAGATGACAACTAAAACCATTGAAGACTTTGTCAGCGATCGAAATTATTTACAATATTGTCAAAATTAAATTTAATTACTTGGTTTGGTCTCAATTGATTGACTCAGTAACTGATTGATTAATCGATCTATTTTATCTTTGTTTGTTTGTATGATTGATTGACCATTTCATTTCATGGTAGAAATATCCCTTGACAACCAACCAATATACCCCAGTATTCTTACAGACGACATTCATGTTACTGAGAAAGCGGCTAAAAGAATCAGTATGGGCTTTATGCATAATTAAAGTTCACTGGTATTATAACAAATTAGCATACTTCTCATTACCCCTCAACCATCTTGAGTTTTAGATATTTACCTCTGTAGCATACATACGTAAATACGTAAGTCAAGTCGGCTGTTCATTGCAGCCTAAGTTACGCATTTGATCTCCAATGCTAGTCTAACTGTGAGAGCCGGTCACCAAACAAGCCAACTCATTTTTAAGCCTAACACAAAGAAAATGCAAACCAAATTGCATATGTAGCTTTTGTGTGAATATATAAACACTAGGCTTATGCTAATTAGGTTCATGCCTTCTACCTTTAAAATGGGGGGGGGGGGAGGGTCAAAATATAAAACTATCCAGTGAGACCTTAAGTGACCAGTACTCTTTCACTGATTTGATGAAGGTCAAATATATGCTACAACAGAGAAATCTGAGGTAGAGTATAAGGGAGGCAACTCCTCCAGTACCCCAAAATATATGGACCAATGTTTGTAAACTGAACCACATCATTAGGGAAACTTAAACAATGAAATTCTATACCCAGACTCAGCCCATCTCCTGATAAGACAATATTTATGGAAAATGGGTGTCTTAAGAACACTAAAAATGTCACATTTGGATCATTTTTACACTGGTCAGCTCATATTGTTGCTGAAGCTGCTGCTATTTAGAGAAGTTTGTTTTGCCAGTCATTGTAACATGCATAGAATCAAATCAAAAGCAAATAGAAAATCATGCAAAAGAAATCAGAAAGGAGAAAAACACAATTTAAAAAGGGACATCCATTTCACACAACTCACCAAACTCCAATGAAGTTGATGTGGATACTCCTGTTCCTGTGAGAGTTCCACAGCAACTCGTGCGGCTGACTCCCCAGGAAATCTGTGATGTCATCCAAGTTAGCAGTACCACTTCGGCATGTGTGCTACCATACACCTTGAAGCCTAAACATGAAATTGCTGCTTTTTAGCAAGTGTTAGTTTGGTGGTGTGTATATAGGCCATTATAACTTACATTTATGTAAATATGATGTAATATATATGTTGAAAAGTTACATCATGAGTAGATAAGAATTCAAAGGCATGACATTAAAGCAATCATCATTAAAGTACGAAATATAGAAAGTATGTACTGTAAATATTGATAAACTGAATAAGGAAATGAAATACTTGAATTAAACCACCTTGTATGAAACTTATAAGGTTTTTGTTGTTCATTAGCAGAATGGATCAGAAGTAATACCTGCTAATTCTAACAGTGCTGAGTTACCTCCCTTCTTCCATTATGATTTAGTATTATCAAATATATATATATATATATATATATATATATATATATATATATATATATATATATATATATATATATATATATATATATATATATATATATATATTCCTGCACATAGATTATTATATTCAGGGTATCTTTCAATATCAGTGCTAGTTTTCCTTCACTTTGTTTTGCTTTGAAATGTTACTGGAAACTAATATTTAGACTCCCATATTTTGACCTAGTGTTAGATTTGTCCTTTTTAAATCTTATGTATTATTTTCCATCCACACTTTTTTTTCTTGTAGAAAATTACACTCGATAATATTACTCTTGTCCTCTTTCCTTACTTTTTTTAAAACTGTGTTGTGTAATTTTATTTTGTCTTCCAGGATAAAGACTGGGCAATGTATAAAACTGTGCTGTGTAATGTTATTTTGTCTTTCAGGATAAAGACTGGGCAATGTATAAAACTGTGCTGTGTAATGTTATTTTGTCTTTCAGGATAAAGACTGGGCAATGTATAAAACTGTGCTGTGTAATGATATTTTGTCTTTCAGGATAAAGACTGGGCAATGTATAAAACTGTGCTGTGTAATGATATTTTGTCTTTCAGGATAAAGACTGGGCAATGTATGAAACTGTGCTGTTTAATGTTATTTTGTCTTTCAGGATAAAGACTGCGCAATGTATAAAACTTATCCATATGAAATAACCAGTTTTATTTTTCCTTATATAGTTATGCGGTAATTTAAAAGAATGTTTATATAGGACAACTGACACAAAGTTGATTATGTAATATTGGAATTTCATTATTCTTACATTTCAATAAACATTTTACTCAACTGCTAAGAGTTTACTGGGGAAAAAGCTGTTTCAGTTTGAAAAGCATTTCACTGTAAACTCTACGCCTGAATTATGTTCTACGTGAAAGAATCAAGTCCTTAACTGAGTCATACTTTCAATCTAAGTTTATGAATATCGCAAAGTTTATACACTCTTTGATAATAATCGACCATGCATACATCCCCATAAAAGGATGGAACATAGTGGCTGGTATAAGCATTCGCGCGTAGCAGACAATTACCCGCATGACCACCCATCAATTAACTCTCATCTTATACACAGTCACTCCGCCCTCCTATGACTGAAATTAAGTTATATATAAATTAATATAGACAGGTAGAAATATACACCAGTCAGAGCGGAAAGTACCATTTTTTTATGGGGATGTGTGCATGGTCGATGGGGTGTAGGGGTTGGTGCGTGCAGGCAAGACGATTATTGCCGTAACCCGCGGACCTGGGTTTGAGTTTCGGTAGGGAAAGAATTTAAATTATTCCCTAAACCTGTATGATAATATTCTTTCTCAATATATAATAATTTGACTGACTCTATATTATCACGCATCCACATGTAGGATCTAGTGATGATAGCACCATCCGGTCTGTCTGGTGTGTGTGTATATACATATATATATATAAATATATATATATATATATATATATATATATATATATATATATATATATATATATATATATATATATATATATACAAATATACACCCGACAGAGTGGAAAGTGCTATCTCTTGATCCTACACGTGGATACGTGATAATATAGAGTTAATTATATATTGGGAAAGAATATTATCATACAAGTTAGAGAATTTTTAATTCGTTCCCTACTGAGATTCGAATCCGGGACGACATCATTTTGAAATGACACGAGGTTTCATCAATATGCACCAGGTGCAATTGTTATTGAAGGCAGCGCATAATCTAACGGCAGCCATGAGACAAAGTGAAAAAAATACTTCGGCACTCTTAAATTTTAAGGAACATCATCAACCTGAGGGTATGAGTAATTAAGCAGACAGAAGTAGAATCGAGAAAGAAAAATAAAAAGAAAACAGCAAATGTAATAATCGATATAAGTAGTTTTTGGGTGACGATGTGGGCACACGTCGGACCAAATGAACGTAAGGGGAAACGAATTGTTAAACTATTCTTGATGGGACTATATCGGCACAAAGGGAATTTAATATTAGTCCATAGGTTTAACAATATTGAATTCTATGGGCACAAGGGGAAATGATACTGTTAAAAGTGTCAACAGGTTTAACATTATGGGACTGTATGAGCACAAGGGAAAATGTTAATGTTAAAAACGTCCATACGTTTAACATTATGGGACTGTATGGGCACAAGGGGATATTAACATTACATCCATAAGTTTAAATGACACCATTTGTACAAGGAGAGTTTAACACTAGTCCTTAACATAACACTTCCCATTAGTGACCGTAATTTGTTTGATTTTTTTATACACAAATGACACTATGGACACAAGGGGAATAGAAATGTTACAAATGTCCATAGGTTGAACACACACTTTGACTGATAATCACTTACATCTATTGACCAGCACCCATACCTACTAAGAAGCACCCGTACCTACTGACCAACACGCCGTCTGACTGACCATCATCCCATTTTTACTGACCAACACCCACACCTACTGACCTGCACCCATATCTACTGACCAACACCCACAGATGGATTGAACAACACCTACACTAACTCACGCAATGGGTAAGAGGGTTAAAATAGAAACCAAACCCCTTTTAAACAAAATTAATACCCCCAGCACCCCTATCGCCCTATAACTTACCTACGACCCCCTTATAAACAAAACTAAAACTCTCCCTACCACATTTATCACCCCTATAACCCGATAGGGCAAAAATAAGGTGAAAAGAGAGTAAAGGGTAGAAATGTTCAAACTTGCACACAAACATACAACTCATAATTATATACTATTACACAAGAAGACAGAAGTGGGGGTTTAAGTTTTAGTTGTGAAAGACATTCAAATCATACCATCACTCACTCACACCTATCCAAAGATGGGGCGAAAGGAGAAAAAAGGGCAAGAATACTCATACATAATGCTACATTGATACATGCTTACAGTGTGGTTAGTATCTTATTTTGGGATGGGAATCACACTCTTACAATCAAACACATACTTAGAAAGAAAACAGTGGAGTGAAATGGGATAGCTGATGGTATTACACGCCTACTTATGGACAAACACATGATTATTGATCAGTAAATGTGGAGTGCTGGTCAGTCAGACGGAGTGTTGGTCAGTAGGTATGGGCGCTGGTCACCAGATGTAAGTGCTGGTTGCTCACAGTGTATGTTCAACCTATGGAAATATTTAACATTACCATTCCCCTTGTGCCCATCGTGTTATTTTTGTACTCAAAACCAAGAAATTATGGAAACTAAAGGAATAATGTTAAATTCCTCCTGTGCCGATAGTGTCATTTTAATGTTAAACTTATGGACGTAGTGTTAATTTCCCCTTGTGCAATTACAGTCCCATAAGGTTAAACCTATTGAGATTTTTAACATTAGCATTTCCCCTGTGTCCATACAGCACCATAATGTTAAATCTATGGACTAATGTTCAATTGCCCTTGTGCCCATACAGTCCATCATTAATATTTTTAGCATAACCCTTCCCTTTGTGCCTATACGGTCACATCTGAGTCCATATCATTCCCCTATACTACTAATATATGAAAAGCTCCATACTCATAATCAAATATTACATGAAAAAGAAATATTTGATTGGAATCTAGATCAAGGCGATGCAAATGATTTGAATCATCATGTAAACTAATGCGAGTCTGAAAAAAGGTGTATCATCAGTTGTGAGTTAACAAATAACTATTGTACGTGTAATACAGTAGAATATACCTGCCACTGTAAACAACATAGACCCAGATCTGTCTTCACGTTATCTACGGGTAGCTCAAGGTTTATACTCTTCCTTCTCCTCATGGTTAGCAGAGTAGATCTACATGAAAAGGACATAAGTTATCATTAGGACTCCAATAAATCAAAACAAGAGGCCCAAATCAGCATGCGACTTCTCACATGGCAAACGGGGCCCCGGATGGCCGAGTGGTCTAAGACGCTCACCTTTATAAATCACTGCCATCTCACCTCTGTTTGCGTGGGTTCGAGTCTTGGGCTCGGCCAATGTGGTTATGTGAGAAAGTTTGCCTGTAGCTTCCCGTGGGTCGGTGGTTTTTTCAGGGATTTTCCCGGGTTCTTCCTCCACCAGATATACTAGAAAAATGGCGTTAAACCCATAAAACCACAAACCACCACATGGCAGATTCGGTTTAAAGGCAATCCAATCGAAAAATGCTTGCTGTCAAATTTTATCAAACTAGATCAAGTGCTTTTTGAGAGGAAGTTTCTAGCATTTGTCTCTAATTTTTCATTTAAACCGTAATTATCGATTAACACATCATCATCATCGTCATCATTAAGATAACTTTCAAGAACGACTGTGTTTACTAATTGGTCAAGCGACATGTGAAGCTTTTTGGCATTGCTTTTGTCACCAGCCCTGTTTGTAAGACTTTAAAGGCTCGATGCCAGGATGCCCATTCATTTCGAGAAAACAAACGGGATTTTCCACGTGTTTGTTTTGGAAGCCGCACCATTATTAGAAGAGCCACAACAGCCCAAAACATTGTTAGAGCATATCCTAAAGAACAGTCCTACCAAGTTTGATCAAAATTGGCTTAGCTCTTCTGACAAAGTCTCAAATAGATTTGCAAGTTGGTTGCGATGTAATCCAATTCATTGCTAGTGGCGCTACCATGGACAGAATTTTCGTAGACCATTTCCGAAGGAACATTTCTATCAAGCTTAATAAAAACTTCCTCAGCTGTTTAGGAGAAGCGGGAAATAGCAAACGTTGATTGACAGACAGACGCCAGATGCAGGGCCATACTGTAATCTAACTTAGCCTATGTCCTGGTGAAGTAATAAAACAATAGATATAACTAGAATCATCACATAAGCAATATAGTTTTGACAAGTATGAAATACTTGCTTCCTTAATCGCTATAAAACAAAGACACACTTTATACTATGGGTCTAGCTAGAAAAGCATAGAACGAGATCTGACATCACATAATGTGCCATCACATTAGGGTCTATGCTGTTTTGTTCTATTTACTTAGGCTAGATTGAGAAAAATATAACATCATTTGGATATCAAATTTTTTTTTTTAAAAAGAGTAGAAATGAATGATCACGTATACAATTCATACTTTAAAATTTAGGCAAATATCAAAAGCTCGTATCCTCAACTGTGATCAAACAATAAAATGCTGTTTTTGCTTGTGTATTCATTGTGCACTAATGCGAACAGCAAAGACGTAGATCTGCCGTTAGATAACGTGCCGAAAGACCGGGTCTACAATGTTTTTTCTACATCTATTTGAAGCAAACAATATTGACCCTGGCCAGCTGACGCATTATGCAACATGAGTTTTGAATCTGCGCTATTAGCAGTTAGTGATTGTTATACATTAAATAAGGTGCATTATACTTTACTAAATGACTGAAAATTCCATTCACTTTGAGAGAAATGCGATCCAGAATTTTACATTCATTGTTATTTTATTCATGAATACCCGAACAAAAACTGCATAAAACATGAAAATATTAAATAACACATTGCGTTTTAGGAGATATTTTATCCACGCTGATCAACTTACGTCTCCTCTTATTTCGGCCTCAATCCTTCGCAGCGTTACGTGTTCTCTTTCATTATCCCGTGTTCTAGAATGTGCACTGCACAAATCAGCCCTCCAAACTAATGGACCAACCCAATCTTTTTCAAATAGCGATACAAGCTGACTAGTTGGGACGACTGGTGGTTTCACTGAAGTGACGTTCCAATATGTCGTGTCATTATAATAGGATTATCAGGAGAGTGTGTCTATTTTCAGTTGGAATAATATTTGTTTATATTTGCATTTTTCTGCATGGTAATCTCTCTCTCTCTCTCTCTCTCTCTCTCTCTCTCTCTCTCTCTCTCTCTCTCTCTCTCCTGATATGTGCACAAACATATTGCGATTAATTTATTTCATTCTCAACAGCGTTGTCATGGAGCCCTATTTAATCACACTGGTTTATATATATAAACGCAGTAAACTGACAACGAACAGTGCAAAACTAGTTTTCAACTAGCCCTTAGGCGCTTTCGACTCAAACTGAGTCTTTTTCAAAGGCAAACACAAAACAGAGACATGACAAACAATAAACACAAAAAGCGTTGAAATGACAAAAAGTTTACATAACTATTTAAACGGGAATTACCCGTGGAAATAGTTGTGTATATATTTCATATATATATATGGTTGGTGTGTGTGTATGTGTGTGTGTGTGTGTGTGTGTGTGTGTGTGTGTGTGTGTGTGTTTCTGTTACTACTATTATTATTATTATTATTATTATTATTAAGTGCCTTGGTCACGTATAAGAAGCCAAAGATTTACAAGATAAGTAAGTTGTATGTAAACGGTAGTTATTCGTGCCATCCAAATTTCAAATCAAATTTTTCACACATATCAGTCTGAAAATCTGTAAAAAGTATTTTTCATTTAATTATACTTAAAGATTGTAAATTTAAAAACTAAATTTAAAAAAACATAAATTAGACAATATAATAAAAAAAATTAACATGTAGAAAATGAAATATAGGAAATATAATTTTGCCGATAAATTTAAAAGAACAAAATTTTAAAAGTCAAACTTTCAAAAGATACAATTTTAGAAAATATAATTTAAAACATTTGGAAATATATTTCAGAATTATGACCTCATAGTGACTTTAGAAAATAAAATGTAGAAAATAAAGCGTAGAAAATATCATTTAGACTATACAGTTTTTTAATTAATAAAATACAACTGAAAAACTAAAATCTAGAAAATATGATGCACACAAAATAATCTAGGAAAACATTTTGAAAATAAATTTCATAAAATATAAGTTAAGAAATTTACTTAAGAAAAAATGCTTATAATGACTTAACTCTGCATAAGTTGGTGCGGCAGAGCAGAGGAAACATTAACAGAGCCCACTAAATCTGAAGCAATGTCATCAAGCTTAGATGTATACGTATTGATAAAAGATTTAAGCGAATAGCATATATTATTAAATATCTAGTATCATCAGCATCTATTTTGATGGAGCCCAAAATCTTATATGCCAAATATATAACAAATATTTAAAGAGATGAAAATATATAACACAGAAGATAATCTTTTGCATACAATGCATATAATACATTTCAGCAATATCCACTTGATACAATAAATATGATACAGTACAATACATATAATACATTTCAGCAATATCCACTTGATACAATAAATATGATACAGTACAATACATATAATACATTTCAGCAATATCCACTTGATACAATAAATATGATACAGCACAATACATATAATACATTTCAGCAATATCCACTTGATACAATAAATATGATACAGCACAATACATATAATACATTTCAGCAATATCCACTTGAAACAATAAATATGATACAGTAAAATACATATAATATATTTCAGCAATATCCGCTTTATTTTGATACTGATGATATCTATGAGAGATCCAGAAACCAATTGAATATGAAATTGTGGCAAAAATGAGGTTAATTAGGTCATGTGGCTAGCAACAGCAGGTTGTGGTATATCTTTTTGAGATGTTGTTGATGGTAGCATACCAATTTTAGTAAAATCAGTAGCTCGATTTCTAATATGCCATCAGTTTAGAAAGAAATATTATCAGAAGCTTCTTTTCCACTCCCAGAGAGAATAATATTGATATGAAAATACCAAGAGATTTTGAATTTATTTAGAACTAATCCATATACAGATTTTAGAGATAATGCTTGGAAAAGTATGCTCTTGTTGACACTCCAACAACCGGTTTTTAAAAAGATCGTTTCAAATAACTGATGAGGAGAAAACAGAACTACTGGTCAAATAAAGGAGTGTCATGAATGGGAGGCTATCGAATGAAATGCAACTTTATATGATTACAACATGAGCAATTGAATGAAATGATTAATGTTGGCATTGAAAAAATTGACAAAAAATAACGATTATGCCTCTAATAACTGAACCAGAGATAAATAAACCTGTTGATGATGAACCTAATAAACAAAAGCATATAAATAATGAACTTATAGTAACACGTGCTCCTGATGACCATTTTTATTATTTAGAAATTTTCGATGCTTACTTGTTAATATTATCTCATATTTCTGTAGGACGTATAGTCTTTTTAAAAGCTTTTTATTAATTTTTTTATGTTACTGTTGTTGTTTTATTTTGTTTTGTTTTTTCCTTAAAAAAAGAATAAATGCAAGTATTAATGAAATAGAAGCAACTAAAATAGTATAATGTGCTATGTTAAAAAAGAAAATTATTGCATTACTTACTCTGAACAACCAACTAATAACTATGCCAATAATTGCTGGTATATTTCTAATTGATTTGTTAGATAAATTCAGTAATACTTCGGCAATTCTGTTCTAGATTCATTTTCATTTTGTCAACAAATGTTGTTGTAGTAAATTTACTATTAGAAGCAGATTCAATAATTCCACTAGGACCAGCGCTAGGAGTAGAACCAACAGGACCAATAACCCCTTTAAAATGAATTTACTATTATTACTGCTAATATAGTAGCAACCATACGTAAAGGACCAATAACTGTTACTAATGTTATCACATTTTGTCAAAATATTGCCTTAATCGATCACCTAATGATCTTTGTCTAGTGGCGACTAAATTATTAACTTTATTTATATTTTCAATGAGTTTATCATTCATATCTGTTTGTACACCAATTGCAGTAAACATTTAAGCCTTACCAATTGCAGTAAACATTTAAGCATTAGCAATTGCAGTAAACATTTAAGCCTTACCAATTGCAGTAAACATTTAAGCCTTACCAATTGCAGTAAACATTTAAGCCTTATCAGCTGTTATTTGTTGATCTACCTTTTTAATCGTATCTTCAATCTAAATTTTGTTTTTTAAATTTTAATGTATACATATTTCTAATCTTTTTTTTTTACATTTCTTTCCTAATTTATATTTCTAAATTTTGTTTTGTACACTTTGTTTTCTCAATTTTTAAACGTTTAGCCTAAAAGTAAAAAAAATAATTCTGATGGGTTGCTTTAAGTTCAAAATTTAAATTTGTTATTATTTTATTTTCAGATTGATAGGTTTTAAAATAAATTTTTTGAAACTTGGAAGAGGGTAGAGCGCAGTTATACATACTACTTACGCATAATAATTGACGATAAATGTTCAAACATTTAATCATGCTTTGCTTTATTTAATTGGCCAAGTCAACTAAGCTTTGAAAAAAAAATCAAGTGCAGTTTGGTTCTATTCATCTTGGATCAGAAAAATAAAAAAGTGATGCAAGTTTTAAGTATATTCGTGCATCTAGTGTATAAAAGCCTCACATAACCCAAAGTTTAACGATAGATATATAGTGATTAAATATTTTTTTTCTGGTATGTACCTGAATGCAAACGCACAAAATCAAAATATATTATGACTGACAGAAACTGAAAATTTCTTTTTTTCGATGTGGATTCTATTCAAAATCCTAAAATCGAGTAACTTTTTTCTTTGCAGAATCGGTTACTTACGTCATCTCTCAGAAAGAAAGTGAGTTCTTTATCTTTTATATAGATATTTTCAATTACTTAACTTAAGGGATGTGAAGGCAACGATGTATCAAACATTGCATACCTACCAACTACACATCTATCTATCTATATATAGTTGTATGCCGGTTTGTCTATCTATTTATCAATCTGTGGTACACCGATAATATAAAAATAGTTGGTAAATTACGTAACTTCTACCTGCAAAGCAATGACTGGCAGAATTATAGCATTTGTCGAATCAGCACAACATCTCTCAGCGGAGAATGTATGAGAAAATAATTTATTTGTTTCATTTCCGGTACAAAGGACACAAAGCTCATTTGGAAGCAATTCAAAGACATTTACGCATTGAATTCGTACTCTATCCCTAATGAAATTATTGTCAGTAATGAAAGTGTACATAACGAACACCAAGCAGCAAATAGAATAAATGAATTTTTCGTATATGTCAGAAAAAATCACACACACAAAACATGGACCTGAATCAAAAAGTTATTTACACCCCAGATAACTTTTCATCCATTCTGATTTTGTAGCAGAACGAAAGCCTTGTAATATTCAGTTTGTTATACCCAGATCCTCTGCTCGCGAGATTGGTAATATTCTTTTCTATATTGACATAAATAGAGCTACCGGGTCAGATGCGATAAAATATGAAAAGCTTTCTGCACATATAATACCTTCCTCTCTCAGTGGCCTCTTGAATATGTTTTTTAGAAACTGGTGTATTCCCGGATGCCAAGAAGCAAGTCAAAGTTTTTCCTATTCATAAAGGCGGACCCAAGAATAGCCCATCAAATTATAGACCGATTTCTGTGCTGAGCGTCATTTCAATAATAATTGAGAAACACATTGCTACCCACCTATATTGCTCAGTAAATATAATCTCCCACATCCATCTCAACTGGGATTCAGCCAAACCTACGCCTCAAACTGCACTGACTAAATTTAGAGACAAACGACTATCTGCTATTAACGCAGGTAATATCACTGGGGTTTTCGTCATAGATTCTTAAAATGCCTTCGATATTGCTGATCACGAGATTATATTAAAGAAATTAGCAGCCTATACATTTTCAACTCTTACACACTCTCTCTGCAAGACCTACCTAACAAACAGGACTCGTTGTGTAAGTATTGGAAACCAACATTAGAAACAGTAAAATGGCTCCATTTTATGACATGTTCTTTTTCTCACGATCGACCTCTATGTTCTAAATACTCAAATTTCGATATATTTGCTGATGATACAATTATCCACCATTGGGGAAACTCTATATCCATTATCGAGTATCATCTTCAGACCGATATTCAATCTTTTCAAAAGTGGTGTACACAAATGCAGTGCATATCAATATATATATATATATATAAAAAATACCTGCATAACAACTGGCTCCACTCAGAAACTGTCAGCTTGTCCTCTAATCAAACTTCTGCTCGATGACTTTGAACTCGCTTTTGTATACTCTCAAATATTTTTTTATTTTCATTGACAACAATCTTTATTGTGATACCCAAGTTATTCACGTTTGTCTTTTACCGAGTCAACGGCTCGCACTTATAAAAATTCTTTCTAATTATGGTTCTGTAAATCTTTTTAAACTGCATTAAAATAGATAGATTTTACCAATCTTAGATGATAGATGTACTAGTTGGGTCAACGAGCAAAAAACGAGCTTCCCAAATAAATCCAAAAACTGATATTTTCACACCATCTTTTGAAATGTTTTCTAAATTAAGTTGATTTCTATTTTGTGTACGTGTTGTATTACATGAAGATGGCTTGATGTACAAGGCGGTCAATTGACATGTAACTCATTATCTTTTATATCTCACCAAACAGCTTAATATATGACCGTGATATCCATTCCTTTTCAAACCAGTATATTATTATTCAACGATTTCGCTCTTCCTATTTCGGTAAATCTTTGGTTGTGTCGGGTCCAAAATTAAGAGGTACTATTCCTATTGAAATTAGAAATTCAAC